>CP106718.1:81751567-82951567 GCA_025503065.1 Gossypium bickii
GTCACTTCACTTCATTCAAATAATGGGTTCTTTCTTTGAATTTGTTGTGATACAATAAGTTTTTTTATTGTATTTAAACAAAAAAAATGGATAACATGAGAATTTCGTGTCTTTTTTTTTTTATTACAATTTTTGCTAATTTTGTGTTTTGATTGCCTAGTGCAATTTAATTTTTTTATTCCGATTGTATCTACATATTATAATTTTTTTAGTTGCTAACTCAACGGTAGAGTACTCACTTTTAAGTGCGACTCGCATCTTTTACACATTTGTATGAAGAAAGGGATTCGTTCAGACCATCGGTAGAGTTTGTAAGACCACGACTGATCCTGAAAGGAGTGGATGGAAAAAAGAGCATGTCGTAGCAATGGAGAATTCTAAGAATCCTTTTTTCCGGATCATTCCAAAAAAAACCGTTTTTGAATTTTTGGTGCGGAACAAAAAAAATTAATTGAATTCAAAGTTGGGTCGAGTGAATAAATGGATAGAGCTCTACGGCCCCAATTATAGGGAAACAAAAAGTAACGAGCTTCAGTTCTCAATTTGAATGATTACCTGATCTAATTAAACGTTAAAAATAAATTAGTGCCTAGTGTGGTAAAGGTTTTTCTCATGAGTAAATTATCGATTTTTTTATGAGTCCTAATTATTATTAGGCATTCCCTTTATGGGTTAGCCATGAATGTGTAGAAGAAGCAGTATATTGATAAAGAAAAGATATTTTTTTTCCAAAATCAAAAGAGCGATTGGGTTGAAAAAATAAAGGATTTCTAACCGTCTTCTTATCCTATAACGAACATAACTCAATTAGATGGCAAAAGATAGGATAGAGAATCCGTTGATGAATCCACTTTGTCTCCGAGGTATCTATTCTTTTCTTACTATAATACCTTGTTTTGATCAGTATCGCACTATGTATCATTTAATAACCTAATAGATCCCCTATCTTTGGGTCAAATCGAATTTGAAATGGAGGAATTTCAAGTCTATTTAGAACTAAATAGATCCCGCCACACACGATTTCCTATACCCACTTATTTTTCTGGAGTATATTTATGCACTTGCTCATGAGCATGGTTTAAATAAATCGATGATTTTTTTGAAAATCGTGGTTATGGTAATAAATTCATTCACTAATTGTGAAACGTTTAATTCTTCGATTCTGTCATTTTTAAAAGATAAGTATTTCGCATTTATGATGAAATCGAATTTATGAAGATTAATTCGTTGTCTGCATTTACAGAAAAAAAAAATCCTACCTAATTCACTAATTCGTGGGAAGATAGTGAACCCTTGTAGTTGAAAAATGTTTCAGAGGAATCTCTCAAGTAGATGGTGGTTGATAGAGCAATCCTTGATTATAATTTCAGATCACAGTCATCACTGCGTACAAGACAAAACTTGTGATTGGTAGTAAAACACCGATCCCCGTTGAGATCTAATTCGATCTTCATAGATTTCATGAGATATTTTCTTACGAAGTTTTGTTATAGCATCTATAATCGCCTCGGGTTTAGGGGACAGCCCGGCAAATAGACATCCACGGGAATTAGCTTATCGACCCCCGAACAAGTACTATAAGAATCGATCTCAACATCCCTCCTGTAATTGTACACGCGCCCATAGCAATAACATATTTAGGTTCGGGCATTTGTTCATATAATCTCACTAAAGAGGGCGCCATTTTCATTGTTACTGTTCCAAATTGTTAAAATTAGGTCTCACTGTCTAGGACTCGATCTTGGTACCACCCATAACGATCAAAGTCGAGCGTGAGCCTATTAATGAAGCAAATTCAATAAAGCAACAATCTGTACCATAAAGAAGCGGCCATAAACCGGAGAGTCTTGACCAATTTGAAAGATCATTTAATGTAGTTGAAATAACTGAATTTTGGGTTGTTCGATCAAGTAAGGGAAATTCGATGGAATTCATACTCAATGTTATTATTATTTTGACTTTTTTCTTTCTTTTTATTATCTGAATATTCAGGAACTAAGACCATTCCCCATTTTCATCCCCGAGCATTTTGAATTTCCCATTTCTCAAAAAAATCCCATTCTTTTCTCATTCTTCATCGAATCCTACGAATCGATCTAATAATGATGGAATTGAATTTCTATTCTGTTTACTGAATCACATGAAATTTTATCTAACTCCATATACCATATAATATATGTGGAATGTATGAAATATGAAATGCGTATGAACGGAAGAAGAAAAATTATACTCAAATTTTAATTTATATTTATAACAAACAGATACAGAAAAGATTTATTTTGTATTAGATAATTTTGAGAATGCTCATTGAATTGGAATAAGTTCGGCAGCGGATCACGAGATCTTGGTGATCTTCTCTCTCTAATGAATGGGGAGTCCGCTTTGAAATCGTTCGCCTCGCACTCCACCCCCGAGTATATGCTTCAACAGAATCACGCACACAAGGGTAGATTGATACAATATAAACCTCTGGTAAAATGCCCCCGTAACCCAAATGGATAAAGTACATTACATAGTCCGTTTTAGGGATTGGCGACTTACCCATTCCGTGACTTTGCACCGGGCGTTCCAAAAATGGGTACTATCGGGTCGGGTGAATTCAATAATAGGCGCTGGTGGCATTCCAGCTTTCCTTCTCCTTTCGTGGACCTATCCGAAAGAGAATCCGATGATTTCTCGGTCGTGAATATCCGAATAGGCGAACCGCCCGTGGATATCTTTGCTTTTAACAAAACAATTAGAATAGAATTAGGCTCGGTCAATCGAAATGTGTATTATCCATATATTATCCATATAGGGGATCCTCCATTGAGAAGATCCATCGACTTGAGACCAAAAGCGGTTAGCGGTGACCATTGAATAAGTTTCTTCAGCTTGAGTTGGGTTAAAAGCACGGAATGTATTTGCACCATCACCATCTTCAAATAAAGTATTCTCTACGGTAGCACCATGAATAGCGCATAGCAGAGCCGCGCCCAATACACCGGCAACTCCCATCATATGAAATGGGTTCAATGTCCAATTATGAAATCCTTGGAAAAAGAGGATGAATCGAAATATAGCTGCTACACCAAAACTAGGCGCAAAGAACCAACCAGATCGACCTAGTGGATAAATCGGGAATACGAAACAAAAACAACAATTGGACCAGAGAATGCGATTGCGTTATAAGGTCGCAATTGAACAGATCGCGCAAGTTCAAATTGACGTAACATAAAACCTATTAGTCCGAAAGCGCCGTGGAGAGCAACAAATGTCCACAGACCACCTAATTGACACCAACGAGTTATTAGCAATTAATATTAATTTATATTATTTGTTATTAATATTACGTAATTAATAATATTTATATTATTATATTTATATTAATATATTTCGATTTAGAAATCTATATTTCTATATTATCTATTATTATATTATTATATATATTATTATTTCTATTTAGTTATTATTTATATTTAGTATATTTAGAATTTATTATTATTTAAGTTAAATTTAAATAGAAAAATTAATAATTTAATTTAAGTATAATTAAAATAAATTATTAATTTAATAATTTAGAATTTAATTTTTTTATTATGATTTCGATTTTATTATTTTCTTTTCATTCATCATTCAAATTCTATTTATTTCATTCAAGTTACATTACAGATTGCAGAAGTTTGACTGACCCCCCCTCTAATTTCTTTTTATTTTAATTTTGGCAACTTATACTTCTATATTATTATCCTATAACGAACATAACTCAATTAGATGGCAAAAGATAGGATAGAGAATCCGTTGATGAATCCGCCTGTCTCCGAGGTATCTATTCTTTTCTTACTATAATACCTTGTTTTGACTGTATCGCACTATGTATCATTTAATAACCTAATAGATCCCCTATCTTTGGGTCAAATCGAATTTGAAATGGAGGAATTTCAAGTCTATTTAGAACTAAATAGATCCCGTTGACACGATTTCCTATACCCACTTATTTTTCGGGAGTATATTTATGCACTTGCTCATGAGCATGGTTTAAATAAATCGATGATTTTTTTGAAAATCGTGGTTATGGTAATAAATTCAGTTCACTAATTGTGAAACGTTTAATTCTTCGAATGGATCAACAGAATCGTTTGATTAGTTACGCTAATGATTCCAACCAAAATCTGGTTTTTGGGCACAACAATAATTTGTATTCTCAAATGATAGCGGCGAGATTTGCAATCATTGTGGAAATTCCATTTTCCTTACGATTAATATCTTACTCACAAGGCGTAGTCACAAAATCTCATAATTTACAATCAATTCATTCAATATTTCCTTTTTAGAGGACAAATTCTCACATTTAAATTATGTGTTAGAGGCACTAATACCTCATCCCATCCATCTAGAAATCTTAGTTCAAGCCCTTCGCTACTGGGTAAAAGATGCTTCTTCTTTGCATTTATTACGGTTCTCTCTCTACGAGTATTGTAATTTGAAGAGTTCTATTACTCCAAAGAAATCTATTTCGATTTTTAATAATAAAAAAAAATAAAGAATATCATTAATAATAATATTACGAAAATACTAATAATATCACGAATATTATAAATAACATAAATAAACCAATCTTTTTAATCTACTGTGCATCTTCAAATAACCCGATAGATCAAATAACTCGCTAGAATAGATCCAGCAATCTCACAGTTGTTCGAGTGCCAATCTTAAGAAATCATTAAAAATCAAAAGCAAGACATAAATGAAATGTGAAATTCTTGAGTAGTCTACTTCCCCTCGAATGCTGAATCCTCTAAAATTAAAGGAGTGTCATAAGGGATTTACTTGTCTATGTACCCTTCCATTCGATCTCTTAGGTCCTGCGGTACCTCGACGATTATACCACGATGCCCTTAACTTAAAGCCTAAGTCTATATGCGATGTATAGACTCCTGCAACCATGACATATTTGTTTCCTTGAACATAATTTCATTTCTTTCTAAAAGAACTAAAAGAAATGAGAACGGTTAATTCCACAAAAAAAAGAAGTCTTTTTTCACGAGGTACAACTCAAAATTCCTAGTTATTTATTTTTACTGACTCGACCATAGACCAATTCCCTTTTTATTTGGGAGTATTGAATACGCCCATAATTCTGAGCTTCATGTTACTCTTCCCAAGAGACATGTCGGATCGAGGCATCCCAATTCGATTGAATGGGATGACAGCTTTCTCATTCCTAATCAGAAAATAATAATTTCGATCAAATCACACATCGCAAGATATACTAGACCCTCTAATTCTTTAAGAGGTTTGTCTAAAAGATTGGCGATATAACTAGGAAGACGTTTCAAATACCATACATGAGTTACTGGACATGCCAGCCTTATGTATCCCATTTGATATCTTCGTATCCGAGAATCAACAAATTCAACTCCGCATTGTTCACAAAATTTAGGGCCCTCTTTTTGATTTCCAATTACTCGATAATTTCCACAAGCGCAAATTCCACTTTTTATAGGTCCAAAAATTCTTTCACAAAATAATCCATCCTTTTCCGGTTTATTGGTTTTGTAATGAAAAGTATAGGGTTTTGTCACCTCTCCAACGGTTTCTCCATTAGGTAGGATTTTCTTGGCCCAAGCACTGATTTGTTGGGGAGAAACTGATCCAATTCGGAGTTGTTGATGTTTATATCGGTCGATCATAGAAGAAAAATTCTGATTCATTCCGATTAAGCTTCCTTCCTATTAATCTGGAAGTTCTTCTCAGATACAAGGAAATGATTCAGTTCCAAAGCCAAAGATCGTAATTCTCGGACGAGCAATCGAAAAGATTCTGGAGCATCTTCGGGTTTAGGTATTGTTCCTCCAATGATCGTAGTCCCAAGTACTTCTTGGCGAGCTCTAATATGATCAGATTTATAAGTAAGCATTTCTTGTAAAATATGAGCAACACCAAATCCCTCTAGAGCCCAAACCTCCATTTCTCCTACCCGTTGTCCTCCTTGCTTGGACCTTCCTCTAAGTGGTTGTTGTGTAACAAGTGCATAATGTCCACTGGAACGCCCATGTATTTTATCATCAACTTGATGAATTAATTTCAAGATATAAGGTTTTCCTATTATAACAGGTTGCTCAAAGGGGCCTCCCGTTCTTCCATCAAATATTCTGCTTTTTCCTGGGTATTCGGGTTCAAATACCCACGGATTTGCTGTTTGCTTACTGGCTTGATATAATTCGGAAAAACCTTTTTGAGCACGGGTTTTTTCAGTAAAAAAAATCAAATGGGTTCAAAATGTATTCAACTAGGGTTTTCTGGACCGTATCAATAAGCTAGACCCATACTTCGAGTTGTTTCATGCCATAAATAAACTCGAACGCTCAAGAAGTCCGTTGGACAAGCGGATTCACATCTCTTACAACCAACACAATCTTCTGTTCTTGGAGCGGAAGCAATTTGCTTAGCTTTACATCCATCCCAAGGTATCATTTCTAACACATCGGTAGGGCGTGCTCGGACACATTGAGTACACCCAATACATGTATCATAAATTTTTACTTGAATGTGACATGGGATCTATAAATTTTTGAACATCATAAAATTTCAATCTAGTAAACTTGTAAATAAATATAGTTAAACACGGATGAATCAACGATTTACGAGAAATTTTCTAATCAATTTCCTTCGGGATCAACTCATAAGAAAGGACCAAGATACTTTGATTTCTTACGTTTTGAAAACATGATGTAGATTCCAACATATTGTACATGCTAATTCAAATTGGTGAATCTTATAATTTAATATTATTAATATTACTTATTCAACAAAGTTGATTGATTGATACGGGTTGATTTTCTCGCATTACGATAAATCGAGGACACAATAATGATCCAATAGTCGCTTCAATAATTGCAATAGCTATAACAAAAATTGAGAAAATATTTCCTTTTAATTGCCGACTATCAAAAAAATCAGAAAATGTTACAAAATTTATATTAACCGCATTCAGTATATAAGTTCAAGACACATAAGGGCCCTAACCATATTTCGACTCGTGATCAATCCATAAATACCGATAGAAAATAAATAGGCTTTTCTATCAGTTAGTCTACCAGATATATATTTTTTCTAACGAGAAAAAAAAAGACGGTTCCGTGTGCTCGATTCATTGTGTGCTCGATTCATTATCGATACAGAGCACTTCCAAAGTGTTTCAAAGAGGGAAGGGTTATCTTGACGTAGGTCCGCTTCGCCTAGATCAACCTAAGTTAAATGGAGTCTCTACCATCCCGATTAAAAATCAAACATGAAACTTCATACACCTTAAGATTCATAGGACGAAAAGAGCATTTTTGAGGTCTTTATACTCATTATGCCTAGCATTGAATAGACCGGTATTCACCCTATCAATATCTCAAATCAATGATGGGTTCGATTCGGATCTTGCCTAAACGGCACCCGAATCGGACCAACCATTTGTCGCTATTGTTCTCTTGTTTTGTTCCTTCAAAGTAATGGAGTAAGACATCGATTTCTCAAAAGATCAATTCTTTTGATTGCATGATAGACTTCCACAAAAAACATTGGCGCACGTGTAAATGAGGTGCTCTACCAACTGAGCTATAGCCCTTGTGTTTGTGATACATATTTTATCATATTATGTAGATAATTTCTTGTCAAGATGAATATTACATGATCCAACATCATAATCATACCCTTTTGGTCGGTTTGATTGGTATTGCTTAGAAGTAATATTGGATTTATAATCCATCGATGTAATAGGTCCCTTTTCTTTCTCTTTATGATTCCTTATGATAATAAATGACCTACTTAACTCAGATGTTTAGAGTATTGCTTTCATACGGCGGGAGTCATTGGTTCAAATCCAATAGTAGGTAGAACTTATTAGATACCATCGATCCCGGTGTCTAATAAGTTTTTCTACCCACCTTCTTTTATTGATTTTCTATCTTTTTCATCCTATTCTATTTCCGTTTTCAATTTTAAAATTTTTCGTTAGATCAAAATCTGATTTCACTTTTGATTGTATTTGATTCTATTTAATCGGCAGAATCAAAAGGGGATGTATAAACGAAAGTTCTGTTTCTACGGAAATTCTTTCGATTAACCAACTCGTTACGAAATCGCGTTGATAGCCTCGACTCGTGTCCTAGCCCGTCTGAGAGCTAGATTTGCCTCAATTGTTTGCCTCTTGCCTTCAGCTTTCCTCAAGTTAGCTTCCGCTATTTCAAGAGCTTGCTGAGCTTCTTGTGGATCAATGTCACTACCCTTCTCCGCATCATTTACTAAAATAGTGATTTCATTGTTGCCTATTCTAGCAAAACCACCCATCAGAGCCATCGTTAACCATTGGTCGTTAAGGCGTATTCTCAAAATACCTATATCTACAGCTGTGGCAATAGGCGCGTGATTTGGTAATACGCCAATTTGTCCGCTATTAGTAGATAAAATGATTTCTTTCACTTCTGAATCCCAAACAATTCGATTAGGGGTAAGTACGCAAAGATTTAAGGTCATTTCTTCAATTTGCTCTCCATTTCTAAGTTCGTAGCCTTCGCAGTAGCTTCGTCGATGTTACCTACCAAATAAAAGGCCTGTTCAGGAAGACCGTCTAATTCTCCGGAAAGGATCAATTTAAATCCTCTAATTGTTTCTGCTAGACCAACATATTTTCCGGTGAACCGTAAAATACTTCCACTACGAAAAAGGGTTGTGATAAGAAACGCTCAATTTTTCGCGCTCTTGCTACGGTTAAGCGATCCTCTTCGGACAATTCAAAAGGTTCTTGACAGCTTACAAGCTTACAATAAGTTTTCTTATACTTATATACAATATATACGCCGTCCTATGTTAGTATTTGTTAGGCCTAACCTCTATTATTCAATTCAATTAGATGTTAATTTAATGTAAATGAACCATAACTATGTAAACCTATTCCTAATAGATTGACCCCAAAATAGCATATCCAAATTATAAGAAATCCCATAGAAGCCACAAGTGCGAATTTACACCTTCCAAATTTTTATTTGTTCGGGTATGGAAATAAATCGCGAATACGGTCCAAGTAATAAACGCCCAAGTTTCCTTTGGGTCCCAATTCCAATATGATCCCCACGCCTCATTAGCCCATACGGCTCTCGAAAGAATTCCTATGGTTAAAAAGATAAACCCGAGACTAATAATACGATAACTCCAACGATCCAATTGTTGAGTCAATTGATATCTGTAATAATTTTTATAAGAAATAAAATAAGTGTTTAGTAAAACATTGCTTCTTTCATTCATGTATTGGATTTTCCCCAATGAAAATGAAAAATTATTGTTTTCACCAATAATCTTTATGGCCTTTCAAATGTAATGACTAGAAGAGCTACCGATAATAATGATCCACATAAAAGAGCTGCATAGCCTAATACCATCATACTTACGTGCATCATTAACCACCGGGATTGGAGAGCGGTGCAATATTGCGGATTGATGCATTTTGGTTAAAAGACCAAAGTGGCAAAGCCTTGGGTAAAAATAGCACTTGAATGCGGTTATTGCACTTAAATTATTTTTGCGCTTTTTAATTTTAAATAGGAAACCATATGAATAAGGAGAAACCCCATGAAAGAAAGATTAATGATTCATATAAATCACTTAATGGGAAATGTCCTGAATAAATCCAACGAGTGACTAATAATCTCATTATACGTAAAAGGTGACTATCATGCCCTTTTCTCGATGAATCATATAGTCCTACGACTTCATCTACTAATAAGAATAAGGTTAAAAATGAATTGTAATTACAATTGAAACGCATGAGAAAAAGATATATGAGTTAATATATGCTCTAAAGTTGAAAAAATCATAAAAATTATGAAAAAGCGAGGGTTTCTAGATTTTATGGAATGGAAATCGGAATGAAATTCATTTTCATTATAGGACTTATTCTATCTCTTTTAGAAGATACTATGCCGCCACTCGGACTCGAACCGAGATGCTCTAGCTCTGCTTCCTAAGAGCAAATGTGTCACCGATTTCACCATAGCGGCTTGCTCAAATCATAATAACCCATTTTTAGTCAATCGTCGAGATTGAAGGTGAAGGGTCAATTCAATGTAAAATGTCAAATTTGTTAGTAAGCATTAAATTTTTATTGATAAATAACAACTCGTTGAAATAGCAATTTGAAGGTTCAAAAGGAATCTTTAGTATTTATTGTATCATTTTATTTATTTAATTATCCTTTCTATTTAATTAGGTCAAATCAATAGATATTTTTAGTTTGTGTTTTCCTAAAAGGGAACTCCTTTATTGTAACTAAACTCTCTAGTTGTAACTTCAATTCATAGATAAAATTCAACAAAACAAAAAAGGGTTCTTTATCATTTTCATTTTTTAATGATTCATTTCTCATTCTTTATGTATGATTTTTATGAATCTATAAAAAAATGCTTATTAATTGACTGAATAAATGAATGAAAAAATATGATTTTTAGAGATCACAATATTAGCACCACACCTAACGATTTCAAAAAATTTATGTAATTTTTGTATTAATCGTTAGCATTTTGATTATTCTCATTATGCACATAAAGGAGGAGCCGTATGAGGTGAAAATCTCATGTACGGTTTTGGAACGGAGAATTCTTTGAATCGAATGACGACCGTAACGGATGTCGGCTCAATCCGAAGGAAATTATGCGGAGGCCTTACAGAATTATTATGAAGCTATGCGACTAGAAATTGATCCCTATGATCGAAGTTATATACTATATAACATAGGCCTTATCCACACAAGTAATGGAGAGCATACAAAAGCTTTAGAATATTATTTTCGAGCACTAGAACGAAACCCGTTCTTACCACAAGCTTTTAATAATATGGCTGTGATCTGCCATTACGTGCGACTATCTCCACTATAGAAATAAAAAAAGGAAAGAAAGAGTCAATACGCTAGTAAATAAATACGCTAGTAAATAAACACGCTAGTAAATAAAATAGGAAAAAAAAAAGAATTGTTGTGAATCGATTCCAAGTTGAAGAAAGAATGGAATAGAATAGTCATTAATCAAATCATTCACTCCATAGTCTGATAAATCTTTTGAAAAACTGATTAATCGGACGAGAATAAAGATAGAGTCCCGTTCTACATGTCAATATCAATATCGACAACAATGAAATTTATAGTAAGAGGAAAATCCGTCGACTTTAAAAATCGTGAGGGTTCAAGTCCCTCTATCCCCAACCCCAAAAAGCCCGTTTGCTGTCTATTTATTTTATCCTACCTTTTTTGTTAGTGGTTCAAAGTTCCTTATGTTTCTCATTCATCCTATTCTTTGCCGTTTTACAAGCGTATCCTAGCATAGCAGAATTTTGTTCTCTTATCACAAGTCTTGTGATATAGTGTGATATATTGTGATATATATGATATACGTAGAAATCTCTTGAGCAAGGAATACCTATTTGAATGATTCATAATACATATGATTACTCATATGGAAATTTACAAAGTCTTCCTTTTGAAGATCCAAGAAATTCCTGTTCGAGACTTTTAATTTAATACTTTTCGCGTTTTTTTGTTTTCATTTTTAATTGACATAGACCCAAGTCATCTAGTATTATGAGGATAATGCGTCGGTAATGGTCGGGATAGCTCATTGGTAGAGCAGCGGAGGACTGAAAATCCTCGTGTCACCAGTTCAAATCTGGTTCTGGCATATGATTAATTTGTATGAGTATCTACTCTACAAATTAATTGATATGGATCGACATAATACATACTTATCTAGCTAGGTATCTGAGAGTAAACCCTCTCTTTATTTATTTTATTTTGTATTTTTAAAAAATGAGCAAAGAGTCTATTATAATGTGTCTATTATAATGCAGTAAAAGACAAAATTTGCTTATCTTTACTCTTCTTTTTTATTTGTTCACATGCGGCTTCTCACATTCAAAAAGAATGTTAATACTTCATACATATTTAATTAAAAGATTAAAATAGTTGGTTGAAAGGCCCAACAAAAAGTCGGGTCTAGAGGAGTTCAAGGATAGAAATAACCAAGACTCATCTCACCATTTCTGATTACAAATAGAAGCCGATCCCCTTTCATTTATTTCTTTGTATTCTCTTTCATATTCCATTTCTTCATTCCCTTCTATGCGACTCTCTAGAGTTCATCTAAGTGATGTGCGCGATACAAAGTTCACAATCTGAGAACCCTTGTTGTTCATCCTATTGTCGCTTAATTCAAAAATGAATATTTGTGAACAATGTGGATATCATTTGAAAATGAGGAGTTCGGATAGAATCGAACTTTCGATTGATCCAGCACTTGGGGTCCTATGGATGAAGACATGATCTCTCCGGATCCCATTGAATTTCATCTGAAGAAGAGCTTTATAAAGATCGTATTGATTTTTATCAAAGAAAGACAGGATTAATCGAGGCTATTCAAACAGCACGGGTCAACTAAACGGTATTCCTATAGCAATCGGGGTTATGGATTTTCAGTTTATGGGGGAGTATGGGATCCGTAGTAGGCGCGAGAAAATCACCCGCTTGATCGAATATGCTACCAATAATTTTTACCTCTTATTCTAGTGTGTGCTTCCTGAGGAGCACGCATGCAAGAAGGAAGTTTGAGCTTGATGCAAATGGCTAAAATATCTTCCGCTTTATATGATTATCAATCAAATAAAAGTTATTTTATGTATCAATTCTTACATCTCCTACTACTTCGGTGGAGTGACCATGAGTTTTGGTATGTTGGGGATATCATTATTGCTTGAACCCAATGCCTATATTGCATTTATGGGTAAAAGAGTAATTGAGCAAACATTGAATAAAACAATACCTAAGGTTCACAAAGCGGCTGAATATTTATTCCATAAGGGTTTATTTGATCCAATCGTACTACACGTAATCCTTTAAAAGGTGTTCTGAGTGAGTTAGTTCACCTCCACGGTTTTTTCCTTTGAATCAAAATTCAATCAAGTAGAGTCTTAAGTGAAATTTTTTTATTTGTAGTGAAAAGGTAGTTAGTTAGTTTATCGAAACAAAGTCAAAGCCCGCGTAATGGGCTTTGACTTTGTGACAAAAAAAGGAATTGTCGAAAAACAAATTATGTGGATAATTATTATTATCATTATCCGATATTACTAATGAGGAAACCTCTAGCAACAAGATAAAAGCGAATTTTTCCTTTTGTGAAATGAAATTAATTTGGAGAGACAAATAAAACGAATTTTATGTTCCTCTATCGCGTATGTATATAATTTAAATAGAGAAAAATAGAATAGAAATATAGAGTTTTGCATCTTTCTATATCTCCCGAAAATTCTATTTTTACTAATAATCCTGTTCTTGGATCGGATTGTAACGAATCGAATCTTTCGACAATTTGTAATAAACTCTTTCTTTATTAAATTCAAAAATTCAAATTATAAGACAAGAACAATAGAATAATAAGAAAAGTAAGAATAAAGTAAGATAATAAAGAAAGTGGATTATCTTATCATATACACCTATTTTATTTGATTTATAAAGATGGGCAAGTCCTTTTATTTAATTCTACATTCCTTGCACTTATTAGATATCTATTAGATATATAGACTCGCTTAGATATACTTAGTATTTAGATATAATTAGTATAATATACGAATTATAATATAATCGTTATAAGATATATTTATAACTAAACAATATAACAATAACAGGTACAAATATTAAATTGAGGTACCCATTTTATGACAACTTTCAGCAGTTTTCCCTCTATTTTTGTGCCTTTAGTGGGCCTAGTATTTCCGGCAATTGCAATGGCTTCTTTATCTTTGTATGTTCAAAAAACTAAGATTTTTTAGATTCGATGGGGCCAAGACCAAATCTTATCTATTTTTTTTCAAGACTTAGATGTCATGGATACCTATTTAGTAGAATATTGTATAACATCCGGCTTACCCGAACCAAACATAAATGAAGTAAACATGGTATAGGGTTAAATGAATTATAGCAAGTGGATCGGTACCTAACGGATGTATGAAATTAAAGTCTATATATCTAGTAGATCCGTATAGGCGATCATATAAAGGGGATGATTTTAGATCGAAGCAATTTGATGAATTCCTTCTAAAAGTTCATATCAAAATAGTACTAGTTGATGAGAGTTACTTGAAACAAAAAAAGTAAAGTCGAATTTTTTGGTTATTCTCTCAATTCGAATAAAATGCAATCGGATCTAGTATGTATGAGTTGGCGATCGAATCTATATGGATAGAATTTATAGTGGGATCTCGAAAAACAAGCAATTTCTGCTGGGCCTTTATCCTTTTTTTTTTTGGTTCATTAGGGTTTTTATTAGTTGGAACTTCTAGTTATCTTGGTAGGAATTTGATATCTTTATTTCCGTCTCAAAGAAATAGTTTTTTTCCACAAGGAATCGTGATGTCTTTCTATGGGATCATGAGGCCTCTTTATTAGTTCCTATTTGTGGTGCACGATTTTTTTGGAATGTAGGCGATGGTTATGATCGATTCGATAGAAAGGAGGGAATAGTATGTATTTTTCGTTGGGGTTTTCTGGAAAAAATCGTCGCATCTTTCTACGATTCCTTATGAAAGATATTCATCCATCGAATAGAAGTTAAAGAGGGTATTTATGCTCGTCGTGTCCTTTATATGGAAATCGAGAGGCCAGGGGCCGTTCCCTTGACTCATCTCGATGAGAATTTGACTCACATGAAATTGAACAAAAGTCTGCTGAATTGGCCTATTTTTGCGTGTACCGATTGAAGTCTTTTGAAATGAATTGCGAATAAAAGCTTTCTCACCGGGAGGAAAAAGCTCAATCCAAGAATCCTCTTTTTCTATAGCGAACTAAACTGAAGTTTCTTCAGAATGCCCATTCAAACCAAAGTGGACGTATACGGAAGAGTCATAACATAAAAAAACAGTTTTTTTTTGTCCACAAAAATAGTTTTTTATGCGTCTGTAAATGGAAAACCGCTCAACTTAATTCAGTAACAAAATAAGCAAGAAATCGAAATACTTAAGTAATTGTGAATTATCAAAATGATGCTTCTGGACATAATTACAATTACTAAAGCCTAATTATACATGTTCGATTGGTCCCTCTGCTAGCTCAATTAAAGCTTGATCGAAATGTATTTGAATTAGAAAGAAATTCTACGAGTTTGAAAATAATTTAATTGAGTCGATTTATTCTATGTGGAATTAAATTGGGCAATAGTAAGAATTGTTCAACTAAAGAATTTGATTAAAGAATTTTCTTGAAAAATTAATTTGAAAAATCTAAGTGATTTTTGGAAAAATTAATTTTGATCAAGTAAAATTAAATTAATCAAATTAATTAAAATTAATATGATATTTTTGGAAATTAATTTTCAAGTTAGAAAATTGGCTCAATGGGTAATTGAACTTGAAAATTAGACCTGGGATCATAAATTGGGCCTGGGAGCCCAAAACGAGACCAAAACCCAAAATATGGTTGAACTGGGCCTAGTGTGTAAACCAGGTCGATAGACCAACTTGTGGCTAGATCGGATCAGTCAGGCCATCACTAGCCTGAACCGAGCTGGTAGAAACCAAACCAGCTCGGGGTGTCGATGGCTACAAAGGCGGCATGCCAATGGCCGAAAAATGGTCAACAGCGGTGGGTCTTTGGTGGTTTAATAGTGGGAGAATTTGACTCTTAGAATTTGATTTCAGATTAACTATTCCAAAAATAATATTATTTTAATATATTTAATATTAAATTTACTTTAATACTTATCTTAATAGTATTTCATTAATTTAATATTAAAGTAATTATTTTAATATTAAATTTAATTTAATGTTTATCTTGTAGATAATATTCTATTAATTTAATAAGATTTAATATTAAATTTAATCTAATGATAAATATTATATTAATTTAATATTTAAGTGATTAAGTTTTATATAAAGAGAGTTTTCGGTCATTATTTACACACACTTGAATTCAAGAAAAAGTTATAGAGAGAAAATTCTCTACAGAAATTATTTCATAAAATTTCTAAAGATATTTTTCTTTTTTATAACTTGGCCCAAAGTTTAGAAAATTTGTGAAATTACCTCACTGGTAATTTTTGTGAAAAAATTTCTGATTCGAAACAAACCCACACTCGCCAAATGTGAGCTTGAGGATAGCGGAGAAGACTACTTGGTTGAAGTGCTCATTCTAGACGAATCGTAAAGGTAAAATTTTGATTGATTAAGTGTTTATACTTCAGATATCACAACCAAGTTCTTAATTTAGAATTTTCTTTTAAAACTTTGGTTTTTCCCTAAATTTATTTTTCGTGGTGTTTTCCAAACCCGTTATTTCAACAAACCGTCGGTTCAGTTTCACATACCAGGCCCGGTTCAAATAATTTTTGGGTCTTGGTCTCGATTTTGGGCTTTCGGGCCCAATTTACGATATCAGGTCCAATTTTCAAGTCCAATTACCTATTAGGTCAATTGTCTGACTTGAAAATTAATTTTCACACAGAATTAGTTCCTCCCCTTCATCCTCCAGACTCAGGTTCACAATTTTTGCCTCCATTAACGATCAACTCCTTATTTAGAACTTCACACTTTGTTCGAAACATCCAAGCCCTATAATATGCCGCTTTGAACTTCAACAAATGAAAGAAATAAAGATGTGCTAAAAAACCTTAGCATATGAAATAACTTTAATAAATCATCATTTTTTTTAAAAATGTATTATAACAACTAAAGAAAAAAATACCTATAAAACTGAAAAAAACAAATACCTAGAACAAACTAAAAAAAGAAAAAGAGAAGTGGAAGAAAGCAATTAAGAAATTATAATAGAAAGAAAAAGAAGAACAAGAAAAAAAATTCAAGGTATTGTTTAAATATTTTGACTTGCTGTCTTTATTTCTTTTATAGTTTTATAGTTCTATATTATCTATAAGTACCTAAAATAAAATAAAAAATTCAAATTTTAAGGTTTTGGGTTTGTAATTTTATTAGGATTTTATTTAATTTTTTATATGTTTTAGCTTATTTTTTATATATGAACATGTAAAGCTAAGTGTATTTCTTAATTATTTTAGTAGATATATGTAGCATTTGATATTTTCTTAATTAAATAATCATTGTTTCCACTAAAAATGAATGATTGCACTGCAATTAGCTATTTAGCTATATAGTTTTTAATTTTAATATAATTTTTAATTATAATATTTATTATATCAACTTTTAGGTTGATTGATTTGGATTGTTTTAATGAAGAATCAAACAATTGATTCTTTTTTCAAAAAATAAAAAATAAAAGGAGCTCTCCAATTGATATATCTACTCCATCAAACTTAATTGAGCCATCAATAGTAGACGATGAAAATTTTGTACATGAAGAGGAACGCTCAACTAAAGCCCACTGGATATTGAATGAAAAAGAAGATATAATTTCTTTGGAATGTGACCTTGGGAAGCGTCCACCAATTTGGAGTTATTCAGTACACCAACAAGATGAGATTCGTCATGCTTAGATCAAAGTTGGGTCATTTCAACATATAATGTCAGAATATCCTATTGATGAGAAAACTCATCGTCAAAATTCCAAACTTCATAGTTTAAATTATTCCCTAAATGATTAAAATACTCTCCAAGCAAAGATGTTGCCTTTTGTCTTCCTTGTTACTTAATAAGCTAAATGGGGTTTCGATCATGGAAAAAAAGTTAATGATGGGGAAAATTATGTTTTATTGTCCCATATTGGAAAGGATCCTAACTCTTTGCATAAGAAAGCTATTATGCAATCTCGTGATCTAATAAACCAAGCACAACATATTCTACACATTATAGAGAAACAAACCTCTCAACAAGTTGCCGACAACAGATTGATATTAAAGACTTCAATAGATGTTAGATGGCTCACATTCCAAACATGCAGTTTAAGAGGCCACAATTAACACACAGGTTCAACAAATTGAGGTAACTTTCTTGAATTGATAAAGTTGCTAGCATCTTATAATGAACGTGTGGCATCTGTTGTATTAGATAATGCTCCTCAGAATGCATCTTACACTTCACATAGTGTTCAGAAAGAGATATTGCATATTTTTGCCAAGAAAATTAGAAGTTTCATTCGTGAGGAGATTGGTGAATTAAAATTTTGTATTATTGTTAACGTAGCAAAGGATGAATCTAAAAGGGAACAAATGGCCATTATTTTAAGGTTGTGGATAAAGTCGGATTTGTAAAGGAATATTTTTTTGATCTTGTTCATGTTTCTAACACTACTTCATTAACTTCGAAAAAGGCAATATTTGATATTTTTCTTCGACACAATCTTAATGTATAAGATATTCGTAGTCAGGGATATGATGGGGCTAGTAACATGCGTGGAGAATGGTCTAGGTTGCAAGCTCTTGTCTCTAATAAGTGTCCATATGTTTATTACAAAAATTGTTTTGCCCATCATCTTCAATTGACTTTAATAGTAGCATATCGAGAGGTTATTCCAATCCATCAATATTGTAACGCCCTGATTTTCTTTAATTTCGACTTTTGTAATTTTGAGACACAAATGTGTATATGCTTCAGTGGTTATGTGTTCTGGGTGTGTGTGAGAGGTCCCAAGTTCAAGCCTTGACTTGGGCAAATTTTGGTATTTTTGTGAATAAAGCCCTATCTCTGGTTAGTAGGCTTATAAGTAAAAGTGTGTAAGTAATTAACAGAATGGGCTTGCTAGTTTGGTGGTTAAGTAGTGTGTTATTGTGGTGGATGTCTTGTGTTCGAATCCTTGCGTAAACGAGGGAGTAATTCTTTTTGGCATGAGGCGTGTGGAGTGGTTGAGTTTGATTGGGATTGTAAGTCTGTGAAGTTGGATGATAGTGGGAGTTGGAAAAAATCTGATAGGATTTGATTTTTGTTTCCCAAACTTGTACTGCCATTTTTCTTTCCCCAAATCCCCACCTTTCTGCCGATTTTTTTTCTCTTTTACCAGCCATAATCCTCATTTCTCTTTACTCGTCTTTTGCTTCCTTTTGGATGGCAACTGTGCTTCCTTTCCCAATTGTGGCATTCTTGGAGTAATTGTGATAAGTGGTCTCTTGTGATTATGAATTAAGATTCTAAGTTTTAATTGGGGTTTTTATGCTGATGTTTGGCAGCTTTACACCTTTGGAATCGAGACTCTTCTTGAACTACTTCGTAGGCAAACCAATTTTGAAGCATTAGGAGTAAGTCCCAATTGCTCATTAGTTGAGTAATTCGTATGGGTTAGTTTTAATTCTTCGATTAAGTGAATAATTGGGTGAATTACTGATCAATTATATGTGCTGATGATCTCGGGATTGCGTTAACAGCGAAAACGAACCAAGTGTGTACCCGAAAACACAGGAAACGAGGTTTCGACGAAAGCCAAAAACCTCTCTGTCGACTCTACACTGGCGTGTTGTCGCCCGTGTGGTAGGCCGTGTGCAAGACTGTAAGTCACCACACGGCCATGTGATCGATGAGCCCGGCCGTGCGCGAGTGACATGGCCGTGTGATGGCCGAGCGAGGCTGTGTGTGAGATACAGGCTCGACCAATTAGGCCATGTGGGCCACAAGGGCGTATGGGCCTATACAGGTAAACCACACGGGTGTGTGGAATTGTGGGCCAGGCCGTGTGATCTATACAACCAAGGCCAATTTGGGCTGTGTGGGCCACTCGCAGGCAATATGGACGTGTGAGCCCATTTTCATGAAATGTTCTGAAAGGTTGCACGGGTCAGCCAAGTCGACTGTGAACCTAATAAAGGGTCGGTAAGCAGTACTTAGACCCATAACTCTGTGATTTGATTATGTGAAATCTGTACTAAACATGTATACTGATTTGAATGTATGGACTGTTATTTGCATAAAAGCATGTCATATTATGTATGTTGCATTGCATTGGGGTGGGTTGATGATATCTGGAGGAAGTATCTGAAAGGCTCTTAAGCCTATTATCTGGCAGCTCAGCTGTAACTTTTTGATTATGTGCCGCATTTGGTACACCATGGTGTGTAGGGATGGGTGGGTTGATTTTATCCCCACATGGTGTGTAGGGTTGGACGGAGTTGGTGTGTAGAGGCTGGTGGGTAGGACTCTGCTATTCTGTTCTAATATGCATATTATGTTTGAAATGGGCTAAGGCCCTAGAACATATCTGATTCTGTATCTGAGTGGGCTAAGGTCCACACCATATTTGTAATAAGGCTCAGACCTGAACTGTGAAATTATGTCTATTCTCTGATATTATTGTTTGCATGTTTTCTATGGGGATTACACATTGAGTTTGCGAAAACTCACCCTTTTCTGTTTAATTTGTTTAGGTAATCCCCAACAGTAGACAGATCGGTGCAGCAGAGGACTCGGCGGTGACCACGGTTCTGGACCTTTACGGTTTTTACTTTTATTTATGGTTTTGATTATATTTGGGGAGTTTTACGTAATATGGCCTTTACAGATTTTTGTTTAAAATTTGGGAGTTTTATTTTATAAACTGCTAGCAGTAGGATAAGACGCGAGTTTTCAAAATAAACAAATGTTTTATCAAAGTATACAAGAATTCGCAAATTCTTTTAAAAGCTTCCGCAACGTATAATGTTTTGAAAATGGATAATGAATGAATAAACGGCACATTTTAACGATAACCTAAGATATCGAAAATGGCTTTATTGTAATTACGTTTTCTAAAGTACTATCATGTGACATTGCCAGATTCGGCCATAATGTCTAGGCCGGGTTTAGGGTATTACAAATATTTTTTTTTCAAATTTAACTGTTGTTGTCAATATAGTTGGTTCTTCTTGCAAATGACATGATCAGTTACAAGCTAGTCAAGCAGCTAAAATTGAAAGGCTTCTTTCCATTGATGAATTTAAAACTAGTAAAGGATTGAACCAAATAGGCACTTTAAAACGAGCTAGGGATACTAGGTGGAGTTCCCATTTGAGCTCTCTTCAAAGTTTGAGGATTATGTTTGAAACTACTTATTCAATTTTAAAAAAACATAATCTTTGATGGAGCAACCTATACTTAACGAAGAGATGCAGATGTAGATGCAGCTTATAATGAAATTACATCATTTGAATTTGTGTTCATTTTACACCTTATGATTGATATCATGGAAATTACTCATGATCTTTGTCAAGCTTTGCAACATAAGTCTCAAGATATTGTGAATGTCATGCAGCTTGTTTCTACAACAAAAACTTTGATTCAAAGATTAAAAAAAGATGGATGGGATCTTTTGTTTGAAAAAGTGAAATCTTTTTGTGAGAAGCATCGAATAGATGTTCTTGATATAAATGCTCCTGAAAATAAGGTCGAGATCGATCTCTTCTTCAAAAGGATCCAATTACAATGGAGCATTACTTCCGTGGAGATATATTTTATGCTACAATTGACTCTCAATTGCAAGAATTGAATGAAAAGTTTAAAAGAGATATGGTGGAATTGCTTATGCTTTGTTCAGCTTTGGATCCTCGGGATGACAACAAATCTTTCAGTATTGATAATATTTGTAAGCTTGTAAAAAGATTCTATCCTGAAGAAACAGCCTAATTTAGACCCTAGTCGGAACAGTGGTTTCGAGACCACAAATCTGAGTCAAAAAATATTTTAATAAAAATTTATGTGTTTACAGCATGATCTGTGATATGTGTGAAAATTTTGTGTGAAAAATTTATCGATTGGGTAGTTAATTTGATAAAAAGGACTAAATAACATAAAATGTAAATGTGGCTTTCTAATTGTTAAAGGTGTTTAATGGCTATTAAATGGAAGTGTGGAGCACTTGCATGTTAAATATACCATTTATAATAGTGGTGGACAATATTGGACAAGGTTAGGTGAATTTTAATTTTATTTCATTAAGGTTAAAATGGTAAATAGTTTATTAATATGTAATTAAATAAACAAAACATGAAAATGGCCATGCATGTTCATCTTTTTGGCCGAAACTTGAGAAAGAAAAAGAGCTCTCGAACTTTTGTGTATTCGGCACCTTGGAAGCTTGAATTAGGTATGTGTTTTGCTCGGTTTTTGATAATTTTTACATTTTTGAGATCGTTGCTTCGAATATTAGCTAACCCATGCTTAAATTTTTGAATTGGTTTTGGATTTTGTGATTTTCCATTGTTGATAGCTTTAGATTTTTGTTGTTTGATGATGAAAAATAAATCCTTGGTGATAGATTATTATGTTAATTAAGTGATTTTTGGTAAAAATGTGTATTAAGGATTTAATTGTGAAATTTGAAAATTTAGGGGTCAAAATATGAAATAAATGACAGATATGGGCTTATATGAACTATATGAATATTCGGCCAAGCATGGGAAATATGAAATTTTGTGTATTTTGTGATTTTATTAAATAGGGACTAAAATGTCAAAAATGTAAATTTTAAGGGCTAAAGTGCAAAATGCCCTAATTATGTGTTTGTGGTTTGAATTGAATGAAATGTGTTATTAAATAGCCAAATTTGAATTTATATAGATCAAGAACAAAAGAAAACAGAATTAGATCGGGGGAAGTCGAAAGTGGTCGAGTAGTCGATTCCATCCGTTCGTTTTTGTACGAGGTAAGTTCATAAGTAAATAATTGTTGTTAAATTTATATGAAAATGTATTTAATTGTGCCAAATTGAATTTTAGTAACTATATATGTGTATGCCGAATTAATATAAGTATGGGAGAAGTAACAACGAGCTTGAAACGATTGAATTACGATGTCCGAAAGCCCCGTACGAACCGTAGGAATAGTTAGGATACATATGTCATGACATAGGATTCCAATATGTGATTTTGTGTAAGACCACATCTAGGATGTTGGCATCGATTTGAGATTTACATGTAAGACCATGTTTGGGACATTGGCATCGTATATGATTTCGTGTAAGACCCTGTATGGGACAGTGGCATCGATATTTAATTACATGTAAGACCTCGTCTGAGACGTTGGCATTGTATGATCTTTTCGAGCTATCCGAGCATCCGTATAGATTCCGAATGGTTCAACGGGCAATATTGAGTTAAGATTGAATGTGAAATTGAGCTAAATAGTTCAAGTACGTGCGAAGTTAAATGTTCATGAAAAATAAGGTAAGTATAGTACTTGAGATGTTGATATGAACTATGCATGTTAAATGTGTGGTCATTATGTATATGAGATGGTTCACATTCGGCCAAGTTGAAATAATAATGCTAATGTTCATTTGATAATTTATTTGCTTATGACTTACTAAGCTATTTAAGCTTACTCTCTATGTGTGTTTGTTCGTTGTTTTATATATTTTGGAAAGCTAGTTACGAGCTCGGGGATCGTCAAGGAAGTCTGTCACACAATCGATCGTTAGTTTTGTATTTTAAAAGCTTGAATTATGAACTTATGGCATGTATAGGCTAGCATATGTTTTGGTTGGTTTTGAAATTGTAAATATAAAGCGATGCGAAAATGGCTAGAAATGATGCTTATGTTTATGCAATTTTGATCATGATATAAGTTCATGTTGGGATTTATGTTTCATGGTACTTATGTGTGGTGTGCTTGATATATAAACAGATTTGAGTAATGTCAATGCAATTGATGAATGTGTTTTCGGTTGTGGCTTAATTGGATAAGCTAAGTTATAAATATATCATTGATTGTGTAATTGGATTTGTTGGTGTGGTTTATGGAGACAAAGAATGCTCATAAATTATGGTTGATTTATTGGTTATTGAGTCAAGTATAATGTGTTTAGTTAATATGACTATTTGGTTCTGAAATTGAGATAATTTTTTGTAGTTGATTTGCTAGCCGAATAGATGAAAAACAAATTGGTTATGTAAATGACATTTTGGAATGATGCATAGCATATGAAATTAACATGTTTTGATTCGGCAATGGTACTTAGAAAATGACTAATGTTAGTCAAGTGAGTGGTGCATGAATTAGTTATAAATACGATTGAAATTTGGTCTTATGGTAATGCATGATTATGCTTATATTATTTTGTCTACTAAGTCGTGTGGGATAACTTGATTTAGATTAATACACAAATGTGCATAAAATGTGAATTGGTATGGTATTAATTAGTAAATGGAATAGGATAGTATTAATTTGGTAATTGTGCATAGAAATGGCTTTTGTTTTTAAGGTAATGTGCGCATAATAGGATAGCATCAAAAGTATGTTCGGCTATGCTGTAATGTTACTATGTCGCATATGTGAATGCATATTAAGTAGTGTAATATGATTTGATTAATTTTAATATGAGCATGTGCAAAAGTTGTAATGATATATATATGCGCTTGAATGTATTAATGTATGCGCATGGAATTGTAATATAATAAGCTTTCTTATAATTTGATAAGTCGAATGCCATGAGTGAGATGTATGTATGGTTTGAATAGTGTAGTTATAAAGTATGTGTAACATGACTTGTGGCAGGCTAGTTGATTCGAATATGTGATTAAAAAGTTGATATTAAAATGATTGAATTTTTGGAGCATAATTTGTATATGTGAAAGAGTTAAATAATCATATTTTGATTTTGTTGGTTATGTGTTTAACATGACTGAATGTGATTTATATGATTAATTTGATGGTTATTAACTTTAAAATTTATTGTAAATGAGTTATTATAAATTTGTGCATGATTTGAATTGAATGGCAGTATTAAGTTGTGTTTTGATTAGTAAGGCCTCGTAACCCTAATCCGATGATGGATACAGGTTAGGGGTGTTACATTTGAGCAAGAAAAGTTGCATTTGAGATATCAACTAGAACACTTTGAGCTTGATATTCGCCAACATACAATTTTGTAGAATTTGTCCTCAATTCCTGAATTATGCCAAGAGTTGACAAAGATAGGAAAGTCCATCATTTACTCGCTTGTTGATAAATTAATTTGACTTGTGTTGACTATTCCTATTTCAACAGCTACTACTGAGCGTGCATTTTCTGCTATGAAGATTATGAAGACAAAACTTCGAAATAAAATGGAAGATGATTATTTGGGGAGTTACTTGATCACATACATTGAAAAAGAAATTGCTCAGACCTTTGATGATGATTCAATTATTGATAATTTTTGTGATATGAAAGAAAGGAGATTACAATTTAAAATGCTCAACTTGTTCAAATAGGCGAGTGATTTCTCTATTTTATTTTTTGTATTTTAGTTTATATATTTCTATATGCAAAAATTATATTTTAATTTTTCCATTTTGGTTTCTTTTTTCGCAAATGGTAGAAGATCATACTATTTTTTTTTTTTTGATATGTTGGTATTACTTATTAGAAATTTGAAGCACAATGCAATTTTCAATGTTAAAAGGTTAAACTTTAATTATTGAATAATTGTACATGAGAATTAATAGTAAAAAAAATATGTAGTCAACAATGCTAATATAAATTTGTCCCTAAATCGTATTTATGGATTCACCATTATATATCAATGTGTCATTATTGCACTCTTTTATGTTTGTTTTGTATTTAGTGTTTTTATAAAATATTTTAACATTATAACATTTCGTTTTCAATAAATAATAATATTGTTATTAATTTATAATTAAAATTAATCTTTTTTCCACTTTAAGTATCTAAACTAATTTTTTTAATCAAAAGTGATATCTAAACTTTAACTTTGTTACTAATTTTGGCCCAAGCCATTAATTTCGATAAAAATATTCTCATAACCAATCAAAATGTGACACATGAAAATTTTAATTAAATAAAAAAATTAATTCGATATTAAATAAAATTTTCCTTCTCTCAATTCTCCCACGTTTCATAACAGTGGCGAGAAGCAAGTGTAAGGGAAAGGGGAAATGTGAGATTTCTCTTTATATGTGGTTTATAACCAATCAATGGGATTTCTTTCTCCTCAATTTTTTTTCACAACACAAGCAGTAAAAGTGTAAGGCTATAATGCCACATAGCTTCTCCCATGCATATTTTTTTTTCTCTTTCCTGCTTTAATTTTGTTTATTATTATAAAACACAAATCCTCAACTTGCCCATGAATGATGAACACTAAAATTATGAACTTCTGTTTATGTTTATAGTTCATATTTTATAAATTTTAAGATTTTTAATCTTATTTTTATTAAATCTTTTTCATGAGAGTGTGAACAAGAGTATTCACACCATACATGATTACCAAGGTCTATAAAATCTCGAATAAACACCACAATCTTTCCCCTTTCCCTCAAACCTGCTCCTTGCCTCTGTTAAGAAAGAGGGACGAAGAATATGAAATGTGGGATAGGGGAAAGATATTGAATTTTAATTTTTATTTAATTAAAAAATTACCAAATGTCGCACTTCCATTGGTTACGAGATTTTTTTTAACGAAATTAAAATTTATTTTTAACCAACTTAAATGAGAGAAGTGATTGGAGACCAATTTTTTTATTTAAACTATATATAATGGTATATCATAATATTTGTTTACTTCAATAACTATAACTTAATTATGATGGCCCCACAAATTTTTAACCTTTACTTCTTCCTCATCCACGATTCCCTAGTTTCCTTATTCCCTATGCCCCTTTTCGTTTCTCCACACTTTTTTATCATTTTCGGGCAAATATCTCAAAAATACCAAAAAAATTAAAATTTACCGGAAAGGACAGGGTTGAAAAATATTGACCGGAAAGGGCAATTTTCCCTGTAAATCATACGACGTCAATAGCGTTTTGAAAGGCTGAAAAACGCGCGTCCCTGGAGCGCTTTTGGCCTTTTTCCCCCAACCACGGTGCTGACGTGGAAAAGAAAATGGGCTATCAAGTGGGAAGAAAATGGCACCAAAATTAGGCACCGAAAGTTGATGTGATGTGAAATTTGGTATGTGATAATTGCAATTTTGGTCCCTATTTGAATAAGTACTTTGCAAGATTGATCCCTAAACCTCAACTATAAATAGGCCTAACCATTTCTCATTTTCTTCATCCCACAATTTGCCATTCTCTAGTTAAGGCATTGTTCTCTCTCCCTATTTGTAAATTTTCACTTGTATTTTTGGAGTGAAATATATTTGTTAGTGCCCGGAGAGGTAGGCAAAATTTGCCGAACCTCGTTAAAATTCTGGTGTTCATTATTATTTAGTTTTTATATCTTGTGAGTGTGATCGTAGTTATTTATTGTGCTATTAAATTACGATTGAGGGATATTCTGGCTAGGAAAGAACTTAGTGTGATCTTGTGAGTGATCCTTGTGATCCACCTCTCTTTCCTGGGAATTGAACTTAGTGTGATTTTTCAGTATAGTAATTATGCTCTTTTACACCGTCCACTTGCAATGAGTGAACGTATTAATCTTTGTTATTTACTACGATGGTGAAGTGCGTGACAATCAAAAATGGTGTTGTTTTCTTATCGGAGAACACAAATAGCGATTGAGTTTTAATCGAACATCGATTTGGTAGAACTTCGCAAAAGAATCAGGCGTAAAATATTCGAACAACGCCAATGAAAGTTCAGTCTATTAAGTATAGATTTTGCGCTTCGGTGGATCCGGTGAGATATGACTCATTCGACATCAAAGGTCCTCGGAGCCTTGAGGCAATGGTGGAGACTCATCTTGCCAGTGGTTCACCTTATATCGAGGTATATGTAGAATTTTCATCTCCAAGTGATCCGTTTGCGACTTTAACATCTAGTATCGTTCGAGGGAATACACGACCCCAAGTCGACACTCTGTAAGTGGGAGGCAAAACACGTATGCCCGTGTGCGGTGGTAGTATGGAAAACATAACCCCAAAGACGACACTCCGGTTGGTGGATAGGACATGCATATTCGTCATTCCACGTCGGATGAAAGAAATACGTATTGGGGGCGTCATCAACTTCTAGTGGATGGCAATCCACATACGATTGGGATCGTTACGAGAGATGTTTAAGGAGGATGATGCATTACCGACGACGACATCCACCGATGAGGGCCCTCGTTTGTTGCAGGTTATGGAGGATCGGACGAAGAATCCGATGTGGATCCACCTCGGGAGCCAGGGCCTGACGGTGCAGAAGTTGGATTATTTTCTGAACCGGAGCCCGTTCCAATTGTACCTGAAGACGTTGAGGGCGGTTGGGCGAAGAAGAAGAAGATCCGCTATTCAGGGCATACTCACCTCCAGCGCACATGCATAATGTCGATCTATCTCAAGATGATGCATTGGAGTTTCCTGAACTACCACACCGGACGCGTGACCATACAAATTCTTTGTTGGATTCGGACCAATTAGAAGTTGGTAACCAGTTTTCCAACAAGAATACTTTTCTTGCTGCATTGAAACAATACAGCATCGGGAACGGGTTAACTATACTATGGTTAAATCAAAGCTCGATAGGTACGAGGCAAAGTGTGCAGTGCAAGACGGCACATGTTCATGGAAAATCATGGCGTCGTTGAGGAAAAGGACAGTATGTAGGAGGTGAAAAATTCAAAGGTCCGCATACATGTCTTGCCGGTATGCAGTACCACTATGTGTTCAATGATTTCGAATAACACTAATATTATGTAATGTTGCATTAATTAACGTACTTCATTGACAGGTGTAACACAAGATCATCCGAGGATGGATTCAGACATGTTGGCTGATTTAATAATCCCGACGGTGAAGGCCGATCCCGAAACTACAATCTGGCGCCTTAATTGGCAATATTCGTAGCCAAATGGGGTACACGCCTCTTACGAAAAGGCTTGGATAGCCAAGCGAGCGCGTTGGAAAAATTGCACGGATCGGTGGGACACTTCATATAATGAAGTGTGGCGGTGGTGTCAGTCTTTGGAGAGGTATGTCCCGAGCGGCTGTGAGCCAGGAAGCGGAATCGAAATCGTACTACAACGATCGTCTGCTCCGTGGATGCGCAGTGTTCAAGCGTCTGTTCTGGACATTTAAGTAATGCCGAGATGCCTTTACATACTGCAAGCCATTGGTTCAAATTGACAGTACCTTCATGTATGGTAGATATACGCGACGGCTATTATTGCTAGTGTGGCACAAGACGGTTGTGGGAGAATCCTTCCGATTGCGTTTGCAATAACACCGGGGGAGTCAGCTGATGATTGGGACTTCTTCCTATCTAGGTTAAGGAGGCATGTTTGCCCCCAACCTGACATATGCGTTATATCGGATCGGGGCCCTGGAATACTTGCGGCAATAGAATGCTAGGGAAGCATGTGGCATCGCACACACCATCGATATTGCCTGAGGCATGTCGCATCCAACTACTATGGGCAACATCGATCTAAAAGACAGAAACTGCAAGTGATCGATATGGGTATGAAATATCTATTAATACAATTTTAGTGAAAAATTCAATTTATTCGCAATTGAAGAGTGGTATGTAATATTTGCTATCAACGTATATTACCAGGGTATGAGATCAATAAAGACCGTTTTCACGAGATGCTGGCCAGTTTACGCTCAGATAACGCCGAAGGCGCAAGATACCTGTGCAATATTCCTTTTGAATAGTGGACACAAGCATATGACGGTGGCCTACGATATGGGCATATGACCACAAACCTGGCCGAATGCATAAATTCTGTTCTGAAAGGAACCCGTCATCTGCCGATTACAGCAGTTGTGCGAGAGACATATTTTCGGTTAGTGGCACTATTTTCGAAGAGAGCAGCGAGTTATAGAGGGCAAATGGATGGAGGCCATGTATGGAGCCCGAAGGTCTTGCAAGAAATTAACAGTGGGAAGGCACGGGCGAACACCATGCACACAGTGTGTCACGACCGCGACAGCCTATGGTTTCGTGTCACGGAGTTTGACAGACCGAACCAAGGTATTGTTGGCGGGCATTATCGTGTACACTTGACAAATAGGACATGCGACTGTGGGATATTTGATGCTCTTCGTTACCCATGTGCTCATGTACTTGCGGCTTGTCAGAATCTCCGTATTGATCCCATGAGCTATGTCGACGAAGTTTACAAATTAGAAAACATGTACAACGTGTGGAGACACGTATTCCCACCAGTCCCAGATGAACGTAAGTGGCCATCGGTATCGCTTGCACCGTATAAGCTATTGCCGGATAGAGAATTGAGGCGTAAACCAAAAGGTCGACCTTCCTCGACTAGAATACGCAACAATATGGATATCCGAGAACCGACCAACCAAAGTCGGCGGTGCGGGTGGTGTAGGAACCCAGGCCATACATCTCGATCGTGTCCAAATCGGAATAGTTGACCGTGTTATTAGCTTGTTTGTCTCTTGTTGGCTATGTAATTTATTAACTCAAATTTCTATCTTATTAAATTATAATAAAAAAAATTAAACAACTATTATTTTATTAAATATATTAAAACTAAATTTAAAAAATTAAATTACAAAAGAAATAACATTAAACTCAATTTTATTAAATATAAAAAAAATTATATTGCAAAAAACTAAATTATCAAAGAAAACTTCTTATTTTAGTGAAGAAGACTAAATTAAAAAAATAAAATAAAAAAAAACACAAATAAAATTAAATTACAAACACAAATAAAAAAAAACTTCTTTTATTCAAAAAATAAAAAGAATTATTACAATTTACAAAATAAAAAAGACCGTCCTAATCAATGTTGATGCCGGTGGGAACCAGTGCCACAGTCGGGCGGTCGGCGGTTACGCGCTGGATTCCTCCTTCTTCTAGCTTCCGGCGGGGGTCGTGGAACCTCAGGCGGGGAATCGGGTTCCTCCGGCAGTGGGTCTGGTTCTGGGTGTTGCGATGATGACCCACCTTGATAAAATAATGACCCCGGAGGTGTTTGCATAAACCACGGCGGGGGTGACTGCATCCCGTACGGTGAAGGAGCCTGGTAGAAACTACTGCTCCCCGACGTCGCCTCCTGTAATCCCACACCCGAAGTCGGCCTCACGATCGGCTGGCCAACGGGAGTTGTCGGGAACGGACTCGAACCCGGCCATGCATTCCAACCTGGGGTGGGAATAGGAAAAGGAAACATATATGGGTTAGGAGGATACATATAAGGGGAAGGGTACGCACCTGGCATAAACTGTGGATGCTGTGATGTCGGTGTTGTCAGCTGAACCGATGGGCCCGATGATTGTGTATGCGCCTGTTGATGGGCCCGGTGGATCGTGTGTAGCGCTTATTCTTTGGCCCGCTTTCATCACCCATTCCCTTCGATGTAAAGGGCCCCGACGCCTCCGCCGCTCGCGAATTAGCCGCCGCTCTCTTCATCCGACAACGATACGCGACTTGCCATGGATTCTAAACCATGGCATGTACTCCGGCACGCACGCTAACTCAGGAACTATGATCGGTTCCCGGTTAGGTAAAAAGTCATACCGGTTCTCCCACATCTCGATATGTTCTGACCAAAATATTGGCCAATCCGTGTGCTGGTACTGTAAGTCCACTTTGTGCTCATCATCGAGCACATCAGGAGGCACGGGAATCGGTTGCCGGCATCCAAATTGCTGCAGAACCCGATCTGACTGGTGCATCTCCACGGTTGAGTAGGTGATTAGCGGGACCTTAACGTGCCAACTGTTCGGATTTTGGAGGAACTCCTCCGGAATTACTGCCCGAATTTCGGGATCCTCGTACGGTGTCCATTGAAACTATATTAACATTACCCAATTATTAGTTATATACATAATACTAAACACTACATACGAAATACTAAATTATAATAACGAAATTCGACACTTACTTGTGATTCCGACCGTTGTTCCAATAGGAGCCGTATATCCTCAAGCGAGTTAGGTATTCCAACATAACTCCTCCTCGGATGGTTCCACCTAATTAAATAAACTTTTAGCATGCAATTATACTATAAATCTACGACATAATTATAAAATATAATATTAAATTTACCTCGTTATCAGTGGGAATGAATATGGCTGGTCGAGTCGAGGACGTAAAAATGGAAATCGAAACCATGCCCATGACTGCAGGTAGTGATAGGCAACCTCGATTTTTGCTTTACTCGGCGGCGTTGCCCGCACATCTCCCCAGATAACCTCGATAGCACGGCAGCGGACCCCAACTCAATTCACCGGCCTCTGAAATCAACAAGTTTCGAGGAGCCATCTCGTGGACGAGGTTTCTAGAGAGGTCCCAGCATCGAGATAGCCTCCAATTATCTAAAGTATGTATGCGGCGCATACGGTATTCTTTCTTCTTCAGTCGAATCTTCATTCGGCTCCGGGAATGCGTCTCGTAACCAAGCCATATCGATCCGAGCTCCTTGAATTTTATCCGGCATGGCACCCAGAAGCTCGTAGCATACGGCCATCCAATCGAGAGATGTTACGGACCCGGTGACTACCGACCCGTCCACCGGTAATCCCAACTGTAACTGCACATCTTCTAAGGTGATGGTACACTCTCCGCATGGCAAATGAAAAGTGTGCGTCTCGGGTCTCCACCTCTCTATCAACGCGCTGATCAAAGGCGGGTCCAACTTGAACCCCCGGCCTATCGTGGCCACGTGCCAAAAACCCGCTTCCCGCAGGTAATTCTCAATCAATGGCGATGGGAGACCAGGCATGTTGCGAATATAACATTACAACACCCGATCTACAGACTGTTTCAAAAATTATAAAATTCTAAATTAATTAAAATTGCATAATTAAAAAAATTTAATAATATTGAAAAATTAACATTCAAACTTACCATTTTCTTTTGCTCGACGGAAATGTGATTGTTGTCTAGGCGAAATAATTCCCCGGCCATTGTACTCCGATAAATAATTTAAAAATTTTCTAAAAAATAGATATATTAAAAAAATTATAAAGGGCTTTTTTGTAAATAGTAAAGGACAATTTTGAAATTTTAGCGTAAATTTGAAGGACTTTGAGAGAAACTTGAGAGAAAATTGAGAGAAAAATGAGAGAAAATTGAGAAAGGATTGAATTGTGAAAAAAATGAAGGGTTGGGGGGGTATTTATAGTTTTTTTTCTGACCGTTGGCCCCCCAACGGTCAAAAAAAAATTTGACTGCTTGCGGCCTAAAAGCGCGTCCCCTGGGGCGCTTTTAGTCGCAATGATCAAAAACGCTGACGTCGTAGCGATTTTGGGGAAAATTGCCCTTTCCGGTCAATATTTTTCAACCCTGTCCTTTCCGGTAAATTTTGATTTTTTTTTTTGGTATTTTTGAGATATTTGCCCATCATTTTCTTCTTCGTTATCGTTTTCTTATCTTCTTTTTTTAATTATAAAATAACCTTAAAATTTTGATTAAATAACTCATTTTTTTATTCATCTCGTAAATAATTTAAAATTTATAGTAAAAGTTAGTAGAGCTCAAAAATTTGATGCCACTAACATGTCACGACAGCATTTAAGATAAACAATTCATCTTTTTAGTGGAGTTATATAGAATGACATCACCCATATAAATACCAGGAAAATATTATTATTTTTGAAAAATTAAGAGCTTTAAAAAAATAACTATTTTTTTGTGGAGCTAAATAATTTAGCACCACCAATTTTCCAATGCTGCCTTTCTTTTTTCTTTTTTCTTTTTTTTTTATATTATTTATATATTTTCTTAAGATGAATAGATTTAATTTATGTCCTGATTGTTGTAATCTTAAGAATTTTGAAATATTATCCCTCTATTTTTAATTCAAATTAGATAGCTCTATCAATAAACTTTCATTAAATTTAAATATCTATCATTTTAATTTAAAAATTAAAATTTAATAAATAACATATATTTAAATTTAATGAAAACTAAGTATTAATAATGGTTTTATGGCACATATAGGTGAAAAAATATTTATTAAAAATATATTAAGATTAATTAATGTTTCGGTTACAATAATAAAATTAACTGTTTATTATGGATGGTGTTTTGGGTTCAAACCTCGTTATAATTAAATTTTTATTGATTTATCATACAAAAAGATAAAAATAAATTTATAAAAATAAAATTTAATTTTATACAAATTAAATAATTTGTACAAATAAGTTGGATACAAATTAAATTTTATTAAATAATTTTATAAAATTATTAAATAATAAAATTTTAATTTAATTTGTATTTTAATAGTTTTATAAATAAGTTGGATTCAATCAATATACAAATTAAATTTTATTAAAATACTCTCTTATATACCAAATAAAATATTTTTAAATATAAAAAAACATATTTAAAAAAGTGTTAACAATATATATGCAAAATATTATAAAACAAATAATAAACACAAAAGCATAAATTGGAAACTGGATTTGGCTCCACCAGGAAAAGGAAAATTTTTTTAAAGCCCCCCATTTTTTCAAAAATTGTTATATTTCCCTAGTACTTATACAAGTGTCACCATTCTACATTGCTCCACCAAAAAATTAATTTTTTATCCCTGTTGCTGACGTGGCATGTTGGTGGCGTCAAACTCTTTGGCTCCACCAGCTGTCATTGTAGATTTTAGGTCATTTACGTATTTAATTAAAAAAAAAGGTCATTTATGTAATTAATAAAAAATTTTGGGTTAGTTTTATAAAAAAGGCTCATTTTTCTTCTCTCTTTTGGATTTTTTTTTTCCCGTTTCTGTAATATGTTTTTAGGCAAAAAAAAAAAAAACATTATACCCATGTCCAGCAGTATACCTTCTATGACATGCATGTCTTGACTATATTCAATTTGAATTTTTTTTGGTGTGTCTGGTATGTATTCGGCCGTATCGTACACTGGTACAAGGAGATTTCCTCGTATCGCTGATTCATAGTGTCTTTACTAACTGTTATATAAGTTGATGCTTCTTTTTCCTTTGAGCCACATTAGCACATTGGTGAAATTTTTATTGTGAAGATAAACTTCAAATGTCTTAAGTTTCAACCTTTTATTTTATCAAAATTTTAATTTGATTTGTTTAGACTTAGAGGAAATTTTTAATTCTAAAAGTATAATATATTTGTTCCTTTTTAATCTCTAAGAAACATTTTTCTTGTACTCAGAGTATCCACCATCAACTATCGTGGTTAATTCTCTCGTCGTGAGTGCTTTTTAAAAAGGCATACAATTAATTATGAAATGTGCTTCATTCTCATGAGCCATGGTTAATTGAGCAAGTATTGATCTCAATTTGATTAATGATTTACAACTCAAGGCATCAGCTAACATATTAGCTTTTCCAATATTATAATTAATTACACAATCATAATCTTTCAACAATTCAATCCAGCATCATTGTCTCAAATTCAACTCCTTTTGGGTGAGAAGATACTTGAGACTTTTATGACCTCTATAGATATAACACTTTTTACCATACAGATAATGCCTCCAGATTTTTAGAGTAAATACCACAACGGCTTACTCTAAATCATGCGTCGGATAATTGCGCTCATACAGTTTTCAATTTCTTGAAGCTCTCTTGGCACTGTTCATTCTATACAAATGTCACATTCTTTTGCAGAATTTTCATTATAGGCAATGCTATTTTGGAAAATCCATTTACGAATCTTTTGTAATACTCAGCTAAACTCAGGAAGCTTTGAACTTTTGTCACATTTCTTGATGATTTCTATTGCAAAATAGCTTTAATTTTATTGAGATCCACACAGATTCCTTCGCTTAATATAACATGTCCCAAAAAGACAACCTCCAACAACCAAAATTCACATTTCTTAAGCTTGCCATAAAGTTATTTTTCCTGCAACACTTGCAACATAATTTTCATTTGCTTATCATGCTCTTCTTCGAATTTCGAGTATATCAAGAAATCATCAATAAAAACTACACCAAATTGATCCAAATACGTTTGAAAATTGCGGTTCATGAGATCTATGAACGCTATATTCACTAGCCCAAATGGCATCACCGGGAATTCATAGTGATCATATAGGGTACGGAACACTATTTTTGGAACATCACTATCTTTTACTTTCAACTGATCAAAAAAAATTGTTGATACGATGCAACGAATATTTGTTCTTGATTGTTAACTTATTCAACTGTCTATAATCAACACAAAGTTGTATCAATCCATCTTTCTTTTTGACAAATAACATTGGAGCTCCCTAAGGCAATATACTAGGATGTATAAAGCCTTGGTACAGAAGATCTTGCAATTGAACGTTTAGTTCTTTGAGCTCCATTGATGCCATTTGATAAGGAGAAATAGACATTGGAGTAGTACTAAGGTAAATTTCAATTGCAAATTCAACCTCATGATTAGAAAGTAATCTTGGCAACTCTTTTGGAAATACATTCAAAAACTTGCATACTGTTCAGATCTTTTCTAACTTGCTTTCATCTGAATCTGAGTTAATTACATAGGCCAGATACGCCTCACAGCCTTGATTCAAAAGCTTATCAGCTCAAACTGATGAAACAATCTGAGTGGGATTACTTGATTTCATGCCTTTAACTTCAATAATCTCACCTTCTTGACTCTAAATAGAGAACTTCTTTTTACGATAATTTGACCTAACGTCAAATGTAGTAGCAATCTCTGTATATTTTCACATTTAAGGAGCTTATTTTCTAGCATTTTAGTATTAATTACTGCATTTTCAATACTTAGTAGTTTAGTATTAAAAGTTAATAAAAATAAGTCTTTTTAACTGTCACATCCCAAAAATCGGGTTGGTAGAAAATAGGTTAATGAACCGAGAGTGGTCACATCCGAAATTTTTTTAGTGATTGAGTACTGGTGGAGTTGTCCTTGATAATCAGTATTTGAATCCCTTCCCTCTCATTATATTTTCTATGTGGTGAAATTTTGCTTCCAACCTTAGTAAAGGTCACATCCCATGTTTTAATTATTGTTTTTGCTAAAATGAAAATAAAGAGGTGAATGGTAGAGTGGTTAAGAGCTTTAATTAATTTTTCTAGGTCTTAGGTTCAAGTTTTCTCACTAACACCTTTTTATTTAATTTTTGTGATTTTTCCCATGTGCTTAAAGCCCTTTGTCGACCAACCTTTCTTACCATAGTGGGAGGAGATTCTTTGTTTTTTTGTTGGTCAACATACCTTATTTTTGGAGACCATGGTCCCCTTTTCACTCCTTTGTCTCCTTAACTTACCATTCTCTCCATTTTTTCCATATGAATGATTCATTGAACCTAGAATTTTTAATCACAACTCTTTCCATCCATCCTATCACTCTCCTCATCTCATTGTCACACCTCTCTAAAGCTTCTCCCCATTCTCTCATTTTCTTTATTTTGTTTAGCCATCAACCACCCATTTTCTCTCTAATTCCTCCTCTCCTCCACCGTTCTTTGGTTTTGAACCACCTTCACCACCACCAAACCTCTATTGCACTACCACTTTTCTTCTTCTTTTTCTTCGATCACTGCCTTTAAGCCACCCTTCACCATCGTGACAACCACCACATGCCACCGCGAAACATCACCATTTTTGTAACAGCCCGATTTTGACCCTAAACAGAAATTGTGGTTTCGGGACCATGAATCCGAGTTAGAAAAATATTTTAATATTAAATTTGATATCTATGATATATGTTCGAGCATGTGTTAAAATTTCGTGGGTTAATTTCACTGTTTTTGTGTTCAATTTAAGAAAAAAGACTAAATTGCATAAGTGGTAAAAGTAGCTTTCTTCTTGATTAAGTGGTTAAATTGGTGTGTTTTTCTATAAGGGAGGACTTAAGTTATAAATTATCCATTTAATAGCATAGTGGATGGTAACTTGGCTTTAATTTTATATCAGTATGTTTTTATATGTATAAAATATATGTTAAAGTTACATATTATAATATAAGTTAATAATAAAAAAATAAAACATGAAAAGAAAAGCCATTATCTTCATCTGTAACACCCTCTACCCATATTCGTCACCGGAATAGGGTATGAGGCATTACCAAAGTTTAACGAATTATTATTATTATTATTATGAACTCAATATAGTCCCTTTATAAATATCCAATCTTTCCTGCAATTTAAAACCGACCAATCCAATCCAATTCAATCAATTTGATACCAATTCATACTTCTATTATAATTATACTATTTAGCATATTCATCACTCTTTACTTTAATACATATTCATTAAACAAGTTTTAGTATTTATATAATCATCAAACCATGTACATGCCATATAAATCAAAAAGAAAGTTTACAAAAGCTACCGGAGATAATCTTGATAGTGTGATCCTCAGTGTTGATCCGATTCTCCGTATATTTTTACATCAATCTACATGAGACATTAAATATACTCAAGTAAGTTTATAGAAACTTAGTAAGTTCATAATCATAAAATACAAATCTTATCAAACATTCATATACTTATGCATTATACACAATTACTAAGTTCACCTGTCAACCACAATTTGGTGATTCATATTGTATAAACTCACTACCATTTATCCATTTACTTTATCTCTTTTGGACCCTTTTTGTCACTTACCATCCTTAATCAAATTAGGGAACGGTTACGGAAAATTGAGTATTTCACTTCCACTTTGCCATAGTATAACTATGGTCTTACGTATGATCACTTATCATTTTCCGAAGCCATAGCCCTGCCACGGTCTTATACAGATCACATTTATCACTTGTCACTTATCACTGATCAGATAAGTGTAGCTAAAGCTACCACTTATCACTTGTCACTTGTCACTGATCAGATAAGTGTAGCTAAAGTTACCACTTATCACTTGTCATTTGTCACTGATCAGATAAGTGTAGCTGAAGCTACTACTTATCACTTGTCACTGATCAGAAGTACTCAAATCCGAAGTTCCGCTCAATTTGATCATTTAATCATTTTTCGCATTGTTATTTTATTCTCAATTTATCAACAATTATATCTCATCATACATGATATAATTCATAAAATTAACATTTAATCATTAAATTTCAGCCATATGAACTTACCTGGGTTGATTTGTAGAATTTGTGAAAATTTAGGGACTAATTAGCTACTTTTTCTTTTCCTCGACTTGCTTCGGGTTCTCGATCTATCATTGTAAAATATCAATATTGACTTCACCTTTACTTTATTTCACATCCTTAATGTTTATAACCCGCATATAAGTAACATTATCTATAATTTTACTATTTACTTATATGGATATTCAAGCTATCCATCCGTGTCATAGTCGCTAAATTATTTTTATCTTGAGATAAAGAACTTCAAGTTAAGATCCGCAAATTTTCCCTGAAACTAGACTCACATACCTTCTTACCATAAAATTTTCAGAATTTTTAGTTTAGCCAATAAGTACAGTTTATTCTTTAAAGTTACCCCTGTTCTGCTGTCTGATAGTTCCGACTCTTCTTCACTAAAAATTAATTATCGCCTTGTACACAATTTGGATTATGTTACCGTTTGTTTCTATTGAAAATAGACTCATTAAGGATTTTAAATATAAATTTAAGCCCCTAATTATTTTTGTACAATTTTTAGTTAATTTCTAAAGTAAGAACAGGGGATCACGAGTTATTCTAAACTAGTCTTACAAAAATTTAAATATCTCAATATGTAGACTTCTTTTGCTTGCTCTGTTTCTTTTATATGAAAACAGACTCAACAAGCTTTAATTCTATATCTCACTAAACTTCTAATTCAATTTCTTCCATTTTTGGTGATTTTTCAAAATTAGACAAATCTTTCTGTCCCAAAATCGCTTTAGTATAACATGTTGATTTCTATTTTGTCCCAAATTCCACAATTCATACAATTCAGTCCTTGCTCAATTAACCCCTTAATTGAGCTAATTTTCTCTAAATTAATACTTTACCTAGACATTATAAGTTATTTCACAACTATTGAAATTCAGAATTTCCACATAAAACCCTAACTTCAAATTCTTTTAAAATTAGGTCCCAAACATTCACTTTCTATTCCATTCTTTCAATAAAATTGGCATATAAACAATTTAAAGCTCTAATTCCATGCTAAATCATCATATCCTTCCAGCACATATTCATAGAAACTTCCAACTTCATTCATAAAAGCTAAAGCTAATGAATTCAACAAGTGGACCTAGTTGTAAAAGTCACAAAAACACAAAAATTTTAAGAAATAATCAAAAATTGAACTTACTTGCAGTAAAAATATGAAAAACCATCTTAAAGAAACCCTTCTATGGAGTTTTTGCTGATGAGAATGCAAAAAAATAAAGAGAAATCTAGATAATTCCACTTTAGTCCTAGCTTTATTAAGTAAAATTTACAATATTCCAATTTTGCCCTTAATTCTCCTTATTTTCTTGCTGATTTCATGCCCTTGCCCTCCAGCCCAAATAGACCTTGAGTCCATTTGCCTTTTAAGCCCTCTTTTGTTTATCATTTAAGCTATTTAATCATTTCGCATAATTTTACATTTGTTACAATTTAGTCCTTTTATTCAATTAACAATTGGAACTTTAAAATTTCTTAATGAAACTTTAATACTAACTTATTAACACTCCATAAATATTTATATTTATGGCTAGATTAAAAATCTTCGAGGTCTCGATACCTCGTTTTCGATTCTAATTATTTTAAATTTTTTAGTACACTATTTACTATTTCAAAAATTTTCCTAACTTCACATTTAACTTACACTCACTAAATTAATAATATTTTCTACTCACTTGTCAGATTTAGTGACCTCAAATCACTGTTCCAACACCACTGAAAATTCAGGCCATTACATCATCTTTGGCCGAAACTAAGGAGAAAAGAAAGAAGCTTGAGCTCTCTCTCATATTCGGCCATTTGCAAGCAAAATTAGGTTTGTTTTAGCTTTAGATTTTTGATGATCTTTATTTTTTTGAGATTGTTGTTTACTCTACTATCAAGCCCATGTATTAATTTTGTGCATTGGTGATGTTTGTGAGATATGCCATTGTTGATATGTTGAGCTTTGTGATGATTTATGGTGTTAAATGAAGGATTTGAGCTAAATGAACATATTTTGTTCTTGAGTTTTTGATGAAATTAGATAATTAAGGTTAATTAGAAAAAATATTAATTTGGAGGGTTAAATTGTGAAATTTATGAAAAATATGGACTTATATAGTCCTTAGGAAGATTCGGCTATGCATGTATGTGGATAAATTTGGTGTATTTTATGTTTTTTGCAAATAGGATTAAGTTGTAAAAGTGTGAAATATTAGGGGTAAAATGGTAATTTTCCCATTTATGTGTTTTTATATTAAATTGAATGAAAATATCTTTGATTGAGCTCAAATTGAAATAAATTAGATCAAGAACAAAAAGAGTCGGGATTGGATCGGGGAAAGGCAAAGTTGAACGAATAGCCGGGAAACCTTAATCCGACAGTTTGTAAGGTAAGTTTTTAAGCAATTGGATAGAATTAAATTTTAGTCTATATTAATGTGCATATGTAAAAAGGTAAAAAGTATGGTTATTTCCAATTGCCGAATGTGATATTGAATTTAATATGTATTGGCCGAATGTAAAGTTGGTATTTATTTTTATATAAATATAAGTCTTGATCATTTGAGTTGGATGATTATATATGTGCTTAGAGAAATTTAAGTGTGAAAATGATAGGAGAGGTGATTATATTCGAATAGGTGAATATGTATATATATGTATATTGAAGATTGTCGAATGTGATGGTAGTGAGAAAGATGAATGAGTTGTTTTAACATGTGCATATATTTGTACATAGATGTGAATGAAAATGAAATCTCATGTGTTTATATGAATGAAGAAAAGGTTCAATTAAGGGGCACTATGTGTGCGAGCTTAAATACCAAGCACTGTGTGTGCGAAATCGGTCGAATGGCACTGTGTGTGCGGAAAAATAAGTAATGGCACTAAGTGTGCGATACATTACTAGTAAATGGCACTATATGTGCTCTTTCTCAAGTAACGACACTAAGTGTATGATACGTTACATGAATTACACTGTGTGTGTGGATTTACGGATCTTACAAAGACATAAACCAATGAATGGAAATATTCGGGAAGTGTTACATAGGTATGGGATGCATGGTAATTGAGTATCTTAGTACTAATGAGGTAAGTTGTTCTTGTATATGAAACTATATTATTGAGATGGGATCATTAATCTTTGGACTTGTTCGAATGGATAAATGGTGTGTTAGTTTTCGGGTTTGAGACCTATTGAATTTGGTAATTGTGGAGTGGTAATATGCTATATGTATTTGTGTTTACGAGTTAGTTGATGTTCAAGTTAAATTGATTTAACTTGTATAATGATAAATTGTTTATTTTACCAATGCTTAAAACTTACTAAGCTATGTTAGCTTACTATGTGTGTTTATTTGACTATTTTATAAATTTTGAAGTCCAAGTTCGCGCTTGGGGATCCTTGTCAAAGTCAAGCACACTATCAACTATTTTGGTACCTTTTTGTGAATGAATTTAAAATCTATGGCATGTATAGGCTAAACTACTTTGGTTTAAATTCAAATGATGTAAATGCGTATGTATTTAAATGCCATTCGAAAATGGCTTTGTTTCTATGCATGAGTTGGTTGCATATGTTTTGGGATGTTATGATTATGATTATGATTATGCATATTCGGTTTTAATATAAATTTGATGTGGTATGCTTGTGTTTCATGAGATTTTGAAAGGTATGTTATCTATAAGCTACAAATGAATGTTTGTTATATGATTTATAATCATAACTTGGAAGTTATTTTATATTAGGTTATATGTAATATTGATATTATGATTTTGGTTTGAATAAGGTATATGGTATACTTTGGATTGATGGATTTACTCTTGCTTAATTTTATAGGTATTTATGAGACAGGTCATGAAAGGAATAAGTCATACATTATGTATGTGATTATTGAGTGTGTTATATTAATGAATAAATTTGAAGTATGCTCACTTTAAATATTCTGCTATGGTGTTGATTTATTTTGGAGTCACTTTAAAATAACCTATTATAGTGAACAATTAGTTATGATATGCATGTGAATGAATAAGTGAAGGTAGTTGATTTGTACAAGTTGATTAAGAATAAACATACATTTTCGGCCATGCTATTCAAAAAGACCAAATGAATAGTGTTTTGTTATTTGAATAAAATTACTTATTTTTAAATAATGCAAATGATATTATTTTTGAGATGACTTGCTTATTTGTGACATTATTATTTAAGTATTATGATTTACGTGAATGGATGGACTTGGTGGTTAGTTGAGTAATACCTCGTAACCCTAATCTGGCGACGGATACGGGTTAGGGTTGTTACATTTAATTGGTATCAAAGCTACAATTTAGTCGGTTCTCGAACTAACGTAGTGTGTGTGAGTCTAGCTATACATGCCATAATTTATAATGTGATAGTGTGATGAATTCTGACGGTGAAATATGTTTTCTTCTTTCGTATAGTAAATGGATCCTGATCCCGAGCGAGCTATAGCTGACGACGTCAAGAGCGTGGCGCCTGCTCCTGCTCAAGGGACCGCGCCGGAGGAATCTCGACCAGCTGCAAGTAATCCTGATGAGGGGGCTAAATAAGCCTTCTATAGCATGATGAATGATTACTTCAGTCAGTATATTTGAGCTAATCCGGCTGTTCAACAACCCTTGAATCCGAACACTCCCCCTGTAGTACCGGTGGTACCCCCGATCGTTAATCGTGAGAGAGCAAGCAAGCCTCCGGTTGACCGAATTAGAAAACACGGGGCTCAAGAGTTTAGAGCCGAAGATGATGATGATGCTGAGCAAACTAAATTTTGGCTCGATAATACCATTCGTGTCTTCGATGAGCTTATCATGCACACCTGATGAGTGCTTGAAGTGCACCATATCTTTATTACAGGATTCTTCCTACTATTGGTGGAATACTCTCTGTAACAGTCTGGTATATACCCTGGTCAGAACCGTGGTTTCGGGACCACAAATTTGAGTCTGTATAATATTTTAATATTATTTTCTGTGCTATTGATATATGACTAAGCATGTGGTAAATTTCCATGAGCTAATTTGTCCGTCTGTGTGTTTAATTTGACAAAAGGATGAAATTTCATTGAATGTGAAAGATGCTTGCTATTTGTTAAAATACTTAAGTGTTGTGGCTTTGTAAAGGTGAAGGCCTTATATGGTAAATAAGCCATCTTTGAGAGAGTGGATGATTGAATGACTAAATGACCTTAGTAATAAATTGTTTTATATGTTTAATGGAAGGGCAATTTAGTAATTGGTTATTAACATAAATTAGTAAAAGAAACAATTGAAAGATGATAGTTATCATCTTATTTTCCTTGGCCGAATATCAAGGGGAAAGAAAGAATAGAAGCTTTCCAATTTTCGGCACTTGCAAGCCAAAATTCAAGGTTAGATTTTGTTCTGTTTTTGATAATTTCTACGTTTTTGTAATCGTTGCTTTGAGAGCTATCAAACCCATGTTTCAATTTAATGAATTGATGATGTTTGTGTGTTATGCCATTGATGATTTGTTAAGCTTTTTGATGATTTTTGGTGTTAAATGAAAGATATGAGCTAGATGAACATGTTTTGTTTTTAAAGTTTTGATGAATTTAGCTAAATAGGGTTAAATTGAGAAAATGGCAAATTGAGGGACTAATTTGTGAAATTGATGAAAAATGTAGACTTATATGTGATGTATATGTATTCGGCTAAGCATGTGTATGTTTGAAATTTGTGAATTTGATGTTTTGAGAAAAATTGACTAAATTGATAAAATGTGCAACTGTGAGGGCTAAATTGTAAATAGCCAAAAATATGTGTGTATGGATTGAATTGAATGAATTAGTGAATAAAAGGATTAATTCTGAATATGTTTAGATCAAGAACCGAAGAAAACAGACTTAGATCGCGGGAAAGCAAAAGTAAACGAGTAGCCGTTTCTATTCCGATAAATCGAATCCGAGGTAAGTCATATTGCTAATAATTGTAAACGTGTTGAATAAAGTTAATTTACATGTCTATCAATGATAATGACTGCAATTGTGATGCTATGTATATAAATTCTAGGATAAGGTCGAGATAGTGTTAAGTCGGAGAAGTTTTGTATGAACTTAGGAATACAAAGGTATCTGTTGTGTTTTATCATGTAAGACCACGTCTGGAACGTTGGCATTGATTCGTTAATCGTGTAAGACCTAGGACGTAGGCATCATTATCTGTTTATATATAGGACCTCGTCTGGGACGTAGGCATCATTATCTGTTTATATATAGGACCTTATCTGGGACGTAGGCATCATTATCTGTTTATATATAAGACCTCGTCTGGGACGTAGGCATCATGATCTGTTTATATATAAGACCTCGTCTGGGACGTAGGCATCATTATCTATTTATATATAGGACCTCGTCTGGGACGTAGGCATCATTATCTGTTTATATATAAGACCTCGTCTGGAACGTAGGCATCATTATCTGTTTATATATAAGACCTCATCTGGGATGTAGGCATCATTATCTGTTTATAAATAAGACCTCGTCTGGGACGTAGGCATCATTATCTGTTTATATATAAGACCTCATCTGGGACGTAGGCATCATTATCTGTTTATATATAAGACCCCATCTGGGACGTAGGTATCATTATCTGTTTATATATAAGACCTCATCTAGGACGTAGGCATCGTTATCTGATTACATGTAAGACCACGTCGGGGACGTTGGCATCAATATCTGTTTGCGTGTAAGACCATGTCGGGGACGTTGGCATCAATATCTATTTATGTGTAAGACCTCGTTTGGGGCGATAGCATTGTACGATTTTTCTGAGCTTCTGAGTATCTGATTGGATTCTTTATGAATTAACGGGCAAGTCTGGGATATGAATATCAAATCCGAGTTCTGATAGATTAAGTAAATAAATGTTCAGCTCAGGTATGTTGTATATACACGAAATGTGTAGACAAGGTAACTACCTATATGAATCTGATTAGAAGAAAGGTATGAATGAATATGAGAATGTGAATGAGATGTTAAAATGGTTATGGAAAGCTATGTTTATACATATGATTTTTCAAGCAATGAATGTGGCATTATGGCCAAATATATATGTGATGGTTTGCTAAGTTTATTTGTATTATGACTTACTAAGCTTTGAAAAGCTTACTCTGTGCACGTTTCTTCTATTTTATAGGTCGTCAAAGCTACTGAAGGCTCGGGACCGTCACGGATCGTCATCACACTACTAATCTCTTGTTGGGTACACTTTGAATATGTACAAAGCTAGATATGGCATGTATAGGCTAGTATTTTGGTGTAAATAGTTATGTGATCTTAGCCATGTGATTTGGCTAATTTTGAGTTGATACTTTGTTTATATGAATGTGATATATGATGCATATCTTGATATGGTGCAAGCATGTGGAATGGTCAAGTTTTGAGTGAGCAAATGAATGAATTCAGCTTGTAATGATATGAGATTTAATCCTTGGAAATTGTCATGGTTGGAATTGGTATTGAATGTATGGTTTGAATGGTCATTTTGGGTATACTTTTGATGGATATATGTGCATGAAACATCTTGTTAGATATGGCTTGTAGGTATGACACTTATGGGTATCATTTTGACCTTGTAGATGGCCTATATTGTCACACGGTTGTGGCACACGGGCGTGCCTTTCAACCGTGGGTGAATTGTAAGATGCAATTTAGTATCACACGGCCTTGACACGGGCATGTCAGTTGGCCGTGGTGTGCAAGTCAATAGCTAACATAAAAGTACACGGCCAAAATACACGGGCGTGCTTGGTGGCCGTGTTGGGGAAGTCAGTATATGACCTAAAAGTACACGGCCATGGCGCACGAGCGTGCCTAATGACCATGTTGGTATAGTCAGTATAAACAAGGATGGATACATGGGGGTGTCTAGAAGCCGTGGAGGGCACACGGTCTCCTCCCACGGGCGTGTCTCCCCTGTATTTTAGAAAAGTTTCAAATTTTCATGGAATTTCATATGTGTTTCAGTTTAGTCCCAACTCGACCTATAAGTATGATTAAGGTCTCGAGGACCCGTTTAAGGGACATTATGTCTAAGAATGATGATTGAATGTATGATTTCGTTGGTGAATATTTCCTATCTGTCCGGTAACGCTCCTAACCTTAACCCGGCGACGGACTCCGGATAGGGTGTTACATTTGGTTGGTATCAGAGCTACAGTTTAGTCGATTCTCCGACTAACGTAGCGTGTCAGAGTCTAGTTATACATGCCATATATCTAAACTGTGATAGTGTGATGAATTCTAACGTATAAAATGTGATTTTTGTATAGTATGGATCCCGAAAGAGCCGTAGCTGATGACGTAAAAAGTAATGCGCCTGCTTCTGCGCAAGGGATAGCACCCTTAGATCCGAGACCGGTTACGAGCGGTCAAGAGGGAGAAGCTAAACAAGCTTTCTTCCAGCTGATGAGTGAGTGGTTCACTCAATTTGTAAGAAATAACCCGACTATTTTGCAACCTCCGCCCCCGATTAACCTCCCTCAGACATCTGCTATGCTTTCGATTACGAATCTGAATCTAATGAACAAGCCCCCGCTTGATGAAATTCGTAAGTATGAGGTCGAAGAGTTTAGGGCTACTAATGATGATAATACCGAGAAAGTCGATTCTGAAGCTCATAATAAAAGAAAAAGATCGATGAGTAATTTTTCTCAACCTTCGATGAAGAAATATAGAGATACAAGCAATAGATTAGATGTTTCAATCAGACATATGGGTAGAGGTCGTGTGAGACCAAATGTTAGTCTGAGAACTCAAGCTCCAATTGAATCAAATGATGGAAGTGCTAAAAGCAGCAAACCTGAGTGTAGAAAGTGTGGAAGACGACATGTAGGAAAATGTTGGGGCAAGTATAACAATAGAGTTTGTTATAAATGTGGGTCACGGAATCACTTCATTCGAGATTGCCCAAAGATGGCGAGTATTGAAAATGTCAAATCCGAGTGACTCAAGTGTAAACGTTGTGGTAAAAGACATTCGGGGAATTATAGATTGAATAATCAAGCTTCCTTAAGATGTGGATCGTTGGATCATTTTATTCGAGATTGTCCAGAGCCTGTTGAACAAGAGACTACCCAGAATCTGAGATCAGATGACGCCCCAGAGAGAGATAGACCTTTCCGAAATATCAAAAATGTCAGTAGTAGTTAAAGGTCTACGAGGGATACTATTGAAAAATCTGAATTTAGAGAGCCAACTGAAGTGCATGCTATTCGAGCTTGCAAAAAAGCTTCATCTTCAGATGTTAGTATGGGTACGTTTACTCTTTATGATACTTTTGTGATTGTATTGATAAACCCTGGTTCTACTCATTCGTATATATATATATGCATGAATTTAGTATTCAGTAAGACTTTGCCTGTAGAGTCTACTGATTTTGCTACAAAAGTATCGAACCCCTTAGGATAAAGTGTCATTGTTGATAAAGTATGAAAGAACTGTCCGTTAATGTTTCGAAATATTTATTTCCCTGCTGATTTGATGCTTTTGCTATTTGAGAAGTTTGATATTTTTCTAGGTATGGATTGGTTGTTTATGCATGATGCTGTTGTGAATTGCAAAAGAAAGACTATAGATTTGAGATGTCCGAATGATGAGATTGTACGAGTTGGGTTTGATGATTTGAGTGGATTGCCTACTGTGATATCTGTTTTGAAAGCGCAGAGTTGTTTGAATGAGGTTTATGAGGCATATTTTACTTATGTGATTGATTCGAAAATGTCTAAAAGGAAGATTGAGTCAGTGGCTGTTGTCTGTGAGTTTTCTGATGTATTTCCTGAAGAGTTACCGGGTTTACCTCCGATTCGAGAAGTTGAGTTCGGTATTGAAGTGTTGCCTGGTACTACACCTATTTCGATAGCTCCGTATAGAATAGCACCAACAGAGTTAAAAAAGTTAAAGTCACAGCTGCAAAAATTAACTGAGAGAGGGTTTGTAGACAGAGTTTCTCGCCCTGGGGTGCTCCGATTTTGTTTTTGAAAAAGAAAGATGGCACGATGAGGATGTGTATCAATTATCATCAGTTGAATAAGGTGACAATAAAGAATAAATATCCGTTGCCCCGTATAGACGATTTATTTGATCAGCTAAAAAGAAGCTACTATAGTATGATCTGAGGTAACATTGTTGGTGGTCTAGAATGAAATGAGACATATCTAACTTGGTGTTAAAATGTTTAGTTCGTCAACAAGTGAAAATTGAACATCAAATTCTGTCTGGTTTGCTATAACCGATTCTGATTCCTGAGTGGAAATGGGATAGAGTGACCATAGACTTTGTTTCTAGTTTACCTCAGACTCCGAGAAATAAAGATGAGATTTGGGTCGTATTTGATAGATTAACGAAATCTGCCCATTTCATTCCGGTAAGATCTGACTGCTCACTTGAAAAATTTGCTGAGCTTTATATCTCTGAGATTGTGAGAGCGCACGGGGTGCCACTGTCTATTGTATCCGATACAGATCCGAGGTTTACGTCGAGATTCTGGAAGAAATTGCAAGAAGCTTTGAGCACGAAATTACATTTCAGTACAGCTTTTCATCCGTAAACAGATGGTCAGTCTGAACGAATTATTCAGATTCTTAAAGACATGTTAAGATGCTGCAAACTTGAGTTTAATGGTACATGGGATCAGTATTGGCCATTGATTGAATTTGTGTATAACAACAATTTTCAAGCGAGTATCAAAATGGCACCATATGAAGCTTTGTACAGACGAAAATGTCGAACACCTCTGTATTGTACTGAGCTTAGTGAAAATAAGTTACATGGGGTTGATTTGATAAAAGATTCAGAACAAAAAGGTGAAATTGAGTCGAGATTGTTTGAAACTAGCACCTGATCGTCAGAAGTCTTATGCGGATTTGAAAAAAAAAAATATAGAATTTGAGATCGGCAACAAAGTATTTCTGAAAGTGTCACCGTGGAAGAAAGTGCTTCGATTCGCACGTAAAGGCAAATTAAGTCTGAGGTTCATCGGACCGTATGAAATCATCGAACGAGTTGAGCATGTGGCATATAAATTGAAATTGCCTTCTGAACTAGAAAAGATACACAACGTATTTCATGTTTCAATGTTTCGTAGATATCGATCTGATCCATCACATGTGATTGCCCCATCTGCAATTGAAATCCAAAATGATATGACATATGAAGAGGAACCGATCTGTATCTTAGCTCGTGATGAAACACCCCACACCCGGCCCACGAGCCTGGACCGGATCTGGTATGTCCCTCAAGTAAACTGGTTTCAAATTCTTTTGTTACTTAGAGAAAAGTTGTGCGATTTTTAAAAAATATTATTTGGGTTGGGCTTTTATTGAAAACCAATTTATCTTACATTGAAATCCATTTATTTAAGGTGATAAACATTTAGGGTTTATTTCAAAATAAATTTACTTGTATCCATAAATAATAATTTGTAAACATAATAAATAAGAGTAAAAGAATTAAAGAAAACCAACTATGGCCTTATGGCCTTATTACATCAAATAATTCCCCAAACTTCAAGTTTAAGTACTTGATAAAAATAAAAATCCACATTAATTAAATTCCTTGTTGTGCATGGCCATCCCTAAGCTTCACGAGAGCTCGGTCTATTACGATCGTCACACCAAAATAGTCCCACAACGGGGTGAGTCAAACAGACTCAATGTGTACACGACACTAAATCATAATAGAATTAGGCATACAAGAGTTACACATTCAGAACAACGAATACAAGTTATGATGCATTCCCAAACCCAAACCTAATTGTCCATCCGTTACACACCCCTGCACCCCTGCACACTCGCCACACCGTGGGGACTACTAAGTCGACCCTCCATCCGCTACACACCATCGGCGATCAGCATGCGATCGACGTGCTCATCGCCCATATAAAATTTGTGGCATAGCCACTGAGATAATTGTGTCATGAGACACCACATTCGAATAATGTAACCGGTTACCACATTCGAGATAATATGACCAAAGTCACCACGTTCGAGATAATGTGACCGAAGTCACCACATTGAGATAGTGAGACCAAGTCACCACATTCACTTCCCCTTTCTCATATAACCCGAATGCCCCATATTATTCATATTATGCATATCATACTTAAATTCACATTCATGTCACTTTTCACATGTTAAATATAACATATTTCGTAATCCTAGTAGGAGTAGGAAACGTACCTGAGTACTTTGTACCATAACATGGTACATTAGCCACATTCTTATATTTTCATATTAGAACATATAACAAGTTTAAGCCATACATCGTATTAAAAGATAGTGTGGGGTACACACCGATTCACTTAGAAATTCCTTGAGATCTGAAAAGCTTGATCTAATGCTTAGATCCTTAATCCCTACATTTGATTAATCACTTCATCGCTTTAATAAAAAGCCATTCGGCCACAAATCCAAATCCTAGTAGGATTAGTATTCTTAAACTTACCTTGTTGCCGATTTCACTATAAATCAAATCCCGAAAACTTTGTAGTATTCCTTCCTTAAAAATCGGCTAGCCACCAAATCATTTAACTAGGTCAGTTTCCGCCTTTTGAATAAATAGGAAATAATTCTAAATACCAAAAATAAGCCTTGGCCGAATACTTCATATGCTTACCTTGTGGATTTTAAATCCCGAATCTCACCGAATAACTAGGGAACACGTGGCCTATGGTGTACCTTCGGGAAAAGAACTTCTCCTTCCTTGTAAATCCCGAAAGATCTCTTCGGCAATAGATATTAAGGGTATTAGAATCTTAATTTCGACAGCCTTAAAAGAAATAGAATGAGAATCTAACCTAATCTTACCCTTACTGAAGAATTTGATGGAACTCTAGCTTGAACCCTTAGCAGTATTCGGCTATGGCTTTGATGTGGATAACAATTTTGGCTCTTGAGACTCAGTGAGAAATCGACTAGGCCTATTGGTATTTTTGGCTTTTGATAGAAAGAAAAAAGAAAGAGAAAAAGAGAATAATGGCGAGAAAAATTTGGCGAGAGAGAGAGAGAGAAACTTTAGAGAATTTCAGCAGAGGTTTTCTTGAAGAGAAAAGAATGAATGAAGAATAGCCTTACTCTTCCTTTTATAGCCAAAATTACTAGCTAGAGTCCTTTACTTGGCCACCACTCTTCTATTTTGATAGCTTTATCATTTAATTATCATAAATAAAAGAGTTTAATCCAACATTTATCTCTTCAAAATAATCCAATTTAAAAATCCTTTATTTATCACCTTTTAATCGAATATTTATGAAAATAAAACACCTTCTTTCTAGAAGCATGTGCCGTCCACCTCGGTCTTACGGAAGCAAAAATAAAACCTCCTTTATTTGCTTCCCAAGTGACTCGAACTCAGCCCATTCCTCTTGTATATGGCGCCATTTCCATAGGCCCTAAGTGACATCTTCAGTGCCACTTTTCCAAGCTTTTGTGTGTCAAATTTCACAAACTTTTTCTTTTAAGGCCACCTTGCCTTAATTTCCCCTTTTAAACCTTAAAACTCGTTATTTCTAGGTCATTTCTAAGTTTCCAAAAATTTTCGTTCGGCTCTGTAAACTTGACATTTCCTTACATTTCCAAGTTTCCAGAAATGTTCACTTTTCTTTTTTGAATCACTTCTAAATCATTTTCCTAGTTTAATGTTCACTTTCCTCTTTATTCCTTTACATTTCCAGGACGTTTCCCTACATTTCCAAGACAAGACATTTCCTTACATATCCTTGCATTTCCTTACATTTCCATACATTTCCTCACATTTCCTTACATTTCCTTACATTTCCATACATTTCCATACATTTCCTTACATTTCCTTACATTTCCATACATTTCCTTACATTTCCTTACATTTCCATACATTTCCTTATTTCTAGAATTCACATAACACATTCATAATTCATAAAACATGCCATTTTACCACATGGTTCCTTGTGTCATGCTTCACACGGAGTTTCTTTTAAAGCCTCATTTACCTAGCTCCTTTTTACTTAAAACCAATAATTTTCCAAAGCTTTCTTCTTCTATCCTAGAATTCTAAAAACCCTTAATACACTTCCAACACTGCCAAAACCTACTAACTCATGAATTAGGCACGAACGCATAACCCCTAATCTAGGATGTTACACGTGAAGTGAAAGAGTTGAGAAATAAGAAAATTCTGTTAGTGAAAATACTGTGGAATCGACACGGGGTAGAAAAGGCTACGTGGGAGCCTGAAGATTCGATAAGACAACAATATCCGAATCTGTTTAACAGTAAGATTTTCGGGGACGAAAATCCCTAAGGGGGAGAATTGTAACAATCCGGTATATACCTTGGTCAGAACCGTGGTTTCGAAACCACAAATCCGAGTCTGTATAATATTTTAATATTATTTTCTGTGCCATTGATATGTGACTAAGCATGTGGTAAATTTTCGTGAGCTAATTTGTCCGTTTGTGTGTTTAATTTGACAAAAAGATGAAATTTCATTGAATGTGAAAGATGCTTGCTATTTGTTAAAATACGTAAGTGTTATGGCTTTGTAAAGGTGAAGGCCTTATATGGCAAATAAGCCATCTTTGAGATAGTGGATGATTGAATGACTAAATGACCTTAGTAATAAATTATTTTTTATGTTTAATGGAAGGGCAATTTAGTAATTGGTTATTAACATAAATTAGTAAAAGAAACAATTGAAAGATGATAGTTATCATCTTATTTTACTTGGCTGAATATCAAGGGGAAAGAAAAAATAGAAGCTTTCCAATTTTCAGCACTTGCAAGCCAAAATTCAAGGTTAGATTTTGTTCCATTTTTGATAATTTCTACGTTTTTGTAATCGTTGCTTTGAGAGCTATCAAACCCATGTTTCAATTTAATGAATTGATGATGTTTTTATGTTATGCCATTAATGATTTGTAAAGCTTTTTGATGATTTTTGGTGTTAAATGAAAGATATGATCTAGATGAACATGTTTTGTTTTTAAAGTTTTGATGAATTTAACTAAATAGGGCTAAATTGAGAAAATGGAAAATTGAGGGACTAATTTTTGAAATTGATGAAAAATGTGGACTTATATGTGATGTATATGTATTCGGCCAAGCATGTGTATGTTTGAAATTTGTGAATTTGATGTTTTGAGAAAAATGGACTAAATTGATAAAATGTGCAACTGTGAGGGCTAAATTGTAAATAGCCCAAAATATGTGTGTTTGGATTGAATTGAATGAATTAGTGAATAAAAGGATTAATTCTGAATATGTTTAGATCAAGAACAGAAGAAAATGGACTTAGATCGCAGGAAAGCGAAAGTAAACGAGTAACCGTTTCTATTCCCATAAACCGAATCTGAGGTAAATCATATTGCTAATAATTGTAAACGTATTGAATAAAGTTAATTTACATGTCTATCAATGATAATGACTGCAATTGCGATGCTATGTATATAAATTCTGGGATAAGGTCGACATAGTGTTAAGTCGGAGAAGTTTTGTATGAACTTAGGAATACAAAGGTATCTGTTGTGTTTTATCATGTAAGACCACGTCTAGGACGTTGGCATTGATTCGCTAATCGTGTAAGACCTCGTCTGAGATGTAGGCATCATTATCTGTTTATATATAGGGCCTCGTCTGGGATGTAGGTATCATTATCTGTTTATATATAGGACCTCGTCTGGGACGTAGGCATCATTATCTGTTTATATATAAGACCTCGTCTGGGATGTAGGCATCATTATCTGTTTATTTATAAGACCCCGCCCGGGACGTAGGCATCATTATCTGCTTATATATAAGACCTCGCCTGCGGGGCGTAGGCATCATTATCTGCTTATATATAAGACGCCGCCTCGGGACGTAGGCATCATTATCTGCTTATATATAAGAAGTCGCCCGCAGGGCGTAGGCATCATTATCTGCTTATGTATAAGACCTGCAAATGCGGGGCGTAAACATCATTATCTGCTTATATATAAGACCTCGTCGCAGGACGTAGGCATCATTATCTGCTTTATATATAAGACCTTTTCTGGGACGTAGGCATCATTATCTGTTTATATATAAGACCTCGTTTGGGACGTAGGCATCATTATCTGTTTATATATAAGACCTCATCTGGGACGTAGGCATCACTATCTATTTATATATAAGACCTCGTCTGGGACGTAGGCATCATTATCTGTTTATATATAAGACCTCGTCTGGGACGTAGGCATCATTATCTGATTACATGTAAGACCACGTCGGGGACGTTGGCATCAATATCTGTTTGCGTGTAAGACCACGTCGGGGACGTTCACATCAATATCTATTTATGTGTAAGACCTCGTTTTGGTCGATAGCATTGTATGATTTTTCTGAGCTTTTGAGTATCTGATTGGATTCTTTATGAATTAACGGGCAAGTCTGGGATATGAATATCAAATCCGAGTTCTGATAGATTAAGTAAATAAATGTTCAGCTCGGGTATGTTGTATATACACGAAATGTGTAGACAAGGTAAGTACTTATATGACTCTGATTAGAAGAAAGGTATGAATGAATATGAGAATGTGAATGAGATGTTAAAATGGTTATGGAAAGCTATGTTTATACATATGATTTTTCAAGCAATGAATGTGGCATTATGGCCAAATATATATGTGATGGTTTGCTAAGTTTATTTGTTTTATGACTTACTAAGCTTTGAAAAGCTTACCGTGTGTACGTTTCTTCTGTTTTATAGGTCGTCAAAGCTACTGAAGGCTCAGAATTGTCACGGATTGTCATCACACTACTAATCTCTTGTTGGGTACACTTTGAATATGTACAAAGCTATATATGGCATGCATAGGCTAGTATTTTGGTGTAAATAGTTATGTGATCTTAGCCATGTGATTTGGCTAATTTTGAGTTGATACTTTGTTTATATGAATTTGATATATGATGCATATCTTGATATGGTGCAAGCATGTGGAATGGTCAAGTTTTGAGTGAGCAAATGAATGAATTCAGCTTGTAATGATATGAGATTTAATCCTTGGAAATTGTCATGGTTGGAATTGGTATTGAATGCATGGTTTGAATGGTCATTTTGGGTATACTTTTGATGGATATATGTTCATGAAACATCTTGTTAGATATGGCTTGTAGGTATGACACTTATGGGTAGCATTTTGACCTTGTAGATGGCCTATATTGACACACGGTTGTGGCACACGTGCGTGCCTTTCAACCGTGGGTGAATTGTAAGATGCAATTTAGTATCACACGGCCTTGACATGGGCGTGTCAGTTGGCCGTGGTGTACAAGTCAATAGCTAACATAAAAGTACACGGCCAAAATACATGGGCGTGCTTGGTGGCCATGTTGGGGAAGTCAGTATATGACCTAAAAGTACACGGCCATGGCACACGGGCGTGCCTAATGACCGTGTTGGTATAGTCAGTATAAACAAGGATGGATACACGGGGGTGTCTAGAAGTCGCGGAGGGCACACGGTCTCCTCCTACGGAGGGTCTCCCCTGTATTTTAGAAAAGTTTCAAATTTTCATGGAATTTCCTATGTGTTTTAGTTTAGTCCCGAGTCGACTTATAAGTATGATTAAGTTCTCGAGGACCCATTTAAGGGACATTATGTATGAGAATGATGATTGAATGTATGATTTCGTCGGTGAATGTTTCCGATCTATCCGGTAACGCTCCTAACCTTAATCTGGCGACGAACTAGGGATAGGGGTGTTACACTCTCGTATCAGTTGTTCCAAAGGAACGAGTTACCTGGGACTTCTTTCAGACAGAGTTTAGTAATAAATACATCAGTCAGCGATTTATAGACTCCAAACGCAAGGAATTTCTTGAGCTTAAACAGGGTCGTATGATCGTATCTGAGTACGAGCGCAAGTTTGGGAGACTTAGTCGCTATGCTCGTGAGTGTGTTTTGTCCGAGGCTACTATGTGTCGAAGATTTGAAAAGGGCTAAAAGAAGATATAAATCTACTGGTTGGCATACTTGAAATAAATGAGTTCGTAGTACCTGTTGAGCGAGCTTTTAGAGCCGAAGAGCTGGGGAAAGAAAAACGGAAAGCTGAGTTTGAAGCTAGAGACTTCCGAAAGAGATCTGCGGGTAAATTTCCTCAAATGTCAACAAAGAAATTCAAGAATGATAGTAGCCGATCCAAAGCTAACACAGGGATCTCTATACGAGAATGACCACCAGTGAGTTCACGGGCTACCTCGATTGCTAGTGTTGGCAATACCCGACCGAATAAGCTCGAGTGTCAACAGTGCGGTAGACGGTATTTTGGTGAATGTTGGGGTAAATCTAATAATTACACTTGCTACAAGTGTGGTTCGTAGGATCATTTTATTCGGGATTGCCCGGAGACAGCTGAAAAGGGTGTTGCTCAGAGTGTGAGACCGAGCAGCACTGCAGCTAGAGGTAGACCATCTCGTAATGTGAGAGGTAGGAGTGGCACTCAGAGAGGGACTTCAGATGCGGCTCTTCGATTAGAGGTCCGTGTGTCAGCTAGAGCTTATGCTATTCATGCTAGAGAGGAGGCTTCATCTCCAGATGTTATCACCGGTATATTCACTCTCTTTGATACTAGTGTAATTACTCTGATTGATTCTGGTTCAACTCATTCGTATATGTGTGAAACATTAGTATCCAGTAAAACTCTACCTGTTGAGTCTAATAAGTTTGTGATTCGGTTTCGAACCCCCTGGGTCGGTGTGTGCTAGTTGATAAAGTGTGCAAGAATTGCCCTTTAATGATTCGAGACTCATGTTTTTCGGCTGATCTGATGTTGCTACCATTTGATGAGTTAGATATTATCCTCAGTATAGATTGGTTAACCGTACACGATGCAGTAGTGAATTGCAGACGAAAGACTATTGATTTGAAATGTCAAAATAGCGAGATAATTCGAATAGAATCTATGAATTTGAATGGGCTACCAGCTGTGATATCTTCGATGTTGGCTCAACAGTATTTGAGAAAGGATTGCGAAGCTTATCTTGTATATGTGATTGACAGCAAAGTAACTGAAAAGAAGATTGAATCTGTACCGATTGTTTGTGAGTATCCAGATGTGTTCCCAGAGGAATTGCCAGAATTGCCACTAGTTTGGGAGGTAGAGTTTAGTATTGAGTTAGTGCCAGGGACGACTCCGATTTCGATAGCTCCATATAGAATGGCACTGACCGAACTAAAAGAGTTGAAGGCTCAGTTGCAAGAATTGACAGATAGAGGTTTTGCACGACCAAGTTTTTTTGCACGACCAAGTTTTTCTCCCTGGGGTGCGCCTGTCCTATTTGTAAAAAGAAGGACGGAACTTTGAGAATGTGCATCGATTATTGACAACTCAATAAAGTGACCGTAAAGAATAAACATCCGTTGCCACGTATCGATGATTTATTTGATCAGCTTAAGGGAGCTTCGGTATTCTCGAAAATTGATCTGAGGTCAAGTTATTATCAGTTGCGAGTTAGAGACTCGGATGTGCCAAAGATTGCTTTTCGGACGAGATACGGCCATTACGAGTTTTTAGTGATGCCATTCAGACTCATTAATGCCCCTGCTATTTTCATGGATCTGATGAATCGGGTATTCAGACTGTATCTAGATCGGTTTGTGGTTGTATTCATAGATGACATTCTGATCTATTCGCGTGACGAAACTGAGCATGCTGAGCATTTGAGACTTGTGTTACAGATTTCACGTGATAAACAGTTGTACGCAAAATTCAGCAAATGTAAGTTTTGGTTGAATGAAGTTAGCTTCCTGAGGCATGTTATTTCAGCATCGGCCATACTTGATTGGAAACCTTTGCGGAATGTTTCTAAAGTTCAGAGTTTTCTGGGACTTGCCGGATACTATAGACGCTTTGTGAAAGGGTTTTCTATGATTGCAGCCCCGATGACAAAGCTATTACAAAAAGACGTTAAATTCAAGTGGTCAAAAAGATGTCAGAAGAGTTTTGATCAGATAAAAATCTTGCTAACGGAAGCTTCAGTGCTTGTTTAGCCAGAGTTCGGGTAAAGAGTTCGTTATCTTTAGCGATGCATCTTTAAATGGTTTGGGCTGTGTTTTGATGCAGGAGGGTAAAGTTGTAGCCTATGCCTTGAGACAGTTAAAGCCGCATGAAAACAATTATCCGACTCATGATCTTGAATTGGTTGCCATAGTTTTTGCTTTGAAAATATAGCGTCACTATTTATTTGGTGAGAAATGTCACGTTTACTCTGACCACAAGAGTCTAAAGTATTTAATGACTCAAAAGAATCTGAATTTGAGACAGCGACGATGGTTGGAACTATTAAAGGACTATGAGCTTGTGATTGATTATCACCCGGGGAAGGCTAATGTGGTCGCTGATGCACTTAGCCGAAAGTCACTATTTGCTCTACGTGCAATGAATGCGGATATAGAAATGTCAAATGATGGTGTGATTATTTCAGAATTGAAAGCGAGACCACTATTCGTACAACAGATCTGCGAAGCTCAAGAGGTTGATAATGACTTAATAGCAAAAAAGAATCAATATGGCTTGAGTGCTGATTCAGATTTCCAGATAGATGCCGAGGGATGTCTATGGTTTAAGAATCAGATATGTGTGCCTAAGAACCCTGAGTTGATTCGAATGATTTGTGATCAAGCTCATAATAGTAAATTGTCGATTCATTCGGGTAGTACGAAGATGTATAACGACCTGAGACAGCATTACTGGTGGCAAGGTATGAAACGAGATATTTCAAACTATGTGTCGAAGTGTTTAATATGTCAACAAGTGAAAGCCGAGCATCAGGTACCATCGGGACTACTTCAACCGATTATGATACCTGAGTGGAAATGGAATCGAGTCACGATGGATTTTGTATCTGGGTTGCCGTTAACACCGAGCAAGAAGGACTCAATCTGGGTTATTGTTGATAGATTGACGAAATAGGCCCATTTTATTCCGGTACGTACGAATTTCTCACTTGATAAGTTAGCTGAGTTATACATATCGCAGATCGTATGATTGCACGAAGTACCTATTTCTATTATTTCGGATAGAGATCTGAGGTTTACATCACGGTTTTGGAAGAAACTACAAGATGCTCTAGGTACTAAATTGCACTTCAGTACCGCTTTTCACCCTCAGTCGGATGGACAATCTGAACATGTTATTCAAATACTCGAGGACATGTTGAGATGTTGCGTTCTTGAGTTTGAGGGTACGTGGGAACGATACTTGCCTTTGATTGAATTTGCGTACAATAACAGCTTTCAATCGAGTATCAAAATGGCACCTTACGAAGCTTTGTATGGCCGTAAATGTCGTACATCTCTATATTGGACCGAGCTAAGTGAAAGCAAGATACACGGGGTTGATTTAATCAGAGAGACTGAGCAGAAATAAAAGTAATCCGAGGAAGTCTAAAAGCTGCGTCAGATCGTCAGAAGTCATATGCAGACTTGAAACGTAAAGATATAGAGTTTCAGGTAGGTGACCGAGTATTTTTAAAAGTCTCGCCGTGGAAAAATATACTTAGATTTGGTCGCAAATGAAAGCTAAGTCTGAGATTTATTGGGCCGTATGAGATTATTGAACGTATCGGGCTGGTTGCGTACAGATTTATTTTGCCATCTGAGTTAGACAAGATTCATAATGTCTTTCATGTATCGATGCTTTGATGATACAGATCTGATCCTTCCCATGTAATTAGCCCGTCAGAGATTGAGATTCAGCCTGACTTGACTTATGAAGAAGACCCAATTCGTATCTTAGCTCGTGAAGTGAAAGAGTTACGAAATAAGAAAATCTCATTAGTTAAAGTAATGTGACATAAACACGGGGTTGAGGAAGCAACTTGGGAACTCGAAGACTCAATGAAAGAACGCTACCCACATTTATTCATCGGTAAGATTTTCGGGGACGAAAATCCTTTAAGGGGGGAGAGTTGTAACAGCCCAATTTTGACCCTAAACGAAAACAATGGTTTTGGGACCACGAATCCGAGTTAGAAAAATATTTTAATATTAAATTTGATATCTATGATATATGTTTGAGCTTGTGTTAAAATATCGCGAGTTAATTTGACTGTTTGTGTGTTCAATTTAAGAAAAAGGACTAAATTGCATAAGTGGTAAAAGTAACTTTCTTCTTGATTAAATGGTTAAATTGGTGTGTTTTTCTATAAGGGAGGACTTAAGTTATAAATTATCCATTTAATAGCATAGTGGAGGGTAACTTGGCTTTAATTTTATGTTAGTATGTTTTTATATGTATAAAATATATGTTAAAGTTACATATTATAATATAAGTTAATAATAAAAAAATAAAACATGAAAAGAAAAGCCATTATCTTCATCTTTGGCCGAAACTAAGGAGAAAAGAAAGAAGCTTGAGCTCTCTCTCATGTTCGGCCATTTGCAAGCAAAATTAGGTATGTTTTAGCTTTAGATTTTTGATGATTTTTATATTTTTGAGATTTTTGTTTACTCTACTATCAAGCCCATGTATTAATTTTGTGCATTGGTGATGTTTGTGAGATATGCCATTGTTGATATGTTGAGCTTTGTGATGATTTATGGTGTTAAATGAAAGATTTGAGCTAGATGATCATATTTTGTTCTTGATTTTTTGATGAAATTAGATAATTAAGGTTAATTAGAAAAAATATTAATTTGGAGGGTTAAATTGTGAAATTTATGACAAATATGGACTTATATAATCCTTAGAAAGATTCGGCTATGCATGTATGTGGATAATTTGGTGTATTTTGTGTCTTGTGCAAATAGGACTAAGTTGTAAAAGTGTGAAATATTAGGGGTAAAATGGTAATTTTCCCATTTATGTGTTTTTATATTAAATTGAATGAAAATATCTTTGATTGAGCTCAAATTGAAATAAATTAGATCAAGAACAAAAAGAGTCAGGATTGGATCGGGGAAAGGCAAAGTTGAACGAATAGCCGGGAAACCTTAATCCGACAATTTCCGAGGTAAGTTTTTAAGCAATTGGATAGAATTAAATTTGTGCATATGTAAAAAGGTAATAAGTATGGTTATTTCCAATTGCCGAATGTGATATTGAATTTAATATGTATTGGCCAAATGTAAAGTTGGTATTTATTTTTATATAAATATAAGTCTTGATCATTTGAGTTGGATGATTATATATGTGCTAAGAGAAATTTAAGTGTGAAAATGATAGGAGAGGTGATTATATTCGAATAGGCGAATATGTATATATATGTATATTGAAGATTACCGAATGTGATGGTAGTGAGAAGGATGAATGAGTTGTTTCAACATGTGCATATATTTGTAGATAGATATGAATGAAAATGAAATCTCATGTGTTTATATGAATGAAGAAAAGTTTCAGTTAAGGGGCACTATGTGTGCGAGCTTAAATACCGACCACTGTGAGTGCGAAATAGGTCAAATGGCACTATGTGTGCAGAAAAATAAGTAATGGCACTAAGTGTGTGATATATTACTAGTAAATGGCACTATATGTGCTCTTTCTCAAGTAACGGCACTAAGTGTGCGATACGTTGCACGAATTGCACTGTGTGTGCGGATTTACGGATCTTACAAAGGCATAAACCAGTGAATGGAAATATCCGGGAAGTGTTACATAGGTATGGGATTCATGATAATTGAGTATCTTAGTACTAATGAGGTAAGTTGTTCTTGTATATGAAACTATATTATTGAGATGGGATCATTAATCTTTGGACTTCTTCGAATGGATAAATAGTGTGTTAGTTTTCGGTTTTGAGACCTATTGAATTTGGTAATTATGGAGTGGTAATATGCTATATGTATTTGCGTTTAATAGTTAGTTGATGTTCAAGTTAAATTGATTTAACTTGTATAATGATAAATTGTGTATTTTACCAATGCTTAAAACTTACTAAGCTATGTTAGCTTACTGTGTGTGTTTATTTAACTATTTTATAGATTTTGAAGTCCAAGTTTGCGCTCGGGAATCCTTGTCAAAGTCAAGCACACTATCAACTATTTTGGTACCTTTTTATGAATGAAATTAAAATCTATGGCATGTATAGGCTAAACTACTTTGGTTTAAATTCAAATGATGTAAATGTGTATGTATTTAAATGCCATTTGAAAATGGCTTTGCTTCTATGCATGAGTTGGTTGCATATGTTTTGGGATGTTATGATTATGGTTACGATTATGCATATTCGGTTTTAATATAAATTTGATGTGGTATGCTTGTGTTTCATGAGATTTAGAAAGGTATGTTATCTATAAGCTACAAATGAATGTTTATTATATGATTTATAATCATAACTTGGAAGTTATTTTATATTAGGTTATATGTAATATTGATATTATGATTTTGGTTTGAATAAGGTTTATGGTATACTTTGGATTGATGGATATACTCTTGCTTAATTTTATAGGTATTTATGAGACAGGTCATGAAAGGAATAAGTCATACATTATGTATGTGATTATTGAATGTGTTATATTAATGAATAAATTTAAAGTATGCTCACTTTAAATATTCGGCTATGCTGTTGATTTATTTTGGAGTCACTTTAAAATAACCTATTATAGTGAACAATTAGTTATGATATGCATGTGAATGAATAAGTGAAGGTAGTTGATTTGTACAAGTTGATTAAGAATAAACATACATATTCGGCCATGCTATTCAAAAAGACCAAATGAATAGTGTTTTGTTATTTGAATAGAATTACTTATTTTTAAATAATGCAAATGTTATTATTTTTGAGATGACTTGCTTATTTGTGATATTATTATTTAAGTATTATGATTTATGTGAATGGATGGACTTGGTGGTTAGTTGAGTAATACCTCATAACCCTAATCCGACGACGGATACGGGTTAAGGGTGTTACAATTTCTCTTTACTTTTTTCTTTTCGCATTTCTCCTTCTTTAATCTAGTGACCAAAATCCTCCTCCTTTCTTTCTCCTCCTTCGGATTGCCACCTTTGTCGCCGGTCGCCATCACCGCAGTAGCACCAGTGTCGACAGTTGTGTTTCCTCCTCTTTTCTTCATCATTTTTCAGCCTATATAATTTCTTTTAGTAAATAAAATTCTGCAGTATTTATTTCACTTATTTTCTTAAATTATAATTCTTTATTTTGTAAACTTACTCTTAATCAATCCCCTCTTTGAATCGTTCAATTTTCCCGGATCGAAATGAAGACGATCCACCGATCTCTCCTTTTCAACCAAGATAGTGTAAGTACAAGGGTTGAAAGAGAACCACTCCCCCTCACAATTTCTCTCTTGGCCGAATATTCGTAAGAGTTATGGTGAATTTTTCCCTCGTTTATTAAATTTTAATTATGATGTCTTTTTTAAAGGTCGATCGACATCAACACGAAAAATTGTCAAACTTGTGAAAGGAATTACGATTCTTAATTCATCAGGGTAAGTTTCAAATGGGAGATTCATTTAATAAACTCATCTCTTATGATGATCATGGTAAACTTTAACGAAGAACTACAGTTTGTATGACTAAGTAATCCATTGGATAGATCAAAGTATAGACGTGCTAGAGAGTTGTAACACATTGAATCTACAGTTAGGTTTGGATTTTAACATTAAACAAAAACAAACCTATGTTTGATGAGAATACTTTATATATGCATTAAGAGAGATAAACCCATCGTTATGGACTATATCAAGTAAGTGATTCGAAATCATTGATTTTGGTGATATGTATGATGTGTGATTTATTGATTATTAATTATATAAAAACTATGAAAATCCCATTCTCATGTTATGTGATCTTATGACATATTTGATTTTTGCGTGATTTATAAAATGTGAAATTTTGGTACCATGTGTACATTTATGATTTGCATGTTAAGCATGCCTATGCGATTTTAAGTGAAAAGTGATATAATGAGCATGTCTCATATGCCAAAGTGAAAAATGATTTTTAATTGAAAAAGTGATTTTGGCCATATCACATGTATGGGGTGGGATATGTAAAAGGTGGAAGTATGTGGCAGTTTATTTGCATTAATATGACACTGTTCACAATTTTGATTATGTGGCAGTATATTTATTATTTTGGTGGCTTGTACATGATATTGATTATTGGCAGTTTATCTACAATTTTGGTAACACTGTTCACAATTTTGTGTCTTGGATGGACGAGTTTTGGGGAGCTCAATTTTGGTGTGTATTGGAAATGGTAGGACTGTTTTGATAAAATCTTTATCGTTTTACGAAATGTGCATTGACATTATCATGCATAGTATAAGTGTGAAATACTGAGTTATATGAAAGTGATATGATTATTATGATTGTATAATGTACATGTATAATGTACATGTTTATATGTATGTGATTGTGTTTATGTTAATCTCACACTGAGTTTTATAGCTCACCTCCTTTTAATTTTCTGATTTTACAGATAACCCCAAGGTTAGAACTCGATTACGACATTTGGAGGAGTTTCTCAAAAGTTTTTATAAATTAAAGTAATTAAATTTTATTTTGATATGTTGATATTTTGGGTTTGTAATAAGTTTAAATATGGACTATGGCATTAGTGTAACACCCCATATCCGAGTCCAAGGCTGAGACCGGATATGAAACATCACTATGCTTGAACTTTCTTAAACATGCACTTACGGCTGTAAAATTTGTTCCGAATTAAAACCTTTTCTTTCTTAGTCTAATCATACATTTCATGGACCTACGAGGCCTTAAACACGTATCTGAAAACATTTGGAACTTAATCGAAAACTTTTCTTTAAAGCAGGGGTCACACGCCCATGTGGCCTGGGACACGCCCGTGTACCCCTTAGACACACCCATGTCTTCCAACCGTGGTCGACACTGACTATATTCACACGATCGTGACACGCCCGTGTCTTTCAACCGTGGTCGACACTGACTATATTCACATGGCCTGGGGCACACGCCCATGTTCTGACCGTGTGTCACACACGGCCTAAACAAACGGCCGTGGGATTAACCTATAGTCTATTCTGGCTTAAGGTACTAAGGTGCAGGTGCAGGGGACGCACAACCTAGACATACGCCCGTGTGTCTATTCGTGTGGGCACTTAAAGGCTACTTACCAAGCCAATTGCCACCCTAAAATCAAGATCAATCTCATATTCAATTCAACAACTCAGATTACTACATCTTTCATGAACAATACTATATGCTTCATTGATATCAATAGACATACATACGTAGCCCATCTTGGCCTATCACTTAGCCATATACAAAAGACTAATAAGCTTAATAGCCTATACTTTAGTACTTCTTAAAACATATACTCAAAATGAAGTGTTTCCTATACATGCCATACCTAATAAAAACAACTTGGCTGTACCAAAATAGCTATTGATAGTGTGCTTCGAGATTCGATAACGATGATCCATGAGATTAGCTTTGTGGAATTACATGGAAAGAAAGGATAAGAGAAGTAAGCATTTAGCTTAGTAAGTTTGCATATAATGCACATAGCAATATGTTTGTTTAACAAAAACCCTTTGGCTTTGTTTAACAAAAACCCTTTGGCATAAACAATGGCATCATACTTTCAGCTGTTTAAGCTTACTTACTCTTACTGATTCTTACATATCTCATGACACTTACTAATTTCATGCTCGTGAGGTAGACAAGGTACCTGTATCACTTGATCACATAGATCAACATACTTTACTATAATAATCATAATCTCTAATTCATCATTCATAACATGAATAATACTTATTTTGAACTTGATAATAGCTTTGCTTACTTAATTTTCTTACTATCTCATTTAAGCTTTACTCATTTACCCGATGAATTTCTATGAATAACCGAGGATACTGAATCTCATCCCACATATAACTTGATGCCAAAGCCATATCCTCGATAGGGTCTTACATGGGATCTCTCATCTTGGTATTGATGCCATGTCTTGACATGGACTTACTCAAAGTCTTCTTTGTGTGTTCCCTTGGGAACTTACCATTGCCATGTCTTGACATGGTCTTATTTGGTATCTTTACTCATGAACTGGTCAATGCCGAGCCTTGGCTTGGACTTACATGAAATCTTTCTTGTTACTCACCAATGCCATGCCTTGGCTTGGACTTACATGGGACCTCTATCTCATGATAGCTTTTCAATGCCAAGAATTGTCTTGGACTTACATGACATCTTTACTTGGAGACTCATCAATGCCATGCCTTGGCTTGGGCTTACATGGGTCTTCACCTCATAATAACTCTTCGATGCCAAGACTTGTCTTGGAATTACATGATAACTTTGCTTGATTGCTGATGCCATGCCTTGGCTTGGTCTTATACGGACTTTCTTATCTCATGTGGTAGATCGAGTATCCTAAGTAATTCAACTTCAATCGGGACTTTCTCATGCTTAATCTCATTAATTTCTTTGTATAACATACCATTAAACATTCTCATGAAAGTAATGTATATTTAACAACATAGCAAGCAATTCAATGAAAATATTCATGAAGCTTGGAAATCATACAAACTTACCTCGATATACAAAATGTATGTAGATATGCAATCTAGTCATCGACTTTGTTTTTACCTCGATTTTGATCCGGGCTTCATTTTTCTTGATCTATAATAATAATTTAGATCATTTAATACTCACATTGACTAAATTGACTCTTAACTCATACTTTGGCAAAATTACTATTTTGCCCCTAAACTTTCTCATACTTACACTTTTGCCCCTAGGCTCGTAAACTAATTTTCATACCACTTTCTTAAACTTCATGATTAGCTGATTCATTATCTCAACTATAGCAATAAAAAATTCTCATTATTTCTACCATGTATGACAAATTTCATAATATTAACAAACTAGTCCTTACTAGCATTTTTCATGAAATTCACTTAGAAAAAGATATTTATCTAACATCAAACTCTCATAATCTTGCATAAAATATCATTTTACAAGCATCTCATACATGGGTAGATTTATGAACATGAATCTTAGCTCATCTTATAGATAAAAATAGCTAATTCATAATACGAGGATTCCAAAAATACGAAGAATATTAAAAAAATAAAATGAACTTACTAGCAAGCTTGAAAAATTGAAGAACCCTAGCTATGGAGTCTCTCCAATTTTCGGCACAAGGAAGAAGATGAATAAAAATTTTTATCATCTTTTTCCCTTTTTAATCATTTAATTGATAAATGACCAAAATGACCACTCTTAAATCTGAATTCATAAGATATCCGTTAATAAACAGTGGAATAATCTACTAATTCACAAAATTTGTAATTAGATTAAGTCAATTCAGTAAACATGAGTGCTAAAGGACATGGTCGAGGTTTACGCAGCCGTGGTAGAGGCCGGAGTGTTGAGGCTGGACCCTCAGAATCAGGGCATGGGCCGGAAGGCAAAGTGCCAGCATCGCTAGTGACGGAAGCAAGGTCCCAGGACCGAACCGGAGGGGACGGTGCTCTATCCCAAGCGATGCTACGAGTTTTGGAGTGGGTTGCTGGAGCAAGTACTGGGACGGTAGCCCGGAAATCTATCCCTGAGCGACTTCGGCCAAATGGGGCTGAGGTATTTAGAGGTATTTCTAGAGTGGCCCCAAACGTAGCTGAATATTGGTTGGAGGCCGTGGAACGAATCATGGATGACATAGATTGCACTGTGGAAGAGAAATTAAAAGGAGCAGTGTCCCTCCTTCGAGATGAGCTGTATCAATGGTGGCTCACGGTAAGGGAAGGTACTTCAGCAGATCGTATTACCTGGGATTTTTTTAAGGCAGCATTCATGTAGAAGCGAGTTATGTGGACGCTCAGAGGAAGGCATTCCTAAACTTGGTCCAGGGGAATAAGACGGTGGCTGAGTATGAGGCGGAGTTCCTGCGCCTAAGCCGTTATGCTCGGGGTATCATTGCAACTGATTATGAGCATTGTGTATGGTTCGAGGATGGTCTGCGGGACGAGCTACAGGTACCGATAGCTCCGCAGCGGGAAAGAGATTTTGCCATTCTGGTTGAGAAAACAAAAATAGCTAAGGAGGTGAAACGGTCTGAGAGGCAAAATCGGGATAAGGATAGAGGTAGGAATAAGAGGAGTTTTGGGTCGTTAGGATCTGCTGGGGGTTCACAAAAGAGGCTTAGGTTTGATGGGCCAGGTCGACTTACGATGCCTGTTGTTGTTGGTCAATCTCGACCGTGTGCTCGGTGTGGGAAATCACATGCGGGGGAGTGTTGGGGAAGAGATAGAGGATGTTTCAAGTGTGTATCTATGGACCATCTAATAAGGAACTATCCTCAAGAGTTAGCTAAAGCACGATCGGTAAGTCAGGGTTATGCACAGCCGGGAAGAGGTGGACAGCAGTCGCTGAAAGGTCGTGGTCCGATCAGAGGGGGAAATGAACTTGGTCGAGGACGTGGAGCACCGGGCAGAGGTGTTGGTAGTACAGATGCAAGACAGCCAAGTTTGGTCTATGCGACTCGACGGCGAGAGAATGGCGACGCACCGGACGTCATAACCGGTACATTTCTTATAGTTGATAAACCGTTTATTGCTTTGATTGATATTGGATCGACCCATTCATATGTTGCCTGTACCGTATCTGAGACGTTGAATGTTGAATCTGAAATTGCCAGCAGAGAAATGTCTGTGGTTAGCCCTTTAGGACAATCTGTAGTAGGGATGTGCCGTTAGAAATTCAAGGGGTAGTATTTGTGGCAGACTTGATGGAATTGCCATTCGGTGAGTTTGACCTTATCTTAGGCATGAATTGGCTGGTTAAGCATCATGCAAATTTGGATTGTGCCGCTAAGCGAATAGTGTTGAGAACTCTAGAGGATAAAGAAGTAATTGTGATAGGAGAAAGAAGAAATTACTTGTCCAATATGGTTTCTGCATTAAAGGCTAAAAGGATGGTGTGGAAAGGGTGTGAGGTGTTTCTAGCTTTCATCAGTGCTTTGGATGCAAAAGAGTTGTCTGTAAAGGAGGTTAGAATGGTAAAGGAATTCGTGGATGTCTTTCCTGAAGAGCTTCCGGGGTTACCTCCGGATCGCGAGGTGGAATTTGGAATTGTTCTACTTCCGGGGACGACTCCGGTGTCCATCGCCCCATATAGGATGGCGCCAAAGGAGCTGGTAGAACTTAAAGCTTAGATCTAGGAGTAGTTGGACCGTGGTTTTATCCGATCAAGTGTATCTCCATGGGGAGCGCCGGTGTTGTTTGTGAAGAAGAAGGACGGGTCGATGCGTATGTGCATTGACTATCATTAGCTGAATAAGTTGACGATTAAGAATAAATACACGTTGGTGAGGATTGACAATTTGTTCAATTAGCTAAAAGGAGCTTTGGTTTTCTCAAAGATAGATTTAAGATCGGGGTATCATCAGTTAAAGGTCAAGGAGGAGAATATTCATAAGACTGCTTTTCGAACTCTTATTTATCACCACGAGTTCTTGGTAATGCCGTCCGGGTTAACAAATACACCACCTGTGTTTATGGATATGATGAACCGGGTATTCCAATCCTATCTGGATCGATTTGTCATAGTATTCATAGACGATATCTTGGTATATTCAAGGACGGAGGAGGAGCATGATTCGCTCCTTCGGATTGCTCTGCAGATATTAAGAGAAAAACAATTGTATGCCAAATTCAGTAAGTGTGAATTTTGGCTAAAGGAAGTGACCTTTTTGGGGCATGTTGTTTTAGCCGAAGGGATTAGGGTAGATCCCCGAAAGATCGAAGTTGTTCTGGACTGGAAGCCGCCGAAGTCTGTAGCAGAAATTTGAAGTTTCTTGGGTTTGGCTAGGTACTATAGAAGGTTCGTTGAGGGATTCTCGTTGATTGCGGCACCATTAACCAAGTTGTTGCGGAAAGGGGTACCCTTTGTTTGGGCTAATAAGTAGCAGGAAAGCTTCGAGAAGTTGAAGAAGATTTTGACTGAGGCACCATTGTTGATTCAGCCTGAGGCGGGGAAGGAGTTCGTTGTTTATTGTGATGCTTCACACACAGGGTTGGGATGTGCGCTAATGCAAGAAGGGAAGGTAGTTGCGTATGTGACTCGGCAATTAAGACCACATGAGATGAATTATCCCACTCATGACTTGGAGCTAGCTGCGGTGGTGTTCGCTCTGAAGATTTGGAAACATTACCTATATGGAGAAAAGTCGATTATCTACACCAATCATAAGAGCTTGAAATATCTCCTTACCCAGAAGGAGTTGAATTTGAGGCAGCGGAGGTGGGTTGAGTTGTTGAACGATTATAACTGCTGGATTGAGTATCACCCAGGTAAAGCTAACTTAGTGGCAGATACGTTGAGTCGTAAGGTAATAACGAATTTGAGGGCAATGTTTGCTCATCTCAGTCTGTATGAAGATAGTAACCTGTTAGCCAAACTTCAAGTGAAGCCGACATGGGTAAGTTAGATTAAAGAGAAGTAGTTAGTGGATGATGCGCTAAGTTCTCGACTTCAGCAAGTGAAGAATGGTGAGGTCGGGGATTTTAACTTGAACAGTGAAGGGACGTTATGTTTTCATGGAAAGGTTTGTGTGCCGAAGGACTTTGAGTTAAGACAGATGATTCTGAAGGAAGTGCATAGTAGCCCGTATGCTAGCATCCCAGTGGAAGTAAGATGTATCGAGATTTACGTGAACAGTATTGGTGGCTAGGTCTGAAGCGGGAAGTTACCGAGTTTGTGAGTAAGTGTTTAACTTGTCAGCAGGTGAAGGCGGAACATCAGTTACCGTCGAGGTTACTAAAGCCGGTGAAGATTCCATTCTGGAAGTGGAAGAGAATAGCGATGGATTTCGTTAGTGGGCTACCACTGACACCTACTAAGAAAGATTCGGTGTGGATGATTATCGATCAGTTGACGAAGTCTGCCAACTTCATACCCGTTCGTGTCGACTATTTGTTACAGAAGTTAGCCAAGCTATATGTAGAAGAAATTGTAAGATTGCATGGGGTACCAGTGTCTATCATATCAGACAGGGATCCTAGGTTTACATCACGGTTCTGGAAGGCGTTACATCAAGCGCTGGGTACAAAACAGGAATTCAGCACGGTGTTTCATCCACAGACTGATGGTTAGTCTAAGAAGGTAATCTAGATTCTGGAAGACATGTTGAGAGGTTGTATTATTGACTTCGGGGGTAGTTGGAAAGATTTTCTACCATTGAAAGAGTTTGCTTACAACAATAGCTACCCACCCAACATTCAGATGGCACCCTACGAGGCATTATATGGTCGTAGGTGTCATACTCCTACCTGCTGGACAGAATTGGGTGAGCGACATTTGTTAGGTCCGGAATTGGTTTCAGAGACTGAGGAAAAGGTTAAGTTGATTCGAGCTCGGCTGAAAGAAGCTTCCGACAGGCAGAAATCGTACGCAGACTTGAAGCGTAAGGATATAGAATTCTCAGTGGGTGATCAGGTCTTTCTGAAAGTGTCACCTTGGAAGAAGGTTTTAAGGTTTGGACGGAAGGGCAAGTTGAGCCCCAGATTTATCAGACCTTACCGAGTGTTGAAACGTGTGGGACCAGTGGCTTATCAGCTAGAGTTACCTCCGGAGTTGAGTCAGGTACATGATGTATTCCATGTCTCAATGTTGAGGCGCTATCGTTCGGATCTATCTTACATAGTGCCCGTGGAAGAAATTGAAGTGAGACCAGACCTGTCTTTTGAAGAAAAACCAGTGCAGATCTTAGATCAGGATGTTAAGGTGTTGAGTAGGAAGTCAGTCCCGATGGTTAAAGTTTTATGGCGAAATCACGGTTCAGAGGAAGCCACGTGGGAGCCGGAAGATGTGATGCGATAGTAATTCCCTCACTCTTTTGATCAGATAAATTTTGAGGCCGAAATTTCTTTAAAGGGGTAGAATTGTAACATCCTAGAATTAGGGGTGTTGCATTTTATGTTTTTCTGTGTGTTTGGCTTGTTTTGCTTGCTATTTAGATGTGTTTGGGGGTCCTGGGAAGGCTCGGGTTCAAGCCAGAGCCTTGGTTAAATTTTGGTTTTAGGGTTTAAGGGAGGAGAGCTTGTAGAAGCAGGCCTTATGAATATTTGTGTATGGTTGTTGACGCAAAAGGGACACTTGGTGGAGTGGTGTTGGAGTCACAAGGGAGCTTGGAAAGGGGGAAGTAGGTTCGAATCCCATAGGTTGCATTTTGGAGGATTTATTTTGTGCCAGGATGGAGAAGAGATGGTTTCAGCTGGGACTCTACATGGTGGTTGTGGAATGAGTCAACAAGTTCAAAATGGATGGAGGAGAGGTGCTTGAGGAGTTTGAATCGGTCAACCAATTTGAATTGGTGGATGGAGAGTGAAACAAGGAGCAAATCATGGAATGTGGAGAGAGGGAGAGAGTTGGCTGAAAGTGGGGAAGCTTGGGGGGGAGTTAAAATTCGGCTAAGGTGTTAGATGGGGCATTCGATCATAAGGGAGAGGGGGAGTGCCGTTTATGCCTTTTGGGATAGTTGGGGGAAAACCGAAACCCTTTTGTGAAGTTTTCTTCCTTTTAAATTTTAGTTGCTCATTCATTCTTTTTACCAAAATCGTAGCACACTTTTTTCTTCTTGTTTTGGGTATTAGCCGAATTTTTGTTCACCTCTATTCATCTCTTTCACCCTTCTCTTCTCAAAGCCGAAACTTCCTACTTCTTCTACTACTCCTTGTTCTTCTTTTTCTAGCTGAAACCTCTCCTAACCTTTTCTCTTCTTTAGCTGAAATCTCCTTCTAGTTCATCTTCTCTCTTCTTTACTTTTTCATTTTTGTCCCCATAGACCGAACCTCAATGCTCATTCCCTTTTTGTTCCATTTCTCCTTATTCAAGTGATTGAGCCGAAACCTTCTTGGCATTGATTGCTTGTGCCGAATCTTCCTGTGTTCCATTGGGTTTCTTTCGGTCCAAGGTAAGGTGCTCTTCTTTTATTCTTTTTCATTTCCCTTACTTCTCCTATAGAATTGAAACACTCATATTCTAACCCTTTTCACTCTGACCGAATCTATATTTCCTAGTACCCTCTTTCCTTTATCAAACCGGTGCTAATCTCACTTTTAATTAGGGGGTGGTCATCCTTGAAGGCCGAATCTCTGTATGTGATTCCTCATTAACTAAGGTAAGGAGGTTCTCTCTAGTTCTTTACGATTAATCTCTCTCTTCGTTGTTCGTTGCCATAACCCAACATCTTTGTTAGATAATCGTTGTTTTTGTTATAGTACTGTATTGATCAAGATTCTTTCATGGATACGAGTGCCAGTCAAACTAAGGAGGGGAGTGGACTCGTAGTCCCTGCCCCTAAGTTCAAACGACGTGCTGTGTCGGCGATTCGAGATTTTCCGTCGGGTTGTGGTAGAGAGCCGACATCGGCTTGGGATAGGCAGATCACTGTTATTCCTACTAGTGAGAGTGTCGACGATATTGAGAGTCTAGTTCTTCGCGTAATCAGGTGTGTAATTCTCACACCTTCCTTTGTTGTTTTATAATAAATATATGTATTGTTTAAAAGCCGAAACTTTGGTAATTTCTCTTGAGTTACCCTTGGAGGGTAAAATCAGAGATACCAGGTTAGTTACCTTCTTACTATGTCATGTAAATACCTTAGCATGAAAAGACATATGCTCTGATTGTTCAATGTATATTGATATATGTGCATTCATTACATTATGATTATATGTTGTATGGGATTGGGATATGTTATTGATGAAAAGGGGCAGTGTATATTGGTGACTCTGTCACACTATTTCGATGGCTCGGTGCCACATATATCGGTGACTTGATCATATTGTTTCAGTGGCTAGGCCACATATATCGGTGACTCTGTCACATTGTATCGGCTTTGAGCAGCATGACTACTAAAGAGGAGTGTAGCGGATGGAGGGTTGATTGTAGAAATCCCCACAGAAGTGTTGATGTTAGACATACGGAGTAGAGTGTAAAGGATGGAATACTAGTTTGGGCTGGGTTGCACTGCATTCACTATCTGATATGCCATGATGTTTGGGCTACGGCCCGATTCGAGTTATGTGGGCTTCGGCAAAATATGTTACTGTGAGGGCTAAGGCCCAATGTGCTTCTGAGGGCTTAGGCCCAGTTATCATTGTAAGGGGAATTGCACACTGAGTTCTCGTAACTCACCCCTCTGCTAATTTGGCAGGTGATACCTAGTTCTGCGGATGTGGGCCGAGGTGGACTCTGTGGTGGCCATGCACGGTTTCTTTAGTAAACGCTATTTTACTTTCCTTTAAATTTATTCTAATTTGGGATTTTGTTCTGTAATAAGGCCACTGATATTTTAATTTGGTTTTATTTTTAAACGCATTAATTATCTTCATGAATTAATCAGAACGGGGTTTTCTTAAAAACGTAAATAACTGTTTTCCAAAATGTAACGAACGATTTACAAACGATAATGGATAACACGTCGGTTTCACTTAAAGCATCAACAAGTGTTTTCAAAATATCACCTACCCACAATAGTTCAAGTTCGATTTTCACAATAAAAGCAATTTCTAAATTAATTACAAGTTGTCAACAATGAACTCTGAGTTTTCAAACGACCAACCTAACTGGAAGTTTTTAAAAGAGATTCAAATATTTTCAAACGATTGCGAAGTTTCATGAAAAACCTTTTATGTGACGCACCAGATTCGGTCGTGACGTTTAGGCCGGGTTTGGGGTGTTATATAGGTGGTTCTAATTTGTGTAATTGAGTGCATAGGATGCTTAATTCACCTTCAATATTTGCACATTTTGTCAATTTAGTCCAAATTCAAAAAAAAATTATAATTTTAAAAACTTGAAAAATATGAATTTTGTTTATGTAATATTGATTTGAGTTTTTTGAATTTGGACTAAATTGACAAAATGTGAAAACATTAAAGGTTAAATTTGTTGATTTTTTTTTAATTAGAACCAACTTGACAAAATGTGTAAAGTGTTAAGAGCTAAATTTGTTATTATACCAATCACAAGACTGTCACATCAGCATTTCTTTCAGTGATTAATTTTAATTGTGGAGTGACTGAAAATGACAATTAATCTAACGAAAGTGACTAAATTAACAAAAAGAATCTGTGACCAAAATAGGAACGCATTAAAACTTGGGTGACTATATGAGTAGCTTACCCTTTAATATTTTAGAATTATTATTTAGAAAAAATTTAAAAGTATCAAATTGATATTTTAGTTATAGTTCAGGGGCTAAATTGGCTATTAACCCTTTAAATTAATGTGTCATGTCTTCCTCTTAATAGAAGTTAACAGATGAGTGACCAAAATGTAACATTTCGATAACTTCAGTGGCAATTATGTAACTTTTGAAAGTTAGGTGACTGAAATGTAATGTTAATCAAAATTTAGGGACAATTGGTGTAGTTTTCCCTTTTTTTTTAAATAATGTTTTTAGATAATATTCAATTTTGTTTTTAAATTTTGTAATAGTGTTTATAAAAAATAAAATACATATAAATATTTGAAAAATTACTAATTAAATAATATTTAATTTTGTTTTTAAAAGTTTTTTTAGTAGTATTTGTTTATTTTTAAAAAATTTTAAAATTTTTAAAATTTTTAATAAATTTTTAAACTTTATCATATTTTATTTTTTAGAATTATGAAATCTTATAAAATATAAGATTTCATTCTGGTATTTTTTAAACACTATTAATTTTTTTATTAACTAATTCAACAATATTTATTTTTTAAAATTTTCTTTATACATGCTATTTTTAACTTTTTAGCACTGTTTGAAATTTTAAAAGGAGTTTTTTAAAGTATAAATTATTCTGAATTATATCTATTAAAATTTTAATGATATATTTTTAGTTTCATTTTATTATAAAAAATTAATGGATAATTAAAAATAAAAAAATAAATATAAAAAACAAGAGAGCACCACTTGTCGTAAATTATATTAGTTTTTATCTCGTGCAGTGCACAAGTTGCTAATATGTTTTATAAAATTGTTATTTTTTAAAAATGATATATTAATTAAAATTATTGGTGAAACAACATTTTAAATAATAAATAAATTAAAAATAAACTTAATTTTTTGAAAGATAATATATTTGTAATGTTATGAATATAGTTTATCTTAAATTATGTGGAAGAAAATTTGAAAGATAAAACCGTTTTAATAAATTTTAAATAATGATTATTTTTTTAATATTTAATTTTAGAAATCATATATATCTAATACTTTTTAATTTTAGAAATAAAGTTTTAAAGTTTTAAATTGTGTAAAAACATATATTTGACTTATTAAAAATTAAAAAATATTTTATGTTATAAAATAAATAGACAAAGAGTAAAGAATAAAGAGAATGAGATAGCAAAGACAAAGTGTATTTTATTGATCAATCGGAATATTTACAAAGCTTCTCCGTAGTCTCTGTTTATAGGCATAAAAAGTATAAATGAAGTAGAGATCTAATTCTAATGACTATTAGAATTTAAAGTGCATCAAAACTTATCTTGATCTTGATGAACATCAACTTAATAAGATATTCATAACACTCCCCCTTGAATGTCCATTTATAAATAATGTGACTCGTTAAAACCTTACTAAGATAAAAATCTTGTGGGAAAAAAATTCCTAGTGAAGGAAAAATAGTACACATATCTATAAGACGCATAATATGATGCCTCATTAAAAACCTTACCAGTAAAACTCAATAAGACAAAACTTGATTAAGGGAAAATGAGTACAATGCGTATTTATTTCCCCTCATAAAAATATCACATAATATCTCATATTCTATGTATTTAATCTTGAATACTAGTTTTTCAAATGACCATTTGAACAAATTTGCTAAGCATTTATATCAACATTGTAACATCCTAAATTAGGGGTTGTGTGTAATTTAAATATTTTCCCATGTGTATGCTTGAAGAATTAAATTCTGTGATCATTTGACATGTTTTAGGGTCTAGAAATAATCCCGAGCTAGGCTTGACTTAGACCTAAAAAAAAAATATTTCTTTTTAAGTATCTAAAAGGAGGGAGCTAGGAGATAGGGGTTAAGTATAGATCTGGGAGAAACATGACACGAAAAATGGCTTGGAGAAGTGGCTTCCATGCGCCACTTAGGTGCTACAAAGGTGCGCCTAAAAGTGTTGCAAGGGAGGTCTTGGGTTCGATTCTTAAAAGTTACAAGGGGGAAATGTTTTTTTTCTTTTGAGTCTTTGGGGCGTTAAAGTGAAGAGGGCCTTAAAGGAATTTCGGGCAAGGTTTGAGCATGAAAGTCCAGATGGTTGGAGTGGTTTGGGGCGCCACTTAAGAATTTAGAAGTGGCAGGTCTCGGGTTCGAGACACAAGGGACGCAAGGAGTATTTTATTTTGGGCTTTTGCGTTAAAGGAGTAAGGGCCAGGAAGAAGGCTTATACTTGAATGGTGGGGTAATTTGACATGAAAGTCAATTGGGAGAGTTGGAAAGGGGCGTTAAGGGAGGCTGTTGCTATTGCCTTCACCAGTCATTGGTTCGAACCCTGTGGGTCGACTTTGGTTTTTTTTATTTTATTATGTCTTTGGCGTGAAAAGGGAATTGGCTCGCACATGGTTTCCTTGTTCTTTTAACATTCGGCTGGAAGGAAATTGATAGGCATTAGTTTATTTTATTTTTTTTTATTTTGAAGAGGTGATAAGAGATGATAAGGATATTATTAGGATTAAATTGGATTATTATTTGATTATTATTTGAGTATTCAAATTCTTTTTGAATTAATTCAAACTAGTGGCCAAGAGGAATTTTAGGTGACTGCCGAAATTTGAACTCTTCTTGGAAGAGTGGACGGCAAGGTAATTGAGGGGGGATAATGCTGAATTTTCTTAGCCTTTCTTCATAATTTTCGGTTAGCTCTCACCTTGTGTTCTTTCCTTTCATTCTCTCTCAAACCAAAAATACCATTGCCATTCACTTCTTCTATTCTTTTTGATCCCTAGCCGAAACACCTACCCTTATTTCCTCTCTTTTTTCTTCCTTTTGTTCTCAAAACCGAAACCCCATCTCCCTTTTTCCCATTATTTTCTTCCTCTAGCCGAACCATTCTCTACCTCTAGGCTGAATCTCTTTCTCTTATTTTGTGTAGCCTTGGCCGAATCTCAAACAAAGGTGACCTCCTCTAGTCTTTTCTCCAATCGGTTCATAAGGTGGGTAAGTGGTCAAAGCCGAAAGCTTTTATTTGGTTTCTCTTGTTCTTGTCGACTTCTAAAGGAGTAAGAGCCGAATCCGGCACTTGTTTAGGTGCGAATCACATGTTGAACCGATGTGTTGTAGGATCTCCGGGATATTTGGAACGAGCAATCTAGGCCCTAGTCTCTAGCAGTCGACTTTGGTAAGTGGTGGTAAGGCTTCCTTATTATCGGTTCTTTTATGTATATAGTCAAAAGCCGAAGGCTAATAATCTGAAGGTTCATGATGAAGGGTGGTGAAGCAGGGTTGTAAAAGTGCACGGTGGCTAGTACTCAAAACGTTTAGGTAAGATTTTGGGTTCACAAGGAACCCTTTTCAACTATTTTGGTTTGGCCGAATAGGCCATGGCACTAACCTAGTGTTTGGCCGAATATAGGAGCAGGAGGTCTAGGGTGCCGATTTGATTCTTCGGGATTTAGGGCTGTCGACTGGCATCAGGTGTGTACATACACACTTTATAATTAGTTAGCGTGCTATATGTTGTGTATGCTAAATTTGGTTTATGTAGCGCTAGATTTAATACCTTAACAGCATAAGCGAGGATCCCGGTAAGTCTCTGTCAGTATGCGATTGATTTATGATGCTTTTGGGAAGCATGACACATTTGGTATGTGTGATATAAAATATGGCTTATGATAAATTGAATGGATGTTGTTAAATAAATCTGTCAGCCTGATTTCTGTATATGTATGTAATTGATTGATGTGGGTTGATGAGAGGAGGGGGCAGTGATATTAGTGTCGACGGACACCAGTGGTTTGGTACCATATTGTGACTTTGGTCACCAGAGGTTTGGCACCTCCAGAGGTTTGGCACCTCATAGCGTCTCGTCCCAGTGGCTTAGCACCACAGTGGGTTGGCCCCACAGATTATCTTATGGGATTGACGCCAGTGATTTGGTATCACGCGATGGGTTGGCCCCATCATTTGATTTGTGACTTCGAGTCACCAGTGGTTTGGTACCACAAGTATTGACGGATATTGTGACTTAACGTCACCAGTGGTTTGGCACCACCAGTGGTTTGGTACCACACGGGGTAGAGAAAGGTGTTTGGATGGCTAGGTTGGGTGCATGATTTAGTGCATGTTAATTTGTTATAAATTGTGTATGATTGTTGCACTAAATCGGGGAAGGGTTACACATTGAGTTTTGGTGACTCACCTTCTCCTTTAACATTATTCAGGTGACTCGTAGATCGCGGATGAGGAGCGGGATAGACTCGAGGTGGCCATGCAGTGGAAATTTTGATTAGATGAACTTGGATTTTGTTTTATTTTACTTTAATGTTGGTTTTATTTTAATTAAGTTGTAATAAGGCCTCCTAGATATATTTTTATTATTCTATGTTTTGGATTAATTTGTTTAAACTATTTCTTAACATTAAATTAAGTACACATGTTTTCTAAAATTTAATCGCAAAATGTTTTATCGTGCCATTGGGCACACCTGAATCGATAACAACTTGACTTAATAAATATTTCTTTTATAAACCTAAGTATAGTTTTATACCCCTCAACTGTTTTAAACAAGACACTGTCTTTTATCAAAAAGTTAATTCGGCTTAAAGGGATTTTTCAAAAAAATATTTTCTCTGTAGCACACCAAATTCGGTCGTAGTGTTTGGGCTGGGTTTGGGGTGTTACAAACATTCTTTTGAAAGTCATGAGTGAGGGAAAATTTTGGGGGAAGTATATATTGATCTCTTTATGAGTTTGAACAACAATTATAACAGCCTTTAATCATGATCCCTCTATAAAAATATAAATAGATATTTTGGATCATTCTATGATCATCGTTCAACTACCATTGGCTAAGTCAAATTTACCATATATGTTCAATTATTTCAATTCATATAAATGAACAATTTCTCGATAATTTCACTATGCTTCTAGCATTCTAAATACTTTAAGAATTTTAATATAAACATTACTACATAGTGATTCATAAAAGGTTGTAACAACAACCATTAGACGTAAGTTAAATCTCTTATGAACTGTTAGTTTAATAATATATTTAAAGGTTATTGCATCCACCACAAAAGAATATTATATCTTTTCATAATCAATGCCAAGACTTAGTAAAAACTTAATTTTTTTTTTCATTTTGCAAAACTACTTCATTTGCACCCTCACTGGCTTTATACCTTTAGATATTTAGACTACTAGTCCAAAACTCCATGAATTTAATTGTACTTGAGTTGCGTCTTTCTATTTTGATCAATTTATTCCATATCTATATTTCTCAATAGATTTATTCAAGATCCTCCTTTTATTTCATTATTTCAATAATAATATTGTATGCAAAATCATTGTCGACCATTATTCGGTTCCACATTTTCTCGAATTGACATAACTTATCGAGATATTTTATTTTTATTATTTTAATATTTAGTGTCAAGTACCTGAATCTCTTCTGGAGTTTTACTTATTAGTTATTTCTTTGGTCTCTTCTAGAGCACCCGCCTCCACTATATGACCATCTAGATTTATAATTTTCTTTTTATGAAAATTTTCATATTTGGAACTTGTAATGAGTTATCCTTGTTGAACTTCTGGTTCAAATTACTCTGCCCTCTAACTTATTGCGAGTTATTGTTTCTCTCCCCTTAATGTCGGGAAAACTATCAAATCAAAATAGTAATTACAAATCATGTCATAATTGAATCTCCAATACATTTAAAACATATAATAATACAAGAAGACTCGTAATTAATATGTACTCCCAACTTTCTTTGAGTATTCACTCATCTTTGTTGTGGTGGAGCAATTTGAGCATATACGCACATACAAAAATTCAAAGATGAGAAATCTTTAGCTCTTGACCAAAAATCAATTGTAATGGGGAGTATTTATAACTTTTTGGCTTGATGCATACAACATGTAAATCAACATAATCTCATGTTGAAATAGGAAGTTTATTTATCATAAGTAATGATTTAGACATTAACTAGAGGCGTTCAATCAATAATTTCTCTAAACCATTATGCGCATAAATAACAAACTTTTACAAAAGTTTTTCAAACTCAATCAATAAAAGAATGAAATATAAAATCATCAGTATTAGCAAGATGAATTGTCTTAATTGCATGATCTGAAATTAATTATTTAACAAGTAATCTTGCAAACGGTAGGTTGCAAGTTGGTAACACATATGTGATTATTTTGTAGATGCATCTACCAAAATCATATAATATCATAACCATCCACATGGTGATGAATGGACCTAGATTCATTTCAGAAATGCAAGACATTAAATCTCAACTTTAGCTAGTGAGTTTCTAACAATCAATTTTCATTAAAAACATGCAACAAATGAGAATTCTTTAAATTAAAGAATCTTCTGGTTCTTTAATGAATGTCCATATGAATTTCCAATTAATTTTCACATCATATATGATCCAGGATGGTCTAACTGGTCAAGCAAGTAGTAAATGCATTTGTATAAGTAAACTTTTGGTTTACTTTAACATGCGTTTCAATTGTACTAAATTGTAACAAAATTAATAATTTTACTATCATTCTTTTTACTTTGTATCCACATATAAATACTATTGTGACATTTACTACTGGAAATTTCTAAAACAATGTGAAGTCTGTAATGCCACTAAGTTAATAAATATAATTTCCAAATAATTATATGCAATATTTGCTTCAAGGAATACGCCAAAATCTTCAAATGTAGGGCATTTGGTCTAGTGGTGTGATTCTCGCTTCGGATGCGAGAAGTCCCAAGTTCGATTCAAAATACTTTTAAAACCCTTTTAATAAGAGTTTTGCATAATCAGTTAACTACCAAGAATATCTGCCTAAGTCATGTATAGAAACAAGCCTATACTAAATATATCAATAATCGAATCCTCTTTTGCTTCAATTGAAATATAATCTTTTATTCATTCACAATCCCAATATGATATACATTATAATGAATATCTTTTCTTCTAGAGCTTTCAACTAATTATTACTAACAAATATTGGAGGAAGTGTATCTGTATTTTGTATCTGTATATGGGGTGAGTTCTGTTTGTTGGAGGAAGTATTCTACGAGGCGATAGTTTACCGTTATTCTGGTAGCACAACTGCAAATTATTATGATAAGTCTCGTATAGACACTATGTGGTGTGTAGGGCTAGGTGGGTGTTTTGTTCTCCACGTGGTGTGTTGGGATGATCGGAGATGATGTGTAGAGGATGGGAGTAGGATTTGCATATCTATATCTATATGTATCTGATAATCTGATTCTGGTAAGGACTTATGTCTGCTTCTATTCTAATATACTAAAATTTTGAATTTGATGCATGTATGTTTCCGTTGAGTTACACATTGAGTTTATGAAAACTCACATCTGTTGTCTGTTCTATTCAGGTAATCTTCAGATATAGGCGGGTCGGTGCGACAGAGTATCAGCGGTGACCACTAGTTCTCGAACTGTTTTAATTAACAATTTTTATTTAAAATCTGTATTATTTTTTAGAGTTTTGTAATTTTGGGACTCTCTAGACTGTTTGTTTTAATTTTGGTTCTAGATGTGTTTTTTACTTTTATACTGCGAGGTTTGATAAAATCACGGTTTTACGTAAGTAAATGTTTTTCTGAAAACACAAACTCTATTTTCAACTTTAACAATATCAAACTTCTACTGCAAAATAAGTTTTCTGAAAGAGAAAATTAACAATGTTTTCCTTAACGAAAATAATAATAAGATTGATTTCAAAACCCTTCTTCGTAACACTCCCAGATTCGGTCAAAACGTCTAGGCCGGGTTTGGGGTATTGCATTTAGTGATATCAGAGCCAAGTTACAAAACTCGAGCTGAGAATTTTGGGTTCAAAATTGAATTTGTAAAAGAAACCAGTTTCAAACAAAGTTTGTTTCTTAGGTGTAAAGTATGTGGTACACCAAGTCTCCGGCCCCGATCTTGTAAGTACTTCTGGACTTAGAAATACTATAGTTAGAACTATTTGAAACAATACTGAGTTAGCTAGAAACTGTGATTTTTTAAAGATTTCTGAACATCTTTTAAATATTTGAAGCATAAAATATTTGCTAATAAATGTAACACCTCTTACCCGTATTTAACTCGTGAACCGGGTATGAAGCATTACCGTACTTAACTTGCTCAATCATACAATATCGATCCATAAAGACTTCATTTCATATTAAAACTTTTCATTCGCGACCATAATGAACTTATTATAGGCCTACGAGACCCTAAACTTGCACTCGGAATGATTCGGACCAAACTGGAAACTTTTGAACACTTAGAAAATTTTGACTCAAAACAGGGCCACACGCCCGTGTGAAGGATGTGACATGCCCGTATGGCATATCACATGCCAGTGTTCCACACCCGTGTGGATTTATTTTTCAATTCGAACCTATAGGGGTTTTCATACAGCTTGATACATGCCCGTGTCCATAGCCCATGTCCCTCACACGGCCATGACATGCCCGTGTCTTCTCCCGTGTGTGAAAACCTTAACATTCTGTTTATGACGTCATCATCTCAATAAGGTTACACGGCCAAGGCACACGCCCGTGTCCTTAGACTGTGTGTCGAATTAAATTCCTAATTTTAGGTGCAGACTTCACACGGCCTGGGCACATGCCCGTGTCTTAGGCCGTGTCTCCCACACGGTTGAGACACACGGTCGTGTCTCATCCCATGTGTTTACTACTGGGTATTCAGACTTGTCAACCTAGCATGCATGGGGACACAAGGCCTTTCAACATGCCCATGGGGCTAACCGTGTATCACACATGGCCTAGACACACGCTCGTGTGTCTACCTGTGTGGACAATTGTAAGGCTATCTACTAAGCCATTTGCCACCCTACAAAGCAACCACACTTGTACCAAATCAATTCAACATACATCATGACCATAAGGCACTTCCAAGAACCCAAAATCAAGACATCCACACAAACATGCACTTCATGAATTTCATCATCATTTATAAATATGAACTTGTCAAGTATTGGCCAATTTCCAATAACCATTTACAAAATGAATTGAACAACATTAATAGCCAACACCTTGGCTAACAAATATGACATAACAAAATGATCAAGTCCTATACATGCCATACTCAAAATAAATCTAACTTTGCTTTACCAAAGAGCAATTGATAGTGCGATTCCGAACTCCGACATTGTATGATTCCCAAGTTAGCTTGGCGATACTACAAGGAAAAAGGGAATGAGAGGGGTAAGCAGAAAGCTTAGTAAGTTTGCATGAAATAAATAGCAACGTAAAGGCTCATAGTGCCATCCATCCATTGCATTGAATAAGAACACAAAGTCTCAAGCACATTGCTATAACTTACTCATGCTTACTCTTACCAATTACATGTCATGTCATGTATCGTAAACATTTCTCATGAATTACTCACATGTACCTGTATCACTTCATCACATAGCTTTAGCACTTATTTCATCTCTATTACAAACTTAACTATTTATCTCGATGACTCACTTGAATTACCCGAGGATACACAATCCTCATCATACACATAAAACGATGCCATTGCCACATCCCAGATATACATGGGGTCACATCTCGATGCCAATGCCATATCACAGATATGGTCTTATACGGGATCTCATATCGATGTCGATGCTATATCCTAGATATAGTCTTATACGATTTTCATATTCATTGCAGATGCCATATCCTAGATATGGTCTTACACGGGATCTCAATTCGGTACCGAGGCCATGTCCCAGACATGCTCTTATACGGGACCTTGCCAATCTCACGTCTCGATGATATCATCCTCTCACTTCTTAAACTCCAACCGGAACTTCAAAATCATAAAGTTTCATCATTTTCTCATTTAAAATTATTACTCAATTTCATAGAAATAATATACATCACTAATTCCAAATATTTAAAAACTTAATAACAGGATGTTGAATTTATTACACACAAACTTACCTCGGCACCAACATAGATGTGGAATCTTTCAAATTAGTCCACCACCTTGTTCTTGCCTCGATTTCGGTCCGGGCTTTATGTTTCTTGATCTATAATAACAAATTCACTCATTTGAATTACCACATTAATCAATGCATTCAAAAATTATACTTTGGCAAAATTACCATTTTGCCCTTAGACTTTCACAAAATGACTATTTTACCCCTAGGCTCGTAAATCAATTCTAATCAAATTTCTTCCTTTAATGAGCCTAGGTGAACATTTATTTCTCTTATAGCAACTCTTAATACTCATTATTTCACACATTTAACACCTATTTTACAACCTTTGCGAAGAGGTCCTCTTAGGTGTTTTCATGGAAACACCTTTCACAAAAGTTGTTTATCTAACAACTAAGACTCATTTTCATCCATAAAAATGCAGCAAACAACATAAATGCTCATATGGAAAAACCCTAAACTTTCTACCTTTTTGCAAAATAGTCCCCTCTTTAGCTAGCTTAAGCTTTAGGGGTTCCAAAAGTACAAAAATTAACAAAGAATGGCCATTAAAGCACTTACTTGCAAGGAGAAAAGCTTGATGAGATTTTTGAGCTCTCAAACCCCCTATTTTGCTGCTAATTTTTATTGGAGAAGAAGAGAAGAAAAGATGATATCTTTCCTTTCTTTATTTTATTATAAAAACATCAATTTAGTCCACCTACTTTCAACAACTTTGACCAATTTTGGCATGGTTTGTCCCCCTATGGCCGGCCACCCTATATCTAAGGGTCTAATTGCACATTAAGGGCCTTCAATTAATATTCTATGGATTTTAAACACCTTTAGCTTGTAAACTAGAACTTTCGCACTTTATGTGATTTAGTCCTTTTTCGCAATTAAGCATGCAATCGCTAAAATTAAAACACCAAAATTTTCATGCACCTATATAATCATGCTATAACTCATAAAATAACATTAAAATAATTCTCTCCGACCTTAGATTAGTGGTTCTGAAACCACTATTCTGACTAGCCCCTAAATTGGGTTGTTACAATTCTCCCCCTTAAGGATTTTCGTCCTTGAAAATCTTACATGTGAAAAGGTTGGGATATTGGTTTCTCATAGTCTCTTCGGGCTCCCATGTAGCCTCTTCTACCCCATGTCTTTGCCATAGTACTTTCAGAAGGGTTATGCTTTTGTTTCTCAACTATTTGACTTATCGTGCCAAAATCTTAACCGGCTCTTCGCCATAAGTCATGTCCGGTCGAATTACTACCTCCGATGGTACAATCACATGCGAAGGATCTGAACGGTATCGATGTAATATAGACACGTGGAAGACATTATGAATCTTTTCCAACTCAAGTGGCAAAGCCAAATGATACGCTACTGACCCTATCCTCTCAGTAATATCATATGGTCCGATAAAGCGTGGACTCAATTTGCCTGTCCGGCCAAATCTGAGGACTTTTCTCCATGGTGATACTTTCAGAAATACTTTATCACCTATTTGAAACTCAATCTCTTTCCTTTTCAAATTCGAATAGGACTTTTGTCTATCTGAGGCAGCTTTAAGACATTCATGTATCACTTTTACCTTCTCTTCGGTTTCTCTGACTAAATCGACCTCGTGAATTTGATTCTCTCTGAGTTCGATCCAATACAAGGGCGTTCGACACTTATGCCCATACAATGCCTCATAAGGCGCCATCTTCAAACTCGACTGAAAGCTATTATTGTAGGCGAATTCCACCAACAGTAAGTATTGAAGTCTCACAATATCAGAAACATACAATTCGACCAATTTATCAAGCGAATAATCAATCCGTACTGGTATGAAATGGGCTGACTTCGTAAGTCTATCAACCACTACCCATACGGCGTCCTTCTTTTTAGGTGTCAATAGTAAACCCATCACGAAGTCCATAGTAATACAGTCTCATTTCCACTCGGGAACCATAATAAGCTGAAGTAAACCCGAGGGTACTTGATGTTCAGCCTTCACTTGTTGACAAATTAGACATCTCGATACAAACTTGGAAATGTCTTTCTTCATACTTGGCCACCAATACTATTTCTTCAAATCATTATACATCTTCTTACTGCCTGGATGTACAGACAAACATCCACTATGTGCTTCATGCAGAATCTTCCGGATAAGTTCATCATTTCTAAGTACACAGACCTTATCTCAGAACATCAAACATCTATCAGGACTTATCCGACAGTCCGACTCAACATTTGACTCACATTGAACTCTTTTAGCTTGTAAATTATTGTCGCCTTTCTGAGCTTCACGAATCTCTTGAAGAAACATTAGTCTAGTCCTCAACTCGGCTAGAATAGAACCATTATCTGACAAAGCTATCTGTGTATTCATGGCTCTCAGCACAAATAGGGATTTCCTGCTTAAGGCATCGGTAACCACGTTCGCCTTTCCTGGATAATAGTCTATTACTAACTCGTAATCCTTTATTAACTCTAACCATCTCCGTTGCCTAAGGTTTAACTCCTTTTGAGTCATCAAGTACTTTAAGCTTTTCTGATCGATGAACACCCGACATTTCTCACCATACAAATGGTGTCTCCAAATCTTTAGTGCATACAATTGTGGCTAACTCCAAATCGTGGGTCGGGTAATTCTTCTCGTGTGGCTTTAATTATCTAGAGGTATATGCATGAGTACACAACTTAATCCATTCAAGGATGCATCGCTGTAAACCACAAATTCTTTTCCCGGACCAAGTTGCACGAAAACAAGAGCCTCAATCAACAACGCCTTTAGTTTCTCAAAACTTTGTTGGCACTTTTTTGTCCATTCAAACTTTACCTCTTTTTGAAGCAACCTCATCATCGGAGTAGCTATCATGAAAAATCCATTGACAAAATGTATATAGTAGCCAGCTAGGGCTAGAAAACTCCTAACCTCAGTTACATTCCTTGGTGGCTTCCAGTCCACAAAAGATCTTACTTGAGTCGACTCTAATTCCACCTCCAGAGACAATGTGCCCCAAAAATCCAACTTCCTTAACTCAAAATTCACTTTTACTAAACGTGGCATATAATTGTTTATCTCTCAAAATTTGCAGAATCATTCTCAAATGCTCGGCATGCTCGTTCTCATCCCGAGAGTAGATCAATATATCATCGATAAAGACTACAACAAATTTATCCAAATATGGCTGAAATATGCAATTTATCAAATCCATGAAAACTGCAAGGGCATTTGTTAAACCGAAAGGCATGACCAAAAATTCATAGTGACCATACCTTGTCCGAAATGCAGTTTTTGGCAGATCCGAGTCCTTGACTCTCAACTGATAATATCTAGACCTCAAGTCTATCTTGGAAAACACTGTGGCTCCCTTCAATTAATCAAACAAATCATCAATTCTTGGCAATGAGTACTTGTTCTTCACAGTTACCTTATTGAACTGCCGATAATCTATACATAACCTCATGAAACCATCTTTCTTTTTCACAAATAAAACGGGAGCACCCCACGGAGAATAACCCGGTCTTGTAAAGCCTTTTTCTATTAACTATTGTAACTATGCCTTCAGTACTTTTAGCTCGGTTGGAGCCATTTTGTATGGAGCAATAGAAATGGGGGCAGTACCAGGAGCTAACTCAATCCCAAATTTGATCTCTCTAACCGGAGGTAGCCCTGGCAATTCCTCTGGGAAAACATCTGGATACTCATATATTATGGGCACTGATTCAATTCTTAACTCAGTCTCTCTAGCATTCATCACAAAGGCAAGGTAAGCTTCGTACCCCTTTCTTAGATATTTCTGAGTCAACAAAGAAGATATCGCTACTGGCAATCTATCTTGTTCATCTGATTCAACACGAATAAGATCCCCACTTTCACATTTCAACTCAATAAACTTTCTTCCACAATTCACTATCATATCATGAGTAGTTAAGCAATCCATCCCAAGAATGACATCAAATTCATCAAATGGCAATGACATGGGATAAGCCAAAAAGTAATGACCTCTAATCATCAAAGGAAAATCTTTGCATACTCTATCGACTAACACACATTTTCCTAGGGATTGGACATTCTTATTACAAATTCGGTAGATTCTACAGGCATGTTCATGCTAGAGACTAATTTCATGCAAATATACGGGTAGGTAGATCCTAGATCAATTAAAGCTATAACATGAGTATCATAAAGAGAAAATGTACCCGTAATTACGTCAGGGGAGGATGCCTCTTCGTGAGTGCGAATGGCATATGTTCTCGCCAGTGCTCTACCCTTAGATCTTGCAGTCTGCTCTCTAAATGTATTCTTACTACTCATTTCATTTCTCGTGTTTCTCTGTGGCCTTCCTCTAGCAGTACCTCCTGATCTTGTACTCTGAGGTTTCTCTTTCTCACCCACCTCGGGGCAATCTCTAATAAAATGGTCTAGGGATCCACACTTGAAACAAGCTCTCGTTTTCTTGACACTCCCCGGGATGATGTATGCCACACTGCGGGTATTCCAGTCTACTCGGTCGAGTGTTGGCAACACTAGCAACCGAAGTAGTCTGAGCTTTAGACCTCGGGTACTGTCTACCCTTACTTCTACTTCAAATTCCAGCTGAGGTGGCTGATCAAAAAGTGAGATCTCTTGACTTCTTGGATAAGGATTGGAATGACTTGCCTAACTGTCTCTTCTTCGAGTCGCGAGACTCAATTTCAGCCTTTCTTTTATCTTTGGCCAGTTCCTCGGCCTTACAGGCTCTATCTACCAACACCACAAATTCTTTTAGTTCTAGGACACCAACAAATAAACGACTATTCTCATTTAACTCGTCCTTGAACCTTTTGCACATAATGGCTTCTGTCGATACGCACTCTCAAGCGTATTTGCTAAGCCTTATGAACTCAAGCTCATATTCAGTCACCATCATTCGACCTTGTTTTAGCTTCAAGAACTCCTTTCTTTTCTGGTCGATGAATCTTTGACTAATATACTTCTTCCGGAACTCCTCTTGGAAGAATTCCCAATTAACTCTCTCATTCGGTACAATCGACACAAGGGTGTTCCACCATTGATAGGCCGAATCTCTCAAGAGAGATGCCACACACTTCATGCACTCTTTAAGCGTGCATGACAACTCATCGAATACCTTGATGGTATACTCAAACCAGAATTCTGCCCTCTCTGGATTATCATCTTTACTAGCTTGAAATTCCTTAGCTCCTTGCTTCGGGATCTTATCGACTGGAGGCCTTCCTCTTCTTACTACCTCTACCACTTGGGAAGTTACAGGAGTGGGCTGAGGAGTAGGTGGGGTGGAGGAGGTTGAGCATTAGGATTTGCTCGTATATACTCAGTATACCAGTTGCTCATCATATGGAGAAAGGCTTCTCGAGCCACTTCTCCCTGACCCAAAGTCTCGGGTCAACTTTCTTCTGGCGCAATCCCTTGCGCGGGAGCCAGTGCATTACTTGCAGCATCACTGACTACAGCTCGATCGGGATCCATTTACTATATAAAAACACAATTCAAATAGTCAGGAGTCATCACACTATCATTATGTAAATACTCATATGTATGGCATGTATAGCTAGACTCATACTTACACTACGTTGGTCCGATAATCGACTAAACCTAGCTTTGATGTAACATCCTGAATTTTTGGGCCTATGCGTTTAATGGGTGGATATGTTTAATGTCTTAATTTAAGTGTTAGGGGTCCAAATTGGGCTCAGGCTTAGGTAGAGGCCTTGATTAAAATTATCTGTTTGGGCATTATAGGGTTTAAAAGGTAGTATATATGTTTAAAATACCAAGTGGGCTTGTGGCCCAATCTTAGGAGGTGATGCCACACAAGGGAGTAAGGGGCCCAAATTTAAGTTTCATGGAGCCCAATTCTTTTAATTTAAGTTAGCTAAATTTTGGGCATTAGGATTAGGTGGAGTGGATGGCAACAAGGCTAAAATTTAGGGTTTTAATGTTTAAAATATGTGGATAATAGGCAGATAAAGGCTATTATTTAGGAATTTATTTTAGGTGGATAATAAGCAGATAAAAGCTAAAATTTAGGATTTTAATGATTAAAATATGTTGATAATATGCTGATAAAGGAGGGAGGAGTTAGAGATAATTAAGTCTCTTTTAGACGAGCTAGTAGATTAAGATAAAGGAGAAAAGATAGGATTTATCTGCATGGTTAGGTAAGTGCCGAAATTTCTATAAATAGGGGGAATATCTCTTCAATTTTGGCATTTGGGTTTTTCTCTCATTCTTTTCTCTTCTTCTCTGAGTAAAAGCTGAAAACTCCTAAAGTTCCATTTTCTTCTTCATCATCTGTAAAAGCCAAAATCTCTAAGCCTAATCCCTCATCTTCACTTTGATTCAAAAGCTGAAACTCTTTCCATTCTTTTTATTCTTAGCCAAAATCTTCAAGTCTCTTCCTTGTTTTCTTTTCTCCTTCTCTTTTCCTGTCAGAAACTGAAACTCTTCACTCAAGTATTTTAAAAGCCAAAGACACATCAGCCTTCTCTTGTTCATACTTTTTTCGGGATTTTCCTAAAAGTCGAAATCCCTATATCTCATCTCCTGTGATTGCCAAATTGCTTCTGTGGTGCCGACTTGTGCTGAAATCTGAAGGGAACTTTAGTGGAGTCAATCGCATAGATCTCTAAGTTATAGATCGATAGCACTCGAATCGTGTTACTTTCGAGATTTCAAGGTTAGAAGATCTATTAGTTTCAACGTGTAAATTCAGGATTTACTAACCCTTGGCCGAATATAGGAGAGGCCCTATTTTCATATCTTTCTGGCTTTTTGAGCAAAGTTGTAGATCGGTCTAGCAAGGGTATCGACATTAGTCAGGTGTGTAACCCTCCACACCATCTAGATCTGTTTGATTAATATATGATTATAAGTCTTATATGTTTTGATAAATGCCGAAATCCCGGCATAATGATGGAAACCCAAAGAGGGTAAAAGCAAATCACCAGGTTAGTGAATGTTCTAATTAAATGATATAAGAATAATGATTTTATGTGATTGCATGGGTTGGGTTTGATGAAAGGAGGAAGTTATATGTTGTAGCGGTTCCTCACCGTGATCTATTGTAGCGTCTTTTGTCGTGATCTGTTGTAGTGGCTATGGCCATGATCTGATGATGAGCAGTACGACTGCCATCAAGGCGTGTAGCGGTGTGGGTTGATTGTAGAAATCCCCAATGGTGTGAATGGCTGGTACGGGGGCGTGTAGCGGATGGAAACCTAAGATTTGGGTTGGGCTTTGCATATTATTTTTGTGCTATGTATATTAATTATTCTGTTTTATGGGGCTAAAGCCTAAATCTAATGGTGCATGAGGGTTGCACACTGAGTCTCACGACTCACCCTTTTATTTTAACAATTTCAGGTGACACTTAGCGCGTCGGACCAGGCTGGAGAGGAGAGCAAGGTGGCCATGCAAAATAACATTTGGATTCAGCAAAAAGACTTTAGTTTATTATTTTATATTTTTATTTAATGGGTTTAAAATCTCGTTGTAATAAGGCCATGGGCCACTAGACTATTGTTTATGTTTTTGGGTTTACGTTGGGTTTTATTATTAGACATTTTAAATTATGTTTTAAAAATTAAACTAAGACATGTACAAGATTTCGATTTTTATTTAAAATTCACCAAGGCAATTTATAACTTTATATCTTATATAACTTAATAAACAATTAAATTTTCGGTATTAACGATTAAACCTAGTAATTGTTTTCCAAAACGCGACATGTTTTGTAAAATCACTCAACTGACATACCAGATCCAGTTGTAGTGTTTGGGCCGGGTTTGGGGACACCTCTTACCCGTATTTAACTCCTGAACCGGGTATGAAGCATTACCATACTTAACTTGCTCAATCATACAATATCGATCCATGAAGACTTCATTTTAAATTAAAACTTTTCATTCGCGACCATAATGACCTTATTATAGGCCTACGAGACCTTAAGCTTGCACTCGGAATGATTCGGGACCAAACCGAAAACTTTTGAGCACTTAGAAAATTTTGACTCAAAATAGGGCCACGCGCCCGTGTAAAGGATGGGACATGCCCGTATGGCATATCACATGCCTGTGTTCCACACCCATGTAGATTTATTTTTCAATTCGAACCTACAGAGGTTTTCACACGACTTGACAGACGCTCGTGTCCATAGCCTGTGTCCCTCAAACGGCCATGACACGCCCGTGTCTTCGCCCGTGTGTGAAGACCTTGACATTCTGTTTATGATGTCATCATCTCAATAAGGACACACGGCCAGGATACGCCCGTGTCCTTAGACCGTGTGTCGAATTAAATTCCTAATTTCAGGTGCAGACTTTACACGGCCTGGGCACATGCCCGTGTCTTAGGCCGTGTCTCTCACACGGTTGAGACACACGGTCGTGTCTCAGCTCGAGTGTTTACTACTGGTATTCTAACTTGTCAACCTAGCATGCATGGGGACACACGGCCTCTCAACACGCCCATGACGCTGACCGTGTGTCACACACGGCCTAGACACACACCCCTGTGTCTACCTGTGTAGACAACTGTAAGACTATCTACTAATCCATTTGCCAACCTACAAAGCAACCACACTTACACCAAATCAATTTAACATACATCATGACCATAAGGCACTTCCAAGAACCCAAAATCAAGACATCCAACCAAACATGCACTTCATGAATTTCATCATCATTTATAAATATGAACTTGTCAAGTATTGGCCAATTTCCAAAGACCATTTACAAAATGAATTGAACAACATTAATAGCCAACAAATGACCAAGTCTTATACATGCCATACTCAAAATAAATCTAACTTTGCTATACCAAAGAGCAGTTGATAGTGCGATTCTGAACTCCGACATCGTACGATCCCTGAGTTAGCTTGGTGATACAACAAGAAAAAGGGAAATGAGAACACAAAGGCTCATAATGCCATCCATCCATTACATTGAATAAGAACACAAAGTCTCAAGCACATTGCTATAACTTACCTTACTCTTACCTATTACATGTCATGTCACGTATCATAAACATTTCTTGTGAATTACACACATGTACCTGTATCACTTCATCACATAGCTTTAGCACTAATTTCATCTCTATTACAAACTTAACTATTTATCTCGATGACTCACTTGAATTACCCGAGGATACACAATCCTCATCATACACATGAACACGATGCCATTGCCGCATCCCAGATACGGTTTTACATGGGGTCACATCTCGATGCCAATGTCATATCCCGGATATGGTCTTATATTGGATCTTATATCGATGTCGATGTCATATCCCAGATATGGTCTTATACGATTTTCATATTCGATGCCGATGCCATATCCCAGATACGGTCTTACACGGGATCTCAATTCGGTGTCGAGGCCATGTCCCAGACATGGTCTTATACGGGACCTTACCAATCTCACGTCTCGATGATATCATCCTCTTACTTCTTAAAGTCCAATCGGGACTTCAACATCATAAAGTTTAATTATTTTCTCATTCAAAATCATTACTCAATTTCATAGAAATAATATACAACATCACTAATTTCAAACATTTAAAAACTTAATAACATAATGTTGAATTTATTACACACAAACTTACCTCGGCACTAAAATATATGTCGAATCTTTCAAATTAGTCCACCACCTTATTCTTGCCTCGGTTTCGGTCCGGGCTTCGTGTTTCTTGATCTATAATAACAAATTCACTCATTTTAATTACCACATTCATCAATTCATTTCAAAAATCATACTTTGGCAAAATTACCATTTTGCCCTTAGACTTTCACAAAATGACTATTTTACCCCTAGGATCGTAAATCAATTCTAAAAGTTGTTTATCTAACAACTAAGACTCATTTTCATCCATAAAAATGCAGCAAACAACATAAATGCTCACATGGAAAAACCCTAAACTTTCTACCTCTTTGCAAAATAGTCTCCTCTTTAGCTAGCTTAAGCTTTAGGGGTTTTAAAAGTACAAAAATTAACAAAGAATGGCCATTAAAGCACTTACACGCAAGGAGAAAAGCTTGCTAAAATTTTTGAGCTCTCAAACACCCTATTTTGCTGCTATTTTCGGTGGAGAAGAAGAGAAGAAAAGATGATATCTTTCCTTTCTTTATTTTATTATAAAACATCAGTTTAGTCCACCTACTTTCAACAACTTTGACCAATTTTGACATGGTTTGTCCCCTATGGCCGGCCACCCTATATCTAAGGGTCTAATTGCACATTAAGGGCCTCCAATTAATATTCTATGGCCTTTAAACACCTTTAGCTTGTAAAATAAAACATTTGCACTTTATGCGTGTAACACCCCTAACCCGAAACCGTCACCAAAATAGGGTTAAGAGGCATTACCGAACAATCAGAACATTTCACATCCATTTCACGACACAAGTCAATCATCAATCAAACATATTCAAATATAAACATTTAATCCCTTATTGAGGTCTACAAGACCTTAATCACGTGTTAGAAAGAGGTCAGAACTAAACTGCAGAGGTCACAAGCCCGTGTAGGCAAGCCGTGTGCCTCCCCGGCCTCAGACACGCCCGTGTGTCTAAGCCGTGTCAAAACAGGGCATACATACTGACTTGCACTACATGACTAGTCACACACCCATGTGTCTAGCCCGTGGTCGAGCCTGACTTGTTTCACTTGGCAAACTTAATGCTCAACCGTGTGGGCGATTATAGGCCATAATCAAGGCCAAACTTGCCACCCACATATAGGTATACCTATAAGCTTCAAAGCAATACTAATTCATGCCTCAAAATGCATCCAAACATACCATTTCATGTATCAATTAATCACCAACTATACCATCTATACTAATAATCAATTTCATCTCACATTGGTTCAACCAAAGTACCAAAATTCACATCTCAAACATATAGACCAAACATCATATAAACCTTACCACCATTCACATTTAGACCACAATTTTCATTAACCATTTAAGCATGAAACATACCATATTCATTATTTACAAAGCTCACATTTAAAACCTACATCATTCCACTTCCAAGCCAAATCACATGGAAAGGATTAAACATTTCAAAACGTGCCATATCGACTACCCTATACATGCTATATACAACAATATACATCTTTCAAAAGTACCCAAATTAGATGGCCGATATTGTGATAGAGATGCTAACGATTCCCAGATCTGAGCTATCTTTACTGACACTGTAAAAGAGATAAATAAATCACACAGTTTGCTTTCAAAGCTTAGTAAGTTCGTAATATAATACATGTAACTCAACAATTCAAGTCAATATACAAAATAAGCCATCACTTAGATTAATAATGATACACAAGCTAAACTATATCCAATACTCGCATAACATTCCATTCATCTACTTTCAATTTCACCAACCACATAGGTATCATACATACCTTAGCCAACATATAGTTACTCACCAACCATGTTACTCAATTGCTCGACTTTACAATTCGATCAACCTTTGCTATTCTTTTGATTTGTTCGCACACTTAGTGCCAATTTCATAGTCAAAACATAATTGTCATCGCACACTTAGTGCCAATAGGTCAAACCAAAATTATGTCAGTATCGCACACACAGTGCCAAATCAATAAGCCGAAGCTTCTATCGTTTTGCACACATAGTACTAATCAACTCTATCTCAATTCAATTACGCACACTTAGTGCCTCGTTACTTAATTTCATTCATTACATTTCTAATCCAATATCTCTCATCCAATTCACATCACATAGAAAATAAATTAATAACTTGTATCATATCCGAACTTACCTCGGATGTCGAAATACCGAAACGGTCGATTAATCGAGCACTTTTTCTTTGCCTCGTCCTCGATCCGAACTTCTCCTTTCTTGGTCTATACACATTTAAATTTAACTCATTCAATCATCAATTTTTTCAATTTAGTCCACACACACATATTTAAGGCATTTTGCAAAATAGCCCTCACATTTTCACATTTCGACACTTTAGTCCCTAATTCATAAAATCATCAAATACACACAATTTCAAATCACATATGCTTAGCCGAATTCTTCCCATACTAATACAGGTCCACACATTTCATTTATTTCACATTTTAATCCTCTAATTTATCATTTTCACAATTTAGCCCAATTTACTCAAATTCACCAACAATTCCAAGACAAAATATGTTTATCTTTTTCCTATCTTTTATAATTCACCAACTATCAACACAAATCTCACATAATCATCAATGGCATATTTCAAAATCACCATCAATTTCTAAAATTAAAGCATGCGTTTTGTAGAGCACAAAGCAACGATTACAAAAACGTAGAAATTATCAAAAACCGAACAAAAACTAACCTTGAATCAAGCCTAACCCTAGCCAAATATTCAAAGCTTTTCTTCCTCCTTTTTCTTTTCGATTTTCAGCACCAAGAAGATGAACATGGCTTCATCTTTCTTTTTGTTTTATTTAATTATACATTAAAGCACCAATTACCATTTTGCCCTTAATGAAAATTAATAACAACAACAAAACCATGCTATCATCTTCCACTAACTCATAAAATGGGATAATTGTATCATAAAAACTCCAAATTATAAAGACAACAACAATTAGGTACTTTACAATCATCACACAGCTTTTGCACTTTATGCGATTAAGCCCTTTTTCATAATTTGACACACAATCGATAAAATTTTCACATAGAACTTTCACATAGGCTATATCACATATAATAAACACCAAAAATATTATTAAAATATTATTTTTTTGACCTTGGATTTGTGGTCTCAAAACTATTATTTCGACTAGGGTCTAAATCGGGCTGTTACAACTCTCCCGCTTAGGGATTTTCGTACCCAAAAATCTTAACAGTGAATAGGTTTGGATATTGTTCTCTCGTAGCATCTTCAGGCTCCTACGTAGCCTCTTCTACTCCATGTTTATGCCACAACACTTTCACTAAAGAAATTTTCTTGTTTCGCAATTCTTTGATCTCTCGTGCCAAAATTTGGATCGGTTCTTCACTATACGATAAATCTGACTGAATCTCAATCTTAGTAGGAGCAATTACATGCGATGGATCAGATCTGTACCGTCTAAGCATTGACACATGAAACACGTTATGAATCTTTTCTAACTCAGGTGGCAACATTAATCTATAAGCAACCAGCCCAACTCGTTCAATTATCTCATACGGACCGATGAACCTCAGACTCAACTTGCTTTTCTTGGGTTTTCAATTCAAAACCCCTTTAGTCTCAAGGCGCCCTTTGCGAGTTTTCACCTTGGCTTCTCCCCCCCCTTTTTTTTAGGTGAAGTACTTCTTGACTGAGTCTAAATTCACAGGATTGGGAAAGCTTTTGCCATCTGTCTCAATCAAAATCAATGCCCCTCCAGAAAAGGCCTTCTTTACCACATAAGGTCCTTCCCAATTTGGCATCCACTTTCCTCTGGAATCCTTTTGTATGGGTAGGATCTTTTTCAGTACTAGGCCCTCTCATGGAATTCTTTGGGAAGAACCTTTTTTGTTGTAAGCTCGCATCATTTGCTTTTGGTACATCTGACCATAACGGATAGCTTTCAACCTTTTCTCTTTAATCAAGTTTAGCTGATCATATCGAGATTCGATCCATTCTGCTTCATCCAACTTCAATTCTACCAAAACTCAGAGAGAAGGAATCTCGACTTCAATGGGTAAAACCGCCTCCATTCCATTAACCAAAGAGAAAGGTGTTGCCCCGGTTGAGGTCCTGGCAGATGTTCGATAAGCATAGAGGGCAAATGGTAACTTCTCATGCCAATCTTTATAAGTCTCAGTCATTTTCCCCACGATTTTCTTAATGTTCTTATTGGCTGCCTCCACTACACCATTCATTTTTGGGCGATATGATGATGAGTTGTGGTGTTTGATCTTGAACTAACTGTAGACTTCTTATATCGTGATGTTGTTCAAATTTAGTGAATTGTTAAAGATGATCCTTTCTGGCATTCTATATCGACATATGATTTCCTTCTTTAAAAACTTCCTGACTGCCGACTTCATGACATTGGCATATGAAGCAGCTTCTACCCATTTTGTAAAGAAATCAATAACCACAAAGATGAATCGATGCTCGTTAGAAGCTTTAGGTGAAATTGGCCCAATGACATTCATGCTCTACATAGAGAAAGGCCACGGAGAAATCATAACATGAAGAAGTGAAGAAGGTACATGAATTTTATCTCCATAAATTTGACACTTGTGGCATTTCTTGGCGTAATTGATGCAATCTCCTTCCATGGTGGACCAATAATACCCGAATCTCATGATTTGCCTGGCCATTGTAAAACCATTGGCATGTGTTCCGAAAACACCCTCGTAGACTTATTCTAAGATTTTCTTAGCCTCGACAACGTTTACACATCTTAGTAGCACCTGATCCTTTTTCCCTTTACATAAGATCTCCCCATCTAAGACATAGTCATTGGCCAATCTTCTCAACGTCCTTTTATCATTCTCAGTTGCTTGGTCAGGGTATTCATGATTCTTCACATATTGCAGGATATTGATGTACCAAGGGTGATCATCCTCTTCTTCTTCTTCTTAGATATTGTAACAATGAGCCGGAGTCTCATAAATTCTCATCTGGATAGGCTTTACATCCTCTTGTTTGTTCGCTTTGACCATCGAAGCTAAAGTAGCCAAGGCATCCGCTATCTGATTTCCATCTCGTGGGAGATAATAGAAGGTAAAGTCATCAAACTCCTCAATTAACTCAAGAACCAACCTTTGATAGTTGATTAACTTTGGATCTAATGTCTCTCATTCTCCCTTGAGTTGATAGATCACTGGTATAGAATCCCCATATACCTCCAGCACTTTAATCTTACGTTCTATGGTTGCACGCATACCCATGATGCATGCTTCATATTCTTCCATATTGTTCGTGCAATCAAAATCCAATTTGCTAGTGAAGGGATAATGATCTTCGTTTGGGGATATCAGGACTGCCCCAATTCTGTTACCCACAGCGTTTAAGGCTCCGTCAAAGTTTAGCTTCCAAGGATGACCTTCTTGAGAGTCTTCTTCAGTGGTTGTAACATACATTAGATATTCATTCAGGAAATCAAAGTTCAAAGGCTCATAATCTTCTAGAGCTCTACTGGCCAGAAAATCTGCTATTGCACTCCCTTTTATAGCCTTTTGATTCACTTAGACTATATCAAATTCGGAGAGCAGAATTCGCCACCGGGCCATTCTTCCACTTAAAGCAGCCGACTCCATCTTGTACTTTAGAGGATCGAGTTTTGAGATAAGCCAAGTCGTGTGGTATAGCATGTACTGTCTCAGTCTTCAGGTTGTCTAGATCAAGGCGCAACATAACTTCTCAATTAGCAAGTACCTTATCTCACATTCGGTGAATTTCTTGCTGAGATAGTATATCGCTCTATCTTTTCTTCCTGACTCATTATGTTGACCAAGCACGCATCCCATGGAATTCCTGAATACTACCAAGTACAGTATCAACGACCTATCTGGACTCGGAGGCATCAGTACTGGGGCATTAGATAGGTAATGTTTGACCTTTTTGAAAGTTTTCGAACACTCTTCATCCCAAACACCTAGATTTTGTTTCTTAAGGAGACGGAATATGGGGTTGCATTTATTAGCCAGTTGTGAAATGAAACGGGTGATGTAATTTAGTCTTCCAAGGAACCTCAAACTTCTTTTTGAGTGCGTGGTGGAGGTAACTCCTGTATAGTCTTAACTTTATTTGGGTCGATCTTGATCCCCTTTTCACTGACTACAAATCCTAGCAATTTTTCCAACTTAGCCTCGAAAGTACATTTTGCGAGATTGAGCTTCAGTTGGAATTTTCTCAATCTCAAAAACAACTTCCTCAAGACTTGTACGTGCTCATTCTCTGTTCGGGACTTTGCGATCATATCTTCTACGTAAACCTCGATTTTTTTGTGCATCATATCATGAAACAAAGTTACCATGGCTCTTTGATACGTTGCTCCCGCATTTTTCAGTCCAAATGGCATCACCTTATAGAAAAATGTTCCCTACATGGTCATGAATGTGGTATTCTCCATGTCTTCAGGATGCATCTTTATTTGGTTGTATCCCGAGAAGCCATCCATGAAGGAGAATAGTGAGTACCCTGCCATGTTGTCCACTAAAGTGTCAATATGTAGCAATGGGAAATTATCTTTCGGGCTGGCTTTGTTCAAGTCCCTATAGTCTATGCATATTCGTGCTTTCCCATCTTTTTTAGGGACAAGCACGATATTGACTACCCATCCTGAGTATTTAACCACTCGTAAGAAACCAATACCGAATTGTTTCTTGACTTCCTCTTTTCTTTTCAGTAAAACATCGGGCCTCATCCTTCAGAGCCTCTATTGAATTGGCTTGCACTCTTCCTTTATAGGGAGCCGATGTACCACGATATCAGAACTTAACCTGGGCATGTCTTCATATGAACATGCGAAGACATCCTTAAATTCTTGGAGTAATTCAATGAGGTCTTGCTTCGTTTCTGCGATAATGCAAGCTCCTATCTTCACATTTTTTTCCTCTCTTAGGCTCACAATTTTCACTGACTCTTTATAAGGCAAGATTTGTTTCTCATCTTGTTCTACCATCCTCAACAAATTAGGAGATAGGTTACAGTCTCGATCATCTTCAAAGTCTTGAGAATCCTCTATGCACATCTCTTGCTCAAAAGGATATTCCAAGCCAGTAGTAGCGTCGCTCATACCATTGATATCTGTAGACCTGTTATAGGGATGAAGAAAAATCCAAAGAACAAAAGAATCTAAGAATAATTATTTGTATGGTATAATTATGAATTAAATGAAAAGAATAAAATAATATTTGCTCAAGATGATACGCAAAGATGCACTTTATTGAAATAAGGATTTTGGACATAAACCTATTTCACAAAGGATTTTTATTGCTCCTAGGCTTGGAGCAATAAGCGTGTTTTGAACATTACTCTGAATTGGCACTAAAAACTACAGGAATCTCTTTCGCAATCTAGTTGTTCAGAACACTTCCAAATATATAGGGACAGATGTTTGATAAATTTTCTCCTTAGATTTCTTCTTTAGATATGGCGTTGATGTTCAGGTTTCCCAACATTTCTTCAGCAGTCTCTGCTCTTAGCATCTCTCTTTCAAGATAAATAGTTTTTCTTGATACGAAAGTCTTAGATATATAGGGAAAAGTCATCGGTTCCCACTTGACCTCTTCCCCGCTCAGTCGCGCTCTTCTCATTTCTTGTTTTTTCTCCCGCTCTCTCTTCTTTTGCCTCGCATCTTACTTGTATCCAAAGCCAAAGCAGTCTTGTTTGTCCATGAGCATGGGTGTCTCGACCCTTCCTTGTAGGCATTTTTCAAGTCCTCTCTCAGCTAAAGCTCCTTTCTCGACCGTCAATCGCAGGCCCATTCTTGTAGTTTTAGAGATTTTAGGCATAGGGATCTTGTTCCCTTCGATAATGAAGGTTGCATTCACAAATTCCAACGATCGAAAGAAACATTCTATCACTTCATCGTCTAACCCTACGTATGGCGCGTCATTGGTTACGGATGCAATAATGTGTTCTCTACGCTTATCGTTACCAGCTGACCCTCAGTTACCAACTTTAGCTTCTGGTGCAGTGATGACAACACTGCCCCAGCCAAGTGAATCCAAGGCCTCCCCAACAAACAATTGTAAGAAGGTTTAATGTCCATCACCAAGAAATCTACTTCATACGGGTTTTGACCAATCAAGAGGGGTATATCAATTCTTCCCATCACCCTCCTTTCAGTTCCATCGAACACTCTCACTATGTTTTGACATGTCTTCATATGAGAGCTATCTATAGGTAACCTATTCAGGGTGAATAGAGGCAAGACATTTAGTGCAAATCCATTATCAATTAACACCCCTGGTAATGTATACCCTTTGCAATGGGTGGTGATGTGCAGAGCCTTTGTAGATCCCATGCCCCTGGTGGTATTTCATCATCGTTAAAGAAGATGAAGTTGTTGGCACTTATATTGTTAACTAGGCAGTCCAGCTTGTTTATAGAGATATCGTTGGTGACATAAGTTTTATTTAGCACTTTCATTAATGCGCCACGATGTGTCTCCGAACTTAAGAGTAAACCTAGCACTGAGATGTGAGCCGGTTGCTTGTGTAGCTGTTCTACAATGCTGTACTCACTATGCTTTAAGAATTTCAGAAATTCTCTAGCCTCGTTCTCAGTGACTAGCTCCCTAACTGGCGATTTGAGCTTGACCGTTTTTTCCATCTATTGTTCATCTATTAGAGTCATTCCTTTAACAGGTTCAACTCCCGCATTTGATGGATCATAGCGCCTCCTATTGCGCATGTAGAAACCCACCTCTTGGCCTTCTTATGAAGCACTAATCGGGTTCTCTTCTCTTGGGATCGTCACGTTGCAGTCATAATTCTAGGAACCTTCTTGCTATCCTTGTAGGGAAAAGCTACAGGTTTTTGGATTATGACCCTTGGTGCAATTTGCACTCCAGCTTCATTGCTTCTAGGTCGTGAAATAATAACCACAAGGTGGTTGACTTTATAGACCTTCTCTATTGACCCTTCTTTTGAGGCGCACACATATTCTTTCTCAGAGCCCATAACATATTCAAAGAATTCTAGCTTCTTATTGTCCATCAAATTTTACACTAAGGCCCTGAATTCAGTTCATTCCTGGATCTCATGACCCTCCTTAGTATGGAACTCACAGTAGTTCCTTATCCCTTCAGGTCTCTCCTCTGAATCCTGTTTGATTAATTCTCCATCTACCATTTTCTTCCAAACCCATTTCAGTGGGGTTTTTACCTCTGCTACATCCATCTTGGTTCTTTTCCCTCCATTCTCGATTATTGCATTTACCCATTTATCAAAATGACTGGGTAACGGATTTCCTGCCATATTAGGTCCTGATGGGTCGTTAAACTTTACAATTCTCATTTTAATGAACCTTTCGATCAACTTTTTAAATGCAGTATAGTTTTCAATTGAATGTCCTCTGATTCCCGCATGGTACTCACATTAAGCATTTACGTCATACCATTTGGAGAATGGAGGTTGTATAGGTTTTAAGTAGAAAGTGGATACCATATGTGCATCAAACAGACTCTAATACAGCTCCCTATATGTCATCGAGATTGGTGTGAACTAGAGCCTTTCTGTATTTGGCCTCGGGTTGGATTCTTGCCTTGGGGGGCATTGATGGCTTGTGGTTACTGTCCTTAGTTGGCCTACAGTAATTGGTTTCGAATAACCCTTGTTGTATGTGCTTACATTATTCACCTCGTTTTCCTTCTTCCTCAGGGCTGATTTTTTGGAGTTTTCCCCCGCGGCTATCTTACCACTTCTTACTACGTTTTCAATCATTCCACTGGACATTACTATATTCGAGAAGCTCTTAGTAGCACTCCCAACATATGGATGATGAACGAGGCCTTTAAAGTGTTGATGAAAAGCATTGTAGTTTCTTTTTCTAGAAGAGGTGGCTGGACTTGCATTGCCACCTCTCTCCATCTTTGGGCATATTACCTGAAGCTCTCATTCTGCTTCTTCTCCATGTTCTGCAGCATGATTCTGTCGGGTGTCATGTCCGTCACATGACTATACTGCTTCATAAAAGCTTGTGCCAGGTCTTTCCATGAATTGATTTTGGCACGACTCAGTTGGTTGTACCATTTAGCTGCTGACCCGATTAGACTGTCTTGAAAGAAGTGGATTAACAGTTGATTATTAGACGTATCTTTTCAACCTTCGACAGAACATAGTGATGTGAGCTTCTAGACAACTAGTCCCATTATATTTTTCAAACTCTGGAGTTTTGAACTTCGGAGGGAGCACTAAATCTGGGACCAAACTCAGGTCCTTGGCATCGATTCCGCAATGATAATCAGCATTTTCCATTGCTCTGAATTTTTCTTTTAGCCATCTGCATTGATCCTCAAGCTACTTTAGCATTCCACTCTTGTTTTTTTCTATTTCTACCATATCATCTAGATCAGGAACAACGGGATTGGTTGGGTTATCCCTCGGATTGGAACCTAAGCATGTTTGGTAGTTCATTAGCGCCGAGGTACTTGTTTGACATTGTTGGGGTCTAATTGTGATGGGTACCCTTTGTGGGTACGCCTCTGGTTGTACCTGGGCATTTATCGGGGTAAATCCTGGGGGTAAATAGGATCTTTATTATCATCCCCTAAGTTGACCGCAGTGTTTTTCCCTTTTTCATGCTCTCCAGCGAGCAACTGCACCAATTGGCTTATCATATTTCTTTAGGATTCCAGTATCTGATCCCTCATCTCCTGTCGTACTTTCGCTAACTGTTCTTGCAGTTGAGCTTGCAATTGGTCTTGCATCTCTTTTTAAATTTGCTCTAGCCTTTCCAATCTTTGGTCTATTACTTTGGTTTTGGCGCGAGTACTGTAACGATGTTCGGTGGTTGACTCTTGTTGGTTTCCAGATTAACTGAAACAATTTTGTTTAATTAGGGTTTTTTTTGTGAAATTTAATGCATATGATGCAATGTAATGCAAATGCATGAAATGAATGCAAAAAGAGGCATTGACTCTGATTCAATTCCGTTAGAACAACTTCACTAGAAAACAAATTTCTTTACATAAAACGAATTACATATACGGTTTTGTTCTAATGCTCAAAGCCTTAACCTTCCTAAGAAGCCAAGCCAACTCTTGACCTCGATTCGATTCTGATTCATACTTCAAGCTTAGCACGTCAGCCTGAACTGCTAGGGTTTGTAAATGATCGGCCACCTCTCGTATTCGAGCCACAGCTTCACCCATGATATAGTCTCTATCCCTGACCTGACCTTGAGAACGGTGAAGTTGCTCTTTCCATTTCTCGTTGTTTGTTTCAAGGAGTTCAACTCGGAGTTCTCAATTTTGTAATGCGATCTCGTGCTTTTCTATTTTTTTCAGCTCTTCAATCTTGTTTAAGCTCGCTTTCAGATCAATTGTGGAGTTGCGATTACGATACTGATGAAGTGACTTTTCTAGTTCTGTTATCCTGACTTTTAATCTGACTTTTTCATTTTGACATTCTAATAGGTCTCTTTCTAGAGCATTTTCTCGAACCTGGGCATCTTGGCATTTCTTTTCCCATTGATCGGCTATATTCTTTTCTTCTTTGATCTCTTGCTGCCACTGTTCTGATGTCTTTCCCAACCCGACAATCCTCATTGATAAACATAGCTTCTTGTTATCTGTTTTTAAACTGTCCAAATCTTCTTCAGCCTTGTTTTTTCCCTTCTTCTATTTATCAGTCTCTAGCTTCTGGACGTCAACATTTAGTCCTAATTGCATCTTTTCTTCTTTCAATTGCTCTATCTTCTTTCCTAGCTCCAAATTCCTCTTTTCAAAATCATGCTTGATGATCTCTAACTCAGATGGAAACACTTGCAGATGTTCTTCCAATGGTCGAATGGCTTCTTGATTTGGCACAAGGATATTGTCATTGACTCTTTGACCCAACCACCAACTATATTCAGGGGTCACCAACGGACCTGCAGCCAATCTTTTCATTCGGTGGGTTTGATTCTAGGTGTTAGACATTTCTCAAACCTTTTTCTTGTAGTTATCACCCTTATACGAAAACTCACACTGGGCCAGCCCTTGGATTGCTGGTATGAACTGCCTCGATCTATATTGCCTCAACACGAGTAGATGAGCATATCCAACAACTCCCCAAATCCCAAGTAGAGGAACCCAGTCAAAATCTCCACACTGGTGCAGAATCTCATCGGGGATCATCCAATGGGCTCTCTATTCGACGTCCTCATCTTGGAGATTCTGGAGTATAGCCATCCACTTTTCTTTCGAAATGTCATCTCGCCTAATTCTTTTAATAGGGAGTAGTTCTCAGAGAATACTGGATAAGAAACTTTTTATACCATCCAAAAGTGGCTATGAAACCATGCCAACAAGAGTTGTGCGCATCCAATGAATCTTTCTTCACCAGCTCTTTGGCATGCATTCAAAGATCAGAATGTTTCGACCAAAATTGCAAGGATGGGCATGACCCTCTTGTCAAGTCTGTCGAACAAATCTGAAACTGCCTTGTCCACGTGCCCTAGTGCTTTAGGGAAAACAACCAGCCCATAAATGCTCAAAGTGAAAACATCAACCTTTTTCTTCATATCTGGGTGTGCTAAGATCAAATCTCACAAACTATTCCAAGGGATACATTTACCATCCCCCTTTTGCTTGATCTAGGCTGCAACCTATTACTCACTCATTCCCGTGATATTCATTAGTTTCTTTAGGAAGGTCGGGACATTAGCTGCTTTGGAATAAACCTTGTCGGGTTGAATTTTTGAGGAACGAAGTAGGGTCATGTATTCTTTTACAATAGGTACTAAATCCACTTTTCCAAAAGTAAAACAGTTATAGGTGGGATTCCATAAATGAGCCAGAGCTCGAAACAAGTGCTTGTCCACTTTGATAACGAGTAGATAGGGCAAATCACCATAACTACAATAAAATAGCTACTTGATTTCATCATCCCATTGGACCCATATCTCTTTCAGTTCTTAGAGATTGTTCTGGGTCACGCTGATACAAGTGAAGCCCCACAATTCTGACACGTACCCCTCTGTCAAACTATCACCTTTCTCTAGTCGCGTTTTCTCAGACCATATTCGGGCAGCCGCGTTATCTTCCATTTTATCAAGAAATTCGTTCTCCATAGCAAGCTCTCTATTTAGTAACTGAATGTGAATCAACACCTTTTTTATGATGAAAATGCCATGCAATCACAGTCAAAGCAAAACAAAACAAGTCAGTATACAAAGCTAGAATTCGAAGTAAGCAAGGAATAATAAATAAAGCGCCTATTCGAGTAACCACTAGGGTTTGGTCTGGTTCTACCTAAGGTAAGCTCTTAGGGCTCATTATATGCGGTTCGGTTCTAAATTAAGGGTAGCTGAACCGACAGATTCCTCGATCCTCACCCATTATAGGCTTATATGGACCGAGTTCAGTTCAAGGGAATACATTTCCCTATGGCTGTATGGAGATGAAAATCTCACGAAGACATAGGTACGGATGTATCCCGAAAATGATCCACTATCCTATACAGAGGTGAAGACCTCAAGAAGGAATAGTTTCTCACTCCCACTTAAAAGGGTATAATCGACCAGTTATGAAATGCAATATGTGAAAACATCCCGAAGACTCAGACCAATAAAGCAACAATATCAAAATGATGCAGACCACAAAAATGAAATGCAACGAAAAGATCGTAAATTTAATCCAAATTATCAATTTTCGACAAAAAGACAAGAAATAATCAAATCATGGCTTGACTCTCTTATTTTATTCCAAAACAAGATATTGGTTGTGATATCTAAAGTAATAAACATTTAATCAAAATTGTACCTTTTCGATTCGTCAAAGATGAGCTTTTTGACCGAGTAGTCTTCTCCGCTATCCTCAAGCTTACGTCTGTCGAGTGTGGACTTGCTTTGAATCATAAATTTTTTCATAAAAATTACCAGTGGGGTAATTTTGCGATTGTCGAAACCATTTTTTTGAAATCGATATTTATTTTGAAAACAAAAATGGGAGTCGCCACCAATCCTTTTTTTATGAGGTGTGATTGGGTCACCTTGTAATTTAATAGTTTTAATAAACTTTGATTTACTAAAACAAAGATTTTTGGTCTACGAAATTCAGGAAAACGGGTTCGGGAGTCGGTTACACACGAGGAAGGGTTAGCACCCTTGTGACGCCCAAAATTGGAACCTAATTGATTAATTAAAGTCTTGATGTCGAAAATTGAATATTTGAAAATAGTTTAAAATACGATCCCTCTTTGTATTAATGTTTAATTTTACTAAAATTTATTAAATAAATCGAGAAATTGGTTAAAGACCCTCTCATCTCGAGGCAACAAAATGTCACATCCCGTAAGTTAGGACATGACACTTTGAATACTCGAGAATGAATTTGCCTTTATATTTTTTATTTGAAATCTCACGTGTTTTAAAAGGATATTCAGTTATTTAGAGCCAACGAGAAAAATTGAAACCCCGTAAGTTAGGGCACGACTTTCTCGAGTTTCCAAATACAGGACATTGCCTTATTTTTGAGAAAACTTTTTTTTTGAATAATATCAAATATAATATTTAAACGATGCATATTTTTTATTTGGGATATAATATAAAACGACCTATTATAGATAAATACATTCAAACGCAATTTTTTGACGTAATTTTAATGAAACGAGATAAAATAGTGATGTAGAAAACGGTACGATGATATATGAATGAAATGTCGCATCAAATATGTACATAAAAACAATTTACGAGGACCACATAACACACACTATCTTAACATTAATATGAAAGATCAAAAGATGAATAGAATAAATAATGATAATAATAACAACAAAGTAACGCACATAAAAGACAATGCCAATGAAAAATAATAAAGGAAAAGAAATAAATAAATACAATAAATATGAGGGAAAATAGTTTATAAAATATTGAAAATGAAGAACCAAATTAAAACATAAATGAAATTAAAAGTACAATTTGTAATAACATGTATAAATAAATAATAATAACAATAATAGATAAAATAATAATAATAATAATGGTGAAAAAAGAAAAAAAACATAAAATAACAAAAACATATGTGTAAATATAAATAAATAAATACAAAGAAAAATAAAGTATAAAAGGTTAAAAGTAAGGAGCTAAAATTAGATGCGCAGGAAAGGGCAAGGACCAACTGAGAAATTATTCCCAGGCCCACAAAACATGCCGTTTCAATTTGGACGAAATGGAAAGAAAACCAAAATTATGCAGATAAATTTAAAAAGTAAAAAAATAAAATAAAAATAGGACTACATTAAAACTAAATAAAAGAAAGAAGGGTTAACTGTGTAAATATCCCTTTTAAATCAAAACACGCGGATCCTTCAAGCGGGTCGAGTTGACCCGAAACGACACCATTTCAGGTGTCCGTCTTCCCAAATGGTCTAAGGACCAAATTGAATCAAACATAAAAATGAATGGCTAAATTAAAAAATAATAAAAAGGAATAGGACCCAATCAAATTAAGCTTCAAAAGCGGAACGCCCATCACGCAAATAGACCTTTCTGCAAAAAACACGCAGATCATAGGTCGGGCCGGGTCAAAGAGCGGGTTAAAGGCGAAGAAACGACATCGTTTTAGGGCTTCAGAAGCCTGCCCTAAACGACGTCGTATGGGGGCAATATAAATGCAAAAAAAAACCTCACAAATCATCATTTAGCCGCAATTTTAAAAAAACAACAACAAAAAAAGTTATTTTGTTCTCTGTTCTCTCTCTCCCTTTTAAAATCCACCCAAGGCTCCGGCCATAACTCCGGTCATCGATCCGTCATGGCCACCAGTCATCGGCAACGGCGACCGTCACCTCTGGTGGCCGGAGTTCTGAAAAAGCCCTATTTTTTCTTCTTTTTTATTCTAGATTTTGGATCTGGGGGGAAATATAAAAAAATGAGAAAATTTTAACTACCGCTCCCTTTTCGCCTCCTGACCTCTCGTATTCTCTTTAAACGAAGCCCTAACTGAGACCCCAAAGGAGTCCCATGGCTTTCGCAAACGAAGAGGAGCCCCGACGGTCATGAGGTACGAGAAAAAGTAAGTTTCAAGCCTTTTTTTATGTTTTATTTACCAAAAATAAAAAAAAATAACAAAAATAACAAAAAACGAATCACCTTTTGTTTTTATTTTGATTAATCTTGTATTTTTCTTTTTATATTCGATTTGTGTGTGTCTATTACATTGACGAATCTGGCTTTTATAGCCATTTACAAAACTTATTATTTCTATTGTTTCGTTTCTTCCTTTTTCTGCTTTGCCCCTTTTTTGCTTGTTTGCAGGCATTGACGAAGGCGAAGAAGAAGTTTTTCCATTTCGGTGCAAGCTCGCAGACGGTCCTCGGGACGAGGCGTGGGCGACGTGGCCGAGGAGAAACGGCACCAGAAACCCTAGGGTTTCTGGCTTTCTGAAAAAATTTTAAATTTGTTGGGCCTGTCGGGCCTTGTAAATGTTGGGCTATATTTGGGCTTGTAACAAACTTGGACTGTTAATTATTTTTTATTTCGGTTTTTTTTCATTTGGTTTTGGGTCCGGGCAAATTGGGCTTATTACAATGATTTCTCAAAACTTTTAGGTCAAGTTGTAAATGAGAAAAATATCTCTAGAAATTTTGTGGAATAATCTCTTTAGAGAATTTTCTCTCTGCAACTTTCTCTTTAATTCAAATGTGTGTAAATAAGTACCCAATGCTCTCTTTATATAGGGAGACATTAGAGAGTTCAACTATGATTAAACTTAATCACTTTAATATTAAATTTAATGTAATATTAGATTAAATTTAATATTAAATCTTATTAAATAATAGAATATTTATCTATGAGATAAAAATTAAATTATATTAAATATTAAGATAATCACTTTAATATTAAATTCATAAAATAAGATAAGTATTAATTTAAATATTTAATATTAAACTATTACAATAATATCATTTTTAAAATAATTAATTTGAAATCAAATTCTCTGATAGAGTCCCAGTAGGAGTGGAACTCTTCCACTGCTCAACCACCGATAACCAATCGCAGACGGTCACCGAGACCTTTTTGTCGCAGCCACCGGCACCATCGTATCCAATGATGCAGGTGCGACACCCTTACGGCACCCTGAGCCGGTTCGATCTGGGTCAATGACGACCCGACCGGTCCGATCTAGACACTGATTAGACCCTCGGCCCAGTTTCACATATCGAGCCCGGTTCGACCAGTTTTTGGGTCTTGGTCTCGATTTTGAGCTCCTAGGCCCAATTTACGATCTCATATTCAATTTTCAAGTTCAATTACCCATTGGGCCAATTATCTGACTTGAAAATTAACTTCCAAAAATATCATATTAATTTTAATTGATTTGATTTATTTGATTTTATTTTATTTTATCAAAATTAATTTTTCCAAAAATCGTTTAGATTTCCAAATTATTTTTTTTCAAGAAAATTCTTTAATCAAATTCTCTTGTTGAACAATTCTTACGACCACTTAATTTAATTCCACACCGAATAAATCAACTCAATTAAATTATTCCCAAAGTCGCAGAATTTTCTTCTGATTCAAATGCAGTCCGGTCGAGCTTTTGTTGAGCTAGCAGAGGGACCAATCAGACATATACAATTAGGCTCTAATGATTGCAATTATGTCTAGAAGCATCGTTCGATAATTCGCAATTACTTAATCATGGAGTCAATCCACAAGAAGTACCATGATTGAAAACTCCTTATTATATACTTTTTACGAAAGCAATTCATCCAACTGCTTTGTCCAATGACCTCGTCATGTGTGTGTTACCCTCATATGATATCTTTGATTCCTTTAAGTTAAATTCATTCACTCAATACAATCCTATTTTATCTCATTGTCAGCATTGTGTCTTCTTAATGATTAACATGATCATTGTCAACAAATTACTGTGATAAATTGCTCGTTCGAGAACTAGCAACTCGTGGCCACATTCCATATTTATCAATCCACACAATGTCAATGAGAGGATATCATTAACTCTTTAATTGAACTATGGATTTCACTATTTCTAGTAAAGCTATGCCATACACAAGTCATGTGCCCAACATACCGGCTATGGGCTCGATTATCTTTAAAACATAAGCCTCCACTTATATCAAAGCACATGAGTTGCATGCGCATGGTCAGTGACTAATTCAGGATTAGGTAAATCACACCATGAACGTCACAAGTGAATTAATTTACAAATGGATTCAGAATTAATTCATCTTGGGCCCAGTCCAATGTACCATTCAACCAATAAATACATCTATGTTTCTACTTGTGGAGTCAACTACTCCGATAGCCAAGACTAGCCATCTCCCAAATTGGAATTGTAGACGACATAATAATCCTTCTCAGTATTTGAATCAAATGCTCACTTTGATTCTTTTACAGAATTACAGACTCTTTTAGATTATCTATGAAGTAAGTTGTCTTTCTCGTAAGGTAAACATTCTTTTTAATGCCACTATCTTCAGTTTGAAATTTAGACAATCAACGAGCTAATATTTGCTTGTCACAATTTCACTATGCATGCAAAATATAAAAGACATAAATACAAAAAACATAATTGTGAAATGTGAAATTAACTTTATTTATTTATTTATCGTTCAAATAAATAGAAAACAATTATATATTTACTACAATATTGACACATTTCCCAACATCTTCATAGGCAATTTTTTATTGGTTTTTTTACCTTATAATAGTATAACTTATATTAAATATGAAAAGATTAATTAGTAATTTAACCTATTGAGTTGGTGTCATTTAACTCGTGATACTAAACTTAATAAAGCACTTAATATTAGTAGACATAAATATCCGAGTTTAAAATTAGTCATTGTCATCATTATTTTGTAGATTAAAATATGCCATAAGTCATTGTAGCCTTTGAAATTTTAGAATTTAGTCTCTATATTTCTATTTTTAGAAATATAGTCCTCAACTTTTTAAATTTTAAAATTCAGGTCTAATAGTAAATACTGTTAAATTATTTTAGTTAAATTTGTTAGTGTGACATATTTGAATTAAAAAAAACTCATTTTGTAGCCATGTAATTAAAAAAATAATATTGTAATGAACTTGAATTTAAAAAAAGAAAATTAATAACTTGAATTCTTGAATTTTGAAATTTAAAAAGTATAAGATTAAATTTATTGAAAATAAAAGTATAAGAATTAAATTCTAAAATTTTAAAAAGTAGAGGGATCTATAGCATATTTTAACATTATTATTATTATTGTTATTCACAAACATACAAGAGCTCTCTTTATTACAGTCCAGCAATCAAAACCCTTCTCTTCTGTATCAAAACCGCGATCTCAGTCCAGAGCTTTTTTAATTTAATATCGTAAAAAATGGTGAGTTTATTATGTTGATCTTTTTCTTATTGCGCAGTGCATCTCCTTCTCCTTTCATATTCACTCTATTCTCAATCCTGTTTAATTTATGGAATCGGTAAGTGGAAGTTTTTGGCATTGCGTTTGATTCGAGTTTTACTGGCTTTGGAACGTTGCTGTTCTTTTGTCACCGTGAACTTGTTTGCAGCAGAGCGGGAGAGTACGGATTTGAATGTAGTCGGCATCTGGCGCGTGATTATCTTTTTCTTTTCCCTGTTTTCTTTCTTCGAGTCTTTGGATATGAATGCGGCAATTTTGAATTGTCATTTCATCCCCGTCTTACTGAATGAGTTTGGCTTAAGGTGTATTGTTTGGTTTTGAGTCTTTTGACTAGTTTGTTGGTTTTTGTTTTTGTTGAACAGCCACTCAGACTTGAAATTAAGGTATTTGTTAATTTGACGTGTCGATTAGATCTTGTTATTCTGGTATGAGTGTTTGTCAAATTGTGAGTAATATTGTTAATTATGATGTTTGGATCAGAGGAAACTTTCTCAAAGATCAGAGAGAGTAAAATCCGTAGATCTCCATCCAACAGAACCATGGTAATTTCTACCCCATTTTTTTCAGTTTCCCGTTTATATTTGAATTTGATCATTGAAGGCTAAATGTGTTCTGTTGTAATTGTTATTGCAGGATTCTAGCAAGTTTGTATTCTGGAACTCTGTGTATCTGGAACTACCAGTCACAGGTATGGGAGTTTTATTGATTGTATTATTTGCTGTCAAAACTAGAAGTTCTGCTGTGTTCCCTGTTGGTGAAATGCCTGAATACTGAAGAATGGGTGAATAAGTGGATATATTTATTGTTATAATTCATGTCTAAATTGAGCTAAATAGCTGTTCTATTATACTTCTTTTACACTTTTTCCTATATTATCTTTAAAGAAGTGATGAAAAGAATCTCTCTGTTATTCTTCAAAGCATTGTACCCACCATCATGGTTAACTTCCTGGGGTGCTCAATTCTATGTGAAAATATGTTGAAATATTTATACTATTATTTCCCTTTTGAAACTAGATTAGCTTAAGTAAGCTTTAATCCAGACTAGTCCGTTCTGCTTGGTGCAAGGTTTGATTCATTTGCAAGATGCAGAGGTATTTCATTCTTAGTATCTTGTTAGCAAAAGGGCAAGATATCTTAGTTATTGCACCAAAAAATGTGAACTCCCTGCCCTCCAAGAAAAAAAAAAAAAAAATAGTTACCTCTACCTCTCTGCTTGGATGGAAAGTTTTTTTTATATCGGAGCAACCTGAGACCTTTTCTGCTTATCTGAAATAAAACAAAGGATTACTTTATTTCACTTTGTCTTTAATAGGAGTGATTTCCTTTCTTATTCCAGCAATTCTTTTATTATCATCTGTTATCTTCATTTCAGTCTGACCCATCTTGTTGATGTATTGTCATCTGCCATTCATCAATGAACATCGTAAACAGCATCTGTTATTGTGACTTTTTGACTTGGTACTGGTAGTATCTTACAGTTGTGAATTGTAAAACATCTTCTAGTACATCTCCATTCATTTAATTCTTTGATGAAACGGATCACTTTGAGTCTTCCGTAGGAGTTGAACTCTGAGCCTCATTGATGAAACAAATCACTTCTACAAACTTCTTAACCATTATTTTGGACTCCATTGTTACTGTTTCTATTTCAAAATTTAATTGAATGTACTACATATAGTGATCCTTAACTCAATCTTTAGGCTATTTAGTTTCCATCTAGTTCTATTTTATGATTACTTAGATGTCTATAAGTGCTATAGTATATGCAGCAACTGCTATCATAAAACTCTGCTAGAACCTAGGGAACACAGGAATATTAATCTTTTCATGCATATGGCTTGGCATTAACTGTGGATCTTTTCTTGTTTCTTTTTGTTTCTATCACGAAGAATGCATTTTCCATTTGCATTTTGACATAGTTATTCCATGATATAAGGCTATGGAAATTGCTAGTAGTTTGATGGTATTTGATTTGTATAAGATTTTAAGTGCTTAACATGTGATTCAAGTAGTATTAGATCTTATTTTTGAACTTTTGAAGTCATGATATGTTGAATTGATTTGTTTGGATCTTCACTATTGTTCATTGTTAACCATAACTATCCTGTTGCACAGACCATGGCTAAGTCGTTTGAGGTCACTGAGTTGCTAGGTACTTTTTCATCTCTTTCTGTGATGCATTTGATCATACTGCTTTTTTTTTTCCCTTCTATTTTCATCTTGATGAAGGCATTACCATTCTCTGAAGTCAACATCTTTCATCTGCAATTAGGTCGGCCAAGTTTGTTGCTCACAAACAATGGGTTGTTGCTGGAGCTGATGACATGTTTATTCGTGTATATAATTACAACACTATGGATAAGGTCAAAGTTTTTGAGGCACATACTGATTACATTAGATGTGTGGCTGTCATCCTACTCTTCCATATATATTCTCATCTGATGATATGCTCATAAAACTCTGGGACTGGGAGAAGGGTTGGGTGTGTACTCAGATATTTTAGGGCCACTCTCATTATGTTATGCAAGTGACTTTTAATCCCAAAGACACTAACACTTTTGCCACTGCATCTCTAGACCGTACCATAAAGGTATAAACAAGCTTTCTCTTTGTAACTTTTCATGTTACTACTTCATTTTGGCGTAACCATGCTAAATTTGCCTGGGCACTGTGAATTTCTAGATTTGGAATCTTGGCTCCCCTTACTTTGGATGCCCATCAGAAAGGTGTAAATTGTGTTGATTACTTTAGTGGTGGTGATAAGCCCTATCTAATCACCGGTTCTGATGATAACACTGCTAAGGTTTGCCCTACTATTCATATCCTGCTATCTTTTGATCATAAATAAGTATTGAGGAACTATTCAAATCCCTGGATGTAGGTATGGGACTACCAAACCAAGAGTTTTGTTCAGACATTGGAAGGTCACACACACAATGTTTCTGCAGTTTGTTTCCATCCTGAACTTCCAATTATCATTACTGGTTCTGAGGACGGGACAGTTCCTATCTGGCATGCTACCACTTATAGGTAATTCTTCAGATAGAAAATACCCCTTTCAAGTTTCAGTGCCCATTTGTTTTGTTGTGAGGCTGATATTATATGTTCTTTTCTTCATAAAAACTCAAGTTTGCCCTTCATTTCTCAACTTCTTGTCTTGGTCTTGTGTTGGTAAAGTGTGAGTGCTTTTTTATTGTAAAAATATTGGCTCGAGCATCTTGAGATAGATGTAGAAATTTATGGTCTGGAGCCATGTTGGTGTGTCACATTAATATCTATACCATGAATAATATTTTGGATTGAGTTTGGTTTCTCAAGTTAAGTGACATCGACTCAGTTCGATAAAATTACCAAAATTGAAGTAATACATTAATAAAAAATCAAAATTTTGATTTATAATTTTTAATAAAACACTATCTTTCCCAAGAAAATACCCATTTCTACATAAGATTACCCCTATCCTACACTTTTAAGAAAGACTGCTCATATAACTTCTTTATTTAAAGAAAAAAGAATAAAACATTATGTAAGGTGTGTACCAATTTTGATCTTAATAATCTTTGATGTATGCAATGATATATTTGAATTCTTCAGCATTTTGACTTTTTAACAAATTCATTTGTTTTCAGGCTTGAAAATACACTGAATTATGGCCTTGAAAGAGTTTGGGCACTTGGATCTATGAAAGGTTCAAGGAGGTACTATCTGTTGGTTAAATGATGCAACAATTGTGTTCATTTCTTTTTCCAGTTTCAACTTTTTCCGGGTTGTTTATTTTTATTTAAGTCTTATAATAATTTTTCGTCATTAAATGCTATTATACTGTATTTCATTTAGTTTAGAGTATGTCTGTTTTGTTCAACGAATGAGAGAAATGAATTAAAATTGCCATTCTTTTAGGATGCTTGAGCTACATCTTTAGTTGTAGGTTTCTTTTTGCAAGCAAATTAATGATTAGGCCTAATCAAGAGCTAGACTACCTGCCTAATATTGGGGAGGACTTTGATAAAAATATTAGACCTGAAACTTGGGCAAAAAAAATAAGGCTTGTTAAAATGATGATCCAGGACTTCACTCCATCACTCAAGGCCCGAGCTTGGCCCGTTTCTAGTTATGTAACTTATTATTTTATTTATATATTCTGTTATGTTATATAAAGATTAAATATGTAAAGTTGTAGTTTAAACATTAAAAAGTATATTAAGTTGTCCATGTTCAAGCACTGGATAAAGAAAAAATACTTACTAAAGATTAAATGAGAAATAACAAGTTATTTAAATTGTTTTCAGAAAGGTGAGTTTGAACGGGCTTGTGTTACCAATTTACAAATAATGCTTGAGTAGAAAATGGGGCCCGTATTTTGGGCTGGGTATATGCCCGGACCAACCCATGAACACCTTTATTTAGATTTCTGATTTAAGTTCTTACTAAGCTACGGCTAAAACCAATATGCTGCTTCTATCATACAGGATTGTGATTGGGTATGACGAAGAAACTATTATGGTGAAAATTGGTCATGAAGTACCTGTATCAAGTATGGACGACAGTGGAAAAATCATATGGGCTAAGCACAATGAAATTCAAACTGTGAATATTAAGAGTGTAGGGACAAATATTGAGGTAGTGTATTCTGTAGTAAAAAAACTATTTCTCTTTCTGCATTCATGGCATGATTCTCAATATTGGATTTTTCACCTTAAGGTAATGATGCAAGCTTTTTGCTGTGGTTTTTAGGTTACTGATGGAGAAAGGTTGCCCTTGGCTGTTAAGGAATTGGGGACTTGTGATCTATACCCTCAAGTAAGTTGATGCTTTTGAGCCTCTTTCAAGTGAATTTGTGTATAAGATTACGGGTCTCTCCTAAATATGTTGATTCCTTTTCCCTTTTCTTTTGTAAATTGTGTTTATGTTTGTATTTGTGTATAATCTTTTGACCTTTTGCACTATCTTGTTTTTCTCAGAGCTTAAAGCATAATCCAAATGGGAGGTTTGTTGTTGTCTGTGGAGATGGTGAGTATATCATATATACAGCTTTGGCTTGGAGAAATAGGTCATTTGGTTCAGCATTGGAATTCATTTGGTCACCTGATGGAGAGTATGCTGTTAGAGAGAGCACATCTAAGATTAAGATTTCCAGCAAAAATTTCCAGGTTTTTGCTAGTTTGTCATTTAGATGGTGTTTTCAGATGTTGAAAGATATGTTATAAGCAACAGATCTGTTGCAGCTAAGGGAGCTGGGTTTAATAGGATTAATAAAATTTTGGGTAGGGAAAAGGGGTTTCAATTTTTGAGATTTTCTTTTTCCCCTTTGAACAAATTGACTAGCTATTCTTTAGGTGTTTATGGTGATGAATTCGTGTTAGTAACTTATTATGCGTACTATTGTAGTTTCATATCTTTTAAGGGATTCTATATGATGCTAAGTTAAAGTGTCATTTTACAATGTTATGGTATCTGACGGATATTTATCATTTTCAGGAAAAGAGGACCATCCGGCCGACCTTCTCTGCAGAGCATATTTTTGGAGGCACTTTACTAGCAATGTGCTCCAGTGATTTTCTTTGTTTTTACAATTGGGCTGAATGCAGGATGATTCTTCGAATTGATGTTACTGTGAAAGTAAGCTAAAATAATGATATGAGCCCCATTACTTCTCCTTGGCTACCTTGCATTCTAAATTTCATTTTTATTTACATTACTAAAAATGTCAGAATCTATACTGGGCTGATAGTGTACATCTTTCTATATCCTTAAATACAATGTAAGTCTCCTTAGTGTAATCTGCTTCTTAGATCTGCAAAACCTTTTGCAGAGTGGACTTTTCTTTGTTAAATGCATGATTTCTTACAGTTTGCAGAAATGAATTTGATGATATTTTTCTTGTTGCAGTGGGATGTGGTTCAATCTTACTTAGATAGTGGAAGACAAGTTGATGAACAAGGGGTTGAGGATGCATTTGAACTTCTTCATGAAACCAATGAATGGGTCAGGACTGGCATATGGGTTGGGGACTGTTTCATTTACAACAACACTTCATGGAGACTTAATTACTGTGTTGATGGAGAGGTATACGTGTTCTGCTTATTCTTGGCTTGAAAGTGTTTTATAAGTTAGATGCGTTGGCTTTTGGAGGTTGATTATCTAATGGTTTTAGGTGACGACAGTGTTTCATTTGGATCGTCCTATGTACTTGTTGGGATATCTTGCAAGCCAAAGTCGGGTATATTTGATAGACGAAGAGTTTAAGTAAGTATGCTGGTGGTTGCTAATTTTATGTCAAAATGCACATTAGGTTTTGCTTTGTAAAGGCAGTATTAATGGCAGTTTACCCTCATATGTTTCATATTGTCTAGTGTTATGGGTTATACATTACTTCTCAGCCTGATTGAGTACAAGACCCTTGTAATGCGAGGAGACCTGGAAAGGGCCAATGAAATATTACCTTCAATTCCTAAGGAACACCATAATAGGTATGTATGCCTTAAAATATTTTCCTTCCGATATCAAAGAAGATTTTTGGTCATGTTTCCACCTTCCAGTATTCTTGCAACTGTTCCAAATTGGGTTGTATTGTAGAATTCACATCTCCTTTCCTATTCTTTTCATTCATTTGAGTATTTGGTTCTTGATACATGTTTCATATCTCTACGTGTTGAGAAACTTAGAATTCTAAATTTAACGTATCTCATAGCACTTAAAGGCTAGTCTCTTTACTTTTGGGTATTCCTTCCCCCTGAATGCTATTTATTTTAAAATTTTATTATGTTCAATTTCTGTGTATTTATGTTCTGATTATTTAAATAATTTTGGATTTAATCATTGGTTTCCTTAATTATAGTGTGGCTCATTTCCTGGAATCACGAGGTATGATAGAGGATGCTCTAGAAGTTGCTACTGACCCTGATTACAGATTTGATCTTGCCATGCAGCTTGGTAAACTAGAGATTGCTAAGATAAGAGTTGTTCGCTTGAATCTTTGAGTGATATGTTTTATTTTGTTTAAGATTTAGTTGTGCCTTAACAAATTTTCTATACTATAAGAGACACATACTCTTTTGTGCAGGAAATAGCCACAGAAGCTCAGAGCGAGTCTAAATGGAAGCAGTTGGGAGACTTGGCTATGTCAACTGGAAAGGTGTTGCATATTTTCTGATTTTCATAATTTGTTTCAATGCCACTTCACTCTGTTATGATTCTCATTCTTATTCTCCCATTACCTTTCTTTTGTGTCATGTTGTCATGATGTGGCTGCAAATCACCATTTGAAAATGCTTAAGGCATTTGCTCTTGATTTAGGGCCAGTTTACCCTTGAGGTTGAAAAGTGCTTTTGAAAAGTTTGACCATGTTTACCATTTCTGTAACAAAGTGCTTTTGAGAAGATACAATGTCCTTCCTTCTTAGCTTGATGTTGTAAATTAGAAGATATGTTGGACTTATTTAATGAAGATAAAAAGTAATTTTAGGCAAAAGCACTTTTGCAAAAGCTAAAAATTTTGGCTTTTTGGCTTGGGTTAAAAACCCAATTTAAAAACATGGTTTAGTTAGAAAAGCTCCTTGTTTACCATTGCTTTTGGCTTGAAAAGCACTTCTCAACCTCAATGGGAAACGTAGCCTTAATGTCAGATGTGTATGTTGCAGATTTCTTGTCTGGTTTTTGAGTTTACTACATGCACTAGTTGTTCCTCTTAAAGTTGCTCAATAGGCATACACGACACATGAATTGTTAATTTTGGACTATGCTTTCTCTGCTTGTACTTGAATTAGTTCTATTAATCATGCTAAACTTGTCATTGCAGCTTGCAATGGGTGAGGAATGCATGAACCATGCGATAGACCTGAGTGGTTTATTTCTGCTTTATTCCTCTTTGGGAGATGCTGAAGGAATATCAAGGCTAGCATCCCTTTCTAAATAGCAAGGGAAGAACAATGTTGCTTTCCTTTGTTTATTCATGCTGGGTAAATTGGAGGACTGCCTCCAACTTTTGGTGGAAAGGTAATTCATCATGAAATACCTAAGGCTAAAATGGTAGACTGCCATTTACTAGGCATAGATATATTTTAAGTATTCCTTTTTCAGCAATCGGATACCTGAGGCAGCTCTTATGGCACGATCTTATCTTCCAAGCAAGGTTTCAGAGATAGTGACTATTTGGAGAAAAGACCTCAACAAGGTTAGTAGCCAATATTTAAATCTCTGGCGTGTTTTGGTACACTGTTCATGGCGAGTTCCATTTTTACATGTTTGATTTTCGTCGTACTTTTGCAACATTCAAAATATTTCTTTTCTATAACCAATAAAAAAAAAAAAAAATCTTCCTTCGCCTTCTATTCTTCCATTTTAAGCTTATCGTTCATGAGTCTTGATTGTGTCTTAACATTGCCCTTACTACCATTGTCATCCCAGATGTATACTAGTATAGTTTGACTTTTTTCCCTTTTGTTCAAATTGATGATTGATATTATGATATAAAATCTTGATATTTTGCTGGAAACAAATTGCTTGAAAATGTGCTTAGAGCTTTTACATCTGAAAGCTAAGGAAACAGTCTTATCCTTTTTTTTGTGTTTTTTTCAAACATTGCAGCATTAAAGTACTGATGGAACCTTTGATGGGTATCTTTTTCATTTAATAAGTCCTTGTTGGTGGTGCATTTTAATATATATTCTTTCCTACTCCAAGTGTCACGATATTTAATTCTTTCTATCATTGCAACATGAATCTGTTGGACTTTCATGTTTACTGCAATCATGCTCAAAATCTATTACTTGTGTTTCTGGTTAAGTTTGATTAATGGTATAGATTGCAAAATGATTTGATGTAATGCTTGCATCATTTGCAGGTTAACCCAAAAGCTGCTGAATCTTTGGCCAATCCTCAAGAGTATCCAGGCATGTTTGAGAATTGGAAAGTTGCTCTTGATGTTGAAACTAGAGTGCGAGAGAAAAGGTATTGAACAGAATTCCTTTCTGTTATTTATTGTTATGTGGTATTAGTTTCCTATTTACTATGCAAATTCTTTTATGAAATTTGCTATGCAATTTTATCAAATATGATTTCATTTTTTTTTGGTTACCACTCTAGGATGATCTCTTTGGATAATTCATTTTTAGATTTGATTGTTTGGCCTTTTTGGTTGCTCTACAATTTTTTGTACCTCCTGCTTTGATTTCAAAGCTGTGGTCGACACATCCTATTTTCCTGTCTAACAAGGTTATACTTTCAACTCTCAATTGCTCGGTAGGGGTGTTTATCCTCCTGCAGCAGACTATTTGAAACATGCTGATAGATCATGGCTGACACTTGTGGAGGCTCATGAAAATGGTGACCTTAATCGTGTGGTATATAACCTTTATTATCTGTTTTCTCTTAAGCCAGCAGCACAGAAAAATATTGGAACTGCTGGAGTGGTTAATGACTCTGGTTTTGGAATTTACCGTCTTTTTGCTTCATTTTTCTGCCTTTCAGGCTGCAGAACAAAATGGAGATGATGGTAGCCAAGAGGAGGCTGTTGTTGTGGATGCATCTAGTGACGGTGCAGTACTTGTTAATAGTAACAAGCCTGAAGAAGAGTGGGGTACGAATAAAGAAGGAGCCCTGTGAACCCAAAAGCAATTGGTTGATGGAGTGTAAAACAGAAACTTTTGTCTCTGGTGATTAACTGTTGCTACGATGCCATCTTTAACCCCTTTCACTTTTGAGCTTCTCTGACTTCATTTTTGTGATTTCATTTATCACAAGCACTATTCATAACACCTACTGCCAGCTAAATCCTGAAGAGTTTTCCAAACTTGTTTCTCTCATGAGTCTTTGGAATTAGGTACGTGTTTTTTAATGGGTGCTAAATACACCATTGACTTTTGTTTAAATTATGATATTACTAGTAGTTCGTTTTTACTCATTTTCACTTTTTTTTTTCACAAAATTTGCCTATTGATATTGACTATTATGATGCATATCTATGGGCTGCTCATCTCTCATATCTTTGTTCTTTGTGAAAGTTCTTATCTAATTTGTGTTTGTGTATCAATCTATTGTATTCTATCATCAAAATGATAATGTTGTTTCCATTCCGTATCACGCAACATTAATGTCTTAAATTTTGTTATTTTCCTTCTGGTGTTTTCGATAGTTCTTTTATTATATGTCATTCCCCGATTCCTGTTTTCTCATATTTCTCACTGTTGGCAGTTCTTACAGCAGATCACTAGGTTCCAGGAAGCCATTTAATCTGGGCGCCATTCAGCTCTGATTTAAGGTGAGAAACGATTATTATAATCATTATTAATCTTTAAAGGAGAAAGCAGTATCAGTCATATGGGTTAAAATACACATCACAATCTTTAGAGCGAATCTCTTATCTCCTTGGATTTCTCATACTCGTGTCATTATTACTGTTCTTGTTATTATTGAACTATAGCAGATTTTGAATTAGAAGCTAGAAAGATTTTACTGAGGGACTGATTTATCTTTGCATTCCCGGTGATTTGGATCTGTCAAGCGCATTGTTTGAACATACAAGTGCTGAGTTAGCTTTCAAACGACAAATTTATTACCTTCTCTTAACTTTTAGCATATTCTTTGGAGGCATTATCACAATTGTTTTTTTGAGGCGCGTGCCACTGTGAATGTAGAAAGAAAAGTGAAAATTTGTGATGATTTTACCCAATTCAGTCCGCTTTTATTGTTTTAAATCTTAGATGCTAATTTGGTTCTCCCTTTTGAGGCTGTAATCTTTTTTGGGATTACATTTGCACTCTCTCCTCCATATGAAACTTGTAATCTAAACATATATCTATTAAAAGAAATGACTTTTCATGCTCTTGCAGTTGCAGTTAGCTGTGCCATTGTGTTTTAACTTGAGCAACATTAGCTTTAAACATGATATTGGAACATAAAATTGCAGAAATTTTTGTCTACAAATGCTATATCTAAGACCAGATTTAAAAAAGATAAATAAAAGAACATACAAATGATGGGCTCTTTTTTATTATTTTGATAGTTTCACCAAGAAAAGGCCTAATGTTGTCCACAAACAATAGGAAACTTGCTTAGCCTTGCGGCCCGCACACAAAGGATCGTGAATCAAGGAATAGTCTAAGGTAATCATTCAAGGATATTTGACTTATTTAACCCACAAGGATCGGCTCAGTTTTGGAACATTGTGGAAAAACAATCTACTTGAAGTTTAGTGGCCCAATAAAATACTATAATAAATTGTAATTACTAGAGTAATTTTGTAATTCTGAAGATAAGATTATTGAGAGTTTAAATTCTTTAGAACTCTATTTTGTAGATAGGTTTGAATTTGGAGTTAATGTAATTTGATTTGTATCGTTAAATAGAGGCATTCCCCATCTTATTTGTGATCACTCAATTGTGTAGTACTCTAAAAACTTTCTTGTGTTTTATACTTGTTCCCTTGCTTGTTTCTCTTAGTTGGTTTTTAGCATCAGTGTTTTAGAGAATTCTCTTTGAGATACTTGATTTTTGAGGATACAAATCGATTTAGGCAAATTTGAAGCGAATTCTCTACCTAAGGTGCGCGGTTTGCTAAGCTACAATATAAGCCCGTGATAGTTGGTATCAGAGATAGGTCCATTAAAGTGTTTAGATGAGATGTAGAATCAATCAAATAGTTAAGATGTCTCACTAGAGACCCATGGGAGGTTCAAGAAAGCAAATTTGAGGGATATGTTGCTGGCAATATAAAACAGGGTCGCCAAACTTAATGAATCCATGGGTGATGTGGACGAAAGCTTCAATTGAGGGTTGCATTGTAAAGTTGACTATGTGGGAGATGAGCTTAAGGAGTAGATGTAAGACACTCTCAACGCTACTACAGAAAAGATGCTGAGGGCTCTCAGCTCCATTGTGGATAAGCTAACTTAGAGGGATAGTGCTTTCGTAGCCATGGTGAAGGCTTTGAAGAAACAGGTAGAACAACTCAAGGAGGAGTTTGTTCTATGCAAAGCAGCCGTGGGTAATGAAGTGTTAGCTATGACACCCAAACACAAGATTGATACCTCTGAGCCGAAAGAGTTTAAGAGGACAAGGTCTGCAAGGGACGTAGACAACTTTTTGTGGGGAATGACACAATATTTCTGTGTTGTGGGCATCGAGGATGATGATACTAAGGTAATATCTATTTCGATGTATTTAATTGATGTCACTCTTTTGTAGTGGCATCATAGGTGCACAGATGAAAAGCTTGATGACACTAGTATTGGTTATAAATAATGAATAATGATTGGTCATGAATATTTGGTATTTATGTTTATCTACGAATTGTTTTATATTGTTGTTGAATTCGTTAATTGTCGTAATACTCCATAACCCTAATCCAATGACGAAGACGGGTTACGGATGTTACACAACCAACTCATCAATCAACCAACAAAACGATTTAGCACATGATAAATCTTAACAACTAAATAAACATTTCATTGAACAATTGGTATGCAAAATATAAAAGTAAAGGTAAGAAATTCTCATTTAGATGTGGAACCAATGGAATCCAAAGCTTGATACATCTTCATTTACAGAGTCTTTAACAAGAAAGAAGAAATAAAAAAAATAAAATTATTCTAAAAAGAGAAGAGAAAAGAAAACATAATCTAAAAATGAAAAGAAGAGGAGAAGACAAGAGAAAACTTGTCTAATGTTTAGCCTAATTTTCTACTTTAAGAATCTATATGTAAAATGACTTAAAAAAATGTTATTTATACTCTCACAAAGTTTGACCTATAAAGGACAAATTTTCCCTCACTTAAACTTTGGCCTAAGGCTTGATGGACTTAAAATTGCCTTTCAGCATTTTAGCCTCGTCGGTGGTGTTGTCATGACATCCACACCTAGGTGTTGCGAAATTGATGACAGTTTACTCTAAGGGTGCTTTTGGGCTTCAGTGTCACGACATCAACCCTCTGGTGTCACAACGTCGTCCTCAAGCAACTCGACTTCTTCAACTTTGGAGACTGTGGTTGGTGTTGGGACCTCAATAGTTCAGAGTTGTGACCCCATAGGTCGATTTCACGACATTGCATCCTTGGTGTCATGACTTCAGAGACAGTCCATTCAGGTGTGCAACTTGGTGGAGTCTAACTCCTTAGTTGATGGTGGGGGCACTGGTGTCAACACTAACACATTAGTGTCGGGACCTAGGCCCTAGTGTAGGCTTCTCTTCTCATTTTCACCTCAACCAAGAGCTTGAAACAAGCTTAACTCAAAGATTAAGTTTCTAACGGCAGATACTTGCCATTTTATTCATAAAAGCATTAAAACGTGATAAAAACTAAAACTAAGTCTGAAATCTATAATGTATAGAAATATAACAAAAGACACTATAAAATACTCGAGAATAGGCTCTTTAAGTGTTTAAAGAGCTTAATTTGGTTTAAATAGATATGATAGATCAATGGGCTCTTGAGAGAGAAGAATGAAGCTAGATAGAGAAAGCTTTGAAGAGGTAAGAACTGGTGTTTTCCATCTCTTTTAATGTAATATTTGAGATTGGTGTTGTGAGAAAGCTTAGAAAGATATTGTGTTAATATTTGTTTTGTTTTTTTTTTTTTTTGTCTAAACAAATAAGGAAATGTTGAGAAATGGAATTTCCAAGATAGTGTGAGGATAAATTCAAGTGTTAAAAGTTTGAGGCCGTCTTAAAAATTTGAAAACTTGTTGACATGAGATGAAAAGCGTTTAAAGGTCATAGTTGACTAAAAATTGTAAATTCGATACAACAAAACAAAATAGTGGTAAATGTGGAAAATTATTCAATGAAGTGAAAAATATGTTTTGCAATATCCTAAAGTTGATAACATACAATGTTTATAAATGAGTAGTAAAAATGAATATGTATATAATAGGTGTCACCTGCAATATTTTCAAGTGATGCCTAGAAAGACTTATTGAGAAAAAGGTCAATACAATTATAAATGTGCATAGGTGTTTCAAATATTTTTTGATGATAAATCACCAAAGTTGTGAATTAATAAGAAGTGTATGAAATGACAATGGAAGGCTCTAAGAGCCCTTGAAAAGTGATAATGGTAACAAAGAGCAATAAGGGATTGTTAAAGTGAAATGTGTTCCTAAATGTGGCATTTTAAAGTGATTGGATAAATTCTTAAATATTTTCTTAGCTTATGAAGTGAATACCCTTGTAAACATAGTGAAATAGGTAAGGTTCAATTAGCATACCACTAGGGATTAGTGTGTGTGCATTGTGTTAGAAAAAAAATTTTATGCCCTGTTTATAGTGAGGACCCTAGTCTTTGGTGCGACGACTGGATTGCACTTTTAGTGCAATAAGTGTATGGCGTTCGGTTGAAATCTTAAGTATTCGAGTCTTATTTTGCTAGCACTTGCTAAGGGCTAAGTGTTTATATTAATAATAATTAGACTTATAAATTGCAATATATGTGTCAAATGAGCATGGATAAAGTGGCATAACTTAAAGAAAAAGTGATGTTACTAATAAGTGAAATTGGTGAAATAAAAACTTAACATTGAAGTGCTCTATGATTAACAAGTGAAATGAAATTAAATGAAAAGTTTATAAAGTTTTGTAGTAAGAGCAAACCGATTGAGAGGCTAATATGTTGTCTATCAAGTCCAATTAGGGAGATGCTTTGTCTTGGGCATCGGAGTAGATGACTCTCAGAAGATAAAGTCATAGATGTGACTAACTGGACTAATAGTACATCGGACTGGACCCAAGAAGAATAGATCATGAATCCATTTATGAATTTATTCACTTGAGATATTCATAGTGCGACATACCTAAGTCCTGAGCGGATGACAGACTATGTATGCGTGACTCGTACACTTTGATGTAAGTAAAAGTCTGAGTTCAAATAGATAAGAAACCGAAAGCTGGTGTGATGGGTGTACGACTTCTGCCGTATATAGTGTCATTCACAACAGTGGAATTCACAGCCCAAAACATGGGTAATGATATCCTCTCATTAGCATTACATGGTTGATGAAAAGCAAACATGGTCATGGGTCTTTCGTCTTTGTGATGAATGACTTAATTACTATTCGATAGTAATTGACTTTTTATGAAGGAAGATGTAATGGTTACTATGACATAAAATAGGACCATATTAAGAGAACAGATATTATCCCAAAGAGATCAATGATATCCTATAAGGGCAACACACTTATAACAAGGTTATTGGACGACAGTTGGTCATCGGTGGTTGAGCAATGGAAGAGTTACACTCCTACTGGGATTCTACCAGAGAATTTGATTTCAAATTAATTATTTCAAAAATAATATTATTTTAATAGTTTAATATTAAGTTTAATTTAATACTTATCCTAATAGTATTAAATTTAATTTAATATTTATTTTTTAGATAAACATTCTATTATTTTAATAAAATTTAATATTAAATTAATATAATCTTTATCTTGATAAAGATTATATTAATTTAATATTAAAGTGATTAAGTTTAATTATAGTTGCACTCTCTAAACTCTCCCTATATAAAGAGAGCCTTAGGTCATTATTTACATACACTTGAATTTAAGAGAAAGTTGTAGAGAGAAAATTCTCTAAAGAGATTATTTTAGAAAATTTCTAGAGATATTTTTTATTTACAACTTGACCCAGAAGTTTAGAGAAATTGCAAAATTACCCATTGGTAATTTTTGTGAAAAATTTTCTGATTCGAAGCGAGTTCACACTCGATAGACGTGGGCTTAAGGATAGCGAAGAAGACTACTCGGTCAAAGCGCTCATCCTAGACGAATAAAAAAAGTACAATTTTGATTAAGTGTTTATTACTTTAGATCTCACAACCAAAATCTTGTTTTGAAAAAAAATTAAAACTCTGGTTTTTCCCTAAATTTATTTTTTCTTGCGTTTTTCAAACCTGTTTTTCCAACAAGATGCACCACGAATTTCCCAGAACTCGTCTACCGAAATCCAAACAGTGCGAGCAAAATCTCGATGTGGATAAACCATCAATATCAGTAATGCAATTAAACTGTCAGTAATGGTGCGGAAAAGATTCTAGTAATGTGACAAGCCACCAATATCAGTAATGCAGATAAACTGTCAATAACGATGCAGACAAGCTGCGAGTAATGTGATTGAATCGCCCAATCTCCTCGGTACTTTAAGTGAAGTATACTGACTCAATATGCAGAATTTAAATGCCACTGGTACTCCACAAAACTCCTCTATCAACCACAAATACTCACCCCACTCAAATGCAATATGTCAAACAATCAATGAGCAGATCATGCTTAACATTACAGTTTCAATATTACAACATGCTTAGCATGTGTTTTAGTAAACATAATTAGTGTATGCTTTGCATACTTTTCATTTAACAGTAACAGTGGCATGCATACATGCTTTCCATACAGTCATTTTCACATATGGTATGTAATTTAAATACATACAAGCTCAATGCCATTAATGACATATTACATGCATATCAATTAGTGTTTAAAAATTCAGCATGCTATATATGCATATAGTACATACATTTTCACTAGGACTTAGCAATCAGAGATTTGACACCAATGTACTGTCAACCAATTACAGCACAAAGTTATTCATCATATACAGTTCATACACAATTCATTTGGCTCCAATAAGGCCTTTAACAATCGGGCTATCTATTTAAATACGTACCTCGCTCAGCACCTCATCCACTAGCACTTAGGCCATTCAACCATGTCAAAACCAGCAAGTAAATTTACCATTTAAACACGTATTAGGTTTTTAGACTAATTTAGCAAAGCGAAATATCCACACCTTAATTCGCAAGTCCACAACACTAATCTGTAAAGTTCGCACTTCCACACTTAAGCCTTAGATGTGCCTAAATCCAAATTAGAGCACTTAACATATTAAATTACGGTTAAAACCAGATTTGAAACACCCTTTAAGGATTCGGCCAAATCAGTGCTACACTAACGATTTCTTAGATCAATTCGACAAGATAACTTACATTGATTTGATGCGAAACGAGGGTGCGAATGAAATTCGACTTCACTGCTGATCTGGGACATCAACATCAGTTCCTAACTTGGAAATAACACCAAAAATAAATAAGTAAAAGTTAACCTTGAGCATTCGGCCAAAACAATAACCATTAACGAAATCAAATGACACAAGATCTTGCATAAATTCGCACTTACACTACCTGATAACCAGATCTGAGATGTCAAATGAACGTGTTCAAATACCCTATTTATTTGGAATGTTAAAGGCTATTTTAAATAGATAAAAATCAAAGAACACATTGTTGTAAGGGGTGACAAATGAAGAGAAAACAGCAGCCCAAACCATTGGTGTTCTAAGGGTGGAAACACCACAAACAGCGACAGAAAAAGAGGCTGACTTAGGCGGCACAAAGATAGATCTTGGGGCAGCAGAGGGGATGGTTTTTAGGGCTGGAAATAACAGTAAAGTGGCTGTGAAAACAACAGAAAAATTAGCAATCAAAGGAAAAGAAAAGAGAAGGAAAAATGAAGCTAATTGGTACCACGACAAGTGGAGGAGAGGGCGGCAATGGACAGCAAAGGGAGGCTGATTTAGGGATTAAAAATGAAAATAATATGGCTGGAAAAATGGCAGAAAAATAATAGACAAATAGGCGGCACAACAATGGTGAATTTCACTGTGTTTGGAATGGCACAAGGGGAAAAAGAAAAAAAATTAGAAGAATGGGAGAGGGAGATGAGAGGGACATCAAGAGAAGAGGAAGAATAGAGGAAAGATACAAATAACATGTATACCTAGGGTTTAGCTAGGTTGGGTGGCACAAAATTAGGGGAGTGGGAACAAAAATAGCAAAATTAATTTACTTGCTCGGGAAGGGATTCAAACTCGAGTCTCTAAGCTAATTACACGATCCAATAGTTCATTCTTGAAATAATTTACGAACTTTACACTAAAAATATGGGATGGTACAGATTGTTACTCTATCGAAAAATAGAGAAAATTTATTCTCAACTATCAAATATATTTTTCCAGAATAACAATTCTACTAGTTTCTATTAAGAAGAGAGAATTTTTGTTTTCACCCTAAATAGAAGAGAGAAAACTTTTTCTAGTTTTATGTTTTGATTTGATTGGTTCGAACCCACACTCAACGCAGTTCCTGGTATGAGAATAGTGAAAAAGATTATTTGGTTGAAAGCTGGGAACAACAAACATCCACTAAGCCAAAAACACAAGTATGAATTCGGTTAGGGTTTATTTCTATAAATATCACAAATTGGGTCGCTTTCAAATTTTTAATTTTTCGCTGTGCAAGAAAACTGTTTTCAAATCGGAAATTTTCCAATAGTGCCTACATATTTTTGTGAGGATTTGGGGATCCAAATCAAGGTAAGTCAAAATTAGGTGATCAAGATGAACAATGTGGCAAAACATATCAAAGTAAATGGCAACATAAGTACAAGTCTAGAGGACTACCTGACAATAAGGCTAGTTGGGAATCAACCGAAGCATTGTGACAATTTTAAGATGAGATAAACTAGTATCATTATAAAGACGCGATTAAGGCGTTGTTAGAATTGGTAGGGGGAAATGTCGTGGCTCATGCACAAAGTGTTGGAAAATTTGGTTATGAAAAACAACTTTGTTACACAATGAAATTTTAAAAGTTTTCATAAAAACTAGACCTAGGTTGTGTTATTAACAATAATAAATTTCACCAAGTTCAATACCTATGTTTCTAAGTTAGGGAAATATGTCAAATCTTGGATCTAGTGTCTAAATACTTCTGGCTTTCAATGGAATGATCTTCTTTGCTATTCTCAAACCCTCACATGTTTAGAAAGTAGGCTCTATTTAAAAAATCATACACAAGATGAAAATCGAGACTTTTCAGTGGGGAAGGTTGACTTTCTCTACGGGAAATCCAAAACAAAAAAAAAATAGTCTCCCAAATTTGAATTATAATTTCTAAGGAGAATGCAATTTTAACCACACAAGTAATCACAAAAAAAGAATTTATTTGAGTTCAGATAACTCAAATAAATTTTTCACTAAAATTTGACATAGTATCCTCATATATATCTTCTTTATGATTTTCAACAACCCCTAGTCCCTATATATAAGGAGGAATCACAAGAGTTCTACTAGAGTAGAAAGAGGGGGGAAATAATATTTTAATAGAAAACTAGAGTTCAACTAGAACTCATAGGGGTGGGTGGCACATATTGGGTATCCCATCTCAATGTGTTGCATACTTACGCAAATACTAGGCTCATTAGGCCTTTCATGGAACGGGTACAATTATATGTTCATTTTAGCTTTAAATTAAAATTATTCAACTCAATAACAATATTTCTATTTCCAAAATATTATTTATTTAATTAAAAATAATTAATCCAACTAAATTATTTTCTTAACCCAATTTTAATTCCATCAAAGTCGTGATAACTTTACCATATTAAAATCTCTGAGTAAAAAAATTAATTGTCCTATTTAGTAAAACTATAATATGACTAATTAATTTGTTTTTCACTTTGGATTGAATTATTTAGTTACATTCAATTAAATGATAATCTAAAGAAATTAAATTAATTTTTAAGTCATCTCCTATTGTTTTGAGAAAATGCATTTACCACGAATATTAATTCATGCAGTTTATTTCTCAGATATCATTTTCATCCATTTATCATAATAGGTCTTATGTGCATTCCATATAGAGTTGTATTGAGCTAGCAAAGGAATCGATCAGACATATATAATTAAGGTTTAAATAATTTATAATTAAGTTTCGACTCTTCAACTATTAATCACAAATTATTTAGTCATTAGTCAATCCACTAAAAATACCATGATTGATCTCCCCATTATATGCCATTACCAAAGAAACTTAGATTTTATGCTTTTGTCCAATGATCTTGTCATTTATGTGTTACCCTCCCAGGATATCCTTGATCCCTTTAATTTAAAATCTGTTCACTCAATTCAATATTATTTTATCTAGTAGTCACCAATGCATCTTCCAAATGAAAAAGATCATTGATAACAAGTAGTAAGGATAATCATTCATCCTAGATGAATGACCCGTTACCACATTCCATTTTCATAATTCATGTTATGTTAGTCAGAGGATACCATTTACTCTTTAATCGAGTTATGAATTCCACTATTATAAGTGAAGTCATGCAATACATAAGTCATGCACCCAATATATCAACTTTTGACTTCGATAAAATGGAACATAGACTTTCAATATATCAAAGTACATGAGTTAAGTACACATGGTCAACAATTTACTAAGGATTGAGGTAAGTTACATTATGAACGTCACAAGTGAATAAATCTATAAACGGATCCAGGATAAATTTTATTTGGGTATTGTATGATGTATAGTCAATCTAAATAATCACACCTATACCTCTATTTTCGAGAGTCAACTACTCTGTTACGCAAGGCAAGGTGACACCTCAATTGAACTTATAGACAACATAATTGTAACACCCCAAACCCAGCCTAGACGTTATGGTCCGAAAGTGTCACAAGGTAAAGGTTTTGAAAACGGAATCGACTCAATAAACCATTAACATATCATAATTCGCATGCATTTATAAATTAATGGAAACATTAATTAATTAGTTCATTTTCCAAAAACTTATTAAAGCGGAAGCCTGTACCGTTATAGTTTGAAAACGCCATCGTGTTTTTAGGAGAACCCCTGTTTGTGTAAAAACCCTCGTTTTAATAAAACAATTTTACCAGAGCAATCAAATTGACATGCAATCAAAAAATAAACAGTTAAAAACCAAACGGTCCAAAGAGTCCCAAAAATTACAACTCTCAAATAAGTCCAAAGTTTAAAATAAACCAAAAGTACTAAGTTTAGCTGTTTTACGATATAGTGGTCATCGTTGTGTCTCCGCCGCACCGATCCACCTAAGTCTGTGGATTACCTGACAGAATAGACAAATATATGTGAGTTTACGTAAACTCAGTGTGTAACCCAGCAGATATAGACAAGCAAACAAACAGAAACATTTCAGACAAATAGATACAGAATCGGGCTTATGCCCATCTCAGATACAGTTACAGAAACAGATGAGCAGATCAGATAACAGATTCAGATATGCAAAGTCCTACCCCCATCCTCTACACACCAACTCTTACCATTCCATCACACCATGTGGGGTTAAAAATACCCACCCGTCCCTACACACCACATTGTGCCATTACAACACGTATCAGATATAGTGCAGCCAAACTGCCAAAATTTAGGCGATGATCGCCATTCAGAATACTTCCTCTACATATATATATATAAAACCCACCCCAAAACAGATGCAAACACTAGATACAGATTTATCAGTCTAAACATGCTCAACATGCTTTACACACAAATAACAGATACACATATATCAATATTATACCAGGCATGCATTAGTATCCTAATCAGATCAATCTAACAGAGTTTCATAGCATACAGATAGGGGTTTAATTAGCCCTTATCGACCCTACGGTAGGTCCACAGTCGAACAGAATGACCTGCGTGACCCAAGGGAATATTTCAGAATTATGGGCCCATATGCCCGTGTGGGCCCACACGCCTAGGTTAGCCTTGCCCATGTGGCCCAGACTGCCTGGCCCAATAATCCACACGCCCATGTGGCCCACACACCCAACTCGACCTAGCTCGTGTAGCCCACAAGGCCACACTCGAGCCACTATACAGCCTTGTCATACGCACGGCCATGCCTACGTCGATCACACAGCCGTGTTCTCGTACACGGCCTACCATACGGGTGACCAGACGCACGTATGGCGTCAATAGAATAGTTTTTCAGCTTTTGCCAAAACCTCATTTTCTACGATTCGGGTACACACCTTATATCGATTCGCTGCAAAAGCAATCCTGAGCCTTCCAAAGCCTAAAAACAAAGTACCTAACAACGATTTAGCAAGTTGATTATCGAATTCGATAACAAGAAATTAGTACGAAACTAACTTACTACCAACGCCAACAACCGCTAACGCGTTCTAAACCGTTGAAGTGTGATTCTATGCTCCACAATCTGTTCCTAAACACGAAATACCACCCTTCAATCACCACAGATTGCTTTCACTAATAAAGAAAATCCCAAACCAAAATTGACGGCAATAGAAATCTACTTACCACACCAAAGGAACCAATCCAACAAATCGAATAGTACAATCGAACCACAAATTTGGGAAACGAATGAAAAAGAAGTAACACAACAGGTTGCAGAGGTGGGGAAAAGAAATGACACGAAGGGGAAAATAAGAAGAATTAACGTCAAATTTCTTGAAGGAAAGAGAAATTTTCAAAACAAAAATAAAATCAGCTAAAATACAAAATGTGGATATCTCAAATCCCTTAGATTTCTCCTCACTAACCTACTAACAACCACTTCTCAGAAACCCAACCCTACAGAAACTCTACCAGATAACAGAACAAAAATAATACCCACACTCGCGCAGGGTTTCAAACACAGGTCTTCCTTCACACCAATTTTTTTACCACTAGAACCAGCAGGCTCATTTTGATATGGATTTACCAAAAAATCAATATAAGTCCACTGAACAAAGATAAGGCTTAATTCCAAAAATACCAAAATTTGCCAAAGGTAAGACTTTAACACAAGACCTCTCACACACATTCAGGACACTTAACCACTGAAGTAGATACACAGTTGTGCCAAAATTATACAGAATTAGAAATAAGAAAATTAGGGCGTTACAACTCTACCCCCTAAAAGAAATTTCGACCTCAAAATTACCTAATAAGAATAGATGGGGATACTACTGATGCATCGAGTCCTCGGGTTCCCACGTGGCTTCTTCAGTTTCATGATTCCGCCACAGAACCTTCACTAACGGAATGAACTTCCTCTTCAAAACCTTAACATCATGATCCAGAACCTGAACTAGCTCCTCCTCAAAAGTCAAGCCTGGTCTAACCTCGATCTCCTCAATAGAGACTACATTGGATGGATCTGACCATTATCATCTCAACATCGAAACATGGAAAACATCATTGATACAGTCCAGCTCTGGAGATAGCTCCAACTGATAAGTGACCGGTCCCACACGCTTCAGAATCTGATACAGCCCAATAAACCTAGGGTTTAGCTTGCCCGTACGACCAAATCTCATAACCTTCTTCCATGGGGAACCTTAAGAAAGATGAAGTCCCCCACAAAGTACTCAATATCACGCCTCTTCAGATCCGCATAAGACTTCTGCCTATCAGAAGCCGCCTTCAGTCTATCACAAATTAGCCTATCCTTGTATTCGGTCTCAGAAACCAGCTCAGGACCCAAAACCCAACGTTCACCCAACTCAGTCCAACATAGCGGAGTACAACACTTACGACCATATAGAGCCTCGTAAGGTGTCATCTGAATATTAGACTAGAAACTGTTATTATAAGCAAACTCTGCTAACTGCAGATAATCCTCCTAACTACCTTAAAAATCAATCACGCAACTCCGAAGCATGTCCTCTAGTATCTGAATCACCTTCTCCGGTTGACCATCTGTTTGAGGGTGGAACGCAGTACTGAAGTCCAACCTCGAACCCAAAGCCTCATGCTCCTTTTTCTAAAATTGAGAGGTAAAGCAAGAATCCCTATCAGAAATAATCGACATAGGAACCCCATGCAGCCTAACTATCTCAGAGATATAGAGCTTCGCTAACTTCTGTAGAGAGTAGTCCGTACGAACTGGAATGAAATGAGCGGACTTGGTCAATCGATCCACGATGACCCAAACAGAATCCTTCTTAGTGGGTGTTAAGGGCAACCCACTAATGAAGTCTATCGTCACTCGTTTCTATTTTCATAAGGGAATCTTAACTGGCTGAAGCAAACCCGAAGAAAACTGATGCTTAGCCTTAACTTGCGGGCACGTCAGACAACGAACAACAAAATCAGTAACTTCACGTTTCAAACCTGGCACCAGAACAACTCACGGAGATTGCGGTACATATTATTACCACCGGGATGCATAGCATAAGGGCTACTATACGCCTCCCTCAGAATCACCTGCCTCAAATCTGAATTATTCGGCATACAAATACAACCTTGAAAGCATAACACACCATCATTATTCAGCCCAAAATCAGAAGTAGTACCACTCTCAACCTGACAAAACCGCACACCCATAGTCTCATCCACAAACTGTTTGCCTGCTATCTGATCAATCCAAGTCGGCTTAAACTGCAACTCGACTAACAAACTCCCATCATCAAACAGACTAAGGTGAGCAAACATCGCCCTCAAATCAGACATTGCTCTTCAACTGAGAGCATCGTCAACCATATTGGCCTTACTAGGATGGTACTCTATAGTGCAGTCATAATATTTGAGCAGTTCAATCCAACGGCGCTACCTAAGGTTCAACTCCTTCTAAGTAAGGAGATATTTGAGGCTCTTGTGATCAGTGTAGATGATACACCTCTCACCATATAGATAATGCCTTCAGATTTTCAACGCAAAGACCATGTCGCCAACTCCAAATCATGCGTCGGATAATTTCTCTTATATGTCTTAAGCTGCCGAGACGCATAAGCCACCACCTTACCCTCTTGCATTAGCACACATCCCAAACCAACGTGTGACGCATCACTGTAGACTGCAAACTCTTTACCGGATTCAGGTTGTATCAGAATAGGACCCTGAGTCAGTACAAACTTGAGCTTCTCAAAGCTCGATTGCTGTGAATCAGTCCAGACAAATGACACACCCTTACGCAGAAGCTTAGTCAAATGAGCTGCAATCAGAGAGAATCCCTCAACAAAATGACGATAACAACCCGCCAAACCCAAAAAGCTACAGATTTCAGACACATTCATAGGCTGTTTCTAGTCCAGTACAGCCTCAATCTTCCTCGGATCTACACGAATCCCCTTAGCAGACACCACATATCCTCGAAAGGTTACCTCTCGCAACCAGAACTCGCACTTACTCAACTTAGTGTAGAGTTGCTTTTCTTAGAGAATCTGAAGCCCTACCCTAAGATGCTCATCATGCTCATCCTCGGTCTTCGAGTAAACCAGAATGTCGTCGCTGAAGACCACGATGAACTGATTCAGATAAGGCTGAAACACTCGATTCATCAGATCCATAAATGCAGTCGGAGCATTCGTTAGAACAAAAGGCATAATTAGGAACTCGTAATGTCCATAACGAGTCCTAAATGCAGTCTTATGAACATCAGCTTCCTTAACCTTCAACAGATGATACCTAGATCGAAGATCAATCTTATAGAACACTGAAGCTCCTCGAAACTAATCAAACAAGTCGTCGATCCTCGAAAACGAATACTTATTCTTCACAGTCAACTTATTCAACTACCGATGGTCAATACACATCCTCATGGTCCCATCCTTTTTCTTAATGAATAGAACTGGTGCCCCTCACGGTGACACACTAGGACGAATAAAACTACAACCCAAAAGTTCTTACAGCTAAGCCTTAAGTTCTATAAGCTCCTTCGATGCCATTCGGTAGAGAGCAATAGACACCGGAGCTCTACCAAAAGAGGCTCAATCCCAAACCCGACCTCTCGACTAGGAGGTAAACCAGGTAACTCCTCAGGAAAGACATCCAAACAATCCCTTACAGTTCTGATATTCACAACAAAAGAATCCTTAAAAATTGACACACTAACGTAAGCCAAGTACGCCTCACACCCTTTTCGGACCAATTTCTCAGCCACAAGAGCGGAGATCATATTGGACAGATAATCTCGACGCTCACCGATTATGACCACTTCTCAATCATCCTCAGTCCTTAGAACGACCCCCTTAGTCGCGCAGTCCAAACTAACTCGGTGGTTGACCAACCAATCCATGCCCAGAATTAAGTCGAACTCCCCAAACGGAAGCTCCATCAGATCTGCCAGAAAAATAATCCCTTGCACCTCTAACGGAACATTCCTATAGACTTTACTAACCCGAATAGACTGCCTCAATGGACTCAATACAGTAACCTTACTAGAAGTGATCTAACAGAAATCCCCAGAGTTTCAGATACAATACTAACAACGTAGGAATGTGTGGATCCTATTTCTATCAGAGCAGTATAAGGTACATCATAAATTAAGAACATACAGGTGATAACGTATGGAGCATCTCTGTCCTCTCGGCGTCGAGCAGCATAAACAAGTGCAGGTTACCTTGGCTCTGTCTGATTAGCACCTCTACTCGGTGCTCTCTGTCTATAGCCCAAACCATTTCGACCATTAGCCGCGCCACGGCCTCTAGGTGGCTGCTGAACTGCCCTCTGAGGCTGTACAGAACCCAGAGCTGAAGCTTGCATCTAATCCTCCTTCAACACTCGCTCGGATAGCGCCTACCACAGTCACTGCATGGCTGAATCCCAGTAGGAGCAACAGGAACCCCTACTCTAAGTGGCCCATCAGATCTGGCCTTCTTCTTAGGTCTAGGAACATAACTAGAGGGCTCTGAATCCCTCTTATTCTTGCCTCTTTCACGGTCTCTGTTCTGGCGCTCTACGCGCTTAACATTCTCGGCGATCTTGGCATTCTCAACCAGGACAGTAAACTCTCACTCCCTGTTAGGAGCAATCAGTACCCTTAAACTGTCTCTTAACCCATCTTCAAACCGAACACACCTATTATACTCAGACGCCACCATGCCTCGAGCGTAGCAGCTCAATCTCAAAAATTTGGCCTCATACTCGGCCACAGATTTTTCACATTGCGTACGATTCATTAAAACTCATTCCTACGAGCATCAACATAGGTCGCCCCCATGTACTTACTCTGAAAGGTGGTTTTAAAGAAATACCAAGTCAGACGATCAGGCTGAGTACCCTCCTCAACCGTCAACCACCACTGATAAGCCTCATTGTAAAGCAGAGAGACTGCACCCTTCAGTTTCTGCTCAGGAGTGCAGTCCAGATCATTTAAAATCCTCCTAGTGGCCTTCAACCAATACTTGCTACATTAGGGGTGACTCTAGTGACACCTCTAAACAACTCAGCACCATTAGACGAAGTAGTTCAGTTACCGACCCTCGGCCTCCAGAACCAGAATGAGGTCTAGTGACCCTCTACAAGATCCTCAACATAGTATAGGATAGTGTGTCATCCCCAGCCAAACGGCTCTGAGACCAGTCTCAGTAGTATGCGAAATTGGTGTCTCACTCGTATCCAGATGTGGCATACTACCAAATGAGGAAGACTCAGCTCGAGCCCCCTACGGCCTCTTCCACGGCCATGAGTACCACGTCCGTGAGTTCTACATGCATTCATTGTCTATTTCGAGTCTTATTTACATTAAAAATTTTATGCATCAGTTTCAGTATTTATTAGCAGATGTTTTATGCATAAATTATCAGAAGTTCAGTTTTGTTTCCAAAAGATTCAATCTCTAACTATTTAGTTTAGTTTCAGAGAGTACTAACTACAGTATTTTTAGAGTTTTCTATCAAAATTTCATAAATACTTACAGGATCAGCGCCGGAGACTCAGTGAACCACATACTCTTCCAATTATTCAAGAATTTTAGAAACCAATTCTTTTAAAGCATAATTTTAGAACCCAAAATTTACAGCCGAGTTTTGTAACCTAGCTCTGATACCACTAAATGTAACACCCCAAATTCAGTCTATACGTTATGGCCCGAATCTGGAAGTGTCACAAGGTAGAGGTTTTGAAAATGAAATCGACTTAATAAACCATTAACATATCATAATTCGCATGCATTTATAAATTAATAGAAACATTAATTAATTAGTTCATTTGCCAAAAACTTATTAAAGTGTTATAGTTTGAAAACGCCATTGTATTTTTAGAAAAACCTTTGTTTGCATAAAAATCGTTGTTTTAATAAAATAATTTTACCAAAGCAATCAAATTGACATGCAATCCAAAAATAAACAGTTAAAAACCAAACGGTCCAAAGAGTCCCAAAAATTACAACTCTCAAATAAGTCCAAAGTTTAAAATAAACCAAAAGTACGATATAGTGGTCATCGTTGTGTCTCCGTCGCACTGATCTGCCTAAGTCTGTGGATTACCTGACAGAATAGACAAACATATGTGAGTTTACGTAAACTCAGTGTGTAACCCAGCAGATATAGACAAGCAAACAAACAGAAACATTTCAGACAAACAGATACAGAATCGGGCTTATGCCCATCTCAGATATAGTTACAGAAACAGATGTGCAGATCAGATAACAGATTTAGATATGCAAAGTCCTACCCCCATCCTCTACACACCAACTCCGACCATTCTATCACACCATGTGGGGTTAAAAATACCCACCCGTCCCTACACACCACATTGTGCCGTTACAACACGTATCAAATATAGTGTAGCCAAACTGCCAAAATTTAGGCGATGATCGCCATTTAGAACACTTCCTCCACATATATATATAAAACCCACCCCAAAACAGATGCAGACATCAGATACAGATTTATCAGTCTAAACATGCTCAACATGCTTCACACACAAATAACAGATACACATATATCGGTATTATACCATGCACGCATTAGTATCCTAATCAGATCAATCTAACAGAGTTTCATAGCATACAGATAGGGGTTTAATTAGCCCTTACCGACCCTACGGTAGGTCCACAGTCGAATGGAATGACCCGAATGACCCTAGGAAATATTTCAGAATTATAGGCCCACATGCCCGTGTGGCCCACACGCCCAGATTGGCCTTGCTGTATGGCTCACAAGGCATGGCCCAAGAATCCACACGCCAGTGTGTCATGCCCGTATGGGCCCACACGCATGTGTGGCCCACACACCCAACTCGCCTAGCCCGTGTGGTCCACAAGGCCACACTCAAGCCACCACATGGCCGTGTCTTCTACACGGCCATGCCTACGTCGATCACACGGCTGTGTTCTCGTACACAGCCTACAATATAGGTGACCAGATGCCCGTGTGGCGTCAACGGAACAGTTTTTTGGCTTTTATCGAAACCTTATTTTCTGCTATTCTGGTACACACCTGATATCGATTCGCTGCAAAAGCAATCCCGAGCCTTCCAAAGCCCAACACACACACACCTAGAACACTTAACCTCTGAAGCAGATACACAGTTGTGTTAAAATTATACAAAACTAGAAATAAGAAAATTAGGGCGTTACAATAATAGTCCTTGTGAATCAATTGCTCATTTTGATTCTAAGGACTATAGACAATTTAGATCCTCACTAATATAAGTTGTTTTCTCGCATCATTATCCTTCCATATGATGCAACTTAATATTAGTTAAACGCTTAGGTAATTAATGAAAAAAATATTTGCTTATACACATTGTTTTCATGAAAAACTTATTAAAGATAATCGTCCAAATATATAATAAATTAGTTATGGAATTTTATTTATCCAATTAGTTCAAAAAATTACAAGTGATGAAATCACTATAATAAGGGCACAAAATCCTAACACAAAGGGTTCGGAAAACGCAATGGAAAATAGGTTTAAGGGAAAACCAAAGTTTTAATTTTTTTTCCATAAACAATAACTTTGTTGTGTTATCTAATGTAAAAAAATACTTAATCAAAATCGTACCTTTATGATTCGTCTAAGATGAATGCTTCGACCAAGTAATCTTTTCTGCTATCCTCAAGCTCACGTCTGACGAGTGTTGGTTCATTTCGAATTAGAAAATTTTTCACAGAATTACTAGTGGGATAATTTCATAATTTCTCTAAACTTCTAGGAACAAGTTTTAAATAACAAGAATATCTCTAGAAATTTTCTGAAATGATTTCTTCAGATAATTTTCTCTTTACAACTTTTCTTGAATTCAAATGGAAGAGAATAATGACTCATGCTCTCTTTATATATGGAGAATTTAGAGAGAGTTCAACTAGGATCAGAATTAATCACATTAATATTAAATTAATAAAATATTATCTAGAGAACTATTAAATTAAATGTAATATCTCATATTAATATCTAAATAAATATGAAATTTAATTTAATATTAAATTCGTTAAAACAATATTATCTCTGGAAAAGTTAATTTAAAATCAAGTTAATTGGTAGAGTCCCACTAGGAGTCTGAATTTTCCACTGCCCTATCACCGAAAAACTGCCGCAATAGACCATTTGTCGCTTGCAGGATTGTCGTTGTCGCAATCGTCGTGCCCAATAATGCCATCACCAGCGTGACTCCCACGACATCATGAACCATTGTCATTTTACCCGAATAGACCTGGCCGGTTTGGCTGCTGCCGGTTCATTCCGAGCCAATAATGACTCGACCGATCCGATCTAGCCACTGGTTGGACCGTCGATTCAGTTTCATACACAGGGCCTAGTTCAACTAGTTTTTGGGTTTTGGTCTAGGGTTTTGGTATTCGGGTTTAATTTTCGATCTCGGATCCCACTTTCAAGTTCAGTTACCCATCGGGCCAATTATCTGACTTGAAAATTAATTTCCAAAAATATCATATTTATTTTAATTAATTTGATTAATTTAATTTTTTTTATCAAAATTAATTTTCCCAAAAATCATTGAGATTGTCAAAAATTAAATTTTCAAGAAAATTCTTTAATCAAATTCTCAAATTAAACAATTCACATGACCACCTAATTTAATTCTGCATCAAATAAATCTACTCAATTAAATTATTTCCAAAGTCGTAGAGTTTTCTTCTAATTCAAATGCAGTCTGATAAAGCTTTTATTGAGCTAGTGGAGGGATAATCAGACATGTACAATTTGGCTCGAGTAATTGCAATTATGTCCAGAAGCATCATTCCAATAATTCACAATTTACTTAATTATGGAATCAGTCCACAAGAAGTACAATGATTGAAAACTCCTTATTGTATACTCTTTATGAAAGCAATTCATCCAACTATTTTGTCCAATGCCTCGTCATGTGTGTGTTACCCCCATATGATATCATTGATTCCTTTGAGTTAAATCCATTCACTCAACACAGTCATTTTTATCTCATTGTCACCATTGTGTCTTCTTTATGATTAATATGATCATTTTCAACTAATGACTGTGATAAATTGCTCGTTCGAGAGCAAGCAACACGTAACCAAGTTTCATATTTATCAATTCTCACAATGTCAATGAGAGGATACCTTTAACTCTTTCATCGAGTTATAAATTCCATTGTTGCTAGTAAAGTCATGTCATACACAAATCATGTACTCAACATACCAGCTATTGGCTCGATCATCTTTAGAGCATAAGCCTCCACTTATATCAAAGCACATTGTTATATACACATGGTCAGTGACTAACTTGGGATTTAGGTAAGTCAGACCACGAATGTCACAAGTGAGCTAATTCACAAATAGATTCAGAACTAATTCAACTTGGATCATGTCCAATGTATTACTCTTCCAATGAGTACATTTATGTCTCTACCCGTGGAGTCAATTGCTCTCATAGCCAAGACTAGTCATCTCCCAAATTGGAATTGTAGATGACATATAATCCTTCTATGTATTTGAATCAAATGCTCACTTTGATTCTTTTAAGGGATTACAGACTCATTTAGATTATCTATTGAAGTAAGTTGTCTTTCTTGCAATGTAAATGTTCTTACAGTGCCACTTATCATCAGTTCAAACGTACACAATCAATGAACTAATATTTGCTTGTCATAATTTTTCTATGTATGCAAAATATGAAAGACAAAAATACAAAAGATATAATTGTGAAATGTGAAATTAACTTTATTCATTTATTTATCGTTCGAATACATAGAAAACAGTTACATGTTTACTACAATACAAGCACATTTCCCAACAAAAAGATCGTGACTAAGGTTCGAAAAACAACAAACAAGGTTTGCAGAATAACCCAAGGCAATCATTCCCAATTCTTAGAACAATGTGGAAAGCCTATCTACTTGAAGTCTAGTGTCATAGTAAAACACTTCAGTAAATTGTAGTTACCAAGGTAAATTTGTGGTCCTAAGGATAATATTATTTTTGTTTAAATACCTTAGGACTCTATTTTGTAGATAGTCTTGAATCTAGGTTGTTGATGTAATTTAATCTATATTATTGGATGTATGGGAGCTTAACTATAAATAGAGATCTTTTTTCACCTCATTTGTAATCATTCAATCTTGTAATCAATACAGAGAGCATTTACTCTAAAAGCCTTCTTATGCTTTCTTTCTTGTCGCCTTGCTTGTTTCATTTGATTTCTTTTTAGCATTAATGCCTTAGAGACCTCTCTTTGATATTCTCAATTTCCGAGGGCTTAGGGTGACTTAGGTAGTGTTTGGAAAGTGACCAAATAATTGGATTTAGGTGTAATTGCTTGTAATTGCACAAAAGTGGCATGTTTGGGTACCATTGTAATTAGTGGGTCTCACTGAATTAGGTGTTTACAATTTCCAATTCTTAAGGGGAGGGTGAGAATTGAAGTTACTACACAAGTAATTACACTCAAATCAATTTACTCTATGGCATAAATGATTTAACTTTAAATTTTTTTATACAATTTTTAAAAATTATATTATAATCATAAACACGTATAAGTGTTTGGGATGATTATAGTTAAAAGATTTTAAACTTGTATTATAAATTCTAAAAACTTATATTATAAAAATAATTTATGTATATTTATAAAATTTTAACAAAAAATTATAATATTTAAATCTTAAAAATTCTAAAATTATGACAAAAATGTATATTACAAAAATAATTTACATGGTATAAAATTGTTATAATATAATTATTTAAAAAGTTGTGGAAAAAAAGTATAGACATAATTTATTACATGTTCATGCTATATATTATAAAAAATAATATACTTATTTATAATAATAAAAAGTGTTATAATTTTTTGCTTATATTATTTAAAAGAAGTGCTATGAAAGTTATTGGACACTTTACAAAACTTTCTTTGTAAAGGTTATATATTATAAAATTATGAAAGTTATTGGACACTTTACAAAACTTTCTTTGTAAAGGTTATATATTATAAAATTATATTATTTGTAACCTAATTTACATATTATAGAAAAATGGTTATAACCTAGTATAAGTCTTTCTTTAAATTAAGTTTATATAAGTTTTAATAATTAAAATTATAAACTATTTGTATCGTAAGCCCAAGTATTATGTGGTAAATGTTATTTATACAAATAAAAAAGGTTTTGTTGCACCATATTGTATGGAACAATACCATTTGGGAGAATAAAGTTAAATACAAGCACTAGAGATGGCTCATGAACTTTTTAATTTGAGACATTCAAAGCTTTGAAATGCGGTTGAGAGAGGACATTTGGTTTTCTAAAAAATTTCTCATATTAACATCATCACCTCAATATAGCATTAAAAAGAATTTTAGATTGTACTAGCATGTTGCATACTTTATAACTTCATTCGCAAGTGAAATTGAGTTGTTCCATACTTTGAAGAGTACATGAAAGAAGGAGAATTTGATAATCTTACAAATTTAGATTTAGATGATGAACTTGGTTAAGGCCAATAAATGAAGATGAGGAGTATATGTTAAATGTTAAGAAGGGAATAGCCCTATAGATATAGAATGCTAGAGCAATTAGATAAACTTGCATATGATGTTTATTTTTCTTGTTATTTTTATTAGTAATCGTATGATTAGCTACTTTCTTGGACTAACATATTACATATGATGATTTGGTTTTAATTTTTGTTACTTGTTTAGAATTTTTTTATCACACTGAAAATTTTTTATAGTAATTAAAAATTGTACTACCAAATATGATATTTATAGAAATGAAACACCATTGTTGAAGGAGTGAAATAAGAGCAATTTGTGGGTAAAAAAGAACTACAAACATTGGTGAATGCATTGCATTGTAAGTATTGATATTGAATTTCTACATTGATCTATATATTTGTTCTTAGTTCTTTATATTTTAAAAATACTCTCTAAATATTAATATCTAAATAAGTAATAATTATAGACAAATTCTCATTTTAATCATTCAATTAAAAGTAATAATTTGATGACCAAAGTTGTCAAAAAAAGAAAATTTGTCACTTGATTATTAAGTGTTAAAGGAAGATATTCTTTTAATTGATTTAATAACAAGTTTAGTCCTCACATTTTATATCTTCTATAAATTTGATCCTAAAATTATAAAAGAATCAAAATTAAATTTTAAAAATAATAAAAAATCTAAATATATATATAAAAAAGTTTTGAGAATGAGGATTCAAGTGTTGTAAAGACTGCTCCTCTATGATGAAATTGTAAGATTGCTTGCATAACTCAATAAAAAAACTTGTTGAATCAACCATGTTCGCCTTATCAACATTAGCTTTGAAGCTCTAAATTGAACAACTTCAAAGATGTAAAAAAAGGCTTCATTTTTACTTAATCTTAAAATGCAAGCTTCGTACATTGCTTTCACCGCTATTTAGATACAAAATCAACCTCTTTCCAAACTCCTCACCATCCTTGAACAGCAAAAGGCTTCCCATTTTGCACCACCACCTCAATGCAAAAAGATTGAAAATTTGACTTAAAGAACAAAGAAACTGACAGAGATTTAAGCAAAATTTTTATTTTTAACTTCTATTTATGCTACCTTAGAAGGTTAATTTTATCTCGCTCAAAAGTCAATTAGGCATTGAGCACAATTAGAAACTCATCCGAGAACTAGAAACATCTATCACAATCTCACTAGAAGTATGGGGTGCATCAAAGTAGCAAGCGACTGAGATTTTGTTAAGGATAGCAAAGAATTTGGGCAAGAGGTTATTCACAGGGAAGGTCTGGGAAGAGAAATAGGACGAGTCAGTGGAAGAAGAAAAACTAGATGCGATGGAGAGTGAGACGGAGGAGAAAGGAAGAGGGGGAAAGGAAAACTAGATGCGATGGTGAATTAAAATAACAGGGAAAACTAGAACAACAAACATGACTCGAACCAAGACCACACCTGAGACAGAGAACACCCTTGACCATCAAGCCATCACAAGGGGTTCTAATTGAAAAAAACACTTTCGTTAGCACTTATGACATATTGTTGTATAAGAAAATGTAAGAAAATAAATCAAGACATATTTTTAGAATTCGAAATTCGAAATACTTTTTTGAAGTATGGTACAATTATGATAGGAATCGTAACGCTTTTTATATAACGTAACGTGTACAACCCAATATCTAGTTAGTTTTGATAAATCTTTAAAACAAATGCAAAATGCTAACGATTAATACAAAGCTATACAAATTACATAAATATTTTTAAATTGTTGGATGTGGTGCTGAAATTGTGATATTTAAAAATAATATTTTTTTTCATTACAACTAGTTAGTTTAGTTACAATAAAGGAGTTCTCTTTTAGGAAACCACAAACTAAAAAATCTCTATTAACAATCTAATTAAATAGAAAGGATAATTAAATAAATAAAATGATACAATAAATACTAAAGATTCCTTTTGAACCTTAAAATTGCTATTTCAACTCGTTTTTATTTATCAATAAAAATTAAATGCTTCCTAACAAATTTGACATGTAACACCCCTTACCCGTATTCGACGCTGGAACAGGGTACGAGGCATTATCGGACTCACATCACAAGCAATCACACAATTTCGAGTCATAAAATTTGTGTCCAAATTAAAATCATTCATATTCAATCATGTCCCTAATATGAGTCTACGAGGCCCAAAACATGCATTGGAAGTGGTTCGGGACTAAACCGAGAGCTCAGGAAACTTTTACAAAACTTAGAAAAATTTTGCTAGAAGCAGAGCTCACATAGTCGTGTAGTCCAAGAGACACGCCCGTGCTTCAGACCGTGTTCAAATTAGGGTGCTCTCTGACTTGTGCCACACGGCCGTGCCACACGCCCGTGTGCTAGGTTGTGTAGCACACACGGCTGAGACACACGCCCGTGTCTCTGCCCATGTGCTCAATTCTAGACATTCTGTTTTGCAACAATTAAGGTACAGAGGAACATGGCCGGAACACAAACCCGTGGGGCAGACCGTGTGTCGCACACGACCTAGACACACGCCCGTGTGTCTACCCGTGTGGACAAAAACAAGGCTATTTACCAAGCCATTTTGCCACCCTCACTTGCACAACACAACATCTCATGGCACAAAATCAAGCATGTGAGAGTAACCAAATAACCACAAGCAAGACAATAACATGTCATTCTCATGCCATTATTTTTCATGCTTAAAACATCCTACTTAGCCCGTTAAAAACATACTAATTTCACATTCACAAGAGGGCATTAACATATGAATAAACTTATAATCAGCATAAGCCATCATTCATGGCTATATATAAGATGAAGCATTAACAATTACAAACCAACACATATGGCCAACTTAATAATGACACATACAACAAATTGACCTAGTCCCTATACATGCCATAAACTTAAAATACTTGAATTCATTTATACCCAAAGTGATAGCTTGATAATGTGATAGAATCTCTAACGATCTCCAACCCGAGCTAGCTCGATGTCACTATCAAACATGGGAAAGGAAGGGGGTAAGCTATATTATATAGCTTAGTAAGTCCGTACGAAAATAATATGCAACTCTTACCAATCTTTTATCAAGTCTAACAATTTAAACATAAGATAATACAAATTACTATAAATTTCACAGTTATAATTCTTATTCGATCATAATATTTACTCTATCAACTTATAAGCATAACTTAACATATCTTGGCATTAGCCTAACAACCATAATCTCTGATTTGTAACATATTACAACAAATAAAAAATCATTTCAAACCTCATAGTAAACATGCACATTAATTATGAGTATTTACATTTCAAGCATATACTTTAACATCTTTCAATTGCCTAAGTTCTTATCTTTCCATTTTCTCATATCCAATAAATCACAATTTTCATAAATAAAACATGCTATATCATAACTCAATTTGGCCCGAAAGCCAATCACATAATCGTTAACCGAATTTATCATGAATTTCATACATCACAAGTATAGACTAATAATCACAAGGTTTTCACAAAATCATTCCTGTGGAAATCATGAACTCACAATTTCATGAAGTCCATGCTTATAAATTACGTACATACCTTTACCGATTTGTAATTACTTACATACTCTTTTTCTTCTTTGACATACTAGTTGAATTTCCCATTTAACCACTTGGAATACTATTGGATACATGGAAAACTTTGCACATAAGTGCCACATATGTAGCTAATTCTATCACAATTCTCATAACACATATAAGCTCACTCTTGAGCAAATCCACGGGCCTGCTCACACAAGCTGTCAATCAAGACGTAGCTACGCAGTGCTGCTCACACAAGTTGTCAGGTACCCGCAACATATGCAGGTATACCCAGCCACAGGTAGAACGTACAGGACCAACACCCGGGACACATAAATCACATAATCACATGGGTTCCTAATGACATGTCACTTATATCCTAATCTATTCCTAAGGTTCAACCGGGATTTCTCCCTTGCCGAAACTTCGTCAAATATACTCATAGAATCAATCATACATTTCATGAAATATCAAAAAATTAAAATACAACTACAACATTTCATTATTTACATACGAACTTACCTCAGCATAAAAACGGCAAAAAGGACTAAATCGTCAAATACTCATTTTTCCCTCGTTCTAACTACGAACCTCATTTTTCTAGATCTATAATATCACATTTAACTTATTTAATTAATACATTATTCATTTCAATCCAAAAGTCACATTTTTTCCCTAAATTTTTTCCATTTTACATTTTAGTCCCTAGGCTTGTAAAATGATTTTCATTCAATTTCTTAAAAACCCAAGCCTAGCCGAACCATTTTCATACTCATAATAGCCCACATTTCTCATTTATTCACACTTTTGCTACTCATTTTACAACTTTTACAAACAAGTCCTTTTACGCATTTTTACCGAAAATTACTTAGCAAAAGTCATTTAACAAACGATAACACATGTATTTTCTACCATCAAACATCAAAATACATACTTGTTCAACATGGGTAAAATTTTAGACTTTGACATCTCTTCAAATTGGTGGTAGAAATAGATAGATCATGTTACAAGGATTTCAAAAACATAAAAATCATTAAAAACGGGGCTAGAACGGACTTACAATCGAGCTTGGAAGCTTGAAAAACCCTACCCATGGTTTCCCCTTGTGAATTTTGGTCATGGGAGGAAGATGGAAAAACTTGGCTTTTAATTTGGCTTTTTAATTCATTTTAATAACCAAATTACTAAAATACCCTTAATGAAAAACTTTTGAAACATACCAAACCATGTCCATTTTTGTCCACCAACTTAACCAATGGTCTAATTACCATTTAACGACCTCCAATTTAAAATTTCATAGCAATTGGAAACCTTAAACATATCAAATTCAAGTTTTGCACTTTTTGCAATTTAGTCCTTTTAACTAAATTGAGTGCCCAAATGTCAAAATTTCCGAACAAAATTTTCACGAAATCATTCCATAAAATTGTAGACCATAAAAATATAATAAAAATAAATTTTATTACGTCGGATTTGTGGTCCTGAAATCACTATTCTAACTAGACCCAAAATCGGGCTGTTACATGACATTTTACATTGAATTGATCCATTCACCTTCAATCTCGACGATTGACTAAAAAACATGTTATTATGATTTCAACCAAGTCACTATGGTGAAATCGGTAGACACGATGCTCGTAGGAAGTAGTGCTAGACCATCAAAATTCTAGTCTGAGTGGTTGATATGAGCTCGATTGTAAATGTTTTGAGTCATATGTGTTGCCAAATCGTGAATTTGAGTCAGAGTTTGTTCGTTTGAAAGAAAAATGAAAAAAAAAGGATATAAAATAGGCTCAAACAAAGGGTTTAAGATGGTTTAGGGAAGTGGATAGATAAAAATCAGCTAAGGCCAAAGAAAGAACCAACAATAAAAAGAATTGTTGACCCGAATCTTAATAAGACACTTAGATGATTTTGGTTTAAGAAACGGTAGTTGAACCTCGACTCGCTATCAAATGTGATAGGAACCAAAGGTATATGAATGCCACACCAAATGTGATAAGTTTGGTTTAGCAAAGGAAAGAATGATGCCACAAGACAACTTGATAAGTGAATTCAGTCCCCAAAAAAACAAAGAGAATTGGAAATCTCACAAGTTTCAAATTCAGCATAAAATTGGCAAAAGTCCAAAATACATCAAAATAACTAAGTATTTATAGTGATAAACCTAAGCTAGTCGAATGGTCAATGAGACAGCTAAATGGACACTTGTGTGTAGCTTTAATAAGCTGAAAATTCTATGAAGTTTCCAAGCAACTTCCTTGAAGTTTCTTTGCCCATAGAGGACGTCAATGGACAGCTTCTAAATGCCTTGTTTCAGTTGAAAATTAATTGAGGTGTTTGGGAGCTGAATTGACTCAAGTAGGTTTGGCCATGGTGCTTGAATGGCTTTAATTGTGCTGCTTTGATCAGCTGAAGGGACTTGGGATTTAATGAGCACCTTAGGGCAGAATAATAAGCACACTTCTCTACTCTTGGTGTTTCACGAAAAGACACATAGAAAAGCTAAAGGCAGCAGCTAAAGTTTTAATTCAGCTCATTGTCCATTGAGCTCCATGAATAGTCACATGAAAAAGAGGAATCATTATGTAATATCCTGAAATTAGGCTTATGCATTTTTGCTTAATTTTATGAAATAGCATGTCTATTGTGATATGGATGTGTTGTGTGCATTTTTAGAACCTTGGAAATGTAAGGAAATGTCTTGGAAATGTAAGGAAATGTCTTGGAAATGTAAGGAAATGCCTTAGAAATGTTAAGTTTTAAAGTTTAAAAGAGGGAACTAAGGTAAGGTGGCCTTAAGAAAATTTATGGAGGAAATATGACATGAAATTGGGCTTGGAAAAGTGGCTTGGAGGTGCCACTTAAGGCTCTGGAAATGACGCAATACACTGTGCAAGGAAGGCTTGTGTTCGAGTCGTAAGGGAAGCAAATAAAAATTTTATTTTTTGCGTCATGGGGAAGAGGTAATGGACGGCATTAAGGCATTAAGGGAGGAGTTTAAATTCTTTTAAAATTTCGACTAAGGGGTAGATAAATGATGATTTATTTTAGATTATTTTCAAGAGATAAATAAGGGATTATTCTTTAATTTTTAAATAAAGAGATAAGGAGGAAAATAAGGGAGAAGTGATGGCCAAGTAAGGGAGTCTTGGCCTAGTAATTTCGGCAATAGGAGGAAAGGAGAGGCCATTCTGCATTATTTTCTTTTTCTTGAAAGTCTCTGCCGAATTCTCTCTGCAACCCTTTTCTTTTTCTTTTCAATTCCCCAAAAAGCTGAGACTAAGATCCCCTAGTCTTGCCGAATTTCACTTCTCCCACCATTGCCGAATTCCCTAGTGACTCTTTTCCCTCTCTTTTCTTTTGATAAAACTAACAACACAGATAACCTCTAGCCGATTTCTTGTTAAGTTCCTAAAGCCGAAAGCTTGTTAAGATCTAGGCCATAGCCGAATAGCGTGTGGATTCAAGTAAAGGATTGCCGATTTCATTAGTAAGGGCAAGGATCTATTATTATCATTATATTTCTTTTCTTAAAGTCCAAGATTAAGATTCTAATGCCATTTGTGTCTCTTGGCCTAAATTACAAAGGATCTTCCGAGATTTTGTCTATTGTCGACTACTAGGGAGAAGAGATCCTCCGGGAGTTAAAGATCTAAGGGATTTCGACAGAAACTATAACCAAGAGGTTATTCCGGGATTTAAAAATCTTAAGGTAAGTGACTATGAATATTCGACCAAGGCCCTATTTTAGTATTTAGATCTATTTTTATGTGTTTAAGCCGGAAACTAATCTATGAAGGGATTTAATATCAGCCGATTACAAGGAGGGGAGTCTACAACGTTCCGGGATTTGATTAGTAATCAAATCGGCAAGGTAAGGATTTTTGGTTACAATAATCCTTCGGGATTTAACCTTATAGCCGAATAGGCTTTTCCCTAAAATACTAAGTGTGGCCGAATGTAGGGAGTTAAGGATATAAGGCAGTAGATCGGATTTCGAGATTTTAATGAATTTGTTAAGCGAATCAGGTGTGTACCCTACCCTAAGTTTTAATATTTTCACGGCTATGTTTTAAATTGAATATGTTAATAAGATTGTGAAAATATGGCTAAGGTACCATGTAATGGTACAAAGTACTCAGGTACATTTCCTACTCCTACTAGGATTATGAATACATGTTATATATAATATGTGAAAAGTGATAAGAATGTGAATTAAGGCATGATGTGCATGATATGTATGATATGGGGCATTCGGGTTATATGAAAAAGGGGAAGTGAATGTGGTGACTCCGGTCACATTATCTGAATGTGGTGACTTCGGTCACATTATCTGAATGTGGTGTCACATGACACAAATATTATCGGTGGCTATGCCACGAAAATTATAAGGTCGATGAGCATGTCGTGCTGCGGCGGCGATAACCGATGGTGTGTAGTGGATGGAGGGTTGACTTAGTAGTCCCCACGGTGTGCGAGTTGAGTACGGGTGGCGTGTAGCGGATGGCTATCTAGGTTTGGGTTTGGGTTGCATCATGTTAATTTAATGATTTATGAATATGTATGATTTGATATGTCTGAATTTATTAAGACTTAGTGCTGTGGTTACACATTGAGTCTGTTGACTCACCCCGTTGTGGGAACATTTTTCAGGTGATGAACAGTGATGGACGGGTCGGCAGGAGCTTAGTGGTGGCCATGCCCAGCAAGAAATTTATTATTATGTGGACTCCTTATTTTTAAGTACTTTAAATTTTATTTTGGGTTTTATGTTGATCTAATAAGGCCATAGTTGACGGTTTTATTTTTTTGTTTTAGTTATTATGTTACGTATTTCTCTTAATTAAAGATTAAGTAAATTTAATTCAAAATAAACTTTAAATATTTTGTCACCTGAAATAAAAAGATTTTCAATATAAAATAAACTTGTTTTTAACTCGAGCCCAACCCACAAACAAACCATCTTCAAAACACACAGTTTTCCAAAGTAACAAAAGAATTTTGAACCAGTTTACGTCGAGGAACATTCCAGATCCGGTCAAGACTCGTGGGCCGGGTAGGGGGTGTTTCAGTTTGGTATCAGAGCCCAATTTTAAACTCTCGGCCTGGGGCTTAAGGCCCAAAACATTTTCAAATCGAGCCCAAATGAGTTCTATGAAAATATTTAAAATAAGCGGGTTTCGGCATGGCACCTAAGTCTCCACCAGAAGTCCACCGTAAGTACCCTATCCATTGTGTGATTTATGATCTGAATTTTAGAAGGGTAGGATTGGAACGTAGATTAGAATATTAAGTATGTGAACCCTAGGACTAGTTTACCCCAACTATTACATAAGACTTTAATGCCTAATTAAACAAACCTATGGCTAAGTCGCCGAGTTAGGGTGTAGCAACCCTTGTGCGCATGTCAGGATTGGATCTGAAGAGCACAGTACTTAGCGGTCCTAGTGACTCACCTCCTCTTGTTGAATCCTACAGTGCGTAGCTTCGGTTTACCCTAACCAAGAGGACTCGATCACAAAATTTAAACACGATAACTAAAACCCGAGAGAAATTAGCCACATTTTCATGGAAACCCTAGTTTTTTTTAAAAGTCAACAAACTACTCTTTTGAATTGTGAAATTTGTGACTTTTAAAAAAAAATTTCCTAAAAATTTCTAAGTTACAAATTTACCTAAATACCCCTGGTTGTAAAATTACAAAAATGCCCCTGGGTTTATAAAATGTCCAAACTACTCATAGTTTTATCAAAAATTTCCTTACTTTATGACAAGTCCAAAAACCCTAATTTGCAAAATATCAAAATACCTTGATTTTGGAAAATTACGAAATTGCCCCTGACTTGCAAATTACCAAAATGACCCTAATTTCCAAAATTTTTGCAACATCACCGTTTTGGAAAATAAACTCTCAAAAAGAACCCCTAAGTTTTACAAATTTTGAAATACCCCAGAATTGTTAACACTTTACAAATTTACCCTGGTTTATTACCGAAATACCCTCGAGTTACAAAATTACCGAAGTACCCCCGGATTTCAAAATTTCCAAAATACCCTCGAGAGTGCAAAATTACCAAATTCCTTTATTGACAAAATCACCAAGGAACCATATTTTGAAAAATTACGAAAATACCCCTGTAGGACAAATTACGAAAATACCCCTAGGGTAGGAATAGACAAAAATAGAGAAATAGAGAACGTGTGTGGATGAATTTTGAATGAATGTGCTTCTCTGAATTAGGATAGAAAACTTGAACTTTGATTGATCGAAAGAACTACTTCTAAACTTCTTTCATAGAATTTCTTCGCGGATAATCAGTGAAACCAGTATTAATTCATAACATTTCTTAATCAGATTAAAGCACGAACGTAGACATGAGCTCTAGGGGACATGGTCGAAACGTACGAGGACGCGGTAGAGGTAGAATGACCGTGTTGAAACCCGTGCGGTCGGGTCAAGGATCTGAGAATGAGGTATCATACCACCACCACCACCACCGTGTTGGTCTTTGAGCAATGAAGATCGGATTTTGAGGCGATCTTTGTATCGTGAGGGTCCGTGTTGCGAGTTCTTGAGTTGGTGGCTGGTGCAGGAGTAAATTTGGGAGCTCGAAAGTCGGTACCTGAGCGACTTCATGCCAATGGAGCTGAGGTATTCCGTAGAGTATCGGGTGTAGCACCCAGTACCGTTGAATATTGGTTAGAGGCAACCGAGCGAATTATGGATGAGCTCGATCTAACCTCGAGGAGAAGTTGAAAGGAATGGTGGCACTACTACGCGATAAAGCGTATCAGTGATGGTTAACAGTTAAGGATGGTGCCACAGCTGAGGATTTGACCTGGGAGTATGTTAAGGCGACATATCAAAAGAAATATGTTGGTACACGGTATCTTGTGGCGAGAGAAAGGCTTTTCTAGAAATGGTTCAAGGAACAAGTCCGTGGCGAATATGAAGTTGAATTCTTAAGGTGAGCCGTATACTCGTGGAGCAAAGGGCTACGGAACATGAGCGATGTGTCCGGGTTTGAGGACGGACTAAGGAATGACCTAAGGTTGTTGATAGCTCCACATCGAGGCAGGAGTTTTACGCTTTTAGTGGGAAAGCTAAGGTAGCCGAAGGGATTAAGGATTCTATGAAGCAGAATATGGATCGGAATAGGCCAAAAAGAGGTTTTGGATCGTCAGGATCATCTGGGAGTAAAAAGCCTAGAGTTGATGGGCGCGAGGCGCCAAAAGCCACCACGAGAGGCGATGTCGTACTTGTGATCAGTGTGGGAAGAAACACATAGGAGAGTGTTGGAAAAAGACAAGAGGATGCTTTAAGTGTGGGTCCAAGGACCATATGATCAAGGACTGTCCGATGAAACCTGATGGGAATCGACCAGCAGCTCAGAATGTACTGGCAGAGGACGTGGAACACCGGGCCGAGGTGTTGCTAATACTGAGACAAGGCAACCGGGTTTAGTTTATGCGGTTTCTGGAGGAGAGAATGAAAACGTCTGGGATGTCATAACCCTGATGCGTTCCTTATTTATGGCAAGCCCTATTTTGCTCTGATTGATGTGGGCTCGACCTATTCTTATGTTGCATGTAGTGTAGTCGAGACACTAGGCCTAGACTCTAAACTCTCTGATAGGCAGATGACTGTAGTAAGCCCATTAGGCCAAACTGTAGTGGTGAATAAGACCTTTCGGAGTGTACCTTTAGAAATTCAGGGAGTGAACTTCGGGCTGACCTAATGGAACTACCCTTCAGGGAGTTCGAACTCATGCTGGGTATGGATTGGTTGGTAGAGCACCGGACCATGTTGGATTGTGCGGCTAAGCGAATGGAGGTAAGGACCCCGGAGGATGAAGTAGTGGTTATGATAGGAGAAAGAAGAAACTACTTGTTTAATGTAGTTTCGGCGCTAAATGCTGAAAAGATGGTGCGGAAATGGTGCAAGGCGTTGTTAGCCTTCGTAAGTGCGTTAGATGCAAAGGAAGAATATGTTAGTGGAGTTAGAACTGTAAGGGATTTTGGAGATGTGTTTCCGGAGGAATTACCAGGAATACCCCCAGATATAGAAGTGGAGTTTGGAATTGACTTGCTACCGGGAACAGCTCCTGTGTCAATTACCCCGTACCGAATGGCACCAAATGAGTTGGTTGAGCTGAAGGCTCAGATTCAAGAGTTGTTGGATCGTGGGTTTATTCGACCCAGTGTGTCTCCGTGGGGAGCACCGGTCCTGTTTGTGAAGAAGAAGGATGGAACTATGCGTATGTGCATAGACTACCGTCAGTTAAACAAGCTGACCATCAAGAACAAATATCCTTTGCCAAGGATAGACGATTTGTCCGACCAGCTCAAAGGGGCAGCGGTTTTCTCGAAGATAGATCTAAGGTCTGAATATCATCAGCTTAAGGTGAAGGAGGTGGATATCCATAAGACGACCTTTTTAGGACAAAGTCACGCCCACTATGAGTTTGTAGTAATGCCGTTTGGATTGACGAACGCCCCAGCCGCGTTCATGGATATAATGAACTGGGTCTTTCAACCCTACTTGGATAGGTTCGTCATTGTGTTCATCGACGACATCCTAGTGTACTCAAGGTCTGAAGAAGAGCATGATGAGCATCTCCGGATTGTGCTACAAGTGTTAAGGGAGAAGAAGCTCTATGCCAAATTCAGCAAGTGTGAATTTTGGCTTAAGGAGGTGGCATTCTTAGGGCACGTGGTGTCTGCTGAAGGAATAAGAGTGGATCCTAGGAAGATTGAAGCAGTGTTGGATTGGAAACCACCTAGGTCAGTGGCTGAGATTTGCAGCTTCTTAGGATTGGCAGGCTATTACCGAAGGTTTGTAGAAGGGTTCTTGTCAATAGCAGCGCCTGTGACAAAGTTGTTAAGGAAGGAAGTACCCTTTGTATGGACGGATAAGCAGCAGGAGAGCTTTGAGAAGCTTAAGAAAGTGTTAACTGAAGCTCCGGTCTTGATTCAGCCAGAGGCAGGAAAGGATTTCACGGTGTATTGTGATGCTTCTCACACGGGATTGGGATGCGTACTGATGCAGGATGGAAAAGTAGTCGCGTACGCATCTCGGCAATTAAGGCCTCATGAGGTTAACTACCCGACTCATGACTTGGAATTAGTAGCAGTAGTCTTTGCTCTGAAAGTGTAGAGGCATTACCTTTATGGGGAAAAGTCAGTGATCTACACAGACCACAAGAGTCTCAAGTACTTATTAACTCAGAAGGAGTTGAATCTGAGGCAGCGAAGGTGGGTGGAATTACTAAAGGATTACGACTGTTCTATAGAGTATCATCCGAGCAAGGCGAATGTGGTAGTAGATGCCTTAAGTCGGAAGGTTGTGTCGGATCTGAGGGCGATGTTCGCACACTTGAGTTTGTACGATGATGGAAGTCTGCTGGCAGAATTGCAAGTCAAACCAACATGGTTGAATAAGGTAAAAGGAAGTCAGTTGATGGATGAGGATCTATGTGTTAAGTTACAACAAGTACAGAACGGAGAGTTAAAGGATTATGGTGTTAATGATGAGAGAGTATTGTGTTTCAAGGGTAAGGTCTGTATGCCTAAAGACAAGGACCTAAGACAGAGGATTCTTCGGGAAGCGCATAGTAGCCCTTATGCTATGCATCCCAGAGGCACTAAGCTGTACAAGGATTTAAGGGAACAGTTTTGGTGGCCTGATCTTAAACAGGAAGTTACTGAATTCGTGGGAAAATGTTTGACGTGTCAGCAAGTTAAGGCTGAACACCAAGTTCCATCAGGATTACTCCAGCCAATCGAGATTCCGCAGTGGAAGTAGTAGAGAATTACCATGGACTTCGTTAGTGGGCTTCCCCTTACGCCTACTAAGAAGGACTCGGTATGGGTAATAGTGGACCGTTTGACCAAGTCCGCGCACTTTATCCCGGTGAGAGTTGACTATTCTTTGCAGAGGTTGGCAAAGTTATATGTGGCGAAAATTGTGAGGTTACATGGAGTGCCGGTGTCAATCATTTCGGATAGAGACCCAAGATTTACGTCTCGGTTTTGGAGGGCACTTCATCAAGCTTTAGGCACTAAGTTGGACTTCACTACGGCTTTTCATCCACAATCAGACGGTCAGTCTGAGTGGGTAATACAAGTGTTGGAGGATATGTTGAGAGGCTGTGTGATGGATTTCCGAGGAAGTTGGGAAGACTATTTGCCTTTAGCAGAGTTCGCCTACAACAACAACTATTAGGCTAGTATTTGGATGGCACCGTATGAAGCGTTGTATGGTCGGAAGTGTCGGACTCCTACATGTTGGACAGAATTGGGAAAACGTCGAGTTTTGGGTCCGAAAATGGTGGCAGAATCCGAGGAAAAGGTTGAGATAATTCGGGCACGGTTAAAGGAAGCATCTGATAGGTAAAAGTCGTACGCGGACCTGAAACGGAAGGAAATAGAGTTCGATGTGGGGGATCAAGTGTTCCTTAAAGTGTCACCTTGGAAGAAGGTAATGAGATTTGGACGAAAAGGAAAGTTAAGTCCAAGGTTTATAGGACCTTATCGAGTATTGAAGCGAATTGGTCCAGTGGCATACCAGATTTGAAATTGAAGCAGATGCATGACATATTCCATGTGTCCATGCTACATCGATATCGATCAGACCCATCTCATGTGGTACCAGTCGAGGAGGTGGAGCTAAGACCAGATTTGTCCTACGAGAAAGAGCCGATTTAGATGTTGGAACATGATGTGAAAGTGTTACGGAGGAAGTCAGTTCCTCTAGTCAAAGTTTTATGGCGCAATCATGGAGCGGAGGAAGCTTCGTGGTAACTAGAAGAGGCAATACGACAGCAATACCCTCACTTATTTCAGCCAGGTAATTTCGAGGACGAAATTATTTTAAGGGGGTAGAACTGTAATATCCTAAAATTGGGCTTATGCATTTTTGCTTAATTTTATGAAATAGCATGTCTATTGTGATATGGATGTGTTGTGTGTATTTTTAGAACCTTGGATATGTAAGGAAATGTCTTGTCTTGGAAATGTAAGGAAATGTCTTGTCTTGGAAATGTAAGGAAATGTCTTGGAAATGTAAGGAAATGCCTTAGAAATGTTAAGTTTTAAAGTTTAAAAGAGGGAACTAAGGCAAGGTGGCCTTAAGAAAATTTATGGAAGAAATATGACAAGAAATTGGGCTTGGAAAAGTGGCTTGGATGTGCCACTTAAGGCTCTGGAAATGATGCCATACACTGTGCAAGGAGGGCTTGTGTTCGAGTCATGAGGGAAGCAAATAAAAGTTTTATTTTTGCGCCATGGGGAAGAGGTAATGGACGGTATTAAGGCATTAAGGGAGGAGTTTAAATTCTTTTAAAATTTCGACTAAGGGGTAGATAAATGATAATTTATTTTAGATTACTTTCAAGAGATAAATGAGGGATTATTCTTTAATTTTTAAATAAAGAGATAAGGAGGAAAATAAGGGAGAAGTGATGGCCAAGTAAGGGAGTCTTGGCCTAGTAATTTCGGCAATAGGAGGAAAAGAGAGGCCATTCTGCATTATTTTCTTTTTCTTGAAAGCCTCTGCCGAATTCTCTCTGCAACCCTTTTCTTTTTCTTTTCAATTCCCCAAAAAGCTGAGACTAAGATCCCCTGGTCTTGCCGAATTTCCCTTCTCCCACCATTGCCGAATTCCCTAGTGACTCTTTTCCCTCTCTTTTCTTTTGATAAAACCAACAACACAGATAACCTCTAGCCGATTTCTTGTTAAGTTCCAAAAGCCGAAAGCTTGTTAAGATCTAGGCCATAGCTGAATAGCGTGTGGATTCAAGTAAAGGATTGCCGATTTCATTAGTAAGGGTAAGAATCTATTATTATCATTATATTTCTTTTCTTAAAGTCCAAGATTAAGATTCTAATGCCATTTGTGTCTCTTGGCCGAAATTAAAAAGGATCTTCCGGGATTTTGTCTATTGTCGACTACTAGGGAGAAGAGATCCTCCGGGAGTTATAGATCTAAGGGATTTCGACAGAAACTATAACCAAGGGGTTATTCCGGGATTTAAGAATCTTAAGGTAAGTGACTATGAACATTCGGCCAAGGCCCTATTTTAGTATTTAGATCTATTTTTATGTGTTTAAGCCGGAAACTAATCTATAAAGGGATTTAATATCAGCCGATTACAAGGAGGGGAGTCTACAACGTTCCGGGATTTGATTAGTAATCAAATCAGCAAGGTAAGGATTTTTGGTTACAATAATCCTTTGGGATTTAACCTTATAGCCGAATAGGCTTTTCCCTAAAATACTAAGTGTGGCTGAATGTCGGGAGTTAAGGATCTAAGGCAGTAGATCGGATTTCGGGATTTTAGTGAATTTGTTAAGCGAATCAGGTGTGTACCCTACCCTAAGTTTTAATATTTTCACGGCTATGTTTTAAATTGAATATGTTAATAAGATTGTGAAAATATGGCTAAGGTACCATGTAATGGTACAAAGTACTCAGGTACGTTTCCTACTCCTACTAGGATTATGAATACATGTTATATATAATATGTGAAAAGTGATAAGAATGTGAATTAAGGCATGATGTGCATGATATGTATGATATGGGGCATTCGGGTTATATGAAAAAGGGGAAGTGAATGTGGTGACTCCGGTCACATTATCTGAATGTGGTGACTTCGGTCATATTATCTGAATGTGGTGTCACATGACACAAATATTATCTGGTGGCTATGCCACGAAAATTATAAGGGCGATGAGCATGTCGTCTGCAATGCGCGACCGATGGTGTGTAGCGGATGGAGGGTTGACTTAGTAGTCCCCACGGTGTGCAGGTTGGTACGGGTGACGTGTAACGGATGGCTATCTAGGTTTGGGTTTGGGTTGCATCATGTTAATTTAATGATTTATGGATATGTATGATTTGATATGTCTGAATTTATTGAGACTTAGTGCTGTGGTTACACATTGAGTCTGTTGACTCACCCCGTTGTGGGAACATTTTTCAGGTGATGAACAGTGATGGACCGGGTCGGCAGGAGCTTAGTGGTGGCCATGCCCAGCAAGAAATTTATTATTATGTGGACTCCTTATTTTTAAGTACTTTAAATTTTATTTTGGGTTTTATGTTGATGTAATAAGGCCATAGTTGACGGTTTTATTTTTTTGTTTTAGTTATTATGTTACGTATTTTTCTTAATTAAAGATTAAGTAATTTAATTCAAAATAAACTTTAAATATTTTGTCACTTGAAATAAAAGGATTTTCAATATAAAATAAACTTGTTTTTAACTCGAGCCCAACCCACAAATAAACCATCTTCAAAACACACAGTTTTCCAAAGTAACAAAAGAATTTTGAACCGGTTTACGTCGAGGAACATTCCAGATCCGGTCAAGACTCGTGGGCCGTGTAGGGGGTGTTTCACATTAGCTCCATCAATGTCGTTCCATGCATGTAGCTGCACATTTAATTCAACAAATTAAAATAGCTTAAGACACATTAAATCGGCAGCCGCTATGACACATTAAAAACATGTTTGAGCTAAGACACAATAATACCTGCACATTAATTGGGCTAAAACATATTAAAAATATGTAATAGACTAAGACACATTAAAATCATGTACTAACTATGTAACATCCCGAAATTGGGCCTAGTAGGATTTGGCCCAATGGGCCTTGGGCGTAGGAATGTTTAAAATTTTTTAGAACAAGAGAACAACATTATTTCAAGTTGGACTTTCTAAGAAGGTAATTTTGGAAAGTTACGGGGTTTCTATGAAGTCACGGGTTCAAGTAAGGCTATAAGAAAATTTTATGTTTAAGTCTTTAAGGAGATAGAGTAACTGAGCTTAAAGCTTATGGAAATAAGTGAGTAAATGGTTGGCATAAATGAGCAATTGGTAAAGAGGATATGATGCCACATGAAGGACTTTAAGGGAAGAGGTTCAAATCCCATTGTGTCCAAATTTTGACTAATATTTTTGCACTATTTCCTTGAGTGTCAGCCAAGAGGTATATATGGCAAGTTTGACTTCTTTATTTTTGGTAAGGTGGCTAAGAAATAAGGAAAGGTTGAGGTTGGGGAAAGGAATCAAAAGGAAAAGGCAAGCAAGGGAAACAAGTGGCTTATTTCGTGGAGAATGCTATGGAAAATATGGTTGGCAAAATTTTGACCCTTATGGCAATGCATGTGGACGATTTTGGGGGTAGATAGGTGGCTAAAATTTTACTTTGGCATTTGGTAGGGTCTTGGTATTGTTTTGGTCAAAAATCTCATTTGCAACTTTAGTGTCATCTTCTCCCAATTTTCTATTCTCTTTGCCGAAATCTTCTAGCACAATAGTGCATTTTTCTTCTCTTTGGATTGGTCACATATTCACCTTTTGTCCATCTTCCTTGATAGCCGAAACTTCCATCTCATCCATATTTTCTTCTCAATCGTATTACTACTCATACTTTGATCAATTGGTAAGTGATTCATTTCAACATTTTATTTTTTTTTCTTTCTCTTAGTGCCGAATCTATGCCTTGGTGAGGGATGGCCATATTGACCGAGACCATCATTTTATTCTACCCTCTCAAATGAGACTATTTTCTCTTTTCGTAGTGTTTTAAGTGGGAGATCGTGTATTGTTCTAGCCGAAGTCAAACGGTGGAAATTGGATCCAATATCGATAAGGTAAGGGGGTTAATTTTGGATTTTTTGCTATATCTCTATTTGGCTATGTTGCAAATCGGATTGAAGTTTCGACTAATCGATTGTGTTTTAGGGACGAAATCACTCGATATATTCGTTTTGCAAATCCTTCGGATATAGTGGGTCAACAAAGAGTGGTTCTTTAGGGAATCCTAATCAAGGTGTGTAATCCCGTATCTTCTGAATACATATCTGAAATGGTGTGTAATCTCACACTTCTCTGAAAGTTTGTATGAAATATTTTGTTAATCAGTCGAAATACCGAAGAAAACCAAAAACCGGCATCTGTGATCACTCGGGCGTGCGTATGATCGTAGTGTTAATCGTATTTTGTAATAAAATAGTTTCGGTTAGAAGCAGTGACGTGTTTTTGAAAAATCACGAAAAATAGGAGAAAGGGAATTAGAAAGTGAATAAGATATCAAATTAAATTTTACTGTGTCTATTTTGATAAGGAAGAAACGGAGAAGGAAAAGGAATTCTATATTCTAAGATATCTTAATTTTAGTGAGACGGTTCTGAATGACTTCGTGGTTCCCTGATCTATCTTGGAAAAATCGTATAAAATTGTAAATAAGTTATAGTTTATATTTAAAGATTCCTTAGTGAGTCTATTTTAAATAGAAACAAGTGGGAGCAACATATGAAAACTGTACAATGAGATATTTGAATTTTGGGTAAGAGAGGTCAGAATCATTGGTCAGTGAAACAAGGGAACCTTTAAGGAATAAACTGTACTAAATAGTTAAGCTAAAAATTTTGGAAAAATTTTAGTAAAAAGATATATGAGTCTAGTTTCAAGGAAAATTTACGGATTTAGATTTCGAGATTTCTAACTCAAGTTATAGTCAATTTAGTCAGTACGACACAGATGGACAGTTTTAAATGGTTATGCCCAAATTAGTAGTTAACTCTGGATTGCGAAATTGCCGAATTACCCTTAGTGGGTAAATTACCGAATTACGAAATTACCCTTACAGGCCGAATTATGGAAATTCCTTAAAGGGCCGAAATACGAAATTGCTTATGGGTCAAATTGTTATATTGCCTTAATGGGCCGAATTGTTATATTGCCTTAATGGGCCGATTTGATAGATTGCTATAATGGGCCGACTTGATAGATTGTTATAATGGGCCGATATGCAAAGTGTTATAATGAGCTGATTTACGGATATGTCCTTATGGACTGAATTACAGAAATGCCCCTATGGGCCAAATAATCGTATTGCTTTAATGGGCTGATTCATAAAAAGTATTCAATAGGTTAATGGATGTTATTTTTATATAGATGTTTTACGATTATGTATGATGCATCTTTACATATTGCATGGGATGGGAAAATTTGAATGAAGAGAAGTATAGACCGGTGGCATTGCCACAAATACCGATAAAGGCTATGTGCCAATATAAACGTGATTTTGGCTTTGTGCCATCGTGATTAAGGCCGTGTGTGCGATTATATTACAGTATATGAATCGGTGGCTCAACCACAAATTTTATAAATGGCGCGCTTGATGCAAATTGGAGAGGCCAAGCGGGGTGGGTTGACTAGATCCCCACAGAGAGACCGGCCGTGGTGCGGGTGGAGAGATTGGTGGATGGGATGGGTTGCATTCATTTCATTCAATTATTATTTTGTTAATGGGCTTAGGCTGTAACAGACCAATATTGACCCTAATCGGAATGGTGGTTTCGGGACCACGAATCCGAGCCCGAGAAATATTTTGATATTATATTTTGTGTTTATTATATGTGGACTAATGTGTGTGAAAATATCGTAGAAAAATATTATCGTTTAATTGCTTAATTTGATAAAAAGGATTTAATCGAGAAAAGCGTAAAAGTTGCATGCTAAAGTGAAAGGTACTAATTTGCTTGTGGCTTTTTAAGTGGGTGTCCTAAAAGGGCAATTAGCCCATTGACCATAGTGATGGACGGCAACGAGCCAAGTTAGCTATCTATATATGTTAGTTTAATTATTTTTTTTATATATAAGGTTATGTTAGTATTTTATAAAGAAATAATGTTAGTGTATATATTAAACAAACATATAATAAAGCCATCATCACCTTCCTCCTCTCATAGCCGAATGTAAGAAAAGAAAACACCATTGTAGAGCTTTGAGTTTCGGCAACTTAGGAAGCTTGATTAAGATCAAGAACAAAGAAAAACGGAATTGGACCGGGGAAAGACAAAGGTTCTCGAATAGCCGATTTACACGGTCTATTGACAATCGAGGTAAGTCCTTTAGCTAAAATATGTTAAAGAGCTAATTATGACTATATTAAATAGTAAGAATTGATGAATTTTAGTACCTATTTATATCATGGCCGAATGTATATAGGTATACTAGGTTGATGATTAAAGTTGGTTATGTGGTGTGAATTGTTGGATGGTATAATGATATAATGATTTTATTGGTTTAATGTGAGCAAGCTCAATTGAATTGGACTTATATATATAATAGTTATGAAGTGTGTTTGGAATGTTTAATTACATTGATAAGATTCGGGCTTTCACGCCTAGCGTGCTCTGCATGCGATGTTACTTTTACGCTTTCACGCCTAGCAGGCTTTGTGCCGGTGTTACTTATCGGGCTTTTACGCCTAGCAGGCTTTGTGTCGGTGTCACTTATCGGGCTTTTACGCCTAGCAGGCTTGATGACGGTGATGTGTTTTACAAAAGAGAAACCGAATTTTGTTCAAGGCAAATTAAAGCTAATTTATTGAGTTAATGGCTCAGGTAAGCATGTAAGGTATGAATTAACTTCTTACCTATTTAAAATAAGGTAAGCAAGTAACTCAGTTATTTATTACAAATTGTATGTGTTACAAATGAAGTTTATATATATATGATTATAATATGTGTTCTCGATTTTATAAATGAATGATATGAATATTGTGGTTTTGGTCATCTATTATGTGTATACAAGACCAGGTATATTCGGCCACATGGATAGTTCGTGTATGTGATGCTATATGATAATAATTGAGCTTTAAGTATATGAATGTTTGTACGTTTGGTTATATAATGACATTTTGGTTTTGAAAGATTGGATTATGAGTAAATATTTTGATTATATAAGCATTCGGTTAAAGAGAAATTGTTCTATGAATTTATATGTTATATAGGTATGGAATTGAAAGCTTGAAAGTAAATGTGATTACAAACATACAAGTGGAATTATTTTTAATTTAAATGTTTAATGTTTGAATGTTATATTATTAGGAGCTTAGGACTTACTAAGCTAGTAAGCTTATTTGTGCGAAATGTTTCCTCTGTCTTATAGATTAGGTGCAAGCTACAAGCTCGTCGGGATCATTCAGAAAGTCGTCCACACTATCAAACTATTTTGGTACTCTTTCATTTTGGTTTTCGAGTGAAGGCATGTATAGGAAAAACTTTGTCTTTGTTTTGATGAAAACTTTTGGTTCATGTATATAATAGCCATGCGAATATGGCTAACTTTTTAGTTAAGTATGCTTTTGTGCTTTTGATACAAATGTCGGTTTATGTTGGTAATGTTTGTGCATCTTTAATCGAAGTTTAACCGTATTTGATAAGGAAATGTATGTTTATGAAATGAACCTTTTAATTAGGTGTTGTGGTAAGTAACCAATAGTACACTCGATTATATGGAACCATAGTTGTGTTTTGTTAATAAATCAATGATGTTATGATATTACGCGAATGTTTTAGGTATAAGTTAATTTGCATAAATGATTAAAATGCATGGACAATATGAGTTGTATGTGGGTATATTCGGTTATAAACTAGTTAATCATATTTTGCAATGAAATAGTTTTTAGTTAGCAGCAGTGATGTGATTTTAAAAAATCACCAAAAATAGGATAAATTGAATTAGAAAGTGAATAAGATATATAATTAAAGCTTATTGTGTCTATTTTGATATGAAAGAAACAGAGTAGGCAAAGGAATTTTATATTATGAGATATTTAAATTTTAGTGAGACCTGTTCTAAATGAATTCGTGATTTCCTGTTCTGTCTTGGAAAAATTGTTAAAAATTGTACAAAAATAATCATGGAGCATAGTTTATATGCTTAGAATCCTTAATGAGTCTATTTTTGATTGGAATAAACAAGAACATTATTGAAATTTTGTATAATGAGATAACTGAGTTTTTATAAAGATAGGTCAGAATCATCAAACAGTGAAATAGGGGAAACTTTGATGAATAAACTGTACTAATTGGCCACATGAAAAATTCTGGAAAAATTATGGTAAAAATTAGTCTAGTTTCAAGGAAAATTTACGGATCTAAATTTCAAGTTTTGTAACTCGAGTTATGGTCAATTTAGTCAGCATGATGTAGTTGGACAGTTTTAAATTATTATGCCCCGAATTAGTAGTCAAGTCTAGTAATGCCACATACTCGACTCCGGCAAAGGTCTCGGGTAAGGGGTGTTACATAGGCCCAAGATATTGCTATTTGGGTTCAGGCCCAATGGATAACGGTAAGGGGATTATGCACTGAGTTCTTGTAACTCACCCCCCTTTTCTTTAACCCTTGTAGGTAACGCTCCGTGACGAGGGCTTGGGCCATGGATGACTCGGGTGGAGGCCATATTTCTAAAATGGTTTATTTGGACTTTAGACTTCTTTCTCATTTATTTTATTACTTTACTATTTTGGGTTAAATGTTGTAATAAGGCCTCTGAACTATTTTTATTTTTGCTTTATGGTTGGGATGTTTTTATTATATTTCTTAAATTGTTTAAAAAGGGAATTTTCTGAAAACTTAAATAATGGTTTCCAAAATCGATTAACAAATGGATTTTCAAAATAAACTTTTACAAATATTTTTAACACGGATATTTTCTCTCGAACTTATAACGCTATTTTCAAAAGTCACGGTTTTGTAAGATCATTAGTTCAAATTTATCGATTTATCAAATCAAAGTTGTTTTCTTGATTTTTAACAAAGCAATATTTTAGTAAAAATAAAAAAGGGTTTAACATGCTCTGTTCGTGTGACATGCCAAATCTGCTCGTAACGCATGGGCCGGGTTTGGGGTGTTACAAACTGTGACATACTTAAAACATGCATTAAAATTAAACACATTTTACACTAAATTAAATTAATTAAATAACTTAAACTAAATTAACTATAATTTATTCCAGCAACTAAATGAGCTAAAGTGAGCTAAGTGAGCTAGAGTTCAGCTTGCAATAAGCTGCAAGGGAGCTGATCTAAGCATGATCAATGGATTCAGCTACTTGCTCTCTCCAAGCTCGATCGACATAGCTTGCTAACACATCTTGGAACCTATTAGCACGAGACTGAGTTATAGGTCCTTGTGGCAGCTCAATGGGTTCGGCGGTAGCTTCCCGAGCTAGGGTCACATCATCCCCCCTCTTCGAGGCGATTTTTCCCCAAATCGTCACCTACATCAAAAAGGGATAAATCAAAAACGTTAAAAGTAGCACTAACCCCATACTTACAAGGTAAGTCTAGCTTATAGGCGTTATTGTTAATCCTTTCCAAGATTTGAAAAGGATCGTCTCCCCTTGGCAAGAGTTTGGACCGTCTTTGAGTTGGGAACTCTCCTTGCGCATGTGAATCCAAACCCAGTCACCGGGTTCGAACGTCACTCGTTTACGTCTCTTGTTGACTTTACGAGCATATTGCTTAGTTCTTCATTCAATATTATCCCTAACTAATTGATGCAATTGTTTCACAAATTTTTCCTTTTTCTTTCCATCTACATGCACCAACTGATCAGAAGGTAAAGGCAACAAATCCAAAGGAGTTAAGGGATTAAAACCATACATTACCTCAAATGGGGAATACTTGGTAGCTGAGTGCACCGATCGGTTATACGCAAACTCGATGTGGGGTAGACACTCCTCCCAAGTCTTTAGGTTCTTTTGAATAATTTCTCGTAGTAGTGTTGACAAAACCCGATTAACGACCTCCGTTTGGCCGTTGGTTTGGGGATGGCACGTTGTTGAAAATAATAGCTTAGTGCCAAGCTTGCCCCATAAAGTCCTCCAAAAATGGCTGAGGAACTTGGTGTCCCGGTCCGAAACAATGGTCATCGGAACGCCATGCAGACGCACGATCTCCCTAAAAAACAGATTAGCAACATTTAATGTATCGCCAGTTTTATTACACGCAATAAAATGAGCCATTTTTGAAAATCTATCGACTACAAAAAACACAGAGTCTTTGCCATTCTTTGTTCTAGGATGCCCCAGAATGAATTTTATAGAAATATCCATCCATGGTGCTTCCAAAATCGGTAACAGAGTGTAAAGTCCATGTGGTTGGATCCTTGATTTCACCTTTTTGCAAGCAATACAGCGCTCGCACACTTTATCCACGTCTCATTTCATCTTCGGCCAATAGACGTGTTCTTGAAGTACAGCCAAAGTCTTAGCTATGTCGAAGTGACCCATTAAACCACTACTATGTGCTCCATGAATCAACACGTCTCTAGTTGATCTTTGGGGTATGCACAACTTATTTTCTCGAAAAAGGAATCTGTTTTGCCGAAAATACCTATCATATGCACCTTGCATACATAACTTGTAAATCTCTCCAAAATCAGAGTCATTAGCATATAGATCCTTCAAATAAGCGAAACCAAGCAATTTAACATCCAAACAGTTTATAAGAGCATACCTACTCGATAGTGCATCCGCAACGATATTTTCCTTACCTTGCTTATATTTAATCACATATGGGAAAGATTCTAAGAATTCGACCCATTTGGTATGAGGTTTGTTGAGCTTGGTCTGCCCTCTCAAGTGCTTCAAGGCTTCGTGGTCCATGTGTATAACGAACTCTTTCGGCCAAAAGTAGTGCTGCCAAGTTTCTAATGCATGAATCAAAGCGTACATTTTCTTATCATAGGTGGGGTATTTGAGCGTAGCCCCGTTAAGCTTCTCATTGAAATAAGCCACCGAACGCCCATCTTGTATTAGAATCGCACCAATACCCATGCCAGAGGCATCACATTCCACTTCGAAGGTTTTGTTAAAATCAGGTAAACACAAAAGTGGAGCATTAGTTAAGCAATCTTTAATTTTAACAAAAGTAAACTCTTGTTCATCAGACCAAGTGAAAGGAGAATTCTTTTTTATAATACCAGTTAATGGGCAGCAAGGGTGCTGAATTTCAGCACAAACTTCCTATAGAAGCTTGTAAGGCCATGAAAGCTTCTAACTTAGCTGATTTTGGTTGGACGAGGCCATTCTTGGATCACCTTAATCTTGTCTTGATCCACCTCGAGACCACCTGCACTCACAACGAAACCTAGAAAAATAATTTTTTCAGTACAAAAGCTACATTTCTTAAGGTTTGCATACAATACTTCCTTTCGCAAAACCTCCAAAATAGCACGTAAATGTTCAAGATGATCAGATAAGGATTGCTATAAATTAGAATGTCATCAAAATAAACTACACAAAAACAACCAATGAAAGACCTCAAAACATGGTTCATCAATCTCATGACGATAGTTAGGGTATTGGTGAGGCCGAATGGCATCACTAGCCACTCATACAAATCGTATTTGGTTTTGAACGTTATCTTCCACTCCTCACCCTCCTGCATGCGAATTTGATGATAATCGCTTTTTAGATCGATCTTAGAGATCAGTTTAGCGTCACCGAGTTCATCTAACATATCGTCGAGTCTAGGGATAGGATGACGGTACTTAACGGTAATTTTGTTAATGGCTCAGCAATCTACGCACATTCTTCACGAACCATCTTTTCTAGGCACCAACAAAACGAGCACCGCGCATGGATTTAAACTCTCCCGGAGGTATCCTTTCTCCACTAAATCTGCTACTTGTCATTGCAACTCCTTTGTTTCCTCGGTGTTGCTTCGGTAAGCCGATCAATTCAGAATTGTAGCCCCAAGAACGAAGTCTATTTGGTGTTCGATGCCTCAGAGAGGGGCCAACCTACTAGGCACTTCTTCTTGGAAAACGTCCTCGAATTCTTGAAGCAACAAAACAACAGAAGACAGCAAAGAGTTATCAAGTTCGTTAGCATCAAATAAACATTCTTTGTACATAAGTACAAGCACAGGCTGGCGCATCAACAAGGACTTCCTTACTTCTCTTTTCCTTGCAAATACATTCATTTTACCACTCTCGTTTTCTTTTCGACTTTCTTTTTCCTCTCGTGCTTTTACCTCCACTCTCTCGCTTCTTCCTTTCTTTTTCTCGTTTTTCTTTTCTTTTTCTTTTTCAATCTTTTTTTCTTGTTCTTTTGCTTTTGCTTTTTCCATAAATTCTTTCAATTTCAATTGATCATGGTACACTTGTTTTGGAGTAAGTAGGGCCAATGTTACATTTTTGCCTAGGTGCTTAAACGTATATCGATTAGTATAGTCGTCATGGATCACGCGCCTATCGAACTGCCATGGACGCCCCAAAAGGAGATGTCCCGCGTGTATGGGAACTACATCGCACATCACTTCATCTTGGTAGTTCCCAATGGAAAACGCTACCATGGCTTTCTTTGTCACTTTAAGCTCACCTCCGTCATTCAACCATTGCAACTTATACGAATTTGGGTGTTTGGTCGTAGCCAATCTGAGCTTTTCCACCATCATGTTACTTGCGACGTTAGTGCAACTTCCGCCATCAATGATCATACTACACACCTTGCCTTGGATGTGGCATTGGATGTGGAAAATATTCTCCCGTTGCTGTTCAGTTTCAGCACTTTGGATGTTGAGACTTTTCTTCAACACAAGGATTTCTCCTTCAACCGGATACTCCAAATTTTCGTCTTCGTCGGTTGGCTCTTTGGGTTCATTTACGATTTGCTCCTCAAATTCGATTTCTTCGTCAGCCCTTACCACCATAACTCACTGATTGGGACATTAGCTAGCTATGTGCCCCTGGCCTTGACACTTGAAACATTTGATGTCTCTCGTACAATTTGGCACCGACTCGTTTTTATTCCAACTTGACTCGCCAACGGGCTGATTGGATTTAGCCGCTACAACCGACTCTTTTGTTCGAACAGGGTTTTTTTTACTCATTAGCTCCATTTGTTGGTGATGAGATTGGTGTAGGATCGACTAAATCCTTTTCGTTTGAGTTGTTTTTCGACTTTTATCGCCATGTGGACCATGTCCATCACTTCAATATAGTGTTGTAATTTAACTATGTTGGCGATGTCACGGTTTAGGCTTGTAAGGAATCTGGCCATAGTCACCTCTCGATTCTCCTCGATGTCAGCCCGGATCATTACTATCTCCATTTCTTTATAATAATTTTCAACGCTTCTATTGCCTTGGGTAAGACTTTGGAGTCGTTGATAAAGATCCCGATAGTAGTACGAAGGGATAAATTGTTTCCACATGATCGACTTCATTTCAGCCCAAGTAGAGATGGGTCTCTCACCATTTCGTCTTCGGCTCGTCACGAGCTGGTCCCACCACACAATGGCATAATCCGAGAGCTTCATCTTTTTGCTCTCCGAATAATTGTGGCATTCGAAGACTAGCTCTATCTTCTTTTCCCACTCCAAGTAAGCTTCGAGGGGTATAGCCATTTAATATTTTTAAGGCTGCCATCAACATGATTTCTTTTTCGATGGCCTCAGTTTCTATGCCCTTGTTGTCGACCACTTTGAACAGAAGAATGGTCACTCTCGTTGTCACTAGGCTCGTATGGATCGTCTCGATTTTGCCTAGGAAGTCTGCACCTTGCCTTTGATTTTGAGGGGTCCTCTCGCGTTGGACTTGCTCATCTAGTTGCTCTAAATGCTCGTTTATCGGTTCTATTACTTATCAGAGCATCCTTTGGAATTTACGCATCATGGCTTGCTGCTCCAAATCGGGAGCTCCACCACCTCGAGCTACGTTTCAAATTGGTCGAATGCCATCATCTTCGTTTCGATTTCTTTCTGGACTATGTGACATCTTAAGTACTCACACAAAACCCTCACAAATTCTTTCACAAGAAAATCACACACACTTGGCTTTTTCTACACTCGAATAAGCTTACGACTCTCGTGCCTTTTTCCTCTCAATCCGCCTCTCTAACTTCTTTAAGGGGACTATTTAGACTTAAAAGCAGTTCAATGTGGGTCGGTTTGCAAAAGAGTTGACGGTTTAGGGTAGGATTGATGTTAGGACCAGTAGGTAGGCTAAAAACAAAATAAGTTGGTTTAGGTGTGGCCGAATAGTAGAAGGAAACAATAAGACTAATTCGGGCAACAAACAGAGCTTTTAAAACTCAGCAACAAAGAACTTGAACACTTTCTCTTCTTTCTTTTTTTAATTTCAAATTTCTTCTTCTTTTTTTTTAAATTACAAAATGCTAATTTCAATAAGTACTTTGTATTCACGAAATTTTTTTATTTTTTATTTTTTTGATCGAATTACAATATCGTAGTGCCGAGAATGTCGATCCTTACTCCAATTTCACTAGCCCTGATACCAAATGATACGAGCTCGGTTGTAGATGTCTTGAGTCGTATGTGTTGCCCAATCGTGAATTTGAGTAAGAGTTTGTTCATTTGAAAGAAAACTGAAAAAAAAGGATAGAAAATAGGCTCAAACAAAGGGTTTGAGATGGTTTAGGGAAGTGGATAGATAAAATCGGCTAAGGCCAAAGAAAGAACCAACAATAAAAAGAATTGTTGACCCGAATCTTAATAAGGCACTTAGATGATTTCGGTTTAGGAAACGGCAGTTGAACCTTGACTCGCTATCAAATGTGATAGGAACCAAAGGTATATGAACGCCACACCAAAGGTGATAAGTTCGGTTTAGCAAAGGAAAAACTGACGCCGCAAGACAACTTGATAAGTCAATTCAGTCCCGAAAAGAACAAGGAGAATTGGAAATCTCACAAGTTTTAAATTAAGCATAAAATTGGCAAAAGTCCGAAATACATGAAAATAACTAAGTATTTATAGTGATAAACCTAAGCTAGCCGAATGGTCAATGAGGCAACTAAATGGACACTTGTGTGCAGCTTTAATGAGCTGAAAATTCCATGAAGTTTCCAAACAGCTTCCTTGAAGTTTCCTTGTGCATGGAGGACGTCAATGGATAGCTTCTAGATGCCTTGTTTCAGCTGAAAATTAATTGAGGTGTTTGGGAGCTGAATTGACTCAAGTAGGTTCGGCCATGGTGCTTGAATGGCTTTAATTGTGCTGATTTGATCAGCTGAATGGACTTGGGATTTAATGAGCATCTTAGAGAAGAATAATCAGCACACTTCTTGGCTCTTGGTGTTTCACGAAAAGACACATAGAAAAGCTAAAGGCAGCAGCTAGAGTTTTAATTCAGCTCATTGTCCATTGAGCTCCACGAATAGTCACATGAAAAAGAGGAATCATCAGCTCCATCAATGTCGTTCCATGCATGTAGCTGTACATTTAATTCAACAAATTAAAACAGCTTAAGACACATTAAATCGGTAGCAGCTAAGATACATTAAAAACATGTTTGAGCTAAGGCACAGTAATACCTGCACATTATATGTAATAGACCAAGACACATTAAAATCATGTACTAACTACGACATACTTAAAACATGCATTAAAATTAAACACATTTAACACTAAATTAAATTAATTAAATAACTTAAACTAAATTAACTATAATTTATTCCAGCAGCTAAATGAGCTAAAATGAGCTAAGTGAGCTAGAGTTCAGCTTGCAATAAGCTACAAGGGACGCCTATTGAGCTGGTCTAAGCATGATCAATGGATTCGGCTACTTGCTCTCCCCAAGCTCGATTGGCATAGCTTGCAAATGCATCTTGGAACCTTTTAGCACGAGACCAAGTTATAGGTCCTTGTGGCAGCTCAATGGGTTCAGCGGTAGCTTCCCGAGCTAGGGTCACATCATTGGTGGCATAGTATCTTCTAAAAGAGATAGATTACTTCCTATAATGAAACTGAATTTCATTCCTGATTTACATTCCATAAAATCTAGAAACCCTCGTTTGTTTTCATAATTTTTATGATTTTTTTCAACTTTAAAGCATATATTAACTCATATATCTTTTTCAGTCATTTCAGTTGTAATTACAAATCATTTTTTAACCTTATTCTTATTAGTAGGTGAAGTCGTAGGACTATATGATTCATCAGAAAAGGGCATAATAGTCACTTTTTTCTGTATAATAGGATTATTGGTCATTCGTTGGATTTATTCTGGACATTTTTGATTAAGTGATTTATATGAATCATTAATCTTTCTTTCATGGGGTTTCTCCCTTATTCATATGGTTTCCTATTCAAAATTTAAAAAGTGAAAAAATAATTTAAGTGCAATAATCGCACCAAGTGCTATTTTTACCCAAGGCTTTGCCACTTCGGGTCTTTTAACCAAAATGTATCAATCTGCAATATTAACACATGCCTCTCCAATCCTAGTGGTTAATGATGCACGTAAGTATGATAGTATTAGGCTATGCAACTCTTTTATGTGGATCATTATTATCAGTAGCTCTTCTAGTTATTACATTTTGAAAGGCCATAAAGATTATTGGTGAAAACAATAATTTTTCATTTTAATTTGGGAAAATCCAATACATGAATGAAAGAAGCAATGTTTTACTAAACACTTATTTTCTTTCTTCTAAAAATTATTACAGATATCAATTGACTCAACAATTGGATCATTGAAGTTATCGTATTATTAGTCTCGGGTTCATCTTTTTAACCATAGGAATTTTTTCGAGAGCCATATGAGCTAATGAGGTGTGGGAATCATATTGGAGTTAGGACCCAAAGGAAACTTGGGCGTTTATTACTTGGACTGTATTCGCAATTTATTTCCATACCTGAACAAATACAAATTTGGAAGGTGCAAATTTCGCACTTGTGGCTTCCATGGGATTTCACATTTTTTTACTTAAACTTAAAGAGAAGGAAAAAGACTTCTTCTTTTTTTTTTTCATTGTACAACGAACACTTTTAAAAACCATAGGATTACTTTTTGATTTTTTTATTCATGAAAATTACCTATAAAAGTAATTATATAGAATAGTTTCAACATTCTCGCATGATAATAAGAGGACAAATTTCAGATAAATACCAATACCTATTACTGGTAAAAAGATAAAGATCGAAATAAATAATTCTCGTGGTCCATAATTAAAAAAAAAAAAAAACTTGGAGCATTAAATAGCTTGTATCCATAGAACATTTGATGTGACATAGATAATGAATAAATAGGAGTTAATATCATTCCATTTGCCATTACGAAAGTAATTAGTATTTTTGGCATTGAAAAATATTTTTGGCTCGTAATTATTCCAAAAAAGACTATCAATTCTGCAAGAAAACCACTCATGTTTGATAATGCAAGAAAAGCCATGAATAAGAAACTGAACATCGTAAATATTTTGGGAATCGAAATGGTCATTCTGCCCATTTCGTCAAGATAAACAAGACGCATTCTATCATAACTCGTTCTTGCCAAGAAAAAAAGGTTGAGTGATCAACAAGTACACTTTTGAAAACGTTGGTGACCAAATTGTTATATTCTTTTAGTTGAATTACCAAAACAAAAGTTTATCCATAATTAGGTGACTAATGTTGTAGTTTACCCAATAAGAGACAATAACTAAATGAAAAGAGCTAAATGTTTCAAGCAAACCCTAACATAAGATAACTCGGAATTATCATTTTGAAAAAAAAATCCATAAAGAATTTTTTAGAATGTTTTGAATATTTTATATATTTTGAGTTTGTTTTAATTTTTATAGATTTTGAAAACAAATTCAAGATTATTTTGATTTTTTTTATAATATTTTTTTAAGAAAATTTTAATCTATTCATTTTCAAAACTAAAAACTTAAAAGAAATATATCTACACAAATTTATCAATTTATTTTTCGATACTTGAGTTGTGCAAAGAAATGTTATATTGGTACAATAATTTAAAATAACTCTAAATTTATTTGAGTAGACACTTACATAAATAGGTTGTCTACTCAACTTTTTAATTTTCAAATTTAATTCGATATTTAATCTGAAACATGAATTTTAATTTTTTGTAATTATATACATTAAATTTCGAATTTAGTTTAAATATATATAATTTTTATTTTAATTTAATTATACATTTTAAAAATAATATTTTATTAATTATAATATCAATCATTATATATAAAATTACAAAAATAATATATAGGATTATGTATTCAACAAAGATTATATAGATTTGAACTGATGGCTTGATGGTCAAGAGTGTCCACTTACCTTAAATGTGGCCTGAATTTAAATCATATTAATCATATTTGTTGTGTTTAGACTTTACCTTATTATTATAATTAAAAAAATTATATAGATTTATCATTTTCAAAAGAAGCCAAAAGTAAATTAAACTGTGGGAGGGGTGCCTGCGATTTCCATATCCAAGCCCATTAATGATTAACCTCAATATATAATACAAAAAAGACACCCTTCCTTTTTTAACATTCATTTGGATCTCTCTCCTCTCCTCTCGTCTCTCTATCGCTAGGGTTTTGCGTCTGCTCATTTGTAAGTAAGTCCCCATCCGTTAGCTCTTCTTTACTATCTAACTCTATAATCTTAATCTCTTTTATGTTTATACTCTACTCTTTTTCTTCTTTTTTGTAATATATATCTTTCTTAATTTCCTCTTTTTTCTAACTTTACAAAATGAGGTTTGCATAGGGTTTTTTTGGTCCCCTTTTCTCGGTTTTTTTTTTCATTTTTTTCTTTAATATCCATATCCTACCAAACGTCAGGTTCCTGCTTCGCTAGCTTTCTGAACGCGAGAACGTTAATTCATTTTAGTTCTATTTTATCTCAAACAGGTCATTTTAATAGTGGGTATTGATGTTTAAACAGAGAAAAAAAAAGAGAGAGAGAGAGTTTCTTGATTTTAAGTTTATATATAGTTATGGCAAAACGCTTGGTTCTGGGCTTTACACATGCACATATTGTCATAGCAGTGCTAGTTGGCCAGCTTTTGCTTTCAAAGAGCAGCTTTCATTTTTTTGATTCTTATCTTTTAAGGTGCCCCCTTTGATTATTATATCATATGGATTCCATCCTGTTGTCTTTTCCATTTTATTTTATTATATTGTTGGGTGTTTTTAAAGATACTAAGTAGTTGGAGGCAAAATGTAATTCTTACCTCTAAGCTAAGGAAGAAGAAGAAGAAACATGCATAGAAAATGTCATCTGTTGTGGGTATTTTCTAATAAGTTGAAAAGAAGACTGCTTGATGAACCTAAACCTAGTATTTTTTTTTTCCTTTATTTTATTTTATTTTATTTTTTTGTTTATGTATGCATGTAAGTGAAGAAAGGCTGCTTAGCTATTTTTTTAGGTAAGTTGACTTGGCTATTAATTTGGAGATTACTGCTTTTTTCATAAGAGTTTCTTGTGCTGACAGTTTCATTAGTCTGGTAATGGGGAAGATGCAATTTGATATTAAAATGGGAATTCAAGTTTTAGCAAACATCTTTCTCTTTCCTTTATTTTCTTTTTAATTTCTCGCTTTCATTGTCTTATTATGGTACCTTCTTAACTTCTGGTTCATGTTGAAGTCAGCTTGCACAGTTTTTTGCTGTCACTGATGTGTAAAAAAAAACCATTCTATTTAGGCAACTTGCCTGCAAATTGAGATTAAGTTGTAGAAAGAATGTACTAGCTATATTTGAATCTATGCTGAAGTGTCCTTCCCTTCAGGAATGACATTGGTTATAATTGCACTAATCAGCCTGACTTACAAGTAAATCTTATAACCTCTTTTCCAAGTTAATATAGTTGAAACTCTACTAATGAGTATCCATTGGGTTTACAGGTTATTTGACTAGTATACTATTAGTCCTTCTCTTCTTCATTGTCTGTGGACAATAATGCTTCTGCATGTTTAATATGATCAAGTAGGATACTTACAGTTATATTTGTATTTACTTAGTAACTTTTTCCAATCCAAACATTTATTGGATTGATGCAGGCTCTTCTACTTTTACTCTACGCCCACTAAGTTTATGGAGCTGTTCTCATGTATATTTCCCATAGCACAGTCATTTGCTCGTTATAATTTGAAGACGAGTTGTTAATTAGCTGAATGCCTGAACATATCCTTTCCGTTTGATTGGTGACTGTTCCATTAATAATAACATTTTTGGTGGTTACTGTGAATGTATGTTTGTCTTAATGTGCTATTTTCCAATTGGGCAATGTTTAATAAGATTTTTTTATTAAAATCTGGGCATGGTGTTTGTTGGTAAATATCTGTTTCTGTCACACAAGTTTTGGTGACTAGTGTCTCTCTCTTGGGCATCAATTTTTTTGTTTATATATTGTGTTCTTGCTACTATTCCTAGACACATTTTCGCTGTTTAGCTTAGTGGTCTACTGAGAAACAATAATTTGTCTTCTGATAATTTCTTTTAATTTATCACTTCTGTTAATAGGCAGATATCCTAGTTTTCACAAAAAGAGAAAAAAAACTCAAAAGAGTTATTGTTTCTTGGCTTCTTGCTGCAATGGGAGATGCAGAAAATGCCCTTCCACCTTCAAAGAAGAGGGCTGCTGGAAGAGAAATTTCTCGGGATAACCCTGGACTCGATGATGTGGAAGATTCTTCTGAACAAGAGACTGGAACTTTTAAGAGGGCTAGTGAAGAAGTGTTGGCAAACAGAAGAATTGTCAAAGTTCGGAGAAATCAAACCACTTCAACTGCCTCAGCAAATCCCTTCTCTGGGATTCGCTTGGTCCCCCCTACTGAACCAACTGCTACTCCTGCTGCACCTAGTTCAGCCCCTGAATCTGGCACAATCACCACTCAGGTTACAGCTGATGCACCAATTTCTAGTGAGAAAGAAGTTTCAGAAGATGGGAAAAATAATGTTAACAAATCTGAAAAGAGTGAGGAAGGAAATGACCGGGAGCCAGAGAAAAATAATGATGAAACTGAGCCTGATAATGCAAAGAGTGAAAGTGAGAATATTAAGCAGTCTGAAAGTAAGAAGCATGAGCCAGTTTCTGATGCTGTTGCTGATAAGGAAAGTGCTGAGGATGAGAGCAGTGTTGCTGTAAATGAAGAAACTCAAAAGGAGGCCAATGATGAAAAACTGGCGGGAGTTGAGGCCAAGGATGAACATAAGAAAGGTGACGAGACTGCAAATGCTGATAACAAAGATAAGAGTAGTGAAAATGCTGATTCAACTGCAGAAGGTGCATCATTGAGTTCATTCCAACAGCTTTCAAGTAGCCAGAATGCCTTCACAGGACTCGCTGGCACTGGATTTTCTACTTCTTCATTCTCCTTTGGATCTACCACAAAGGATGGTCCTACGGGTGCTTTTGGTTTTGGTCTTTCAACAAATGGAAATTCATCCCTCTTCAACACATCAGGGACTTCAATTGTTTCTAAGAGTGAGGGAAGTGGTTTTCCTGCCATGCAGGAGGTTCTAGTTGAGACAGGAGAAGAGAACGAGAAAGTTATATTCTCTGCTGATTCTGTGCTGTTTGAATTCATAGATGGGGGTTGGAAAGAGCGTGGCAAGGGAGAACTTAAGGTGAATGTCTCAACAGCTGGAGCTGAAAGAGCCAGGTTGCTCATGAGAGCTAGAGGAAATTACAGGTTGATTCTTAACGCAAGTCTTTACCCAGATATGAAGCTGACAAATATGGACAAGAGAGGCATCACTTTTGCCTGCATGAATAGTACTGGTGAAGACAAAGAGGGTCTGTCTACATTCGCTTTGAAGTTCAAGGACGCTTCCATAGTTGAAGAGTTCCGTGTTGCTGTAATGGCACACAAAGGTAACACAGCTACTGTTCTGAAGACGCCTGAAAATTCCCCTTAAGCTGCAGAAGCTTGAAAAGGTATCTCCGTTAGATCTGATCTGTCCTGAACTTGCCATTACCAGTAGTCCTCTTTCGTTATTGAGGAAGTATCGTTGCTTGGGCATATGCTTTTATAATACCTATGCTCTTATATGTAGCAGAGTCCGAGTCAACCGAGACCAGTTCAATCTGTTTTTGATTGTTATAAATCGTGTATGTAGGAGAGTCAGTCAATAGAGACCAATCAAATCTTTTATCGGTTGTTATAAACTATGTAGCCTGCGGGAGAATGTTTCAACCTCTCTTGTTTTTCATGGTTCCCGTCATGGAATTAAACAACTTCATGAGCTGCCGAGGTATCAAGATATGCAATGTTTACTGTTTACATAGCTGTGCCATTGGTATGGGATTAATATGTGGAATTTCAGTGTCATTTATTTGGGGGGGGGGGGGTGGGAGGTTTATAGTATGATAGGATTAAGTATAGTTATGTTGCTATAATGATATTTCAATTTTTTCGACTCGTTCGGGCATTGGTTTCGGTGTGTGACCGAGTGTATGAAAAAAGAGAACTTAAAAATTTTGAACATACCCGTATACTGATATTTTATCTTTATTAAGCTTTGAATGTAACGGAGTGGCTGGAACAAGTGTGGAAGTAGAAATGACAAATCCGAACAAGGCTTGCTTTGTTTGTGATTAGATACTAGAGGTGAATAGGAGATTGACGTATTTGAAACTTGATCGAGTGGTTTGGGAGTGTAATTTAGTTTTGGAATTTTTACTCGATTTCGAGTAGAAATAATCCAACTTATTGCTTTAAAGTTGAAATTGAGATTAATTATTTTTCATTGGACACATTAGTTTAATCAAACAAGCTGTTGGACGTTTAAGGTGAAAATTAGTCAAATTTGTAACTAAGGATTTATGAGTAGATTGTAATTGATTGATTAAGTCACATAAAACATATAGAAATTATGTTGATCTTTTGAAAGTGAATTTACGTTTTTAATTCAAATCTTACAAAATAAATTCATTTTTCTCGATTCAAATCTGAGCATAACATAATTAATTCAACTTCTAATTTAATCACTCAACTTTCAAAAAATAATAAATCAATCTTACTAACAATTTTCAGTTAATGACATTACAGACTCTTTGTTGTCATTTAACCGGTCAGTTGAAGGGTTTGTTGTTATTTAAATAGTCTCATTTAAGAACCTTAGCTGGGTAGTAGAAGAAGAGAAAAAGAAAAAGAAAAGAAGAAATGGAGACGTCGATCGTGATTCCGGTGTGCTATTATGGAAACCCAGCCAATTTAAAGACTTTTTGGTCCAATGACAACCTACGTAAGAGGTTTTTTGGGTGTAACAAGTATGAGAGTGGGTTTCGTAATCCATGTCGTTTTTTCGTCTAATTTGATCCACCATTGATGATTCACGAATTTTGTTGTTGAGTGTTTTAAAACAAGTTAGAACATTGAAGAATGGAAGGAGGAGGGAGAGAAAAACATGGTGTTTGGTGCTATTATTTGTAATACTGTTGTTGTTGATTAAATGAAAAACCAACTTATATGATAGCTGGTATTGTTGTTGTTGTTGAAATGGAAAATCAGCTTATGTGACCGCTAGTATTGAGGTTGTTGAAATGGAAAATAATATCATGGTGTTGTTAATTGGTTTTGGGTTTTAGATTAAATTCTTTACATTTTCTCTAATGAAATTGATTAGATAAGAGTTGCATAAATAGAGCAAGTGTTTACAACAAGAGAAAAAAAAAGGCCAAACAGAGCAATTGTTTATATACTAACCAAGGCAATAGCAAATGTATAACAATATGTATATATATGTATGCATGCATGCGGGCGCGTGTGTGTGAATGTGAAGAACGATAAAAATGAACTTTGCATCATTTGGGAGATTATATTTCATGGTGAGTAGACCTAAATGTCATGGGCTGGAAAGGGTATCAACTTGCTAGTATGTTTTAGATGAGACTCGAAATTTGAAAGACTAATGTCAATCTCATATATTTGTATTTTATTTCATTTGATTTTCTAAATACCCTATGGGATGTTTAATCTTCTTTTAAGTCTTGAAAGAGTATTTGGTTATTGTTTTTCATTTTCTTACTTGCATGGATCAATGCTCCCTTTTATTGAATCCTCAACCGAAGATAACAATTTTCATCATCTTTTTGTAGACTTTGTCTCGAATGGTAGAAAAAACAAAACAAATGAAAGAAAAAGCATAAAATATTGGTCGAAATTATACTTCATTCATTAATTAAGGCCAAATTGTTTACAAAGGGAAGGGCAAACTATTGCCAAATTTGCCTACAATTTAGTACAATTCAACTCATTTAATTGTAGACAAATTAAAAAAAAAAATATTCAATAACTATTTGCCTAAGTTAAAATACCTGTGGCAATAATAGGCAAATTTACAAAAAATAATTTGCCTAAGTTAAGAAATCAGTAGCACTAGTAGGCAACTTTGCACAATAAGCTCAAAAGTTAACAAAATAAACTTCGGTTCACATTATCATCGATGGGTCTGAGATAAATGACTACTGAGTAGAAGGCATCCATCTAATAGGGGTTGATTCTCCGGTTGGTTTCCTCTTGAATTGAAGCTTTTCTCTTAAGACAACTTTTTGGTAAGTTGGGGCAGCTTGTTGATGAGTTGAGGCTATTTTTTGGTATGTTGGTGTAACACCCCTAACCCGTCTCCGTTGCTGGAATAGGGTCACAGGATATTATGACAATTAACATATTCTATAATATTTAAACACACTTCAAAAATCAATGTAAAAATCATAAATCAATGTCCAATCAATAATCATAGCATTCATACAAAAACGGAACTTAAATCGGGCCTTTAGAACTTAAAAATCAATTTAGAAACAAGTGAGGACTAATTTGAAACAAAACAGAAAAATGTGAAAAATAAAATAACAGGGGTCACATGGCCATGTAGCCAGACCGTGTGAACATTCGAAGTCGGGACACACGATCGTGTCCCGGCCCGTGTGTCCAGTTGTGTGGGTATTCGAAATAAGGCCACACGACCGTGTTGCAGGCCATGTAACATACTAACTTGAAACACATAGCCGTGTGGGGTGACCGTGTGTGGCACATGGCCATGTGACAATCCGTGTCCTAGGCTGTGTGCAACATAATTTGCCTTAAAACAAGCCAAAACATTAACCTTTTCTTGCACAACAAACCATACCATTTCCAAACATTTTCATATGATCAAAACACTTTAAATCATATCAAAAACATATCAAATCAACCATCCTATGAACCTAACTAATATGCCACCAAAAGGCACCACAATTCATACACCAAATCAATCCAACCAACATCTCAAGTTCATTAATTAAGCACATATCAAACACACCAAAACAATTTCAAACATACATGTCATTCAACCATGGTTTACCTATTAACTATAAACATTAAGGCATACATGAGCTTGGCACCACTCAAAACATGCCAAATTGCCAAACTACAATCAGGCCCTATTACATGCCAAAATACACATATCATTTAATCTAAATGTCTATCTAATGTACCCTCATTGGTACCACAAGTTAACACAACTCAAACTCAATGGCATAAATTCATACTTTAAACTTACATCACACACCTACCATTTAACCATTTCATTCACACTTCAATGAACCAAATGCCATCTAAATCACAAAGCATTCATAAGTGAACAAAACTCATACTTACATATATATATTTATAGGCCAACATCAAGGCATATAGGCAAATAAACTTAAACCATATCACATTTCCAAATAGCATAAAATAAACTCTTATTACATGTCATTTATAACTGTTAACCAAAACAATCAAAACTACCAATATGACGAATGGATAGTGTGATGGTGCTCTGACAAGATTCTAACCGATCGAGCTTTTCGATGATCTACTGGAAAAGAAAACAACTAACGTAAGAAATAATGCCTAGTAAGCTTGTATAAATCTTAAACGTAAACTTACCAAATAGGCTCAATTTATGTATTTCATAAATAGTTTCTTTGACATGCTTAAGAGATTATCCATTTCCTATTACAACACTAATCTCGCAAGTTAGGGAGTTCAATAATGAAACATCAAACATCCATCCATATCAAGGAACATATAGTAAAAGCAAATCCATATGCATAATATTCATTACATCTTTAATATGTAACATTCATACCTTCAAAGCTCTTATGCAAAAATATTTCATTCCATGTATTATAGTTTCTTAACATTTTATATAATTAAGTTCATTCGTTTAAGCCTTTATTACATGTTGAATCAAATGAAACAAAGTAGGATACCCAGGACCCATGCTCAAACAAAGTGTGCCTGTACATGTAAGCTGTGGGTCAGGATATTAAGCTACACGATGCTGCTCACACGAGCTGTGAAAAATCCGCAACAAATGCAGGACCTTAGCCATCATTAGGACATCCAAGACCAGCACCCGAAATTGTATAACCCCTAATGACATGTCATTTGTATCCTAGGTCTTCACAAGGTTCAAACGGGACACATTACATCCTTTGATTCCTTTTTCGACATAACATTTCATATACATATTCATGAAATTTACATTTTTCCACAATTCGTCAATTGATCACCATAATCATTTAATATTATTAAGCATATAACACACAATAATCATTTCAGTATAACTAACATAATTATTCATTAACATTTAAACAAATTTACAAATAACGAATTAACCATTATACGAACTTACCTCGACAAAAACAGTTGTAAAAACAAAGTTGATGACTAACTCGACACATTAGCTTTTCCTCATTTTAGATCCGTATGATTCGTTTCTTGATCAAAATAATAATTTTCATTCAATTAAACTAGTCAAATAACTTAATATAATTAATACAAATTTTAACCCTTATCAATGGAAAATTTACAAAATTACCCCTAATGTTTTACCTTTTATGCAATTTAGTTCTTAAACCCAAAAATTGCAATTTAACCACTTGTAATTAAAATTCATGCTAGCCAGTTTTCCCTTAGTCTTATAACAGCCCATGTTTTTCCTCATTTCACATAATTTACAATGAATTTTACTATTTCAACAATTTGATCCCTAAACATTAAAATCATAAAAAATAACTTAACAAAATACTTATATTTAACAACCAAGCTTAATAATCTATCAATTAAATTCACAAATACACTTAAAACATTCATGGAAAGTCCCTAAAATTTTAACAGTTTTACAAATTGACCCCCAGGTTAGCTAAATTAAGCTAAAACGGTTACAAAAACATAAAAATTACTAAAAACGGGAGCTAAAGTTACTCACATGCAAGTTAGAATATGAACCAAAATTCTCCAGCTTTTGCTTCCATGGTGATTCGGCCAATTAAGGTGAAAATGGGGAAGATGAGCACTTAATTGTTTTTTTTTTTTTTTTTTTTTTTATGTTATCTTATTTACTATTTTACTATTTTACCCTTACAATATTAGTCAAAACTTCAACCAAACCTTGTCCATAATTTCCACTAACCATATATATGGTATAATTACCATATAAGTCCTCCCTCATTTAATAATTAAGCCATCTCATCATTATAGTTCAATAGTGATTAGATTTTACATCTTTTACAATTTAGCCCTTTTAATTAATTAACTGTTTAAACATTAAAATTTCTTAACCAAATTTTAATATGACCCTAATAATACTCCTTCAATATTTAATCACTTGACTTTACTGAAACGAGGTCCCGATACCTCCTTTTTTAAAACCACTTGATTTTAGAGATATACCACTTAAATCTAATTATTCATTTAATTAAAAAAACTATTAAACCAAAATTTCAATAATATTATACTTGACTCATAAATATTAATAATAATATTTTCGAACTCTCATGTCGGATTTGTGGTTTCGAAACCACTATTTCTAACATTACTGAAAATAAACTGTTACAGTTGGGGTAGCTTCTTGATGAGTTGGGGCAACCACTTGTTTATGAACACCAACTTTGCGTCTTGTGACTTGCAAAAACAAGTGAAATCCATCAAACACATTGCATATATAAGTAAACTAATGAAACCAAAGTAGATGACTTAGTGGAATGTTTTGGACGACTTCTCGTCTGCAACTCCTCTTATCGTGGCCTAATTTCTTGCATTTACTCCACTTCATTTCCACCCCTTTTTAGCTAGCTTTGTTGTTGTTTGTGGTTCATCAGGTTCTTTCCGTCTCACCTTAGTAGGTTTTCCAGGTGGCTTTCTTAATGTAAGAGGTAGCATTGGTAGCATGTTTGACACAGATTCTCATTGTTTAGGACTCTTTACTAGCTTGATGAAGTTGAAGTAAATAGCAAGTTGGGTTTGCTTGGTGTACCAAGTTTGTACATAAGTTTCAGGGTATTCATCTTTTAGATAAATGAAAACCACCACATGCATTCAAGGGATGCTAGTGAGATACCATTTCTTGTAGGAGCAGGAATTCTTAACTAGCCCACCACATGCTGACTGCCTGGACCATATTCAACATGATACCTGTCCCCACTAGTAAGTGGTGGAACACACCTAAAAACAATCACTAAAACATATCATACTTAAATAAAGGCAACATATGATGAGCCCCACCAACATGTGATGGTAGAATAAAGGCATACATATATTTGAAAATGATCTATTTAGCTTAATGAATCTTTCATATTGACATCCAGTTTTTTCTTGATCTTTAGACACAAGTGTCCTTAAAATTTTTCAGCTTCTTCTTTCTTCTTAACAATCAACAGCATAATCTTGGTCCTAATTGTTTCCATTTTTTGGGAAATGTGCCCATATTTTAGTAAACATGTAATTGTTTTCTATATCTTTGAACAACGAATAAATAAATAAAGTTAATTTCACATTTCACTGTTATATCTTTTGTGTTTCTGTCTTTTATATTTTTCATGCATAGCGAAACTGTGACAAGAAAATATTAGCCCATTGTTTGTCTAAAGTTGAAACTGAAGATAAGTTGCATTGTAAAGAATGTTTACATTGCAAGAAAGACAACTTACTTCAGTAGATAATCTAAATGAGTCCGTAATCTCGTAAAAGAATCAAAGTGAGCATTTGATTCAAATACTAAGAAGGATTATTATGTCATCTACAATTCTAATTAGGGATATTGCTAGTCTTGGATATCGGAGCAGTTAACTCCACTAGTAGAGACATAGATTTACATAAAGACAACTTACTTCGGTAGCTAATCTAAACAAGTCTGTAATCCCATAAAAGAATCAAAGTGGTCATTTGATTCAAATACTTAGAAAGATTATTATGTCATCTACAATTCCAATTGGGAAGATGACTAGTCTTAGATATTGGAGCAATTAACTCCACAGGTAGAAACATAGATGTATTCAAAAGGTGAGCAAAATTCGATTCGATTTTAAAAAATCGAAAAAAATTCGAATTTTGAGTTAATCGAATTATTTGAGTCAAATAAGAATTTTAGATTTCGAGTTTGAGTCGAGTTGAATTTTTACAATTCGAATAATAGATTAGTATAAATAACCTTTTGGTCCCCATCAATTTTAAAAATGAATAAATTGGTCACTCTCTTAACAAAAATTACAAAATAATCAAAATAATTTTCAAAAATTGAAAATAATTTTTAAAATTCAAAATATTTATAAAAATTCTAAAATTTGTATTTTAAAAAATTTATATATATATTTTTAAAATCTAATATATATAATTTAAAAAATTTATAAAACAATAATTTTGGAATTTAAATAAGTGATTAATTATTCAAGTTTGTCAAATTAAAATATCTTATTTTTATTATTATTATGCTTTAAATTTTTTTTCAAATATATATGGTTTCAAATTTATGTGCTGTAACAACTCGAATTTGGGCCTAGTAGGATTGGGCCCATTAGGTCTTGGGCGTAGGAGTGTTTAAAATTTTTGAGAACAAGAGAACGACATTATTTCAAGTTGGACTTATTAGGAAGGTGATTTTGGAAAGTTACGGGGTTCTAGAAGTTCCTGGTTCAAATTGAGCCTTAGCAAAATTTTTATGTTTAAGCACTTTAAGGAGAGAAGGTAAGTGGCATCAATGCTTATGGAAATAAGTGAGTAATTTGCTAGCACAAGGAGCCTATTGGTAAAGGTGGAAAGTGGCGTGTAGAATGTACTAATGGTCTGAGGTTAGAATCTCATCTATTGCATTTTTGATTAAATTTTTGTGCTTCTCTTCCATGTGTCGGCCATGACTTTAATATAGTAAGGAAGACTTTTTAATTATGGGAAGATGACCAAGGATTATGGTAAGGAGGAAGATAAGGGAAAAAGAAGGAAGGAAATCAAAGAAAGGGATAAAGGAGGGGGACATGTTGGCCAAATATTAGGAGTTGCCTAGGATAGAATTTTTGGTCAACACACACATCTTTTTGGTAAGGTAGTACACAGTTTTGAAAGGGAGACTTAGGGAGCCGAATTTCTAGAGGCATTTGGTAAAATTTGGTGCATAGAAGGCCTATTTTTCTTTTTAGCATATTTGGTGTTTCTCTTCCAATTCTTTTCCCTTGGTATGCCGAAATTCTAAAGCCATTTGTTCACCTTGTTTTCTCTTGTTTTGGCCAAAACCCTCAATGCATTTTTGCTCCTTTCTCTTAAATCGATATTACTTGTAGCCGAACCTTCTTTCTTGTCTTGCTACTAATGCCAAACCATGTTATTACTTTCGGTTCACCCCTATTATTAAGGTAAAGGTTCTTTCTTCTTATCTCATGTTGTTTGTTCTTTCTTCTCTTGACTTGGCTAAGCCGAAACTCTCATCCCTTGGTTAAGCCGAACTTAGTCACTTGTTGTTATTTTAAACTCCTCTTATTCTCTTTTGATAAGGGCCAAATCAAGCCATGCTTTGCTGCTACTTATCTTTCTCTTAGCCTTGGTTTCGAAAGTTGATTGGTAAGTGGGTGATTAGGCCGAATATTGGTGGTAAGATGTTATTCTTTATTTTGATGTTTGAGCCACTCATGTGATTCTATTTTGTGGTAATGATATCAACCTCCTGCTCTTGTGGAAAGGCCGAATATTAGATGAAGGCAAACCCCTTTGGTACATCACTTATTTACTTTAGGAACTTGTTGCAATTTCCAAGGTGCAAGGACGGATTTTAGAACCTAGTAGGGAAGGATCGCGATTGTGGGTCAACGAAGAGTGGTTCTTTAGGGAATCCAAATCAGGTGTGTAGTCCCGTACCCTTCTGAATACATGTTTGAAATGGTGTGTAATCTCATAACTCTTTAAATGTTGCATGAAATAGTTTATGATTTGGTCGAAAGACCGAAAAGCCAGAAATCGACATCTATGACCACTCGGGCGTGCGTATGTTCGTAGTAGTAACCATATTTTGCAATGAAATAGTTTGGTCAGCAGCAGTAATGTGATTTTGAAAAATCAAGAAAAATAGGAGAAAGGAAATTAGAAAGTGAATAAGATATTGAATTAAAGCTTACTGTGTCTATTTTTATATGAAAGAAACAGAGGAAGAGGAATTTTATATTCTGTGATATTTTAATTTTACTGAGACTGGTTCTGAATGACTTCGTGGTTCCCTGATCTGTCTTGGAAAAATCATTCAAAATTGTACAAAGTTAATTGTGAGTTATAATTTATATTTATAGATTCCTTAGTGATCCTATTTTCAATAGAAATAAGTGGGAGCAACATATGAAAACTGTACAGTGAGATATTTTAGTTTAGGGTAAGAGAGGTCAGAACTATTGGATAGTGGAACAAGGGAAACTTTATTGAATAAAATGTACTAAATGGATAAGCCAAAAAATTCTGGAAAATTTGTAGTAATAAGATATATGAGTCTAGTTTCAAGGAAAATTTACGGATCTAAATTTCGAGTTTCCTAACTTGAGTTATAGTCAATTTAGTCATTATGACGCAGATGGACAGTTTCAATTTTTATGCCCAAATTAGTAGTTAAGTCAGGGTTGCGAAATTACCAAAAATACCATTGGAGGGTAAATTACTCAAATATCCCTGGGTTGCAAGATTACCGAATTACCCTTAGTGGGTAAAATTACCAAATTACGAAAATGCCCCTATGGGCCGAATTACGAAAATGCCCCTAAAGGGCCGATTTGCTAGAATGCCTTAGTGGGCCGAATTACAAAGTTCTATAATTGGTCGATTTATCGTAATAAATCACTGGATTAATTATTGTTGTTTATATTTGTGGATATTATGCTTTATTATGTATGTTGCATTTACATAATTTGCATGGGATGGGAAAAATGTCGAAGAGAAGTGTAGTCTGGTGGCTCTGCCACAAATTCTGATAATGGCTATGTGCCTAACATATGAATCAATGACTCTGTGTCGATCATATTTACCCAAGGCTGTGTGCCGATTATAATAACGTCAGTAGTGGCTATGCCACGTATATTCTGTTATTCTGGTGGCTTGGCCACAATTAAAAAAATATTATAAATGGCATTTTGCCTGCGAATGAAATGGCATCTTGGCTACGAATTGGTGTGATTGGCGGGGTGGGTTGACTTGATCCCCACAGGTGTGATTGGATGGTACGGGGGTGTGTTGGTTGGATGGGTTGGGTTGCATACATTTGCTTCATTTTAATATTGTTATGTTAATGGGCTTTGGTCCAAGATGATTGCTATATGGGTTCAGGCCCAGTGGATGACAGTAAGGGGATTTCACACTAAGTTCTTGTAACTCACTCCCCATTTTTCTTAACCCTTGTAGGTAATGCTCAGTGATGTGGACTTGGGCCATGGATGACTCGGTGGAAGCCATACTTCAGCAATGGTGTTTTTGAACTTTAGATTTCTATTTCCGTTTACTTTATTACTTTTACTATTTTGGGTTTTTAAGTTGTAATAAGGCCTCTGGACTATTTTTATTTTGCTTTATGTTTGGGATGTTTTTATTATTTTTCTTAAATTGTTTAAAAAGGGAATTTTCTAAAAATATAAATAATGGTTTCCAAAATTGATTAATAAATGGATTTTGTAGCAAACTTTTACAAATGATTTAACTCGGATTCTCTTTCAAAATTATCTACGATATTTTCAAAAGTGACGGTTTTAAAGCTCACTATCTCAATTTTCGGCTCATCAAACGATCTTTCAAAATAGCTGTATTTTATCAAATATTTACATACAAAACTTGTTTACTTAAACACAACCAAGTAACGCCTATTTTAGTAAGAATCACCCGACGTTTTACGCTTTCTTCATGTGACATGTCAGATCCGGTCATACCGTATGGGCCGGGTTTGGGGTGTTACATGTGCTCTAACATAGAAATAGTTATATTGTAACAAGATTTTAATTTGACATTATTAATTTTTCTAATTTACTCGAATAATTTCACTTGATTCGATCGAACATTTAATTCAAGTTATTCGAAAATCCAAATAAGAAAAGGCAAAACTATGTCGTTTTGATAAATATTTACCTTATCTAAAGTTAAAAGTCAAAACTATCAAGTTAAAAGGCAAAACTACGTTGTTTTGATAATTGTTTACCCAATAGTCTTACGTTCCTTCCCAAATGGCCCCACTTTCCCTTTTTCCTTTACTCAAAATTAATCTAAAAGCTTGTACTTTGTCTACTAGTTAAATAAGATGTCCATGTAAATGCAACATTAAGTATAAATAATAAGATTCGTTGACTCGACTCGAAATTTTTTGACTCGATTCAAAAAAAATTCAAATTGAGTTCGGTTGCTAAAATAGGATTCTTCAACTCCACTAACTTGAAATTTCTTGACTAGATTTGACTCAACTCAATCGAATACTCACCCCTAATGTATTCATTAGAAGAATGATACATTGGACTGGACCCAATATGAATAAATTATGAACTTGTTTGTGAATTAATTCACTTGTGACATTTATGGTGTGATTTACCTAAATCCTGAGTCAGTCACTGACCATGCATATGCAACTCATATGCTTTGATGTAAATGGAGGCTTATGTTCTAAAGATAATCGAGCTCATAGCCGGTATTTTGGGTATATGACTTATGTATGGCATGACTTTACTAGCAACAATGGAATTCATACATTGATTAAAGAGTCAATGATATCCTCTCATTGGCATTGTGTAGATTGATAAATATGGAACATGACCACGGGTTGTTTGTTTTTGAATGAGCAATTTATCACAATCATTTGTTGACAGTGATCATATTAATCATTAAGAAGACACAATGGTGACAATGAGATAAACTAGGATTATATTGAGTGAGCGGATTTAACTCAAAGGAATCAAGAATATCATATGAGGGTAGCACACATATGACGAGGTCATTGGACAAAGTACTTGGATGAATTGCTTTCGTAAAAAGTATACAATAAGGAGTTTTCAATCATGTTACTTCTTGTGAACTGACTCCATGATTAAGTAAATTGCAAATTATCGGAACAATGCTTCTGGACATAATTGCAATTACTCGAGCCTAATTGTATATATCCAATTGGTCCTTTCGCTGGCTCAATAAAAGCTCGATTAGACTGCATTTGAATAATTTAATTGAGTCAATTTATTCGATGTGAAATTAAATTAGGCAGTCGTAAGAATTGTTCAACTAGAAAATTTAATTAAAAAAATTTCTTGAAAAATTAATTCGGAAAATCTGAGTGATTTTTGGGAAAATTAATTTTGATTAAGAAAAATTAAACTAATCAAATTAATTAAAATAAATATGATATTTTTAGAAATTAATTTTCAAGTTAGACAATTGGCCCAATGGATAATTGAACTTGAGATTGAAAATTGGGCCTCAGAACCAAAAATTGGTCGAATAAGATCTAGCATGTGAAATCTGGTCGACCGACTGGATCGGACCTGGTGGGCTGTCATTGGCCTGGATCGAACCAGTAATAGCCGAATCGATTCGGGGTACCGTGAGGGTGTCGCACCTACGATGGCATCACCAGACACGACGATGCCGATGACGACGATGGCGGCATTCTGATGGTCGGCGGGTGGTTTTTCAGTCGTTGAGTAGTGGAGGAATCACACTACTTCTGGAACTCTACCGGATAATTTGATTTCAAATTAACCATTCCAAAAATAATATTATTTTAATAAATTTAATATTAAATTAAATTAAATACTTATCTTGATAGTATTTTATTAATTTAATATTAAAGTGATTATCTTAATATTAAATTAATAGAATATTTATCTTAAATAAGTATAATATTAATTTAGTATTAAAGTGATTAAGTTTAATCATAGTTGAACTCTCAAAACTCTCCCTATATAAAGAGAGCCATGAGTTATTATTTTTCACATTTGAATTCAAGAGAAAGTTGTAGAGAGAAAATTCTCTGAAGAAATTATTTTAGAAAGTTTCTAGAGATATTTTTTATTTACAACTTGACCCAAAAGTTTAGAGAAATTGTGAAATTACCCCACTGGTAATTTTTGTGATAAAATTTCTGATTCGAAGCGAGCCCACACTCAACAGACGTGAGCTTGAAGATAGCGGACAAGACTACTCGGTCAAAGCGTTTATCCTAGACAAATAAAAGAGTACGATTTTGATTAAGTGTTTATTACTTTAGATAACACAACCAAGTTCTTCTTTTGGAAAAATTTTAAAACTCTTATTTTCCCTGAGACATATTTTCTGCTGCGTTTTCCAAAGCCGATTTTCCAACAATCATCATTGTCAGAATAGGCTTCCTTCTTTCTTCCAATATCACCTACTAGTATGTAACATAAATGATTATGAAACTTTCTCCTTAATGAACTACATATAGAAAATAAATAAGGGTATACCTTGTTAAAGCATTCACAAAGATTATTCACTAATATGTCAGACTGGCTCCTCAATGAGAAGTGGGACCTTGACCAGTGACCAGGGTTCTTTCCCTTCAACCAATCATAAGCATGTTGATTGGTATTCTTCGATTTAGCATGACATCTTGGAAATCCCTTAGAGTGCTTGCTTTAGCAGCTTTCCAAAGCAAATCTTTCAATTCTTTTGTTTTGAAACCAACTTTCTTGAACATGTAGGTGTCTAACACAGTTTCTTGTTTCTACATTAGGAAACAACATGTATATTGCTTTTACAAGTCCCTACAAACAGAAAAGAAACAATTTAATTCTTTAGCATACATCCTAAACAAAAAAAGCATAAAACAAAGCAAACAAATGGAGTTTTACCTTCTGATTGTCAAACATGTAATATATCTGATAGGAGCTCAAAATTTCTAAGTCCAATGCGAGCAACTCTAAGAACTAGCACAATGATGCTTGGTTTTCACTTTCAACAGTAGTATATGCAATAGGATAGATGTCGTTATTTGCATCTATCTCAACAGCTTCCAATAGGTTGCCACCAAAGTAGCCATTCAAGAAACATCGATTTAAACCTATTATCCTCCTACAACCAACCTTATACCCATCTTTGCATGCTTGCAAACAGACATACATACTTTGATACAACCTGTTATCTAGATAATAGATTGTTGTTATCCCAACATTTTGGGTCCTAACATCCAATAAATACTTATATATCTTCTCATATTGTGCCTCATAACCCCCTTCAAGTAATTCTACTGCCCTAAGTTTAGCTCTCCTACATTTGGTTAGTGAGACAAGGCAAAATAAATCTCCTTTAACATCTTGTTGCAATGATGTCAAAGAATAATTAGGATCAACAATGAACTTGTCTTTATAATGTTGAGCTAGCCAAGCTAAGGTTATATTTTTATTTTTATAGGCTTTAGATCAAGTATGGTTAGGGTTTAAACTCCTAATTTGCTAATTCTGGTTAGTAGGTTTATTAGGGTGTAGTCTAGAGACCCATATGTACCAAGAACAATTTGAACTGCAAACTGCCTTTAACCTATTTTGATAATTTTTTAGGAACTTAATAAAATAACTATTCAACCTACCATACTCCCTGGCAGCTTTTTTTAGACTATCTTTGGTCAAAAATAACATTCCAACCTCAAGTTTTGGATTATTCCTGTCACTATTTGAGTTGAACTTAGGCCAATTTTGGTCATCTCAAATTCATGTGCACTATTTAACCTCTCAAAACCATCACTATCAGATAGTTCCCCTACTTTTGTATCATCCATTTTTAAGCCATCTAAATTAACCCTAACCTTATTAGACACATCAAATTCAGACAGTTCTTCTTCACTCTCATGAAATTCATCATCAAGTTAACATGCCAAACAAATTTAACATCAATAAAGACAGTGGTAGACAATAACCAATACAAAAAACAATTCAATACAAACAAATTCATTTTTGTCATGCACATGTCATTCACTTTAGTACAAATAAATCCATTTCTGTCATGTACAATAACCAAAAAATTTAATACAAATAAATTCATTTCTGTCATGGATATGCCATACATTTTAATATAAAGAAATCCATTTTTGTCAAGTACAATAACCAAATAATTTAATACAAACAAATTCATTTTTATCAAGTACATGGCAGACAATAAAATACAAAGAAATCCATTTATGTCATGTACAATAACCAAACAATTTAATACAAACAAATTCGTTTCTGTCATGCATATGGCAGACAATAACCAAAGAAATTTAAACCTGCCATAGACTTTGATACAAACAATAATCATATTTGAATCAACATTTTAAAAATGTTCTTAACAACTAGGAACTGATTTGTCATATTTGATTCATATTTAAATCATATTTGAGTCATATATGAATCCAAAGAAGCTTGATACTAATAGTCGTAAAAATAGGAACTGATTTGTCTCTTTCCTAAGGTTATTTGTATGCACATGGCAGACAATAACCAAAGAAATCTAAACCTACCATACACTTTGATAAAAACAATAATCATATTTGAACCAACATTTAGAAAAGGCATAATTGCAAAAAATACCCTAAACATTTATGGGTTTTGGGGTTTGAGCCATTGACCTTTTTTTATTGACACTTTCAACGTTACAATTTTTCCATAAATCAACCCAACCTTAACAGAAGACATTAGTTGACCATCAGTCAAACTACAATGAACATAAGCTCTAAAAAAATAGAGCCATCTCCCCTTTTTTTTTCACAAATTTTCTTCTAAATTCATAACTTCCCCTTAACACTATAACAGCCCAATTTCAGTGAAATCGGAATTGTGGTTTTGGGACCACAAATCCGAGCAGAAAATAAAATTTATTTTTATTTTATTATATGGATCGTATTATGTTAGAAAAGTCATGTGAAAATTTTGATACTAAAATTTTCCCATTGTGTGTTTAATTACGGGAAGGACTAAATTGCATAAAATGTAAAAGTTGAATTCTAGTAGCTATAAGGATTAAATAGCCATGGAATTCAAAACTAGATGTCCTTATATGGTAATTAGACCATTAAAGAGAAGTTTGTAGATATTTTGGTATGACTCATCCATGGAAAAAAAAAGGCTAAGGACTAAATTGGAAAGATGAAAAGTTATTAAATGACAATTTAATTAAATGAAAAAGAAAAAAATTTCATATCATCTTCCCCAAATATTTCCATGGAAACCCTAGGAGAGAGGAAGAAGACCTATCAAGCTTATTTGGGTAAGTGATCAAGCCTCGTTTTTAATAATTTTGATATTTTTGAAACTGGGATAGTTTAATCTATCTATTTGGGGGATCAATTTGTAAAGTTATCAAAGTATGGAAAATGGGTTATGGATGTATATGCTGAAACCTAGAAATTTATGGTATAAAATAAAAGGTTGTTGATAGATAAACAACTTTTACAAAGTGATTTTTGATGAAAACATGATTTAGGGACTAAAATGTAAAGTTGTAAAATTGAAGAAAAATGCTGAATTTTTATGAATACATGTGCTGTAAATTTTGTTATGGATTTTGGTTAGGCTTGGAATAGGGAGTAAATTGCACAAGTTTCATTTTTCGGGCCTAAGGACGAAATGAGAATTTATGGAAAAGTTAGGGGCAAAATGGTAATTTTGCCTAAGATGAAAATTGAGTCCACTTGAATATGAAATATGATAAACTGATGTTAAATTTACTCGTATAGACCTGGATAGACCAAATTCGGAGTTAGAACAAGGAAAAGAGGAAAATGTCATGTTTGTACACGAACCTTTGTTGAGGTAAGTTCGTGTAACTAAATTGTGTTTATTTACATGCTTGCATTGATTGTGTTTTGTAAATTGTATAAATGTCATGAATATGTGAAATGATTACATATCCGATCAAGCTCGATAAATAAAAATATTTAAACTAAATTACAATGCCCGATAGATAATAAAGGATAAACGATGAAAATGTTAATTTTATGCTTAAAATGTGATCATTTGAATTATATGGATGTTATAGATGTATGAAATAATCACATACCAAAAAATGCTTGAAAATGTTAAATCCTGTTTGAATAAATGAAAATCGATGGATAAATTTAATTGTCGAAACGAATGAGGTCCTACATTTGTTGCAGAATGGATTAGGCTCGAACAAGCAATTCTAATGACTTCATTACAGAAAGGATTTAGCCCGGATGGGTAATCCAGGTCAAGCTCTCTAGAGCATATGTCATAAAAAGGATTTAGCCTGGACTGGTAATCTTGTTGTATACATGTGTGGCTCGAGAGCATACTCTCTGAAATTGTACCTTATGGGTACTATTGGACATGAATTGACGGATTCTGATTTGTACACCTTGAGTGTACTACCTTGTATCCATCAATATTTCAGATAAATTCAACGAGTAAAAGTTCTTGACAGGAGAAGATATGAACAAGAAACGAGTTATTTCACATATCGACCTGAAATACATGAAATTGACGATACATGATAACTGATATATGGAAATATGAAATGATAATATTGTATATTGGAATTTATTTGATGAGTATGTACATCCTTGATCATAGACTTGTACACATTGAGTGTATTAATCGTGACCTTGATATTCCGAGTAACATGGGTAAAGTTCTGATATGAAATGATATGAACTCGACATGAACTATTATGAAATTATACTTGTAGTATAAAGAGATGATTTATACATGTCAAACGAATACATGTTATGGAAAGCATATGTGCATGGAAACTTGATTGTTGTTGAGCCCATATATGTATTGATGTTATTATGAAGTATATGACTAACAAGGGCAATGAGGACATGTGTAGGGCTTGAGGTCAAATTGATTGAATATGCCTTACATAGTTACCTCAAAATAAAATGAATGGTAAGTTAAGTACCATTTTATACGAACTTACTAAGCATTTTATGCTTACTTAGTTTTATTTCCTTGTTTTAGAGTAAATCAGAAGCTCGTTGGATTAGAAGCTCAGCGGAGATCACTCACACTATCCATCGGCCTATGGCGGTACATATGGTAAATGGTTGTAATGGCATGTATAGGTTATGTTGGCCATATTGGCATGTAAATGTAGATGATGCTTGTAATCTAGCCATTGGAATGGCTAGTAATGGTTTGTTTTGATATATTTGTAATGTCATACTATGGTAGCTACATATGTGTTAAGTGGGTGATCAAATTATGCCTAACATATGGACTAAACCAAGGCAAGATTATGAGCATGTATACATGTAATGGTATGCTATGTTGAATGGTAGAGTTTGCTTAACTTGAATACTTGAAATGGTTGGCATGTGGATGTGAGTTTAAGTGCAGGTCATTGGTGTGATTTTGGGTTAGAAATGAAGCTAGAAATAGCTTTATTTTGTCCACACGGATAGACATACATGGCCTGGTACATGGGCGTGTGGTTAGGCCGTGTATCCCCTGCACCTTAAATTCGAGAAAAATAGAATGATCAAGATTGAGCACACGGGCAGAAACACGGCGGGCGTGTGTCTCAGCCGTGTGGGAGACATGGGCGTGTGTCTTGGCCATGTGAAACTTGCACCTAATTTTATGAAAATTTTATTAACCACACGGCCTAGCACATCGGCGTGTGGCATGGTCGTGAGCACAAGTTAGAGAGTTACACGGGGTCGAACACGGCCTGAAGCACGGGCGTGTCTCAAGGTCACACGGGCGTGTCCCTTGGACCACACGGGCGTGTCCCAAGGTCACACGGGCGTGTGAGCCTTGTAACTTGAAAGTTTTTTAAAATGTCGCGAAAAATTCTTAGAGTTTTCGATTAAGTCCCGACTCGATTCCAAAGCTCATATTGGGCCTCGAGGGTCCATTTAAGGGGCGTTATGAATAATCTTGGTAAATGAATAGTAGTTGATGTAAATTATTTAAAAATGTTCTGAAAGTTTTGGTAATACTTTATAACCCTATTCTGGCGATGGATACGGGTTAGGGCTGTTACAATCATTCTACTAAAAAAACCTCCAGAATTTGCTTCATCAAACAAAAAAAAAACTAACACCTTCAACACCCGTTTTGGATTTGCTCGCTGCATAATCGAAGTAAAAAAAATTCACTCTCTCTGTTTTAGGATGGGGTCAAAGATCATGAATTTGAATCCGATTCTTTTCGATAAATTCTATATTTATTAGTTGTTGAATTTAGTTTCTAGATTCTAACTTTGTTCTTTCTATTTTTTTGAAACTTGACATTATTCCAATTTGGGTTGCTTGATTTTGAAAGTTTTTGCGTTTTTAGATAGAGAGAGCAAGTGACAATTAGGTCGTTGTGACATGGAAGCTTCACTAAAAATTGACTTCCATTGTCGCTTCTTGAACTCAAAATCAAGCTTGTTCCCTTTCTCAACCTTCCAATCTTGCACATCACCAAAACCCTTGTTAGATTCACCATTATTTTCAACAGCAACCATTGATAAAATATATACTTTAAACAACCACTGAAAACTGCTCGCTCTCTATATCTAAAAACACAAAAACTTTTAATTAATTACTTCAATGGCAAACCAGTAGTCTTCATTACCTTCTAGTTCGCCTTCTTTAACTATTTCTTTACCTTCTTCGTCTTCTTTGAATGCTTCTTTTCCTTCTTCGAGAATGGTTTTCCCTTTTGCTTTTGATGCAACTCAGAATCCGATTTACTTTCCTCATTCGATGTTTCAGCTGTTGCCACAAAGTCAACACCAAATGACTTAATTTAGTCCCTAACAACAACACCAGCAGCACCACCAAGAACATGGTTTTGTTTACCGACTATTTTTCACTGGAGAATTATCATCTATGATGTCATCTATGATTTCGTGCTTATATGGCATGCCATTGGGAAAAGCTCTGCATCTAGTTGTATTTTGATTTCACCATGTTCTTCCTCGAGGAAAAATTATATTCCTTTACAAACTCTTTGAAGCTCCATGCTTGTTGTTGCTCCTGCAAATTGGCAAAAAAAACTCAATCAAAATCCTTTCCTTTATATATTCAAAGATCAAGGATAATACTTTGAGTTGAATTACACAGTCTTATTTGTGTTGGTTGATGATTGAAAGGTTTGGAAAGAGAAATCAGTGTAACTTTTGTCTTCTCATTTGACGTTTTGCTGGTTATTACCAGAACTGGGTTTCCAATGGAAAGCTTGAGCTGGAAATGTTCCAGTTGTAGGAGATGGCAAAACCTGTACGTAAACAAGAAAACACCCATCGTCGGGAAACGATAATCCACCATTGCATTTACCATGGTTGATAGCGGAAAAAGGGTTATCATCGTCAGTAGTGTTGGAAGCGAGAAGAGCAACGTAAACCAGATGAAAATGGAAGCCCAAAGGGAAGAAGAAAGTATAGTCAATGTAACAACCTATTTATCTATGGTGTCGGGATAGTGGTTTCGAGGTCACAAATCCGACGTATGGGTCCGTAAATATTTACTATTTAATATTTAAGAGTCAAATATATAGTGTAATAATGAAATTTGATTTAATGATTTTTGTTTCTATAAATCGAGTCGCAAATATTTTATTAAATATTTATGGAGTGTTATTAAGGTCATAGTAAAATTTGGTTAAGAAATTTTAATGTTTAGATAATTAACTGAGGAAAAATGACTAAATCGTAAAGGATGCAAAAGTCAATCGCTATTAGCTTAATTGTATTAAATGACTAAAGAACCATGAATTAAGGGTTTAAAAGGTAAATATACCTTATTTATTATAGTGGACGGTTTCAAGGTGAAAATTTAAGCATTTCTAGTTAAATTATAAAGGTTATAATGGTAATTTAATAAATAAATTAAAACAAACAAAATACTAAAAAGAAAAAGAAGCTATCATCTTCTCAAATTGGTTTTGCTCTAGCCAAAATACCCTAGAAGTAAGCTTGGAAGATTTGGTTCTTAATCTTGCTTGCATGTGAGTGATTTTAATGTTGTTTTTAGTAATTTTAATGTTTTTTTTAATCTTATTAGCTTAATCTAGCTAGCGCGGGGGTCAATTTGTAAATTTGTTAAAAGTCTAGGAACTTGCCATAGATGAAATTGAGGTGTTCTTGAAATTTTATGATAGATTATTAAGCTTGATTTTTAAATATAAGTATTTTATTAAGTAATTTTTGATGATTTTCAAGTTTAGGGACTTATTTATGAAAATGGTAAAAATCATGGAAAATATTGCAAATTGTGGATAAATATGGGCTGTTATAAGATTGGGTAAAAATTGGCTAGCATGATTTATGGTTAAAAATAGTGAAATTGCAAGTTTCGGGTTTAGGGGCTAAATTGCACAAAAGTTAAAATATTAGGGATAATTTTAAGTAATTGAATGGTTTAATTGATTGAAAAATTATTATTTAGATCAAGAAACGCTACAATTGAAGTTAAATCGAGGAAAAGCTTAAGTTTCGGATTAGTTGTCGACTCCGTTTTAACAACAGTTCTAGTCGAGGTAAGTTCGTATAAAGATTAAGTTATTATAGGTTATTTTGTATGTCATGTTTATAATTACTATGTTGTAAATAATTAGATTTACAATTATACAATATTCTAGTAATATAGACCAAAATATGATGTTAATTGAATTGAATGACATAGTGCTTTGGCTTGGATAAAATAATAAAAAAGGGGAATTATGGTAAAGGAATTGTATATTGGAAAAAAAGAATCATAGAAAGCAAGAATTATGGTAAATGGATTTTGGATGGATTATTATGTATAACATGGATGATGGTATTGTTTTTAATAATTAAAGTGAGTTATGATGAATATATGGGCATGTAAATTTCATGAATGGTTATATGAGAATGAAGGTTAGAGATAAGGATATGGAAAGAAAACCGTTGAGCCTAGAGAATATTTAGGATACAAATGATATTTCATTAGGAAGTATATGTATTGGGTGCTGGTCCTAGAGATCCTACCGATGGTTGAGATCCAGCATGTGTTGCGGATTCTCCACAGCTAGTATGAGCAGCATCGTGTAGCTACCGTCCCGACTTACAGCTTATGTGAGCAGGCCCACTTCACAACTCGTGTGAGCTTTATTGAAAAGGAAAGGGAAAGGTTACATTTACATGAAAAGGTATTCCGTGTATATGATGTTATTCGAAAAGGTTCAACGGATGAGAAAAGGTCAATGGAAAGGTATTTATAAAGACTTAATGTTCATATGATATAAATTGATGAATATGCATATACAAAATGAAAATGGATGATGATTTAGCAAGTGATGGATGAAATAGGCATGGAATCCATTTCTTAATATATGTTATGTTATATAGATGTATTGTTTATTTATTATTTATTAACCATATGATTTCAATGGAAAGTATGTGTAAAGTATGTGTAAAGGATATATGTGTATGGGTGATGGGTCATGAATAAAGCCTAACAGCATGTTTGGTTGGGGGGAATAGGAATGCATTCCCTCCAATTCAGTGGGCCCACCACCAAACATTAGTTTGGTTGGCTGTAATGGCATTATAGCTTGAATCCATTCAGGCCTTATTACACCCATCGGCTGTAATAGCCATTCATTGCCTTCAGCGCTGATTAGGGATTCCATCCGCGGTTTCCGATTTTATTTTTTCTATTTTCCATTTTTTGCCCTCAGCTTTATCTTCTCCTACGTTTCCCTTTTTTTCCATTGATTGCAGAGGTAATTTGTTTTCTTATTTATGATTTTTCCTTCTTACATTTGGGTACTTAGAAATTGAAGTAAAGGCTTTTCTGCCCTCAGCTTCATTTTCTCCTACGTTTCTTTTCTTCATTTTATCAGGAACAAAAAAATGTTTTTAACTCTTTGCTTAAAACCCATTTCTTGGGTTAGGGCAGGGAAGATCATTTTTTCTTTTCTTTCTACTCTTAACTCCACAACAGCTTGACAGTTCATTACCAGTTTCACTCTTTACCAGGTCGCACTCTTTCCTTGTTTATTTTACAGGTTAGTTTTGCTTCACCTCTAATCTGGAATATTTGTTATATTATTCACCAAAATAAACATCATCCACTTACCTTGTCTTGATCTCAATCTTTTGTTCTCCTAATTTTGATTTTTTTTAAAGTATTTCATTTTTAGTTCAAGATATATGATTTCCATTGGGCTTTTCTTTGACTGATTCTATTGCATGTTCGATTGAACAGATGAAAAGTTTTTCAAGGTGGTTCTCTTCTTGTTCTTTGATTGTTTTCCAAATGGCTTGTGATTTCGATTAGTTGAGTTCTCTTTATTTGCATTTCTTGAATTTTTTTTAATGATAAAATTGTGGGTTTTAATATTAAGAGGATGTTAACATGGAGTTTATGTTTTGGTTTCTATATTGAATTAATTTGATGTTTTTTCTTTAGAGAAGATTGATTAGTTGGGTGAGAGTCTATATTTAGGATTTAATCATGAATTCTACCTGGTAGTATGTGTGGATGCAGATCTGAGAATTGCCTTCGTTTGTTCCAATTCAAACAAGCAGATATCCACGTAGAAATTTTTTCGCATAGAAACCTGTTGAATGTTAAGAGTGATTGCATAGATCAATAGTATTGAATTCAGATTCTTGAAAGCTAAACTGTTGTTCTTAAGGCTGTTCTAGAAAGTAGAAGCAAAAAACCCAGAATCAAAACTGATAACTTATTTCTTACAATAGATATGTCTTAAATTTACAAGTCAAATTAGGATGAAACTGACCAAGTCTGTAGGCAGAGCGTAAGGACCATATTGGAGCATCCATCTAGTCTTAAAATTTTGTTATTTATTCGATAGCTGTTGGAGCTTTTATTATTGTTGAAATGCTGTATAGTTCAAGTCTTCTAGCCATTGTCGGAGCCGGTGAACAAGTGCTTCACAAATTTAATCTTTTTTGTTAATGGTATTTTTGTTTTGATTTTTTTATTATAATTTTAGCAATCAAGTTTTTAGATGATAATGAATTACTATTGCTACAGATAAAAGGACTTTAAAGCTCCACAGTGCACCTATTTGGGATATTTTAGTGCAGATTCTTCTGTCTATTTATGTATGATTTTGTCTAGATGTAACTCAGTGCATCCATTTCATAGGTTTTGCCAAGATCAATTGCTTGAAATAGAATAGTTAAGAAAGCGATAAGATATATGCTTTAAGGATCATTTAGTCTTGTGTTTCTATGCTATATTTGCTAGATTAATTGCTTGTGTGATACTTTCTCCATTTTTGCAAGAGCTGGTGGAAATTATTATGATTGGTGTTTGTTCTGTTAACATATTTAAGCAATCTTTAGTGTGTTCAATGTTGGTAAGATGTTAAAATTTGACTAAAAGGGTCTGAAGACTGCTATGTTATGGCTAGTGCGTAAGTGAAATATCTTAGAAGAAATTCTAAAGGGTGCACAACTCAATGAGGGCTTGCCTGAGAAGGTCAAGAAATAGGTTCTTGTTTTTGTGCCATCGATCTGATTTGAGCTTATTTATAACCATATAAAATTAAATAGTATGTGAATAATAGGATAAAGTTCAGTGATGCTGAGACCTTGTTTTATATTGTTAATGGGTTGACATGATCAGGATGTAAAAGAATATGTGAAAAGATAAAGTATATCAGATAAAATACATCCATTACAAGGAACAAAATTAATCTATATCTGATAATCTTTAATTCTTTAACCTATCCTTCTACATCCTCATAAGTAAACCCATTACTAGTATAAATAGACCAGTCTTGTCACATGTTGATTTATTATGTCTAGATAGCTCTAGAGAGTTTTTGCTGTGAAATGCTATTCTCTAGTATACTTTAACAATAGTGTGAAAAGAGTGTATTTAAGTTTGCAAATGAAAATGCAAGTTTTTGTGGAAATTAGGTTATATAGATCTCAGAATGGGCAAAAAGTCTCATTTCAAAAAGACTCTTTGATAATTTAATTCCATTTTCATTTGGTTGTTCTCACATATTTCTGCTTTCTATGTTTCCTAGATTGAGTCAGCCTTTTATGCGTTATGCTATTATTGTGATTTCAGTTTTGAGTTTTGACTTATTTTTAGTCATACTTAAATGCACTGAGGTTTGTACATTAGTATCTGGCATCATATTAGATCTACATTACTCCATTGAATATGGTTATCTTCTTTTTTTTTAATGAATGCTTAATTTGTGTAATTACAGGCTTGTTGTGTTTTTGCAAGAGAAATTTTATCATTTGGAGCTTTAATATTTTAACACAAGTGATGTCAATTTCTTGTCTTGATAACATCTTTATTATTTACTGATGCAGGTGGACAGATAAAGTATCAGGTAACAGACATAAACAAATATCTCCACTGCAATGATGATACCATTACTCTTTTCTAGTAATACGGGGAAGACAATATATACATGTTAAACTACATTTACATTTCGGATTTGATCTTTTTGCTTTAAACAAGAACATTTTAGTTATATTTAATTTTTGATATGTTTTTATTTTTGATATGTTTTGTTTAAAACTATTTTAATCTTTTAATATATTATCAAACTATTTTTATTTTCGATATCTTTAATTTATGTTATATTTAATTTTGGTCTTCAAACAATGTTTTATATTACTTATATTGTCTGATTAAAAATTATAATTAAACAATGTTTTATATTACTTATATTGTTTGATTAAAAATTATAATTAACACTAAAAAAATTATCTCAACAAACTAAATAAAAAAAAAAGAAAGTAAAATGCTACAAATAAATCATGTTTTTTTTTTAAAAAAAGGAATATATTTAACACACTATATTTAATCAAATGGGTATTTTTTTAAAAAATAATTATTAAATGTCAGTCATCAATTAATCAAATCTACAAAAACACATTCTTTTCTTTTCTTTTCTTTTTCTTTTTTGGATGATTGATAAAGAAATGAATTTCAAGTTGCAAAATATAATTCTCAAGTTATTTATTACTTCTAATATTTTTTTTATTGTAGAATAATTAAATTATTTGTTTCACTAATGATATTTTAGCACATTAAATATGTATTACGGTTTAAAAATAATAAAGTAGATTATATATTATTTTTATATTATTATATATTATGATTTTAGTAAATTCATATAAGAATAATTATATTAAGAATTTTATTAAATTATATATTATTTTATTAAATTATATTTAATAATAATTATGTTAAAATATGATTAAATTATTTATTATTTATATTAATAATCTTATTAAAATTTAATAACAATAACAATAATCATCTACCTAAAAAAATTTCTGCTAAGGGTATTCTAGTCATTTTAGTTTTTTTTCCTTATGCTATTACAACATCATTCCATTCAACCAAACACAAGAATACTATTACAGTTCTATTCCATTCCATTCAACCAAACAATTGAATTACTATTACAGTTCTATTCCATTACAGCTGTATTCAATTACAGCTCTATTCCATTACAGTGAACCAAACGTGACCTAAATGTTTATCATGTATATGCCATGAGTTATTTGGGATTTATATGTAATGATATATATTTACTAACCTTATGAGGTGATGTGTATAGGAAAGGAAGTTTGGCATATGAAATGATGAGAGTAGGTGTGGATAATTAATTTAATATATTTGGTAAGTTTAAGTTTCGCTTATACGAATTTACTAAGCATTAAATGCTTATGTAATCGTTTCCTCTATTTTGTAGATTATCGGAAAGCTCAGCCAATTGGAATCTCGTCAGAGTATCATCACACTATCTATTCGTCATTTTGGTATTTATGGTTATTTTGGTTAATGGTTATAAATGGCATGTAATAGGGTTATAAGTGTAGTTTTGGTAATTGGTTCGTTTCTAAATGGTGCCAAGTTCATTCATTTTCATATCTTTCAATGAAAGCTTAAATGATGTGTATTCATATGAGATATTAGTAACTATGCATGCCCTCATGTAAGTAGAAAGAAGATGATTGTGTGATATGTTTGATATGGTTATTTGGCATGTATAGGACTTTGTGTATTGGTAGTTTTCAGATATGTTAATGGTCAATTTAGTATATATTTGCTTTTGATGTTCATGTTTGGTTTAATGGACTTTTAATGCCTTGTCAAGTTAGGTCATTTTTTTGCCTTTTTTAGGTACTTGAAATATAAGGTCATTTTTGGTATGTTTGGAATGGCTTGTAATTGGTCATATGTGATATCCTTTGGTAGGTAATTGAACTAAGTTTTTATGCTTGAAATATGACAATATTGGCATGTGTTGGTTGATGATATTTTGGTACAATTGTGGTGCATTTTAATGGCATATTGGTTAGATGAATTAGGATGTTTGAAATTGTATGCTAGGTGTGTGTGAATTATGTTTTAAATTCCTTGAATGTATGCTCAAATGGTATGGATGGTTAAGTATGATTTGGTCTTGAAATAGCTTGAATTTAGGGTCAAATTATGGATCACACGGCCTGGGACACAAGCTGTCACACGATCGTGTGACACACACGGCCTGGCGACACGTCCATATGACACACACGGCCTGGCGACACACCCATATGACACACACGGCTTGCGACACGTCCATGTGTCATTTGAAAGTTCTTTGTGTTCCAAGTCAGTGAGTTACACAGTCTGGCACACGGGTGTGTGACATGGCCGTGTGACCCTACTCAGTGAGTTACATGGGTGAGGACATGGGCTGGGACACGACCGTGTGTCTCCTATTCGAAAGTTACACGGCCTAGGGTGATGTCACATGGCCTGGCCACACGACCGTGTGGCTCCTGTTTTCCAATTTTTACAACTTTTTCTTAAAACTTCTGTTTTGTTTCAAATTAGTCCCGAATTGCTTCTAAGCTATTTTTAGGTCCTCGAAGGCTCGATTTAGGGACAAAATACATGTCAATGAATGATTTTATGATATGTTTAAGATATTTAATGTTATGAAGGTAAATGTTTTCCGTTTTTACGGTAATGCTTCGTAACCCTAATCTGGTGACAGAGACGGGTTTGGGGTGTTACAGTCGATAGTGATTCTTCCAACTTAGGATAATTCGTTGACCGGCTAATTGAAGGTCAACTAACGTTTCCTGTTAAAATTGGACTGATTTGTGGAAAAATCGTTATGTTGAGGGCCTCAATAATAAAAAAGGTCAAGGACACAAAACCAAAAACACCTCAACGTTGAGGGTTTTTTTTTTTTTATTACAATTTATGCTTTTAAAAAATGTTCTTGACAACTAGGAACTGATTTGTCATATTTGAATCATATGTAACCTAAATAAAAACTTTCAAATAATTTAATGACATACACAATTTTGAATCATATGTAACTTAAACTTTTGAAGTGATTTGTCAAATAGGAACTGATTTGTCTCTTTCCTAAGGCTATCTATATGCACATGGTAGAACATAACTTTAGAAATACCCAAACCTACCATACACTTTAATAACTAGAGAAATCAAAATCTGGCATACACTTTTATACAAACAATAAACATACACAGTGCATAAACCCTATGCGAATGCAACATTTTTCAACAAAGAAATCTAGAAAACCTTAAATCCAAATCCCTCTAAATCCAAAAAATCATAAACTAAATATAGAAACTTACCCGTTACAGTGGATGCTACAACATTGTATGCTTCTCTTCTATTAATGGTTGTGGCCCTAAACCCTACCCATTGATATCTTTAATTGTCTTCTTTTCTCCCTAAACTTGAAACCCAAAATATTAATCCTTCAACCTTAAATAGTTCAATCTTACCCTTACCCTAAAAGTTTTAATCATCCAACACTAAACCCTAAAATATTAATCCCAATCGATTTTCTTTTCTTCTCTTTAATTCCAATTGATCCCTTTTTTCTTTTCCTTAATCCCTAATTCATCTTTTCTTTCCCCCCTAAATCGATCTAAACCTTAGATCCTTTGACTCCTCATCCAATGTAACAAGTTAACTGGTCATATTAGCTGGTTAACTGGCCATGTCACTTGTCCCGTTAGGCCTGTAACGGAAAATGTTAATGGGTGACTAATTTGTCACTTTCAATAACATTAGTGGCTGATTTATTATTTCTTGAAAGTTGAGTGACTGTTGATATACTTTACTTTACTTTCTTTCTTTTTTTTCTTAATTTTATTTAAAAAAATCCCAAACTTGCTTAATTTTCTGTTTGAATTTAACTTGACTTGGATTAGAGAGCATTGGTTGTTAGGGTTGAACTCATTACCAAAACCCCGAAATCTGTATTCCCAAATACGCTATGACCATGGTAATTTATTATTACAATAATATACAGTAATTTTCCTGGAGGGGTAGTTAGTTGACACTTGCTGCCAACTTAGAAACAGAGTAGATAACTCAATTTCATGTGCAAACGTGGCAAAACCCCATTGGCTCCTAATCATCAATCTCCCTTTTAACAAACACCTCACGTCCGTATCAGAATCCAACTCCAATCTTACCACTCACTTTTAAGTAATTTCCTAAAATGTCCCTGCCAGTACCTTCCCCTAACCCAAAAATTAGAAAACAAAGTTTCATTAATTCAAAGCAAACTCTTTTGTCCATTCAATTTTATTATGCAAAAATCCCCATATTTTACAACAACAATAATAATTTATAACTATCTAGGGTTTTTCTTCTTCCTAAACACCGCTAGTCCTATCCCATGAAAATAGATAACCCTAATATTTTTCCCTTCAATTTCAAGGCTCCAGGGTTTTGATTCTCTTCTATTTTTTAGACGATTGGCTTTGAATTGTTTTTTTTGCTTCGTTGCAAAGATTGCTTCTTCTTCTTCTTCTTTTTTTTTTGAATATTTTTGTAGTTTTAGCTACTTGGTCTTTGTTTTCCGATAAAGTGATGGCTACTACGGGAGTAGAGGAGGTGGAATACGAGAGTGATCCTGAGGAGGTGAAGCTTTCTCTGGCAATGCGGAGGAGGGAGGCGGCCAGTGACGATGAGGAAGGAGAAAGGGAAGAAGAGAATAATGCTGAGGCGAGGATGGATCGAAGGGCTGTGATTCGTTCCGATGAATCCGACGGTCAGGGCGGTGCTGCAGATTACGATGATGACGAAGAAGAATTGGACTTAGAAGAAGTCGAAGAAGAAGTTTATGATGAATACGAGGAAGAGGAAGAAGAAATTGATGAAGAGGAGATAGATGAAGTTGGTAAAGTAGAAGTGCGAGGCAATGTGAAGATAACTGGAGAAGACGTGAAGGAAGCGGTTGTGGAGAATGGGAATGGGGATGTGGATGAAGGACTGGGCATTGATAATAATCACATTGGAGAGGAACATGGAGAGGAAAAGAAGGAGAATGAGCCCTTTGCTGTGCCCACTGCTGGGGTGTTTTATATGCACGATGATAGATTTCGAGACAACGTTGGCGGTCGTCATGGGTATTAAACTTCATTTCTTTCTCTTTATGGGTTCCAATTTTCTTTGTTTTTTTATATCAGTTTAACTAATTAAGTAGTAAATATCAATTTACGGAAAGGTATATGGTGAATTTTCTATGTGGATTGTCTGTTATGCCTATTGTAGCTTCTTCTGTTTAATGATTGAAATTGGAATGCTTACTTGCCCTACCTTCCCTATGCGGATAATGGAAATTAAAATTTTTATACTCTTGAACTAGTGTTACATTTTGATAACTAATGTGCTAATATTAGGTTTTTGACACCTATGATGTTTATGCTCTTATGCTGCTTTTCTTATGTTCTGTTATCTTGAATTTTGATTTGGTCTATGATTAGTCAGGTTTAAGAAAATCGAAGGTTGTAACCTGTATGGGAGCTGCTGCTTACCTGCACTTCTAAGCATGCATGAATGGTGATAAAATTTTAGTTTGTAGTTTTAACATTTGGGTTGAGGAGTGAGGACTTGAAATGTCACAATCTAGATGCCCTTGAATCTTTTTTTTTTTTTTTTTGCTTTAATTGTGCATTCACTTTAAGAGCTTAAAAGGTACCTGTTTTGATCTGGGAATGGGGTAGTTGATCAGGACCTCTGTTATAAAAAACTGAGCAGCCCAATATTATAGCAAATATAACATTATGTGGTCAAAACTTAGGCTCAGATTGTTACCTTATTATTTGATGACATTAACTACTATATGAAGTTGCCAGTAATTCTGAACATATATTTTTTCTTTTTCTATATTGTCAGTACTATGACAACTATATGAGGTTTTAAGAACATAAGCTTTTTATGGTCTAAATCTGTATTTATATCCATTTTTCTAATTTGTTTACCATTGATATATTTGGGTGTGAGCATGCATAGTCTATGTGCATATTTTGTAAAGACTTGGCGTATAATTTAACTGTTGGCCTTGTTAATGGGACTGTTAGTATTGGTACATATAAATGCTGCTTTATTTCAGGTTTTCCAATGTTATTTAATATTTTAAATAAAATATATAAACATACAAATACATTTCCATTACATGCATCTATATGTTTATATGCAGAAATAGGTTTTAAAAATGATAAACATTTAACATCGGAAAATTTCAAACCTCAAATAAATATAAAAAATTAGTAATTATTGTGATCTAATGAACATGTATTATTTTAGGATGAAATTATGAAGATAATAGAACTGAAAATGAAAGGGAAAGCATTAGGAGTTGATAAAAAGAATACAATAAGAGAAAAGATTAAAAGAAAATTTAAAAGAAAAATCTTGTATCAATCAGTATGAGCAGTACAGGTCGGTACTAATGGTGGAAAGGTACATAGATTTAGGACTCAGCTTTCATTGCTAAATACGTATTATGGTATATCTTTAAGCGTCAAGGTTTGTATTACCATGTCCTTGTCCTGCCCATTTCCTTCAAGTTGCTATAAATGTTAATAAAGTTGTATATCAATTTGATTTGTCCAATTTAGGCGAACACGTGGCGGAAGGAATTTGTGGGACTCCAAAGATGATAGGAAATGGGGACATGACAAGTTTGAGGAGATGACTTTGCAAGAAAAGCATTATGAAGAGGTAATGGTTTAGTAGATTTGTAGATAATCTACTTGCCTTGATTGGTGTTTCTTTTCCTTCTTAATCTCGTTTAATCTTATTTTTGTCCCTTACTGACATGTTTTTTTTTCTGCACTCAGGGAAGATCTTCTAGAGGTAGGTATCGAGCTCAGAGTAAAAATCGTGGACCAGATCGTGGTTATCGTAGAGGAAGTGGGTCCAAAGCATTTGGGAAAAACAACCAGAGCATGGCTCCAAAGGTGGTGAGAGGGAGAGGACCTAGGAGATATGAACCTAATATGAAAATCAGCGGACCTCCAATACAGGGTAGACTGTGAGTATTCATAATCATATGCTCTTTCACCCCTTCAATTTTCCATCTCTTCCTACCATGACAGGTTTGAATGACATTGAATGAGTTAAATGTTTCAGGTCTGGAAAGCCTCTTGAGAAAACATCACAAGCCAATTCAGGTAGAGCTTCCACCCTTGCAACAAATGCCGATACTGTATCGGATCCTAATCCGAAACATATATTTGCGTCAAGCTTGAGTTCTGCTTCCCCACCTTTTTATCCAGCGGGGTCTTCCAACAAAGACACTGCTTTAACTCAGAAGAAAGATGTGCATGCTGAAAGTGTGAGCAGGAATCTTTGCCCTTCTGTTACAGATGAGAATTTTTCTGCTTCACAATCTAATTCATTACGAGGGAAGAATGTGCTTGATTCTCTCAGCATGGCAAAGCTTTATATTGATGATCCCAGCTTCTCAGCTTCTGCGAAGCCTTTGACCAATATGCAGATGGTACCTTCTGGATCTTCATTGGGTAATACTAGCCAACCCACTCAGTCCAGGGTACAGGGTAGAGGTGTAGCTATCCCAGGATTGAAGGCTTATCAGCCAGCTCCTCATCAGAACCAAGTCAATAGAGTTTCTCCACCAACACAGATCATTGCTGTTCAGAGAAATCCTATTCAAGGTAGGGCCCAGTACTCTGTGCAAGGAGCTGCTCGGCAGCTGGGCCAGCATACTGGTATGCCTCAAGCTTTGTCTCCACCCAAAACAGCTATGTCAGTCAATTCCTATGAATCTGTAGAGGTTGAATCTTCAGAAACAAGTAAACCCTTGGTGAGCAAGGGAAAAAGCAGTGTTCAAGGGGCTGGAAGAGGCTCTTTTCTGTACAGTGGAGCTCAGGTTATGGGGCCGACAGGGACTATTGCTGTCGGCCATGGTGATAAAAACTTTCCTGCCTTTTTGCCAGGTAAAGCTTTTCATATCTTTAGTTTTTTAATTTATCTGGATAAACTAATCTACTGTAATAGGTAAATTGTAATATGGGGAAATTGTCGTACTTGGAAAAGTGCATACTAAATCCTGGGCACCCTTTTTCTTGAATTTTTGTAAGGATTAAATAAAATGCTTTAGTAAATATCAGAGCAGTTTTCATCCCATTATTTTTAATGGCCTTTTGGCTAAATAACAAATGAACTTTTACCTCCTGATCATAGTTTGTTTTGGTTAGGGATTTCTGGGTTTGCGAGAGGTTGGAGTTTGTTTGACTTCATTTGTCTTCACTGTTAATTTATGGGGTGGGTGCTAGAGAATAGCTTTTATCTACTGAGTTGATTAGATTTAATTCTATTATTTTATATTTTCTCTTGGCTATGCTTTCATAGTTTCTTGTATTAAATTTTTTATAAGCTGAACTTCTCAATGTTTATCGTTTCTTCTTCTAAATCATTGTTATGCAGTTATGCAATTTGGGGGTCAGCACCCTGGTGGCCTCAGTGTTCCTGCTGTTGGCATGGCATTTCCTGGATATGTTGCCCAGCCACAACTTGGTTTGGGAAATTCAGAAATGACGTGGTACAATAACACTCTAGCCCTGTATATATATTCTGTGTGTGTTTGTGTGTGGATTACATCTGGTTTTCTTTGAGAAATGAGGTGTTGGTTAATTCTGTATCTGGCCAATTTACCTCTCCATAATGAAACATTACTTACACATTGTGTTAGAATTCCATATCCATTTTTTACACATTGTAAGGCTGCTTTTACACTCACCACATTTCATGTAAAGCCTTTTGCGGCTATAATGATTTTGACTAGTGAAAGGGTAAGGTTGGAATTGGTTTGACCATGGACATAATACCAAAGCAGCGTTATCTCTCTCTCTCTCTCTCTCTCAATTGGTTGCTTTCATTCTTGTAATTCTTATATATTTATCTGTTTATCTAAAAGCAATAACTATGCTTGTATTCTTGTTTAGGTTACCAGTACTTACAAGTGCCGCTGGGGCTTTAGGGGCAACATATTGTTCACCTTATATCACTGTTGATGGGGCTTATCATACTCGTACCTCTGGACAGACATCTTCAACAGGATCCTCAAGGTTAGTAGTATGATTTTGGTTTTCCCCAGCTTGATTTTAATTGCCTTGACTGTTATGTTTTCCTCGGGTTGCCAGAATGGGAGGGAAATATTAAGTATCCTATTTAGTATTGGGATCTAGGAGCATTGAACATTTTCCTTTTTGTTGTCGGTGTTGAATGGGAGGGAAATATTAGGTATCCTATTTAGTATTGGGATCTAGTGGGAATGTCTTTGCAGGAAACCCCTTTATTAGGATTAAGACATGATTAAGTTGAGTTGAATTTGTATGGTTCTGTATATTAAATCTTGATTGTATCATTGCACTATCGGCTTTTCTTACATAGATTAACTGCAAAACAGAAAATAATTTTTGAAAGACGTCTAAAAGAGTCTGTTGGCTTGATGTTCATATTATTTTATCTCTTTAATGGCCTACTGATGTATTTACCTTTATTTTGTTATGTTTTATGGTATATTTGATGATAAATGTATCACATTTTCTACATGATTGGGGGGAGGGTTTGAGGGAGTTGAGGTGCCAGACAGTATTGCTTTATTGTGTTTTATTCTATTAACAAGTCACATGTGGTTATTCTTGTTGCTTTACGGACTGTTTTGATAATATTTAATCTCCTTTTGCAGCAGAGAAGAAAATTCTAACAAACTAAATAGTGAATGGAAGCCATCACAAAGACCTGGTAAGCAGCCCTCTTTTGTTTATCTTAGATTTGCTGGATCTTTTAACATTTTCTTTTGCAGTTCCTTATTTTAGTGGTTAATCAAGAATGTCTCTTATGCAGAGGCTGTGAGTGATGAATTTGGGCAACGACAAAATAACCCAAATAAGCAGCCTCGCAGGCAAGTTGAAACTCTTAAGCTTTTACCGTGTATTGGTGAAAAACAATTTCACTCTGTTTCTATCTTCTAATATATAAACGTTTTAATGTCTTACCCTTCATTTACATGCAGATACTCCGAGATGAGCTTTAGCAAGTGATTTACTCATTTAAGATGGAGCCTGTCGCAATAAACTGATAAAGGTTAAAAATTTTGTGATTAAAGTCTTTTATTATCTTTGTGGATGTTTGGAATTTCTTACTTGTGAATTACTTGGTGGGCAGGCATTTCTTTCGGGCCCTTTGTGATCTCCAGCTTTTGTCCTGGACCACTTTGGGCCACAATTTGTTCCAGGATATTGTAGGTAATCAGACTTCATCCCTAGTTAGTGCTGCTTATTCTGTTTTGGATTTAAAAGTTCATTTTCTTTAGAAGAAAGTCGTTAGTTCATAAATAGGCATGTGGAAATTGAAATAGCAGAAAGTTTTAAAATCAATGAAAAAGTCCAGTTGAAGTAGCCAAAAGAGGGAAGGCTAACATTTATTGTTGGACACTGTTGCCAGCATGTGGCAAGTTGTAATAATTCTTCCATTATTCCAACTAGACCTTTTATAAAACAAATTAAGTTATAGAACAACTTAATGGTTGTTCCTTTTGGACTTTTTTAATTAATTTAAAATTTTACAGTTGTAATTACAGAAAAATAAAAGATTTATAATCTTATGTTCACATTAAAAAGATTGGAGGCTTAATTCCATTTGTTATTGAAGTTGAGGGTGTATTTGGTTATTAAGCCTTAAAAAGAGACCATATCTTTGGTAATTGGCAAAGGTCAAGGTCTTAAGCAATAAAGACAATCTATGGATATGTTGGTGGCATTTTAGAGAACTTGGCCTTGATTACATGGCCCATTGTTTTCAGGCACTTTGGACGTTTTTTCTAGGCATTTGATCTTAAAGTAGTTCCAATTCAGTATGTTATTATTCACAATATTTATTTTTCACCCATTGATTGTAGATGTCCTTGTTCAGTGATTCTAATAAGCTAAAATCACACACTCTTGCAATTTCTTTCTGGCAGTTATATATGACAAACGCCTGGTCATGCTACATTCAGTTTAAGAATCTTATTGTGGCTTGACGGGTAGCATTCCCTCGTTTAAATGTGCGGTATGAGTATATATGATATATTAGTAAAAAAAATGTATTTTTCTGTTCTTAGTTACAGTGCAAATATTACTAAAATTGCCGTTAATGTTTCTCAACGGGTTTTTCTTGTGGCTTGATTTTTCTAGTGAAGCTTGTGAGAATTTTAGGCTGGCTTCTCCATAAAAGTATGAAAAAGAATTGTTGTGCAGCAGCTGTTTGGTTGACGAATTTTAGATTATTATTAATATTTGCATAGATGGTGTTGATATTTGTGTTTGGTGAAGCTGACTTGGCTGCTTGTTGATGAGTTAAGTCTGGTGTTGGTGAAGCACAGATGGTTTTGGTAGTTGTGTTTCTTACTTTTTATTATGTGAGCAGTGGATTCTTTAATTTAATCAGTTCAATGGGGGTGCTAAGTTGGTTTTGAAGCATTATTTTCAAAGCTCCTTGTTTGTTGTTTTTCTGTATTGAGTTTGGTTGTACATACGTAACAGGGCAAGCTTAGCTGATGATATCTCTTGGATGTTGTGAAACGTGATTAGCATTATAGCATAAATATATATGTATAGCTTTAGATTTGAGTTATAAAGTGGTTGATGAGTGAGTCACCTGATCTCTTGTGCTCTCCCCCCTGTATTGGATTTGCTTTAAGTAATCTCCCTTTTTCAAACTTGTTTAAAATAATTTTAAAATATAGAAATGGTTTATGTTGACGTTTTGTTCTATTAAATTATGTCCGTCGGTTAGCTGGAATGTTGATTCCATTGTATCTACATTTTATTAGAGGGATTGGTAGTTATTTTCATTTTTATTGGTAATATTAGATGACATAAATCGATTATTTTATTTCTCATTATAAAAGTTGTTACATTTTAAATTACACAAATCTAATTTTCACTTTTTTCATTTTTATACAACATTATAAAACATCAAAGAAATCTAAATAAAAATTTAATCATGGGACCAAAAGAGGGAGGAAATAAATAAAAATGCGTAATTGTTGCCACCCAAGTTAGAACATCTTTTTTTATCAAACGCTCTCCTAAAATTGCCTTTAAATAAATTTAATCTGACGATGCAGAACACATAGGAGCATGCAGCTGTTTACACTAGAACGGTCCCCATCCTACCCGCCAACGGCCATTCTTCAAAAGTTTTTGTTTACAAAACCCGTTTAGCAGGTCCGATCCGTTTAAAAAAAAAAAAAAAATTCCAACCATTTTCACTCTTCCACTCTCTAATATTTTCTTTAATGCAAGCTGAGATCAATCAAGAACAGAGCTCAAAACCCAGAAAAAAGAAAGGATAATCTCTGCATTATCTTTGAATCTTGTATCGTAAGCATGCTTTATTTGTTTTACGTTTATGTTTAAGAGATGTGATCGTTAGCTATAGTGCTCTGTTTTTGCTGTTCTTAATCTCCCTATCACAGTTAAAAGTTTGATTAGTTGGTTTCTTGATTTTGCTTTACGAGGTTTTTTTTTTTTTTTTTTTTTACACTAAGTTCGTTACATGTGTTTGGTTGTCAAGAAGATGTGAACGTAATGCAATTTGAAGACCTTTCTTTTTTCTTCGGTTTTTGCATTTCTTTTGTTTCCTAAGAACTGTTTGGTTGCTGAGTAAACATATGAAATATTCTGATCATCCAAAGAATGTAGTCTTGTGATTTTCTTTGGCTGTATCCAAACTTGAGGTTTCCTTCGAATCTGAGGGTATTTTTGAAAGTTTTAACGTGGCTTTTTTTAGTTTAATTGTTTAGTTGTTGATAAATGCTAGGAAAAGAAAAAAAAATAATTCAAACGAACCCAAATTTTGCTTTCCAATCTTCTGGTAGGACGGCTTTAATTTGCTAAATTAATCCCAGGCTGTTGGTTTATGTATCTTTTTCCTTTCTGTTTTTTTTAACTACCTATTCATTGCTTAGATTCTTCGTTATTTTTGAAAGGGTACCTATGTGTAACGTATATACGGACATCGGATATAAGCCTTTATAGATCTTCCGTATAATAGAACTTCAGAAAAAAATTGAACATACTGGTTTCGGATATATACCCTATTCGATGCTCTTAGAGTAAAATTGATGCAACCATATTTTTTACTTTTCACGCGTTATTAGATGTTGATGCTGTTGTCTGAAGAATATCAAACCTGGAGTTTATTCATTAATGCTGGTTTGAGTTTAGAAAGTTGTAGAAGAAGGAGCTAGAAGGACAGTATTGGCCTTTAGGTGCTGTGTGTTTTTGGTTTTAGCTAATAGTTGAAGAATGTTGATTTACCTTCTCAGCAATTTACTATTGTCGTAAGCTCATGGAGGAAAGTGTCAGCAAGGGAGCATCGTCATTAAGGCAAGGTGGTTTTAAGCCCAGTTTATCAGGAAGATCAACCCCAAGGAATTTTCCTACATTTCGGAGATTGATTTCAAGCTGGACTCCAAGAAAAGAAGCTAGAAATGGTACTGGTGGCATTCAGTGTTTTAGGAGCAACCGCTCAGTGTATTTGCTGCTTTTGATTGCCTTTTGGGCTTATCTTGGGTTTTATGTCCAATCCTGGTGGGCTCACGGTCATAACAAAGAGGAACTTTTGGGTTTCAGTGGTGGTCCAAGAAATAAGCTTGTGGATGCTGAACTGAACACACGACGAGATTTGCTTGCTGATGACAGTTTGGTAGCAGTGAGAAATGGAACTAACAAACCTCAAGTCTATAGTGACAGAAAGTTTGATGTGATTTTGGCAAAGGGAAATAACATTTCATCTAGGAAGAAAAGGAGTCAAAGAGCAAGATTTAGTTTGCACAAGATGCATGGTAAACCAAAGGCAACAATGAACATGGAAAATGGTGACGCCGAGGGACAAGAACAGGCATTTCTGCTGAAAAATTCGACTTATGGATCATTTGTTGGTCCATTTGGGTCATTGGAGGACAGGGTTTTGGAGAGGAGCCCTGAAAAGTGGTTTGGAACATGTGATAGGAAGGGGGACTTTGCTCGCCTTGTTAGGTCTAGAAGATTAGTGTTGGTATTTCACGAACTATCCATGACCGGGGCTCCCATTTCAATGATGGAGCTGGCAACAGAGCTTTTGAGCTGTGGAGCCACTATATCTGCTGTGGTTCTAAGTAAGAAGGGAGGACTGATGTCTGAACTTGCAAGGAGAAGGGTCAAAGTCATTGAAGATAGAGCAGATCTTAGCTTCAAAACTGCTATGAAGGCAGACCTTGTGATTGCAGGATCAGCAGTATGTGCTTCATGGATTGGTGAGATTTATTGGAAAATTGTTTATGTTTTTCCTTCAAAACCGAGTAATTGCTTCTGCGGATATGAGGATCAGCTATTATTGATTACAAGGTTGCATCATTTTACTTTTTAGCTGCATAGTGCCTTCTCATTTAGCAAGAAAGTTGACATTATTATGCCATATCTTGTGTGTAACAATGCTTCCATTATGATTAATGATTCATCTTTATACTAAATTTGCATATGATAGCATGATCCAAAAGGAAAATCGGTTTCTGTTTCAATAATTTTGCAATATTGCTGTTTATTATCGATAGCCATATGCCTTGCTCAGGCCTTCCTAGAAAAGGTGATCATCTTTTATTTCTTAGAAAATATAGTAAACAATACGCATGCCTTTAGTTAGATGATCCGGTATACCATGTTTCTAAGGCTTGAGATGATACTCTTCCATGGACTTTTTCATTGGTTTTTGCCGGTCTCTTGAACTTATGTTTCATTGTCATTTGCCTTATACCTAAGAGTGGTGTAATGTAGATGCAATGTGTTGGTTTCAGATCAATATATAGCTCATTTCCCAGCTGGAGGAAGTCAAATCGCTTGGTGGATTATGGAAAACAGAAGGGAATACTTTGACCGGTCAAAGCATGTTCTACACCGAGTGAAAATGCTTATGTTCTTATCTGAATTGCAGAGTAAACAGTGGCTTAACTGGTGTCAAGCAGAAAATATCAAGTTGAGATCTCAGCCTTCCATTGTTCCACTTGCTGTTAATGATGAGCTGGCTTTTGTTGCTGGAATCCCTTGTTCTCTAAACACTCCATTGGCTAGCCCAGAAAAGATGATTGAGAAAAGGCGGTTATTACGAGATGCAGTAAGAAAAGAGATGGGTTTGACAGATAGTGATATGCTTGTGATGTCTCTAAGTAGCATAAATGCTGGAAAGGGCCAACTCTTGCTTCTTGAGTCAGTAAACCTTATGATGGATCAGGATCCTCTGGGAACTGGTTCTCAAGTTAAAAGAACATTGGATATAAGGCTAGATGAGTCTGCCTTGGCTAGAAAACATCATTTAAGAGGTTTGGTTAAAAAATCATGCAATGCTGATGCATCTTGTACAAATTTGGTGTTTGACAGCAGAAGAAAACAGGAACAAGCTGTAAAAATCCTCATCGGTTCTGTTGGATCTAAAAGCAACAAGGTACCTTATGTTGAAGCAATTCTACGGTTCTTGTCTCAGCATCCAAAGTTGTCAGAGTCCGTACTATGGACTCCGGCAACTACACGTGTCTCATCACTATATGCAGCAGCAGATGTTTACGTGATGAACTCCCAGGTGGATAGCTTGTTGATGGATGTTTTACTGTTGGAAGTAAATTGGTATAGATGTGCGCTCAATTCTTGTTATGTTAATAATGTGCAGGGAGTAGGAGAAACATTTGGCAGAGTGACTGTTGAAGCAATGGCATTTGGTGTTCCGGTAAGACAATAATGTCTGATTTCGTTGTTTATTTTAGGGGACAAATTGAAACACATAGTATTAATTTATGGGAACAGGTGTTAGGCACGGATGGTGGGGGCACAAAAGAGATAGTGGAGCAGAACGTGAGTGGGCTATTTCACCCAATGGGCCGTGCAGGGAACTGGGTCCTTGCTGAAAATCTGAGGTATATGCTGAAAAACCCGACAGCAAGGAAGCAAATGGGGAAGGACGGACGTAAACAGGTAGGAAAACAGTATCTGAAGCGGCATATGTACGGGAGATTGGTAGAGGTCTTAACCAGGTGTATGAGACGCCAAGTTGCTTCCTCTCGTTCTTTAATTGGTTTTTGAATCGATGCAAAATACTGAAGATTCCCCAATCTAATTCATTTGATTGATTTCTCTAATTTCTCCCTTTTTGTATTAGAACTGAAAATGGTTTCATTCAACCAGGATTCATTTTAATATAGTTTTAAAGTGGAAGAGTAAAAAATAACATTATTTTTAATGTAATTTTTGTAAAAACATTCGGTTTGCTAAGTGTTTCCTATAGAGGTTTTAATAGATGTTGCAACATAAGTTAAACGGGAAGAAATAGATCAAGACTCGATATTTGTTAACGCATTTAAGATACAACAACTGTACTTTGTGGAACCTTACGTGAATGATTTTATTCAACAATTGATCCAAATAACTTATTAGGTAAAACTCAACTTAACCTTACAACCATGAATAATTGTAGCCAATAATAAGCTTAATTGTTATATCATTCACTCAAAAATCCTCACTTACAAATAATATAAATTAAGAAACGTCTAACACAAGTGCAAAAATACAAAACAAAGATAGGTAAATTTTTGACTTAAAGCACTCAACAAGCACACAACATAGTGCGATAGAGTAGCCGAAACTGACTTTATCTACAAAAAGATCTCCTTTTTAATTTTCGAAATCTAGCTTCAACACCAAGGAATTTTAAACTAATTCAAAACTTTATGGATAAGGATAAGATTTTAAACCATTTAAAATTGCTCATTCACTCTCAAAAATTCGACTAAAGGATAAGAATAAATCACCAAATGTAGGGGTTACTTTGTTGCACGAACCATCAATCACTTGTTGTTTAGATACCATTCAAAAAAATTGTGCAAGTCACAAATGCCAACTAACAAAGACACACTTTATTTGTCCTAAACTGCTATTCTATTTGATGTTTGAACAAATAATGAAATATGGGATAGCCGGTTAAAGTTCCTAACAATCTCTCCTTTTGACATTTTGACAAATCCCTTCAGCAAATGGTTATCATAAAACCATTGCAAAGTTATCATAGTACAAAACTAGTAAATGTCTCCTCCCTAATCATACCACCATGCTTCAAATAGAAACTCCCCCATTCAACTTGCATACTTCGGGTATCACATCATCATGAAAGTGTTCATATTATCATAAGCATGGAGTATAAAGCTTTGAAGAGCAAACTGAATTCATAAATAAATGATCAATCTCATCCACCAAAGCAAGAAAAAGAGTGTTTGAAACATCAACATGACAAAATAAATTAAAAACTACCAAAGAAATAAAAAATCAACAACCATCATCATCATGTAGCAACAACCATCAAATAATCAACAACTAGATACTATATTCCCTTTTTAGGCAAATTGTCAAGTGGGCTACCCTTACTAAGGCGTCTTATATTAATATGCTTAGTTTGTGAATGCAACACTAGATTTTAAGAAACGTTGATTGGTTTGGTATTGTCACAGTATACTGTCAGAACATTAGTTGGAACACCAAAATTAGACAACATTCGTTTCATTCGAAGTAGTTGTGCGCAACAGCTTCCGAGTGTGATTGTTGAAAAAATATACTACTGCAAAATAAACTCATTAGCATTGACTAAAAAATAAACCAGGATTAAATGAATAAAGTATTACTGTGCCATTGAAGAACCACTACTTTAGAAATGAATTTGCCCTGTTTGGTGTAATAGTATAGTGGACGTCGTCCCCCAAGGTTAATACAATTATTCAATATTCGTACCGAATAAGGCAATTAGAACTCAATTGATATTGCTCTTCTAAAATAATGTGAAAATAAAATTAATCAAAGAAACCACACTAGGATCAATTCCTAGGAAAGTTTAGAGGGGTCACAGGCGGTCCCGCTTAAAACTTAAACCGCTAGACATAATTTCCTCTAATGCAATTTAAGAAAAATTCTAAAGTTTTAGAAAGAATGAGATAAAGTCGAGAGAGAGTAGAAAAAAAATTGTTTTTTTAGTTGTATATCAACTAAAGGAAAAATGCCTTTTATTTATAGAAAGGGGCAAAAACGTAATTTAGAAAGGGCAAAATAATAATATTTCCGTGTAACAGTCAGAAAAATATTTAATATTTTTGTAATATTAAAAAATGATTTGTAACTTTTGGAAATAATGGTTTGTAACTGTTGAAAATAAATTTACATTACTAACATTCCCCTACTAATGCAAAATAAATAGAAACTTTGTAAACACAAAAAAATATATGAGAAGAGCAATAACAAAATTAGCTGCTTAAGCACTAGTATATTGTGGATTTGAACTAGTACATAGTGAAATTAGTGATTCTTCTCTTTAACAAGTGAATGAATCTTGAACTTGTTAACATATGGGTTAACTCATAACACATAATTAATCTCAAATCCAATTAATGTTCCGCAATAGATCAACAAGTTTTAGCTAATACACCTCGGGATGCTGGTAAGTGCTTTAGAAAGACTGCCCAATGTATTTCATAGAAGGTGACTAGTTCTTCACGCTTACGTATGTGATTTCAACAAGTCTATTTGAATATAGACCATTTAACTCAAGACTATGAAATTATTAAGAACATTTATGAAGCTCATCTTCTTAAATTTAAATTTGGTGAATTTATAAAGTTCGTCTCATTAGGACCACCCAAACTCTGGGATATGAACTCATTAAGAGTAATAAACTCAACCTCACATGTTGGTGAATTCATCAAGTCTGTCTCAATAGGACCACCCAAACCCTGCGCTATGAATCTATTAAGAGTAAGAACTCAACTTTATGCATGTACATCGTTCACTATAGGGATAGATAAAATGTACACTATGAGTCTTCCCATCGTTTTGTTTGACCTCATTGAACTTAGAGAACTAAGTTGGGTATCCACTATGAATTCCTCAACCATTGGGCTTAGGACCCATTCCCTTCGACGAATCAAAAACCATTTTCCTACTTAATCCTTTGGTTAGTGGATCAACTAGGTCCCTTTTCGACCTCATGTATTCCATAGAAAGTACTCCATTCTTTATTAAATGTCTCACAGATTCATATTTTATGCGAATATGCCTCTTTTTACCATCGTAAGCTTGGCTTTTAGCAACGTAAATTGTGGCTTGTAAGTCACATAATAGAAATACAGGAGGTGTCAATTTTTCCCATAAAGGAATCTATAAGTAGATTCCTAAGCCACTTGGCCTCTTGCCCGACTAAGTCAAGAGCTATAAACTCTGACTCCATCATGGAGCGAGCAATACAAGTTTGTTTAGCAGACTTCCAAGAAAGAGCTGCTCCCCCAAAGCAAAAACATACCTACTTGTAGAGCTCACTTCATCATTATTAGTTACCCATTTTGCATTAAAATGTCCCTTTAGGACTACAGGGCATCCGATAAAATCCAACTTCCAAGTTATTATAGCTTTAAGATACTTAAGTAACCGCTTTAGAGCATTCCAATGCTCATTGCTAGGATTATGGGTATATACTTAGTCTACTGACTGCATGAGCAATATTAGATCGGGTGTAGTTCATCAAGATCATAAGACTTTTAATAATTTTAGCATACTCTAATTGAGGAACACTATTTCCTTTATTTTTTAACAGTTGTATACTAGAATCATAAAGAGTTCTCACAGGGATTAAATCAAAGCTATCAAATTTTTTAGCACTTTCACCATATAGTGAGATTGGTTCAAAGTAAATCCCTTTTCTGATTTAGTAACCTTAACACCTAAGATTACATCTACCTCTCCCCAAATCAGTCATTTCAAATTTGGTAGATAAGAATTTTTTGATTTTATTAATGACTTCTATATTGGAACTGAAAATTAACATGTCATCCACATACAAACTTATGATGACACAATTAGAACCAAACATCTTAGAATACACATGCATCTGCACCATTAACGATAAAACCAAAACTGGGAATAGTCTTATGAAATTTCTCATACCATTATTTTGGAGCTTGTTTGAGACCATACAAAGATTTTCTAAGTTTGCAAACTTTATCTTCCATACTAGGTGCCACAAACCTTGGAGGTTGCTCTATGTAGATCTCCTCATCCAAATCCCCATTTAAGAAAGTTGTCTTCACATCCATCTGATGTAACAGCAAATTGTGAATGGAAGCTAAGGAAAACAAAACATGAATGGTTGAGATCTTAGTAACATGAGAGTATGTATCAGAATAATCTATTCCAATTTTTCGAGTGAATCCTTTAACAACTAGTCTTGCCTTATACTTTTGAATTGACCCATCTGGTCTAAGTTTCTTTATAAAGACCCTTTCGTTACTAATAGGTTTAAAATCTTTAGGCAAGTCTACTAGTTCCCAAGTACGATTAGACATAATAGATTCTAGCTCATTATTAATAACATCTTTTCAAAAAAGCGCATCTATGAATATTCGTATGTGTTCGGTTTAGTCCCGACCCTAATCTAAAGCATGTTTAAGGTCTCGAAGACCTATTTAAGGGACACTTTGATGTGATTTGTTGAATTATATTTTGAAATGTCTGTAAAAGTTTCTGATTGTCCGGTAATGCCTCTTAACCCTAGACCGGCGACGGTTACGGGTTAGGGGTGTTACAGAACATGGTAAAAATGTGTGATGCTAAGTATGCTTATTGAATGAAATGCTTCTTGCTCATGTGTTTTTATTCATTCAATGAAGTATATTTTTGCATATTTGTTTCTCCTTTTTATGCTCTTCATAATTGGTATCATTGTAGCTTTGATGAGCTTTTGATATCCACATTGTTGATGCCATTATGTTTTTTCATGCCTTATTTTGTTTAATAACAATTGGTATCTAGAAAAAGGGAGAAAATGATTAAGATATGCATCAAGTAAGGGGGAGTATTAGGAATAAGAATTGCTTGTGATTTTATTGAATTATCCTTAGCATGCAATTTTTTTATTTTTAATTTATGACTTGTTCACATTTCTTGTTAACAATTGGTATCTTTGTTTAAATATCAATTGGTCTATTTCATTAGACATGAATTTAGGTGAACTTTTATGCAATTAGGACTTATTTGTATGATACTTAGAATTTTTGTAAAAAAATGTTCTTTATAAATGGATTTCAAGTATACTTCTTTTTCATATCATTGCTTCTTGAATTTCATTGTTTACTTGTGAGAATACAGTTGACATGATCTTTATATGAATATATTATGACTCATTGTGTTTGTAACAACCCGATTATCAGTGGTGTCGAAAAAGCGATTTTAGAACCCATTTTCGTAAACTGAGTCCGTAAATATTAAATATAAATATTTTCAGAGTTGGTATAAAATAGTATTGATGTTTGGCCCATCAATTTTGTCTATTAATTACTTAATTAGGGTATAGGGACTAAATTATAAAAGCCTAATCGCTATAAGTTTTTAATTGACAAAAGGCTTGAGGGCTTAAATGGCAATTAACCGAAGGTTCAAAATAATAATTAAATCATATAGTGGAAGATGAAAAAATGTTCATTAAGCATTTTAATGATTAGTTAATTAAGCTAAACATGATTATTTATTTAATTAAGTTTTAATTAACATATACATAATTAAATTAGTGAAAGGAAAAAGAAATCCTCATTTTTTTCATCCTTCCATGGCCGAAACTTCATAAGAAAGAAAAGAGAAAAACATTTCAAAGCTTTTAACATTCAACCCTTAATTGGTAAACAAATTTAAGTCCTGTTCTTGTAATTTTTATGTTTTTGAGGTCATGAGAACTTGATTTAGCTAGCCCATGTACCAATTTGTAAAACTTTTAAAGTTTTTGAAAGTTGTCATCGTTGATTTCTTATAAAATTAGGTTTGAAATTGATAGGTTTTTAGCTTAGATTTAATTGTTAGTTTTGTACCTAGGAACTAAAGTGAATAAAATTTTAAGTACTTGGATTGTAATTAATGAGAAAATCAATTTTGGTGAGACAAGGTCAAGATGATTTTAGACTCTCTTATTTTAATTTTGAAAAATCATTAAAAGTTGTACAAAAAGAATTAGGATATGAAATTTATAGTTATGAAAAGCTTATTGAGTCTAGTTTCTAGCGAAAAAAAAATGGAAATGTCATATGAATTATGTATTAAAAGATAAATATTTTTAAGTGAAGAATGGCCAAAACTACCTGAAATCTAGGGGTGTTCAAACGGTCGGTTCGATTATTAACTAAACCGAATTACTATTAACTGAATTGTCCAAAATGCAAAAATCATTAACCGTTAACCGAACTGAAATATTTCGGTTAATTCGGTTGCTTAACCAAATTAACCGAAATTTGTAACGTCCCAAAAATTAGGGGTTGTAATTTTTGCATAATTTCATGTTGTGCTTGCTCAGCTGGCTATTTGAGTGTATTTGAGGGTTCTAGGAAGGCCTGGGTTCGAGTTTGAGCCTTGGGAAAATTTTAGTTTTTGGCCCTTTAGTGGAGAGGGCTGTTGGAAGTAGGACTTAAGTAAAATGGTGCGCATTAAGATGAACAAGATGAGCTTATAGCTCAGTGGCAGTGGCGTCTTTAGGAAGGCTTGGAGAGTGTGGTTCGAATCCCATAAGTTGCAAATAGAGGCTTTTATTTGGTGACTTGAGAGGGGAGGAAGCAGAGTTCGGATCAAACTCTTCAAGGGGAGTGGAGACTTGGTCAAATAATTCAAATGGATGGAGGAGAGCAATAGTAGGAGGAAAAAATGGAGAAAATCAAGGAGGTGATGTGTGTGGGAGTGTTGGCCGAAAGTGGGAGTCTAGCTAAGTGAGAATTTCGGCTGAAGAGGGGTCATTGGTAGCATTTTCGGTCATTTGGAGTAAGTGTAGAAACCGAAACCTTTCCTTGTTTTTGAAGTGTTCCTTTCGGGTTTCTTTTTGGGGTGACATTTCGGGTTTATTTTGGTTGCTTCTTCTCATCTTTTGACCTCTGTCCAAATCATTTCTTTCCCCAATCTTCTATTTTTCTTTATTTTTTTGACCATTGTTGAACGGTTAAGCCTCTCCTCTCCCACTTCTTTTCTTCTTTTCCATCTTTATCTCGCGGTTGCTGCCTTTTTTCTGCCGGAATCTTTTTCTTCTTTCGGTTCTTCTGTGGCCGAACTCATAACTATTCTTTCATCTTAATCTTCTCTTTACCTTGCGAAACTAGCCAACTTTAAGCTTTGATCCATGGGTAGGCTGAATCTTTGAGGGCTGAATATTCTTTTCTTCCCGTTCGTTCAGCCTTTGAATCTTGAAAAGTGGTTGGTAAGTGTGTTTTCTTTGGCCAAAAAGGCTTTCATCCCTGTTACCATGGAGATATTTATCACCAATACCTTCGTTTTCATCGAATGTTCTAGGGACTCGTCATTCTTAGCCAAAGTTTTGGGCCGATTATCCCTCCCTTGCAGGAGATCTCTTGTTTGGTGGTAAGTAGTGTAGATTGATTTAACGGTTTCAATTTTATGGAGATGTCTTAGCAAGGGTTGAGGCTAATTGATTGGAACTGTTATTTTCATAGGTGCTCCATCTTGGGAGCTTCAACCTAAAACCCATAACATGTGTGTAATCTCACACCACTGTTCATCATGATATGCTACGTTCTGTGAATCGGCTAAAAGCTGAAATACCGAAAAGTCGGAGTATCAGCAACTGAGATCTCCTGAGCATGCGTGCGCTCGTAGAGATAAACCGAGTCAATAGTGTTGGCGATAAATTATTGGGAGTATCTCAACTCTCTCGTGGGACTGAGGCTGTAATGGGCCTTGTTGAGCCGAAGTGGGCTAAGTGGGCCCAATGGGTTAATAGGCCCACAGGGGAAAAATCCGTGGTAAGTGCCAGACGATTGATGCGGCTGCGAAGTCCGCAGAACTGAGACCAAAAATGGGTTGTTTGGGCCACACGAGCGTGGGGGCCCGTTTGGGTTGCAATGGGATTTTAGGCCCAATTGCACCGTTTTGACCAGAAATGGAACCTGTGTCGCTCGATGCGATAGTAAGCCTTCAGAAAGGCCGTTATAGGGGTAAATTACCGAATTACCTTGGTGGGTAAAATTACTGAATTACCCTTGATGGGTAAGTTATCGAAATGCCCTCCAAGGGTAAAAATTACCGAACTACCCTTGATGGGGTACATTACTGAAATACCCTCGAGGGGCGAAATTACCGTTTTACCCCTAAATAACCGTTATACCCTTAGTGATAGTTAAATGATGTATGTATGATGTTTTATAACTGTATATGATTGCGATACACTGCATTCATAACATAGTGCATTGGGTCAGGATTTTCTGATTGGAGGAAGTACCGTTATAGTGGCATCGCCACGTGTTCTGATTCTAGTGGCTCAGCCACGATTATCGTTGTTAGCAGCTTGGCTGCATTATTGGATAGTTGGTTGGCTGGGTTGACTTGGTCCCGACATGGATAGATGGTTGGTACGGGTGGAGAGTTTGGCTGGATTGGGTTGGGTTGCATGTTCATCGCATTGATATGATATAGGGCTTAGGCCCAGATTGTTACCGAGTAGGGCTTAGGCCCAGATTGATACTGCATGGACTTGGGCCCAGACAGTGACCGTAATAGGGGATTACACACTGAGTTCTCGTAACTCACCCTTTCTTTTAACCGTGCAGGTGATCCCCAGTCGTAGAGGACATGGAGCTGCGAGGGACTCAGTGGTGGCCACACGACCGACATGTTTGAAAATTGAACTTAGTAATTTTATCTTTATTTTATTTTAATTATTGGGTCAAAATTTTTGTAACAAGGCCTTTGGGATTTTCTTTTTAACTTTTATTTGGTATGCCTTTTAGTTACAAACTGCTAATTTATTAAACACAGGTTTCCTTTAAAACAATTTTCCATTGTTTTCAGAATAACACGTTTCCGCAACGGTTTCGAATAAACTTCTACAATAAACAAGGTTTTAACAATGGTAATAATTTTTGTAAAGGAAGGACTTTCAGCAAATTTGTTTTGTCAATTAACAACATAAATCGTGATTTTTAAAGAGTGGAAAGTTGGATCCGTAAAAGGGTTTTTCCAATGAACTTATGGTTTTCGAACATCACTTTGATGTAACACGTTAGATCCGGTCATAACGTCTAGGCTGGGTATAGGGTGTTACAAAATTTATATGTTTTTGTCTTTTGGTTAAAATAAGTATGAAAGATATAAAAAATACATTGTTATTGATCTTTTTCTTTTTTTTAATAGTTAAAAAATATATTATATATACAATATATTATTTATTTTGATTAATATAAAAATAATAGTTCAAAAAATACATTGCTAATATAAAAATATATATTATATATAATATATTATCTATTTCGGGTCGGACTTGACCTGAAAAATGGGCTTAAAATTTTACTCAAGGTTGGTCCGGACGAAAAAGTGCAACTTAACAAGCAAATGCCTCTAAAATAGTAGTAAAATTAATAATAAAGTAAGAGTTATACATTATCCAAATAACAACAATAAAATAGTAGAAACATAATAGCGAAATGACAACAAAATAGTGAGGAAACAATAGGAAAACAATATATTTTTTTCTTTTTGTAAATTCGAGCTGGGCTAGGCCTGAGTCAAAAAAGTCTTACATGAGGCCCGACCTGTTTTCTAAACGGGCCTTATTTTTTTGCCTAATCCCATGTTTGAAACCTATATATTTTTTTTTTAAAAAGAGACAGATGTCAATTTTTTAAAGCTACCTATAGAAAAAATATATATTACCAGTGTACCACATACTCATCCATAATATAATATAGGATATTACTTTTAAGATGTGTTTGATAAAAAATTAAAAATTTTCATTGCATTTGGAAAAAAAATCATTTATTAATGTTTTAAATGTGTTTGTCAACATATTAAAATTTTATTTTATACTAGGGTTTTAACAAAAAAGTATAAGATAAATAGATAGAAACTTACCATTAAAAAAATTATTTGATATAAATTATCTTCTCATTTTTGTGAAGAAAATTTTTTGTACTTTTTTATATTTAAATTTTATTAAAAAATTCAAAATTATTGGGAAATAAATTGTGTATGCAACGAACAAGGAAATGGAGTAAAATAAAAAAGATCAAACACGGAAATTTTACGTGGAAAAACTCCTCAAAAGAGGATAGAAAACCACAGACAAAAGGAGATTACAATATAATAAAATCATAGTACAAAATATGGAGAAAATCAAAAGAAAACCCAAAACCATGAAATAAAAACCCTTCAAAAAAAATAACAAAATTCTCTCAATCTCAATATTTCTGTTATATAAACCTAGAGTAACTAAGGCCTAGTTTTAGGCTAAAATTTGTAGCATGTACGACTAAAATAACCCTGGGTTAATAATAGTTTAAGTGGGAAATTAAAACAAAATTTAACTAAGAGAATAAAACTAAGAAAATTGAGAAAGACGTCGTCACATTGTGACGTGACATTCACTTCGTCGGGACGAAAGCTCTCTTCACGCTGTGACGTCAATTGTTTGTCAAGAGGAAGAGCACTTTCTCGTTGTGACGTTACACATCGTTTGGTTTGAAAATGCGAGACATAACTCCACAAATCTCCACATTGACTCATATTTGACTTAACTCCCTTGCCAAGCCCTATTACAAGTCTAATTGAATCTTTGTTGGATACTCACCAAGTCCAAGCAATGCTCGAACTTTGAAACTGGAAGACTCTTTGTCAACATGTTGACCGGATTGTGTTCTATGCCAATTTTATGAATTTGAACATCCTTTTGAATGATCACCTCTCGAAAAAAGTGATAACAAATGTCAATGTTTGGCACTTTGATTATAACAATATACGACAGTTACTATTTTTTCACTTACCAGTTCACTAAATAGACCCCTTAACCAAATTTCTTCTTTTACCGCTTTAGTAATTTTCACGTATTTAGCTTTAGTTGATAAAGCCACTGTAGCTTGAAGTGTAGCTTTCCAACTAATGGCATAATTCCAAAAAGCAAATAGGTAACCTGTGATAGACCTCCTTCGACGTGTAACAACTCAATTTTAGTGGTGTCAAAAACTGTGAGTTCGGGACCACAATTTCGATGAGTGGATATTTTAATGTTTATTTAATGTCTATAGGGTTAATTTAAGGTAGTATTAAAATTTTTGTTAAGAAAATTTGAAGTTTAAATGGTTAATTAGGTAAAAATGACTAAATTGAAAAAGGTGCAAAAGTTGAGTTCTATTAGTTAAGTGGATTAAATAGCTTTAACAAGGTGAGTTAATGGACTTAGATTGTATTTATACTGTAACACCTCTAACCCGTATCCGTTATCGGAACAGGGTTACGGAGCATTATCGAAGATTTTAGAACAATCACAGATAATTGTGATATTTACTGTTCATAACAAAACTGTCCACTTAAGGCATAGTCACTAAATTATTTATATCTTGAGCTACAGAATTCTAAATTAAGACCAGCTTGATTTTTCCAAAACTACACTCAAATATCTTCCTACCATAAAATTTTCAGAATTTATGGTTTATCCAATAAGTACAGTTAATTCTTCAAATTCATCCATGTTCTGCTATTTGACAGTTTCGACCTTTCTTCACTAAAAATTAGTTATCTCTTAGTACGAGACTCGGATAATGTTCCCGTTTGTTTCTCTTGAAATTAGACTCATTAAGAAATTAAATATATAAATTTAAGGCCCCAAGTATATATACAATTTTTAGTGATTTTCCAAAGTTAGAACAGGGGAACTCGAAATCATTCTGACCTTGTCTCACAAAAATTCAAATATCTCATAAAATGAAATTCTTTTGCTTACACCGTTTCTTCTATGTAAAACTAGACTCAATAGGATTTAATTTTATATTTTATTCAACCTATAATTAAATTTTCAAAATTTTTGGTGATTTTTCAAAGTTATACTACTGTTGCAATCCAAAACTGTTTTAATGCTAATTTTACTCTTTCATGTTTTCTTTATATTAACTTTAATTTAGACATACATAACACCAAAGCATATCCATAACTAGCCATTCCAGTCATTATCAAATATTTACATGCCATTCATTGGCCAATTTAACCTATACATCAACAATAAAGACTTAAACATATCATTTCCTTACCTTCATATACATGCTCATAACATCATACTTTATCAAGTCCACACATACCCAATCACATGCAACATAACAACTTCCCACATGTATCATCTAGTATAATTTTATTAACATACCATTATATACCACATCACAATGACATTGGCATAGGCATATGAGTAATTAATATGCTTGCAACCTATTAGCCAATATAAGCCAATTTATATGGCTACATACCAAATCAAATCCTTAAACATTACAAGCCAATACATTTGTCCATATCATAATGACACATACACTAAATGGCTAAGTCCCTATATATGCCATAGACTCAAAGGTTTGCGTTCATTTACCCAACATGATAGCTTGATGGTGTGATGGCATCTCTGGCGATCTCCAACTCGAGCTAATTTGGTGACACTATGAGGCATAGGAAAGGAAGGGGAGTAAGCTATATAGCTTAGTGAGTTCACATGCAAATAAATAGTAACATAATCATGAATATCATACAATTAACATAACATAGTTTACATATATGTCATAATAGTTTCATAGGCATAACTTACTCATTTTCAATCTTACCAAAAGTTCATTACATACCGAGCTCATTCATATGATTTTTTCGTACATACTTGTACCAACTCGTAACATATCATACTCTTTCTCATCTTTGGCATAATATTTGAATTACCCATTGAACCACTTGGAATACTAAAGGATACTTGGGAATCTCATACAAAATATACCATACTAACGCCATATCCCAGGCATGGTCTTTCATGAAAATCTCATATCGATGCCAATAGTCCAACTATGGTTTTACACGAGGTCTCATATCAACGCCATATCCCAGATATGGTCTTATACGAAATCTCATAACGATGTCATATCCCAGATATGGTCTTATACGTAATCTCAGTGACCCTAATGTCATGACATTTGTATCCTATTTATTCTTAAGGTTCAAACGGGATTTTCTCATTTGTCATATCATCGTCGATTGCATCCACATCGTCATTTATACAATTCATATATTAATAAAACATTTAAAATACAATTGTAACATTGCATTATTTACACATGAACTTACCTCAACACAAGAATGACGAAATGGGCCTAATCGTCACATACTTTATTTTTCCCCCGTTCTAGGTTTGAACCTCGATTTTATTGATCTATTTAATCATTTTACAGTTCAATTTAGCCCAAAATCACATTTTAGAAAAAATTACATTTTTGCCCCTAAACTTTATCATATTTACATTTTAGTCCATAGGCTCGTAAAATGATTTTCATTCAATTTCTTTGTACTTTAAGCCTAGTAGAACCATTTTCATGCTTATAGCAGCCCACATTTTCCATTAAAATATATTTTTACAACATTTTTTATACTATTTTACAAATAGGTCCTTTTCATGCATTTTCATCAAAAATCACTTAGCAAAAGTTGTTTATCTAACATTAAACTTACATAATCTACCATTAAACATCAAAATACACAAATTTCTAACATGGGTCAAACCCTAGACCTTCATCATATCTCAAATTAATGGTAGAAATAGATAGATCATATTACAAGGATTTCTAAAACATGAAAATCATTAAAAATGGGGCTAGAACCGACTTACAATCGATCTTGAAAAACCCTAGCCATGGTTTCCTCTTGCAAATTTTGGCCAAGGAGGAAGATGGACAAATTTTTGGGTTTTTATTTTGTTTATTAAATCATTTAATTACTAAATGACCAAAATGCCCCTAACTTAAAAAAATTATATTTCACCTATTTCATGTCCATTTTTGTCCAAAAAATTATCTAATGGTCTAACTACCTTTTAAGGACCTCCAATTTAAAATTTCATAGCAATCAGACACCTCTAGCTTATAGAACTCAAGTTTTGCACTTTTTACTATTTAGTCATTTTGACTAAATTGAGTGCCCAAACGTCAAAATTTTTGAATTAAAATTTCAAAAAATCATTCCGTAAAATTTTAGATCATAAAAATATAAAAATATTAAATTTTTTCTTGTCGAATTTGTGGCCCCGAAACCACTGTTCCGACTAGACCCAAAATTGGGCTGTTACATATACCATATGAAAAGTTAATGGACAATTATGGGTTTAATTTTATCATTTTATAAACTAATAAACTAAGGGTAAATTAGTAAATAAATAAATAAATCTTAAACTAAATTAAACAAATAGTGTCATCTTCCTAAAATGCTTCTCTTTCACCTAATTTGAAGAAATAGAACACCATTTTCTTAGCTTTAAGGTTCGGCCAACATAGGAGCATGGTAAGATTTTGTGACTTGTTTTTAGTGATTTTTATGTTTTTGTTTACTTAGTTCGGGGGTAATTTGCAAAATTTTTAAAGGTTGAGGGATTTTCCATGATTGATTTTGAATGTGTTTTGATGTTAATTGATAGATTATTAAACTTGGTTGTTAAACAAACTTGTTTTGTTAAGTGATTTTTATGAATTTAGGGTTAAGGATTAATTTGTTAAAAGTATAAAATTCCTTGCGGTTAATGTGAAATTTTGGTACATATAGACTGTTTAAGACCCCTAGTAAAATTGAATAGCATGTTTTAGTTAGAAAATAGTGAATTTACATGTTAAGAGTTTAGGGGCTAAATTGTAAGAAAGTTAAAGTATTGGGGGTAAATTTGTAAATTGGTAATGGAAGGGTTTAATTGCATGAAACTACTTTTTATAATGCTGGAATTATAATAATCGAGTTAAATTATTATTTAGATCAAGAAAAGAATCAATCGGACTTGAATCGGGGAAAGGCAAAAGTCTTAGATTAGCTTTCAACTTAGTTGTAACAACTGTGGCGATTGAGGTAAGTTCATACAGTGATTAAATTTTCCATTTGATGTTTTGAATGAGTTATTATAAATAATTATATGTTTTTAATCTTGATTTGTATTTTATTCGGTAATCGATATGGTGGATTAAGTTGTAACATTAGCATACTTAAAGTTGGTATTTGAGAGATGTATATTTCATGAAACATGTGTGGAACGGTACAATATAATGAAATTAAAGGATTCAGATATATGCAAAGGTCCTGTTTGAACTTTAAGAATTCTTCGGATACAATTGACATGTCATTAGTTATTACATGTTTCGGGTGCTGGTCTTGAATGTCCTACAGATGGCTGAGGTCCTGCATTTGTTGCGGATTCTCCACGGCTCGTGTGAGCAACATCATGATACGATCTGCCTCGGGGTTGAGTCGAGTCGTATTTGAGTTGCCCAATCGTCTACGTATGAGTTTCATTTGATTTGATGAAAAGGGAAAAATTGGATAGATTAAATAAAATGGCAGCGGTTTTATAATAAAGAAAAAAGATGGTTGAATGGATAATTGGCAGAAACAAGAAAGAATCCTTAATATAAGATTAAGGACCCGAATCTTATAGGTTTCAAGGGAATGGATGAATTGAATAAAAACATCGACCCACTATCTAGTATGATAGGAACCTCAGTATAAAAGTTTGAACGCCACACCCGAATGGATGATAAATTCGAAACAAAGTCAGATTGACGCCACTAGCTACTAGATAAGTCAATTTGAACCTTGAAGAATAAAGAGATTGGATAGCTCACAATCTAAAAATTTTATAAAACATCAAAAGTCCCCAATTACAAGCTAATACAAAGTATATATAGTGTTTACATGTGGTTAGCTGAAGAGTCATATGAATTCACCTTTATTATGCATTTCAATGGCTGAAATAAAATCTAATTAATAGGTAAAGACTCTTGAATTCCTCCAGCAACTTTATGACTCCTAATGAGCTGATTTCAATGAGTTTAAATGCTTGGTTTCATGCTTTCTTAGCAGGTAGAATGGTCACCAAAGCAACTTAATGAGAAGTTGTAACTCTTGTGTGATCTTTTAAGCTGAAATGGTTATGGAAGATGAATAGGTTGCTGCCAAAATTAATGGAGATGTAATGCTTCCATCAATGATGATAACAACTCTCTTTAATGTTAAATAATGCTTCTCCATGTGTGTAACCGTTTTCACTTGAAAAGTCACATTAACTCTTTGTAACATCCCCTTGAGTGTAACGGTTTTCACTTGAAAAGTTTCCTACATTCAAACACATTAAACAAACAATTTAATCACATTTAAACACTTATTAAACACTACTTTAACTTAAACACATTAAACACTTGACTTATTAAATGAACTAAAAGTTAAGACTTCAATTAATGCAGCAACTAGTTAATTAAATAAACTAACACTTAAACATCATTTATTCCAACAACTAGCTTAATTAAATAAACTAAAACTTAAACGTCATTTATTCCAACAACTAGCTTAATTAAATAAACTAACACTTAAACATCATTTATTCCAGCAACTAGCTTAATTAAATAAAGCATCATTAAATGAACTTAACTTATGCATCAATAAATTAACCTAGTAACTAGATTAATTAAAGAAACAACTATTAAATTAAATTCATTAAAAGAACTCAATTAATTAAACTAAGTGAGTTGAATTAATGACCAAAGAACCATTTATTGAACTAAGATGCTTAAATGCAAGTGTTTAAAATGCAAACTAAATGCAAAGCTGAAAATTAAATAAAGAGTTCAATTTAGTTGGATCGATTCAAAGAGCTGGAATCAGCTTCATTTTGCACTTTGGCCCCTCAAACTTAGGCTACTCTCGATGGCATCGGATGGAGTCGAACCATGATGCGACCAGGATCGCATCACATCATGTAGCTAAAATTTTGACCAATAGGTTGTGTGAGCAGGCCCATTTCACAGCTCGTGTAAGCACTATTGAAAAGGAAAATTTACGGTTATATGCAAAGGCACACTATGTGTGAGCATTCCTTGGTATCCTATGTAATTCTAGATGGTTCAACGGGTAAGTAAAGGGAAATGAAAAAGGTTTTTATGCAACGGATGAAAAGACTATTGAATATTCATATGAGAAAGGTAAATGGATGCAATTTACTTCATGGTATTTGTTGTGTTTTCTGATTATATATGGTTAATTCTTCTACTAATGGTGTGGATTATATTGAATAGGAATATCAAGTAGTTATATGAACTACTAAGCATGATTGAATGTTTAAATGTGGAGAAATTGTAAGTCTAAGTTTCTCTTTTACGAGCTTACTAAGCACTAGTTGCTTACGTAGTTATTTTTTCCTTTGTTCCGTAGATCGTTGGAAGCTCAACTGATTGGAAGCTTGTCGGAGTTCTATCACACTATCTAGCAATCACTTTGGTAGATTTTGAGTTATTTTGGCTAAGGTTATAAGTGGCATGTATAAGGCTTTTGTGTAATGGTAATTGATGTATATGCTAATTGACTATTATGGTATGGTTGTGTTTTGGTATATAAAGTTGTTTGAACCTATAATGTTTAGCAAGTGTGTATTTTTTAGTCACTTTTAAGTATATGATAATTATATGACTTGTTCTATGTTTATTTGAAGTTGAGATTGAATGAATGTTAAATATATGATGTAGGTTTTAAGCTCTAATCCATGACAATTTGATGAACTTTTTAGACGTATATTTTGTGGTATCAATGAGGGTACATTGGTTAAATGATGAAAATGTGTTGTATATATGATGAATTTAGCATGTTTTGGTCTTGTTGAAGTGTATTTAGGGCTTTTGAGTGTGTGTAGAATTGGTGTAGCTTATTAGACAAGATTTGATCTTAAAATGGCTTGTTTTAGGGGCTAATTATAGAGCACACGACCTAGGACACAGGCTGTCACACGGCTTGGCTACATGGCCGTGTGTCACTTTTTTATTTTAGGTGCAGGCTATACACGGTTTGGCACACGGCTTGCGACACGGTCGTGTGACCCAAGTCAATGAGTTACACAGTTTGAGACACGGGCTGGGATACGGTTACATGTCCCATTGTTTGAATACCCACACGGCCTAGGCTATGTCACACGGCCCCCTATTTTCAAAATTTTCAACTTTATTTTTTCCAAATTTTGTAAATTATTTTAAATTAGTCCAGGATTGATCCCGAACTGTTTTTAGGGCCTTGAAGGCTCGATTGAAGGCCTAAGTGTGCATGTTTTCTAGGTTTGTAATGAATTTTATCTAATTAATATTAAATGACATTATTAATATGTCTTGAAGTTAATTCTTTTGATTTGTATGATAATGCTCCGTAACCCTAATCTGACGATGGAGATAAGTTATGGGTGTTAGAAGAAGTCTCCTACATAATCTGAATCAACATATCTTACTAAGCTTTTTTGGCTTCTATCGAATTTTAAGCACATGTTAGAAGTACCTTGTAAATATATGAATATCCATTTAACTGCATGCTAGTGTAACTTACCTGGTTTGGCCATGTATCTAATTAAAGCTGAATTTCATGTTGGGTTCTCTTTAAGATCATATCCAAAGTTTTGGCTAATAGACTGAAAATGGTGCTTCATTGCTGCATTAGTCAGAATCAAAGTGCTTTTGTCCCAAGGCGTATGATACATGATAATGTTATAATTGCTTACGAACTTATGCACTATCTCAAAAGTTCCAAGAAAGGCCGAATAAGGGTTTGGTTGTTAAACTTGATATGAGCAAAGCGTACGACAGGTCGAGTGGGATTTCCTCGAATCATTCATGCGTAAAATGGGTTTCGTGGATAATTGATTCACATTGGTTATGAAGTGTGTTCGATCCGTTAAATATGTCATTAAATATAATATGACTCTCACTTATGAATTCATGCTGGAACATGGTTTGCGTTAGGGGGACCCGTTATCTACTTACCTATTTCTCTGGAGGCTTTTTCTCGGTTACTCTGTGATGCTTAGGCTGATGGTAGTGTTCGTGGCATTACAGCCAATCGAAATGGGCCTAGAATCAACCACCTTTTTCCACTGATGATGCCTTACTTTTTGTTAGAAATAAGGAGAGGGAGATTGATACGATTCTGGAGATCCTTAGACTTTTTAAAGGTGCTTCGGGGCAAAAAATTAATCATCTCAAGTCCACAGTTTGGTTTAGCCCAAAGGCGCCGAGAAATCAACATTAGTTTTTTGGAGACCGTTTAGGGATGAGAGTGGTTGGTTCTTTGGATCATTATCTTGGATTGTCGTTGTTGATTGGAAAGCAAAAGACGAAGGCCTGTAAACATATCCTGGATCATTTCTCCAAAAGGATCAATAGTTGGTCTAAGCGTTTATTGTCAGTGGTTGGTAAAGAAATTTTTATCAAATCTATTTTACAATCATTACCTACTTATGCCTTTTCTGTTTTCCTTGCTCCCAGGGGGATGCTGGATAAAATTAGGGGCGAAGCTAGAAGAATTTTTTAGGGGGGCTGGATAAAATTTTAATTTTTTATAATTTATATCTTTATAATTTGTAAAGAATTAAATCAAGTTTTTCTAATTTTAGGGGGGCCAAAGTGTAATTTTACCTTTACTAATTTAAAATTTTTAAAAAATTATAAGGGCCAAAACAGCCCCTGGCTTCGCCCCTGGATGAAATAATTTCTAAAACGCGTAGATGATGGTGGGCAAGCAAGGAATAAGGCCGGGGTTGGGCCATGATTGCTTGGGAAAATTTATGCTTTCTAAAAGGGATGTGAGGGATCGGTTTTAGAGATTTGCGGCTTTTTAATTTGGCACTGCTGGGTCAACAAGTTTGGAGGCTCTTTACAAATAAGAATACCCTGTGTTTGCAGGTCCTTTGTTTGAAGTATTTCCCGGACGGTGATCTTTTTCACCCAAAGCAGTGCGATAAGTCTTCTTTTACATAGTCTAGTTGTCTGACTGCGGTGAAAGCATTAGATAAGGGTTTCAGAATGCGAATTGGTAATGGTTGTGGCACTTGAATAGTCACGGATAAGTGGGGCTTCGAGGGTCTGGATGGCGAGGCGTTGCGTTTTCCTGGTGCTTCTATTCAGGAAATTTTGGTTTGTGATGTTTGGCTTCCTAGTCAAGAAGGCTGGAATGGGGATCGTGTGCGTGAGTTGTATGGAGACTACGTGGGTGATTTAATTTGTAAAATTCCAGTTCTTCCAAACGGCCCAGATGACTGTTTGGTTTGGTTCCACAATACTCATGGGCTTTATTCGACAAAGTCTGCTTACTCCTGCCCAAGAATGTTGGGTTCGGGCCACATCGCTCTTTCTGGAGATTAATTTAGAAACTAAAAATTCTTCCAAAAATCTGTCTTTGCCTGGAGAATTAGGCATGAGCTTATCCTCACTAATGTGAAAATATCATCCATTAAAAGAGATGTTAGCTGTAAGTGCCCCTGCTGTAAGGTTGAGAATGAAACTGTGCTCCATGCTTTGAGAGACTGCCCAAGAGCGCGGGAAGTCCTTGTTGTTGGGGGTTTTGACAATAGGCTGTTGGTGAAACAGTTTAATTCCTGCATTGATTGGCTTAAGGATTCCATGCGCACCTTGGATAAAAAAGATCTTAAAGATCTCTTCGCTGTGCTATGGAATATATGGAACTCTCGCAATAATTTTGTTTTTAGAGGTAGAAAAGAGGAGGCTCGCACTTTTTGGGATAGAGCTTGTCAGCTAAGTAATGATTTTCGTATCCACAATTTATCTTCTCCCTCGTATCCCTCGTGTTTGCAAGTGGGAAAAACTGCTGGAGGGTTTCTTTAAAATCAATGTCGATGCTATTGTGAATAATTTTGGGACGCGGCTGGGCATTATTATTAGAGACTCGGATGGTTTTGTCTTAAAGGGTAGAAGTATTTTTAAAGAAAGAGTAGTTAAATCAGAATGGGCTGAGTTGGATGCACTATTTGAAGGTATTAGCCTTGCTCGATGCCTCAATCTCAACAAGGTTAATTTGGAGATGGACTGCATAAGTATTGTCAATAGGGTTCGAAAGGAATGGGCTAAAATCATAATTTTTGGGCACCGGATTAAGGAGGCTCATAGCATGCTTGATTCTTTTAGTGAGGTTGATATTAGATGGATGGATAGGTGCTGTAATAGAGTGGCTGATTTTCTTTGGAATTGGTCACTTAAAAATTGTTGTAACTTGGATTTTGGTATAGATTATCTTGGTGAAATCCATAACCTTGTAATTCTTAATGCAAGTTAATTTGATTTTGTGGCCTGTGTGGCCTTATCTTTGTCAAAAAAAAAAAAAAAAAAACTAAGAAACCTTCAAAAGAAAAAAAGGGAACTCGCACTATGTTACTTTACTCAATATCAGACATTTCATACCACTTTTTAATATTTGAGAGCTTTTGAAGAATTAAATTTCTACATCCATATCCATATCAAAGCGTACAGGAATACGTTAAGTCTGCATGCACACTTGTTTTATGTGCAGCTTTACAGATATTTTAGATTGCATTTTAAATTTTTTATTGGAAAAATAAGTAAATTAAATACATATGAACAAAACAGCACCCATTAAAATGCTACTTAAATGTTTGCTTTGTATTAAGTTCAATTGAGAAAACTTATTGGTTTTGGAAATAAAAACATATGATAAGTTTCAATAAACACTTACATTTAACTTTTGAGAATGTCAATAGAAGAAAGTGGTGGGTTTCGCTCGTTGGAAGATCGGGCCACCAAAAAAGTGTGCTTTAAGGGAATAGATGGGGAGGTAGGAGTTGATATGATCATAGATATGTCTCCTAAGCCAACGTTTTTGGTGAAATTCCAAAGCAACGATGATTCTGAATAAGTGCTTACACAAGAGCCATGTGTTGTGTTCAGACAATATTTAACGGTTCAACCATGGATGCCAGATGTTGTTATGACGTGGATTAGATTGCCAGGTTTGCTGGGGTTTCTATATAATAGAAAGATTTTAGAAGAGATTGGCGTTTTCATTGGTAGACTTGTGAAACTCGACTACAATACAAATAGTAGGTCGAGGAGGAGGTTTGCTCAAATGGCGGTTTATGTTAACCTTGACAAACCACTGATCCCTCAGATTCTGGTAAATGGAATAGTTCAACGGGTTCAATATGAGGCCTTACCATTGATTTGTTTTGGTTGTGGCAGGTATGGCCATATGAAGGCTCTATGTCCTCATTCCGTTGATAATCTGGATCACCCAAGGGAAAAGGACGTGTTGTTGGATAGTAACATCGAGGGGAAAGAAGAGGAGGCGTTTGGGCCATGGTTGGTGGTGAATCAGAAATCATGGAGAGCTCCCAACGAGAAATGAAAAATAAAAGAAAAAAAATCTGGAAATAGATATTTTTGGATCTAGATTTAATATTCTGGAAAGAGGAGAGTTGGATGTTGATATTTTGATAGATTTTTAGGGTTTCAAATTTCAAAAAGAGGGTTTCATTAGAAACAAGTGTAAGGTAGATTTTAATGACAAAAAAAGGCTTGGAGAGTGAGCCGGTTAGGCAGGATAAGGGTTCGGCACATAAAGTAGGTCTAAATGGCATTTCTGGGCGGAATAAAAGAATTGGAGAAACTGACATGCTAAGCATGGGCCTGGGCTGGAGGGTGTTGTTGCCACTTCATGTTTGGGTGGCTCTACTGCTGGGGTAGAGCTTGGGCTTGTTTTGGGAGATTCTATGCTTCATCAGGAAGGCCAATCTACCTCTAAGATGGTGTATAATAATTTCCCTAATTCAGGTTAGAATAATAAAATTCATTTGGATCCCGAAATTGCTGTTAAATTTTTTTTAAATTCTCCCGATATTGGTTCCATAATGGAGATTGATAAGGTTTTGAATCTCCCATTTAGTCTGCGCTCGATCACGACTTCACATATTAATCATTCTTACAAGGGTTTGGTTGAAATTGTAGTGCCAATTAATGACGAAATGTTGGATCCCGTTAAGCATTCTGCTCTCCTTTTTAAAGAAATTAAGATTTGAAAATTAAAAATCGATCGGAGGGTAGTGGTCTTGGTGAATTGGGAGAAGGATATCTGAGCTTTAAAGGTCAAGGTTCGGGATACAAAGGGGTTTTTGTCTAGAGTGGAAGAACAGAATCATTAGGGGTTGTGGTGGTCATTTCAAAGTTGCTGGCAATTCTCGGGTTCCTCAGTTAGATACGATGAATTCTATGGTCAAACTAAATTGTCACACCTTATATTTTTATTTATTAATTTGTCAATCCATAAATAAGCTAGTGAGTAGTCTAGTGGTTAAGTGCCTAATTTAACTCCTAAAGATCTTAAGTTCAATTCCTTTTACTCATATATATTTTTTTAGAATTTTTGGCATTTAAAAAGGGGTTGGTCAACCCCCTTGCCTTCCAACCCATTGTTGCCATGCCTGGGAAGAATCTTCCCTTGTTTACATGGTGAACTTTCCCTCAATAACCTCCTTTTCACTTTCATGATCCCCTTTCTATGCTATTTTACCTCCCTTACCATACCTTAACTGTAACACCCCTTACCTGTATCTTATGCCGGAACCGGGCACGAGGCATTACCGGACTTAACTCACTTGGTTATACAACTTAAAATATCTCTTTCACCATCAAAACATTCTCATTAAGGACCTACGAGGCCTTAAACATGCATACGGAGGGTTTTAGAACCCAACCGAAAACTTTTTTGCATTTAAAAATTTTCACCTAAACAGGGGCCATAGGCCCGTGTGAAATAGGACACGCCCGTATGGGTAGGCTGTGTGGTCACAAACGCTCATGTCCCTACCTCGTGTGGGATTTATTTTCATTTTGAACCTACAGGGGTTTTCACATGGCCGGACACACGTCCGTGTCCTTGGCCCGTGTCCTTTACAAATCATTGACACACCCGTGTCTTAGCCCGTGTGCCAAAACCTTGGCATTCTGTTTATGATGTCATCATCTCACTGAGGTCATATGGACAAGGCACATGCCCGTGTCCTTAGACCGTGTGTCGAATTAAATTCCAATTTCAAGGTGCAGACTTCACACGGCCTGGGCACACACCCATGTTCGAGGCCGTGCCTACCACACGGTTGAGACAAACGGCCGTGTCTCTACCCGTGTGTTTACTACAAAGCTTACTGACTTGTAAAACTAACTCGTAGGGGACACACAGCCTGGTCACACACCCATGGGACTGACTGTGTGTCACACACGACCTAGACACACGCCCGTGTGCCTACCCGTGTAGACAAGAACAAGGCTATTTGCTAAGCTCTTTTCACCACCCTAACTCACACAACATAAACCCATTCAACAAAACACTAAACAACTCAGATTTGCAATATACACTTCCATGAATAACTTCATCTTTTCATATATAATAAGCCATCAACTATGGCTATATAAAAAGAGTTCACCTCTAAAGGAGCCAACACACTCTTGGCCAAAATAACAAAACCATTTACCTAGTCTAGCCCTTATACATGCCATACTCAAAACATTAAGTATAGATATACCGAGAGGAGCTGATAGTGTGGGTGATCTTCCAATTATCTTCGTATCCCGACCCGACTCTTTGCCTCTATAAAATAAGGGAAAAGAAAAGGGGAGTAAGCTTTAAGCTTAGTAAGTTTACATGTAAATAAATAACATCATAGTATGTGCTAAACAATAAAAAACATTACATACTAAGCAAGAACAATCCACATTCCATGATCATGCTTACTCATTTCATCTCTTACTACATTCCAACCATATCACAAGCCAAATGCCCACATTATTTAACATACATCCTTGCACTTATCACCACACGATCACATGAAACAACACATCATAATTTTCCCAATAAAACATTCATAATACTACCAATCACTCGGTGGTTTCGCACTTAGCCCACCATCAATCTTTTACAGGGTGGTATCGCACGTAGCCCACCAACAAGAATATTTATGATGGTAACACACTTAGCCCGCCAAATAATATAAATGATGGTATCGCACATAGCCCATCGTGAATAAGTAATAAGGGGGTATCGCACTTAGCCCACCATCAAGAATTATTAAGGTGGTATCGCACACAGCCCACCAGTTATTACTACGGATGTTATTTCACATTTACATATCTATTTCGTCATTCATACGAAAATTATTCAATATCTACCAAATTCAATCCACTTGAATCATACATGTTCCCAATCATACAATGCACCAATAAGTAACAACATGTGTATATAAGATGCATCGTTTACACATAAACTTACCTCGGTGCAAAATGCGTTAATCAACGGTCTATTCCGTAACCTTGCCTTTACCTCGGTCAAGGTTGATTCCACGCTCTTCTTTGTCTATAACAACAAAATTCACTCATTTAAAACATTTTATGATCATAATGCATCAAAATCTATACTTAGGCAAAAATGACCATTTTGCCTTTACACTTTGGCAATATTACGATTTTTCCCCTAGGCTCGTAAATCATTTTTCAACACATTTTCTCATCAAACAAGCCTAGCTAAACGTTTAAAAATACTCACAAATATAACTATATCATGCATTTATTACACATTTTTAATCTTTGCATTCAAGTCCTATTTAGGTGTTTTCATGTTAACACCTTTCACAAAAGTTGTTTCTCATCTCCCTAACATTCATTTTCTTCCATAAAACCTCAGCTAACAACATAAACACTCTCATGGCAAGTCCCTAGAATTTCAACCATATCACAAATTAGTCCTCTCATTAGCTAGCTTAAGCTTTGGAGACTCCAAAAGTACAACAATTGTCAAATAAAACCACCAAAATCACTTACTTGCAAGAGATTTGTTTTGCTGAAAATTTTGAACTCCAAGAACCCTTATTCCTCTAAATTTTCGGTGGTAGAAGAAGAAGGAATAGTAAAAGATGACAACATCTTTTATTCATTTTATTTACTCATTTTTACAACCTAATTTCCACCAAATTTAACCAAAATTTAATGTCTTGTCTCCCTAGCCTCTATATGGCCGACCATCACACATCCAATGGCCTAATTTCACTTTACGAACCTCCAATTTGATATTCTTTGGCTATTAGACACCTCTCCCACTTATAATGGAACTTTCGCACTTTATGCGATTTAGTCCTTTTTCACAATTTCACATACAATTGCTAAAATTAAAGCACCAAAATATTCATATAGCCATATATTAATGTCATAACATATAAAGTAATATCAAAATAATTTTCCTTAATCTCGGATTAGCGGTCTCGAAACTACTGTTCCGACTAGCCCCAAAATCGGGCTGTTACATTAACCTTCTAATGCACCTAGACACATGAAACATTTTTATTTTTTTGTTTATTTTATTCTCCTCATCTCTTTTTTCTGCCCCCTCCTCCTTGCTTCTCCCCTTTCTCTCATTTTCTCCCATTTCACCACTTAAATCACCTCTTTTCTTCATATTTCTTCCACTTATTCACCACTTTTAGCCAATTGAACCATCATCTCACCACCACACCACCACACCACCACCCCACCACCACCGAACCGCCGCCACCGCACCATCGTTATCGTTCACCTTTCTTCTTCGTTTTTCATCCTCTTCTCCTTCTCTATTTAGTAATTATTTTTCCATATGTACAAACTTATATTTTGATTTTTTTGAAAGGATTTATCTGTAACCATTATAATTCTTCATCTTTATTTTATTTTAATGTAGAGGACCCTCCTCTCTAATTGAATCGTTGTAGGAATCACTTAGCCTCCTTACCCTCGATATTGTGTAAGTATTGAAGATCCTCTGATCATGATTAATTCTTTTACTTTTATTCTTGATTATGACAATTCTAACATTAAGTTTTATTTTGCACTTGAGAAGTGATATTCGTAAATCTCGAATCTATACTCCATATTTTGGAAGAGTGTGTTTTGGGCAGCCGATTAAGTAAGTATTTTACTTAATCATTTAAATGAGAGATATTCATAAAAATATCATCATTCTGATACAATATGAAATTTTTTTCAAAAACTAAGGATTCAAGGATCGATCTCCTCCATTAGAGTGGGATAAGGAGGTTGATACCATTGGGATTCGCAAAATTAGGTGTGGAGATTTATTTATCTTAAAATGTCTGAAATTGTTGTTAATTAAATAAATGAGATAATATTAAATATTTTCTTAAGAAATTATGTAACATGAAAATGGGAAATACATGCTGTATTCAAATGGATTAAAAATCCATTAAAAAGGAGGATCCCAAGTAAGTGATTCTAAGCTTTCGGATATGTGATAATAAGTATGTGTTTGTGCAATTTTCTTTTAAATGTGATGTTATATGATTTCCTGATACTCATGTATTATGACTTATGATGAAACACCCCACACTCGGCCCACGAGCCTGAACCGGATCTGGTATGCTCCTTAAGTAAACCGGTTTTCAAATTCTTGGTTACTTAGAGAAAAATTGTAGATTTTAGAAAACATTGTTTTGGGTTGGGCTTAAATTGGAACCCATTTAATAAATTTTGAAAATCCAACTTAAATCAGGTGACAAAATATTTTAGGGTTTATTATTTTAAAAGAAATAAATTTACTTAACTTTAATCCAAAATAAATTGTATCATAATCAAATAAAAATAAACAGAAATAAAGAAAATCCAACTGGGCCTTATGGCCTTATTACATCATTCAAACCCAAAATAAAATTTAAAGTACTAAAATTATATAAAGTCCAAATTTCTAAATAAATTCTTCAAGTGATGCATGGCCACCTTTAGCTCCTGCCGACCCATCACCTGAAAAATAATTCCCCAACGGGGTGAGTCCACAGACTCAATGTGTACACAGTACTAATTTTCAACAAATCAGGCATACAAGTCATATCAATTTCATGTTCATATAAAATAAAGGATGATGCAACCCAAACCCAAGCCTATTTGTCCATCCGCTACACACCACCCGTACCAACCTGTACACCGTGGGGACTACTAAGTCGACCCTCCATCCGCTACACACCATCGAAGGCAGTCGTTGCAGTCGACGTGCTCATCGCCCACTTACGTTGTGTCTTTAGACACTATATTCGAATAATGTAACCGGTTACCATATTCAATAATGTGACCGTAGTCACCATAATTCGTTGGTGAGACCGTAGTCATCACCTTCACTTTCTCCCTTCACATATATCCCAAATGCCCCAATTATTACATATCATTCATATCATACTTAAATTCACATTCATGTCACTTTTCAGAATATAACACATTCATAATCCTATCAAAAGTAGGAATACGTGCACTGGTACTTTTTGCCACATTTGTGGTACTTAGCCACATTCTCATTCTTATACACATTCATATATTAAAACAATTATTGCCATAATATATATTGAAAGTTAGTGTGAGTACACACCTAATTCGCTTAATAGGTTCCTTGAATCCCGAAGAACGATCTACCGATCTAGATCTTTCACTCCTATATTCGGCCAATTATTAAAATATATTAATAACCCTATTTGGTTTGAAAACCAAATCCTAGTAGGATTTGTATTACTTACCTTGTTGCCGAATTGGATGATTGTAAATCAAGTCCCAAAATTGCTAATATTCCTTCCCTTGAAATCGGCTAACACAAATCATGTAACCATGTGAGTCTCCGGCTTTTGAAATAAATGAGAAATAACCCCAAATACCAAAATTAAGCCTTGGCCGAATATCACTTACCTTGTGATGGGATTCCCAAAATCGATTTCTTACCTCCTTTATATTTGTCGAAATCTTCATGGTAGATCTAATCTAACATATACATCATAACCTTTAATCGAATAAATTTTCTTACCTTAGATCCTTAGATTTCCCGAAAGATCCTTCAAATTTCAGCCAAATTTGCTAACAGAGTTAGTACCTTGATTTCGATGGAAAGAAGAGAAATAAGAATTGATTGATTACAGATCTTACCCTTTTGATGTTGTAGATGATTGCCCTCTTTCTTAGAATCCACAAAGATTCGGCTTGACAGTAGACACGAAGAAGAAACTAGAAGAAAAAGAGAGGGATTTTGCTTAATGAAAATTCGGCAGAGAGGGGGAGAGAGCTTAGAGAATTTCGGCAACACTAGAAGGATGAGAGAAACTCTTTTAGTTTTCCTCCTATAGTCGAAATTATCAATAGGAGAGTCCCTTACTTGGCCACTACTCCTCAAGTGATAATATTAACCTTTAATTATCACTTTTATTCAAAATTAAAGGTGTTTAATCCTTTATTTATCTCCTCAAATAATCCTAATTTAAAATCCCTTATTTATCACTTTTTAATCATGTATTTATGGGATTAAAACACCTTGGTTTCTAGATGCTTGTGCCGTCCACCTTTAAGCCTGGGAAGCAAAAAATTAAACTTCATTTATTTGCTTCCCTTGTGACTCGAACCCAGGTCCATGCCTCTTGCACATGGCGCCATTTCCATAGGCCCTAAGTGCCATCTTCAGGCCACTTTTCCTAGCCCGTTTGTGTGTCAAATTTCCCCAACTTTTTCTTTTAAGGCCTTCTTGCCTTTATTTCCTATTTTTAAACTTTAAGACTGATCATTTCGGGGTCATTTCTAAGTTTCCTAAAATTTTCGATCGGCTCTGTAACTTGCCATTTTTCTTACATTCCAAGTTTCCAAAAATTTCAGGTTTCCTAAAATGTTCAGTTTCCAAAATGTTCAGGTTTCCAAAAATGTTCAGTTTCCATTTTTGAACCATTTCCTTACATTTCTAGGTTTCCTAAAATGTTCATGTCCTAATGCATTTCCAGGTTGCCAAAAATGTTCATTTCCATTCATTTTCGTGCATTTCTGAGTATCCAAAAATATCAAAAATTTATTCATTATGCTTAAGACTTGTTATTTCTTACAATTAAACTGAAAATGCATAGGCCCTTTTGAGGATGTTACAGTTCTACCCCCCTTAAACAAAATTTCGTCCTAAAAATTTCCTAACTAAACAATTGAGGGTATTGCTGTCGCATTGTCTCCTCGACTCCCACTCCCACTTCTTCTTCGATCCATGATTGCGCCATAACACCTTGACTAAAGACACCGACTTCCTTCGTAGTACTTTCACGTCACGTTCCAAGATCCGAATCGGCTCCTCCTCGTAGGATAGATCTGGCCTTAGCTCCACTTCTTCAACAGGTACCACATGAGATGGATCCGATCGATAGCGACGTAGCATGGATACATGAAATACGTCATGCATTTGATGCAACTCTGGTGGTAACTTCAATTGGTATGCTACTGGCCCAACTCGCTTCAGCACTTGATAAGGCCCTATAAACCTTGGGCTTAACTTCCCTTTGCGACCAAACCTCATAACCTTCTTCCAAGGCGAAACTTTCAAGAATACTTGGTCTCCTACTTCAAACTCGATTTCCTTTCGCTTAAGGTCTGCGTACGACTTCTGTCTATCAGAAGCTTCCTTCAACCGTGCCCGAATTAATTCCACCTTCTCCTCAGTTTCCGCCACTAACTCTGGACCCAAAACGCGGCGTTCTCCTAACTCGGTCCAACAAGTTGGTGTTCTACATTTCCTTCCATACAATACTTCGTATGGTGCCATCCGAATGCTTGCCTGATAGCTGTTGTTGTAGGCGAACTCAGCTAGAGGCAAGTAATCCTCCCAACTCCCTTGGAAATCCATCACACAACCTCTCAACATATCCTCTAACACTTGTATAACCCGTTCAGACTGCCCGTCTGATTGTGGATGAAAAGCCGTAGTGAAGTCCAACTTAGTGCCTAAAGCTTGATGAAGTGCGTTCCAAAATCGAGACGTGAACCTTGGGTCTCTATCGGAGATGATCGATATTGGTACTCCATGTAACCTCACGATCTCCGCCACATATAACTTAGCTAGCTTCTGAAGAGTATAATCCATTCTGACTGGGATAAAGTGCGCGGACTTAGTCAAACGGTCCACTATCACCCATACCGAGTCCTTCTTAGTAGGCGTAAGGGGAAGCCCACTAACGAAGTCCATGGTGATTCTCTCCCACTTCCATTGGGGAACTTCGATTGGTTGAAGCAATCTCGATGGGACTTGGTGTTCAAATTTACTTGTCGACACGTCAAACACTTCCCCACAAATTCGATCACCTCTCGTTTGATCCGACCACCAAAATTGTTCCCTTAGATCTCTATACAGCTTGATGCCTCCGGGATGTATTGCATAAGGGCTACCATGCGCTTCCCGAAGAATCCTTTGTCTCTACTCCTTATCCCTCGGCATACAAACCTTTCCCTTGTAGCACAGTACTTCTTCATCATTGACGCCATAGTCCTTTAATCCTCCTTGTCAGACTTGCTGTCAGAACTTAGTACTTAAGTCCTTATCCGCCAACTGTCCCTCTTTCACCTCCTTCAGCCATATGGGCTTGACTTGTAATTCTGCCAACAGGCTTCCGTCATCATACAAACTTAAGTGAGTGAACAAAGCCCTTAAATCCGACACAACCTTCCTACTTAGGGCATCAGCTACCACATTCGCCTTGCCCGGATGGTATTCTATCGAACAATCGTAGTCCTTCAGTAATTCCACCCAACCTTCGCTGCCTCAAGTTCAACTCCCTCTGAGTCAACAAATACTTAAGGCTCTTGTGATCTGTGTAGATAACTGACCTTTCTCCATAAAGGTAGTGCCTCCAAACCTTAAGGGCGAAAACCACTGCTACGAGCTCCAAGTCATGAGTTGGGTAGTTAACCTTATGCGGCCTTAACTGCCGAGACGCATAAGCGACTACTTTTCCTTCTTACATTAGCACATAGCCTAACCCTGTGTACGAAGCGTCACAATATACTACGAAGTCCTTGCCTGCCTCCGGCTGAATCAACACAGGAGCTTCCGTCAACACCCTCTTAAGCTTTTCAAAGCTCTCCTGCTGCTTATTAGTCCATTCAAAGAGTACTTCCTTCCTTAGGAACTTTGTCAAAGGCACGGCTATTGACGAGAATCCTTCCACAAACCTTCTCAGTATAGCCTTGAAGCCTAAGAAACTTCGGATCTCTGCCACAGACCTAGGTGGTTTCTAATCCAACACTGCTTCGATCTTCCTTGGGTCCACTCTTATTCCTTCTGCGGATACCACATGTCCTAAGAATGCCACCTCCTTAAGCCAAAATTCACACTTGCTGAATTTGGCATAGAGCTTCTTTTCCCTTAACACTTCCAACACAACTCGGAGATGCTCATCATGCTCCTCTTCTGACTTTGAGTACACCAAAATATCGTCGATGAATACAACGACGAACCTATCCAGGTAGGGTTGGAAAACCCGATTCATCATGTCCATGAACGCGGCTGGAGCGTTCGTTAAACCAAACGGCATCACCACAAACTCAAAATGGCCATATCTTGTCCTAAAAGCGGTCTTATGGATGTCAACCTCCTTTACCTTCAACTGGTGATATCCCGACCTTAAGTCTATCTTCGAGAACACAGCTGCCCCTTTCAGCTGATCGAATGAGTCGTCTATCCTTGGCAAAGGATACTTGTTTTTGATGGTCAGCTTATTCAACTGACGATAATCTATGCACATACGCATAGTTCCGTCCTTTTTCTTCACAAATAGGACCGGTGCTCCCCATGGAGACACACTGGGTCGAATAAACCCACGATCCAACAACTCTTGGATTTGAGCCTTGAGCTTCACTAACTCCTTTGGCGCCATTCGATATGGAGCGATTGACACAGGAGCTGTTCCTGATAACAAATCTATTCCAAATTCCACCTCCCTATCTGGGGGTATTCCTGGTAATTCCTCCGGAAATACATCTTCAAAATCTCTTACGGTTCTAACTCCATTGACACCTTCATCCTTTCCACCTAACGCACTTACGAAGGCCGAGAACGCCCGCACCCTTTCTTAACCATTTTCTCGCCCTTTAGTGCGAAACTACGTTAGACAAGTAGTTCCTCCTTTCGCCAATCATCACTACTACTTCATCCTCCGGGGTCCTTAGTTCCATACGTTTAGCCGCACAATCCAACACAGCTCGATGCTCTACTAGCCAATCCATTCCAAGTACTCAAATTCTCCGAAGGGTAACTCCATTAAATCAGTCCGAAAGTTTATTCCCTGAATCTCTAGGGGTACATTCCAAAAAATCTTATCTATTACTACGGTTTGGCCTAATGGGCTTACTACGATTATCTCGCTTATCGAGAGAGTTCGAGTCTAGGCCTAGTGTTTCCACTACACTACATGCAACATATGAATGGGTAGATCCCACATCAATCGAGCAAAATAGGGTTTGTCATGAATAAAGAACGCATCTGGTTATAACATCCGCGCGTCTCCATCTTCCCTCCGTGAACCGCATAAAACCAAACCCGGTTGCCTTGCTTCAAAGATTAGCGCGACTCCTCGGCCCTAGGCTCCACGGCCTCTGCCACTACCTCTGTTGGTGACCCACGACCCCTTTGAGGTCGCTGGTCGCCTCTACCACTGATTAGCGTTCTGCGGCCGCTTGGCTCTCATCTAGTAGCTTGGGGCAATCCTTAAGCATATGGTCCTTGGACCCACACTTGAGACATCGTCCCGTCTTTTTCCAACACTCTCCCAAGTGTTTCTTTCTACAATGCTCACAAGGGCGATACTGCCAGCCCGTACCAGCTTGTTGATTTTGTGGCCCGTCAACTCTAGGCCTCTTGTGACTCTTTCCAGCTGGCCCAAAACCTCTTTTGGGCTTATTTCTATCCATAGCCTGCTTGGTAGCATCCTTAATTCCCTCGGCCACCTTGGCCTTTTCCACCAAAGCAGAGAATTCCCGCTCCTGATGCGGTGCTATCAACAGTGTCAGATCGTCCCTCAGTCCGTCCTCAAAACAGACACAGCGTTCATGCTCAGTTGCCACTACACCTCGAGCATAACGGCTCAACCTTAGAAATTCCGCCTCATATTCTGCGACGGACTTACTTCCTTGTACCAATCCCAGAAAAGCCTTTCTTTGTTCATCCGTATACCTGGTTCCCACATACTTTTTCTAAAATGCTTCTTTAACATATTCCCGTGTCAAATCTGCGGTAGTAGCACCATCCCGAATATTAACCACCACCGATACGCTTCATCGCGCGTAATGGTGCCACCATCCCTTTCAACTTCTCCTCGGGGTCAAGTCGAGCTCATCCATGATGCGCTCCGTTGCTTCCAACCAATGATCACCAGCATCGGGTGCTACTCGCACACTCCACGAAACATCTCGGCTCCATTAGCTCGGAGCCGTTCGAGCACGAACTTACGGGTTCCCGAATTTTCTCTGCACCACCCACCAATTCCAAAACTCGCGGCCACGACTGCGACACAAAGCATCTTCCCCGTCCCGAGCTCAACTCTTTCAACATTAACAAATGGGGGTGGTGGTGGCGGTGGTATCTCATTGTCGTAACCCCGACTGATCTAACGGGTTACGACACGCTCATTCTTCCTCTACCTCTTCCACGACGACCACGTCCTCTGTAGAGCTCATTTTCTATCGTCGAGATCCGATTAAGAAGTTTTATGAATTAGTATTCTTGTTTCACTTATTACCCACAAGATGTTTTATGAAGAAGAATTTAAGAGTGGTTCTTTCGTATTCATACAAACACACGATCTTTTCCATTCATTCATTCATCCATCAAACAAGTATGAACTTTCGTTCATTCGAGAGAAACGTTGTAATTTTCATTATTGTTGTTTTCCACTACCCGTGGTATTTTAATAATTTTGTCCTACAGGTATTTTCGTAATTTTTCAGGAAAACGTTCCTTGGTGCTTTTGTCAAAAGCATTTTGAAAACTTTAAAGTTTTGGGGTAATTTGGAAAAATTTTGAAATCTGGGGTATTTCGGTAATTTTCGACCCCAGGGGTATTTTGGTAATTTTTCACAAACTGGGGTATATTTGGAAAAACTAACAAATCAAGGATATTTCAAAAGTTGTAAGATTTTGTGGGTTCTTTTTGAGAGTTTAACCTTTCAAATGGTGATGTTGCAAAAATTTGGAAATCAGGGTCATTTTGGTAATTTTGCAAGTTAGGGGCAATTTTGTAATTTTTCCAGAATCAGGGTATTTTTGATGGTTTGCACGTTAGGGTTTATGAACATTATAAAATAATGGAGTTTTGACAAAACCATTGAAAAGTTTGACATTTTGTGGATCTGAGGCATTTTGGTAATTTTGCCACTAAGGGCATTTTTGTAATTTTCACAAATTAGAAATTTTTCAGAAAAATTTTGTAAAGATAGTTTTCAAAAATTTAGTAAAGTAATTTTAAGAGTTTTGAAATCTAGGGTTTGTTGTTTTGTTCTCTTTTTTTTTTTTTAAAAAAAACATGGCTAGTTCCCTTTCGGGTTTTAGTCATTATGTTTAGCCTATGTCCTAGCCCTCTTTGGTCAGGGTGAACCAAAGCTACGCACCAGGCAGGATTCGAATGGAGAGGAGGTGAGTCACACGGACTGCTTAAATACTAAGCTCCCATCGAAACCATTCCTAGACATGCTTACAGAGGTTGCCACACCACTGAGCCCTCTGAGTTAGGGTGAACCGAAGCTACGCACCAGGTAGGATACCTGCGAAGAGGAGGTGAGTCACTAGGACTGCTTAAATACCAGGCTCTTCCGGATCCAATCCTAGACATGCGTACAGGGGTTACCACACCCTATCTCAGTGACTTAGCCATAGGTTTGTTAAGTTCATTAAGTCTTATGGGTTCTGTGTTTGAGTAATCTAGCCCTAGGGTTCAAATTCCTATCATACTATTCTACGTTCCATGCCTTTTCTACCCTTATACAGTTCATAAGTCATAGAATCACACATAAAGTTAGGGGTACTTACCTGGTGGACTGCGGGTCGGAGACTCAAGTGCCATGCCAGAAACCTGCTTATTTTCACAGAAAATCATTTGGGCTCGAATTAAAAATGCTTTGGGCCTTAGCCCACAGGCCGAGAGTTTAAAACTGGGCTCTGATACCAAACTAAAACACCCCACACCCGGCCCACGAGCCTGAACCGGATCTGGTATGTTCCTTAAGTAAACCGGTTTTCAAATTCTTGGTTACTTAGAGAAAAATTGTAGATTTTAGAAAACATTGTTTTGGGTTGGGCTTAAATTGGAACCCATTTAATAAATTTTGAAAATCCAACTTAAATCAGGTGACAAAATATTTTAGGGTTTATTATTTTAAAAGAAATAAATTTACTTAACTTTAATCCAAAATAAATTGTATCATAATCAAATAAAAATAAACAGAAATAAAGAAAATCCAATTGGGCCTTATGGCCTTATTACATCATTCAAACCCAAAATAAAATTTAAAGTACTAAAATTATATAAAGTCCAAATTTCTAAATAAATTCTTCAAGTGATGCATGGCCACCTTTAGCTCCTGCTGACCCATCACACGAAAAATAATTCCCAACGGGGTGAGTCCACAGACTCAATGTGTACATGATACTAATTTTCAACAAATCGGGCATACAAGTCATATCAATTTCATGTTCATATAAAATAAAGGATGATGCAACCCAAACCCAAGCCTATTTGTCCATCCGCTACACACCACCCGTACCAACTTTGCACACCGTGGGGACTACTAAGTCGACCCTCCATCCGCTACACACCATCGAGGCGATCATTGCGATCGACGTGCTCATCGCCCACTTACGTTGTGTCTTTAGACACTATATTCGATAATGTAACCGGTTACCATATTCAATAATGTGACCGTAGTCACCATAATTCGCTGGTGAGATCGTAGTCATCACCTTCACTTTCTCCCTTCACATATATCCCAAATGCCCCAATTATTACATATCATTCATATCATACTTAAATTCACATTCATGTCACTTTTCGAATATAACACATTCATAATCCTATCAAAAGTAGGAATACGTGCTGGTACTTTTGCCACATTTGTGGTACTTAGCCACATTCTCATTCTTATACACATTCATATATTAAAACAATTATTGCCATAATATATATTGAAAGTTAGTGTGAGTACACACCTGATTCGCTTAATAGGTTCCTTGAATCCCGAAGAACGATCTACCGATCTAGATCTTTCACTCCTATATTCGGCCAATCATTAAAATATATTAATAACCCTATTTGGTTTGAAAACCAAATCCTAGTAGGATTTGTATTACTTACCTTGTTGCCGAATTGGATGATTGTAAATCAAGTCCCAAAATTGCTAATATTCCTTCCCTTGAAATCGGCTAACACTAAATCATGTAACCATGTGAGTCTCCGGCTTTTGAAATAAATGAGAAATAACCCCAAATACCAAAATTAAGCCTTGGCCGAATATCACTTACCTTGTGATGGGATTCCCAAAACCGATTTCTTGCCTCCTTTATATCTGTCGAAATCTTCATGTTAGATCTAATCTAACATATACATCATAACCTTTAATCGAATAAATTTTCTTACCTTAGATCCTTAGATTTCCCGAAAGATCCTTCAAATTTCAGCCAAATTTGCTAACAGAGTTAGTACCTTGATTTCGATGGAAAGAAGAGAAATAAGAATTGATTGATTACAGATCTTACCCTTTTGATGTTGTAGATGATTGCCCTCTTTCTTAGAATCCACAAAGATTCGACTTGACAGTAGAAACGGAGAAGAAACTAGAAGAAAAAGAGAGGGATTTTGCTTAATGAAAATTCGGCAGAGAGGGGGAGAGAGCTTAGAGAATTTCGACAACACTAGAAGGATGAGAGAAACTCTTTTAGTTTTCCTCCTATAGCCGAAATTATCAATAGGAGAGTCCCTTACTTGGCCACTACTCCTCAAGTGATAATATTAACCTTTAATTATCACTTTTATTCAAAATTAAAGGTATTTAATCCTTTATTTATCTCCTCAAATAATCCTAATTTAAAATCCCTTATTTATCACTTTTTAATCATGTATTTATGGGATTAAAACACCTTGGTTTCTAGATGCTTGTGCCATCCACCTTTAAGCCTGGGAAGCAAAAAATTAAACTTCATTTATTTGCTTCCCTTATGACTCGAACCCAGGCCCATGCCTCTTGCACATGGCGCCATTTCCATAGGCCCCAAGTGCCATCTTCAGGCCACTTTTCCTAGCCCGTTTGTGTGTCAAATTTCCCTAACTTTTTCTTTTAAGGCCCTCTTGCCTTTATTTCCTATTTTTAAACTTTAAGACTCATCATTTCGGGGTCATTTCTAAGTTTCCTAAAATTTTCGATGGGCTCTGTAACTTGCCATTTTTCTTACATTCCAAGTTTCCAAAAATGTTCAGGTTTCCTAAAATGTTCAGTTTCCAAAATGTTCAGGTTTCCAAAAATGTTCAGTTTCCAAAATGTTCAGGTTTCCAAAAATGTGTACTTTCCATTTTTGAACCATTTCCTTACATTTCTAGGTTTCCTAAAATGTTCATGTCCTAATGCATTTCCAGGTTGCCAAAAATGTTCATTTCCATTCATTTTCGTGCATTTCTAAGTATCCAAAAATATCAAAAATTTATTCATTATGCTTAAGACTTGTTATTTCTTACAATTAAACTGAAAATGCATAGGCCCTTTTGAGGATGTTACATATGACTTATGTTCATGTGGCCCGTTTAGCCCATATTCCTTCAGGCTACGCGAACCTCGTAGCCCAATCCCTTATTAGTCACTTACCATTGGTTTCGTCCCTATGGGGCCTATAAGCCCATTGGGCTCACATGGCCCACTTTAGCCCTACGAGGCCCATTACGACCTAAGCCCACGAGAACGTTCGTGGCGGCCTCTACGGTCCATCGCCAATGGTTGTGGCTCGATTTATCCCTACGAGTGTTCGCACGCTCGTGAGCCCTCAGATGCTGAAGTTTCGGCTTTTGTCGATTCACAATTAAATAGGGGTGTGAATGCACACCTTCATCCATCGTTTTGACAGAAACAACATTGGGTGTACGATTGCACACTTGTTATGGGTTGTAGTTGAAGCGCTTCGAAGATTAAACACTTATGATAACAACAACCCTATCAATTAGTCTCAAACCCTTGTTAATCTATCACCATAATATTGAAAACGCTTTAATCAAACTAATGCTACTTACCAATCAACAACCGCAATCTCCTCTAGTTCCAAACCACGTATTATTTTCAATGCTATTACCTTCACAAGAACTGTTAACTGATTCATAAAAATCTACAATCCCATAGGAATATATTTATACTATGCTTAAAGCACTTACCACGAATCAAAAGATCTCTTGTAGGGGAAAGTAATCGGCCTATCCCTTGGTTAAGGAAAACGAGTCCCTAGCAACATTCGAATGAAAAAGAAGGTGTTAGATAAACTTATCTCCACGACAAACAAGGGGAAATAGCCTTTTGGCCCAAGAGATACAAAACCAAGCATGGAGAAAGAAGCCAACCAAGATTCGGCTAGAGTCACCACTTACAAATAACTCGAAGAGATTAAGAAACGATTAGGAACAAAGAGAAGAAGGTGTTTGGGCCTTAACAAATTCGGTCAACACAAGAAGAACAAAGGTTTTGAGAGAGAAATATTCGGCTATTTTGAAAAGAAAAGAAACAATGTGAGGGAAAAGAAGAAGTTGAGTTTGGCCAAAGGAGAAAACCAAGAGGAGAAGAAGATGATTCAGCAAAGAGTGGGCAGCAATCGAGAAATAACAACGAAAGGGAAAAGACCCGAATGGTGAAAAATGTTGCATAAGATGCCACAAAAGTAGTAAATCCCGAAATGCACAAAAAGAAAACCCAAAATGGCAAAGAAGATTTTTAGTTTCTACCCTCTCACAAAGTTACCGGAAATGCACAAATGAGATTCCCCTTAGTCGAAATCCCCTACTCAAGCTCCCCCATTCGGCCATGACTCCTTTCTCATTCAAATTCCCTAAAAATCTCCACTGATTGCTCCTTGACTCACTCCACACCCCCATTTAAACTTATTCAAACTTGATGACCAAGTCTCCAACCACCTTTGCAGAGTTTGAATCAAACTCTACTTCTCACACCATAGAGACATAAAAAATAAAACCACCTTATTGCATGCCATGGGATTTGAACCTCGGACCACTAGAACACTCCACATGCCACTTGCCACCTCCATCAGTAGACTTCTTGTGTCACATGTCAAGCACACTTAATATATATGTCATTTAAACTAACATCCAGGTTCTAAAGGAGCAAAAATTAAAATTTTTCCAAAGGCCATACTTGAACCCAGGCTTCCTAAAATCCCCAAAACATACCCAAAACATTTAGCCATTGAAGCAAACAAGCAATTTGGTCAAAACATGAAAAATTAAAGACCCTATATTTTAGGGCGTTACAATTCTACCCCCTAAAAAGAAATTTAGGCCTCGAAATTTACCTGGTCAGAAAAGGTGAGGATATTGTTGTGGTATCGCTTCTTCAGGCTCCCATGTGGCTTCCTCAGTACTGGGATTACTCCAAATCACCTTGACCAAAGAAACAGATTTACTCCGTAATACCTTAATATCGCGATCCTGTATCTGCACCGGTTCTTCCTCAAAAGTCAGATCAGGTCTAACCTCAATCTCCTCCACCGGCACTTGTGAGGGATCAGAGCGGTATCACCTCAATATAGAGACGTGGAACACATCATGTATTTGATTTAACTTAGGAGGAAGCTCAAGCTGATAGGTGACCGATCCCACTCGCTTTAATATTTGGTAAGGTCCGATGAATCTAGGGTTCAGTTTGCCTTTCCATGGTGAGACCTTCAAAAAGACATGATCCCCCACAGAATACTCTATCTCTTTACGCTTTAACTCTGCATACGACTTCTGCCTATCAGATGCTTCCTTTAACTGATCTCAGATCAACTTTACTTTTTCTTTGGTTTTCAAAACTAACTCTGGCCCCAAAACTCGCCACTCGCCAAGTTCTGTCCAACAGGTAGGAGTGCGACACCTACGACCATATAACACCTCGTACGGTGCCATCTGAATACTGGCTTGATAGCTGTTGTTATATGCAAACTCTGCTAATGGCGAGTAGTCTTCCCAACTGTCTTTGAAATTAATTACACAACTTCTTAGCATGTCCTCTAATATCTGGATCACCCTCTCCGACTGACCGTCAGTCTAAGGATGAAATGCCGTACTAAAATCCAACCTTGTACCCAAAGCCTCTGTAACTTTTTCCAGAATCGAGATGTGAATCTAGGGTCTTTGTCCGAAATGATAGACACTGGCACCCCATGCAGTCTCACAATCTTAGCCACGTATAACTTAGCCAACTTCTGCAGCTAATAATCAGTGCGGACCGGTTTGAAGTGGGCAGATTTAGTCAGTCGATCAACAATAACCCATACTGAGTCCTTCTGAGTCAGTGTTAAGGGTAGCCAACTTACAAAGTCCATGGTTACCCTCTCCCACTTCCAGAGTGGAATCTTTACTGGCCGCAGTAACCCAGAAGGTAGTTGGTGCTCAAATTTAATTTGCTGGCATGTCAGACACTTGCCTACGAAATCAGTAACCTCGCGCTTAAGCCCTTGCCACCAGTACAGTTCACGTAGATCTTGATACAACTTGTTTCTACCAAGACGCATAGTATAAGGACTACTATACGCCTCCTGTAGGATAGACTACCTCAGCTCAGAATCTCTCGGTATACAAACTCTCCCACGAAAACATAGTACTCCCTCACTATTCAGACCAAAATTCACAGTCTCCCCTTTCTCGACTAATCAAAAACGAGGAACCAACTATTCATCCATCAACTGTTTCTCCTTAATTTGATCAATCCAGGTCGATCTCACTTGGAGTTCAGCCAACAAACTACCATCTTCAAACTGGCTGAGACGAGCAAACATTGCTCTCAAATCAGATGCAACCCTACGGCTCAGTGCATCGGCTACTACGTTAGCTTTACTAAGATGGTACTCAATCGAGCAATCATAATCCTTAAGCAACTCTATCCATATTTGTTGACTAAGATTTAACTCCTTCTTAGTAAGGAGGTACTTGAGGCTTTTATGGTCTGTGTAAATAATAGACCTCTTATCGTATAAGTAATGCCTCCAAATCTTCAGTGCGAATACCACCGCAGCTAACTCCAAGTCGTGAGTAGGGTAGTTCACCTCGAGAGGCTTAAGCTGACGAGACGCGTATGCAACCACCTTACCCTCTTGCATCAACACACAACCTAATTCAGCGTGCAACGCATCACTGTAGACAGTGAATTCCTTCCTAGACTCTGGCTGTATTAACATAGGGGCTTCAGTCAGATGTGTAACAATCAGTGAAAACCCCTCAACAAAACGTCTTAATATCCAGCCAGACCTAGAAAGCTTTGAATCTCAGATTCAGTCTTTGGTGGTTTCAAATCTAATACAGCTTCAATTTTTCGAGGATCAACCCTAATTTCTTCAGCAGACACCACGTGACCCAGAAATGTCACTTCTCGCAACTAGAACTCACATTTGCTGAACTTTGCATATAGTTGCTTTTCCCTGAAAATTTGCAAAACAATTCTAAGATGTGCATCATGATCCTCCTCGATTCTAGAATACACCAAGGTGTTGTCTATAAACACCACTATGAACCGATCCAAATAAGGCTGGAATACTCGGTTCATCATATCCATGAAAGTAGCTGGTGCATTCGTCAACCCAAACGGTATTACTAGAAACTCGTAATGACCATAACGAGTGCTAAACGCAGTCTTATACACATCCACCTCCTTAACCTTAAGCTGATGGTACCCAGATCAGAGATCTATCTTGGAGAAAACTGAAGCTCCTCGCAACTGGTCAAATAGATCATCTATCCTCGGTAAAGGGTACTTGTTCTTAATAGTCAGTTTGTTTAGTTGACGATAATCGATGCACATGCGGATGGATTCATCTTTTTTCTTCACGAATAACACTGGTGCTCCCCATAGAGACACACTCGGCCGAATGAACCCCCGGTCTAGTAGCTCTTGAATTTGAGCCTTTAACTCCACCAGCTCCTTCGGTGCCATTCTGTAAGGGGCGATGGACACCGGAGCTATTCCTGGTAAGAGCTCGATACCGAATTTGACCTCACGGACTGGGGGCAAGCCAGGAAGTTTTTCAGGAAATACTAACATAAGGACCCTTAGAATCAGAACTACTAACATAAGCTAAAAATGTCTCGTAACCCTTGCGAATCAGTTTCTCGGCCTTTAATGCTGAGATTACATTAGACAGATAATCTCTTTGCTCCCTTAACACAACCACCTCCTCATGCTCAGAAGACTTCAACACTAGATGCTTAGCAGTGCAGTCCAAACACTCCCAGAATACATAACCACTAAAGCTGACAGGTATTTGTGTGTCACACATTCACAATAATAAAAACCAAAATTTTGGGGCATTACAGAAAAAGACCTACCTGGATGAAGGAGGAACCAAAAAATGTTTTTTAGAAATGAAATCCCTTAGACATTTTCCCTAAAATGTAAGCCATTTTACCCGTGTAATGGAAAACATTTTCCAAATGGAAAATGTTTTCAGTCAAACAAACACTGGAAAACTGGGAAAATATTTTTCGAAAATGTTTTCCTGCAAACAAACGCACCCTTAGTGGTATCAGAGTCAGATTTAAAACTTGGATTGTGGTTTGTTTTTGAAATTTTCATGCATATCTGATAATGGGGGTATTTTTGGAAAAGTTTATGCCACAACTAAATACTTATTTTGATAGAAAAATGTGATTCTGCTAAAAAATTGAGACCTTGAAGCTGGCCTAAGATAAGTATTCCTTATGTATTGAAACTTTAGATTGTGAAACTATAGACTGTGAAAACATTAAGATTTTGAAAACTATAGATTTTGAAACTATAGTGAAACTATGATGAAACTTTTAAACTGAAAATATTCAGAAATAATTATGAAAACTCATTTCTAAATTATCAGATAAACTTCATAAAACTTAGAAATCCAATAAAAAGATGAATACTCAAGGTGTTCAAACTTAGGGTGTAAGAGCTCATGGATAGCGAGGTTAGGGAACCCAAATTGATTCTTCTACATCACAGGTGCGCAGTCCTGAACCTGTGGTTGAACTTGAGCTAGTAACTGATCACGTCGAGTGCACACACACTGTTGAGGAGGAGCATTAGGAGCCTACTGACGATTCTGTGTTACAGGTCATGTTTAGGGGTGCTATAGCGTGTAGTGAGAACCCAAAATGGATTTGGAAGTCGAAAGACTATCGCTGAGAGGCTTCAATCAAGCGATGCTGAGTTGTTTAGTGGCATTGCTAGAACGACCCCCACCGTAGCATAATACTGGTTAGAGGCTACTGAGAGAATTCTGGATCATATGGAATAGACCTTCGAGCAGAAATTAAAGGGTACATTATCACTATTAAGGGATGAGGTTTACCACTGGTGGCAGGTCATTATAAGAGGTACTCAGGCTAAGACTATGACATGGGAATATTTTCTGAATGCTTTCCAAAATAAATATGTGGGTACCCGATATGTCGAGGCTTGTAGAATGGAGTTCATTGAGCTTAAATAGAGGGACATATTTGTGGGCGAATATGAGGTCGAACTTTTAAGGATGAGTCACTATGCTCAGGGAATGATCGCAAAAGAATAGGATAAGTGCGGCAAGTTTGATAACGGACAAAGATATGAGCTGATTGTACTGGTAGCCCCTCAGCAGGAAAGAGTTTTTAAAACTTTAGTGGAGAAACCCAAAATTGTTGAGAAAGTGAAGCGTTTAGAATACGAAAGTAGTGAAAAAGCTAGAGTCTCATCTAAGAGAGCTGTTGGTCCTACTGTCCAGGCCCAACGACCTAATAAGCGGGCTTAAGATGACAGACCACAACAGAATGTTGCCACTGTTGCTGATGTTGGGAGAGCCCAAAATTGTGCTACTTGTGGCAAGAGGCATCCTGGTGAATGCTGGAGGAGCTTGGGTGTATGTATTAGATGTGGATCCTTGGACCATAAGATCAAAGATTGTCCACTTCGTAATGAGTAGATGCAAGCTTCAGAACAGAATCAAGATCAGAACCAGAGAGCTGGACAATAGCTTCAAAAAGGCCAAGGTCTAAATAGGGGTGGTAATGCTGGTCAGAGATAGAGAACACAGGGATAGGGTGCTAATAGAATCAATGCAAGGCAACCTGCACTGGTCTATATAGCTATTCGTAGAGAAGACCATGACGTACCTGATGTCATAACAGATACTTTTACCATTAATTTTGTATCGTACTTCACTTTGATTGATATTGGTTCGACCAATTCGTATGTTTCTTGTTTGATGGTTGATAATTTGGGAATTAAAGTAGAGGAAACTATTAGTAATGTAACTACTTAGTCCTCTAAGGCAGTCTCTTTCTGTAAACAAGATCTATAAGAGGTGCATGTTAGAAATTCAAGAAGAGGTACTTTTCAGCAAATTTGGTGGAATTACCTTTCATTTAATTTGTTCTTATTTTGGGAATGGACTGGTTGGTGGAACACCAAGTCAGTTTGGATTGCTTTTTAAAGAACGTAACTCTCGTTGGGAAAAAGATAGTGATGGTTGGAGAGCGTAGAGATTACTTATTTAATGTGATTTTCGCTCTAATGGTCGAAAGGTTGGTGCGTAAAGGATGTGAAGCCTATTTGGCTTATATTCTGGATATGAATGTTAGTAGTTCAACTGTAGATGTAACACCCCAAATTCGGCCTAGACGTTACGATCAAATTTGGAAGACTTATGAAGAAACATTATAAATGTAACAACCCTATTTAGGGGCTAGCCAGAATAGTGGTCTCGGGACCACTAATCTGAGGTCAGAGAAAATTATTTTGATCTTATTTTATGAGCTATAGCATGATTATATAGGTGTAAGAAAATTTTAGTGCTTTAATTTTAGCGATTGCATACTTAATCACGAAAAAAGGACTAAATAGCATAAAGTGCAAAAGTTCTATTTTATGAGCTAAAGGTGCCTAATAGCCATAGAATTTTAATTAGAGGCCTTTAATGTGCAATTAGACCTTTCTAAAGGTCATGGCCCGCCATAGGGGGGCAAAGAAGTCAAAACTAGTCAAAGTTGGTGTAGTAGGTGAATTAAATTGATGAAATATAATAAAATAAAGAAAGAAAAGATATCATCTTTTCACTCCATCTTCTCGATCGAAAAATACAAGAAAAATAGGGCTTGGAAAGCTCAAAAATTTCATCAAACTCTTCTCCTTGCAAGTAAGTGTTTTAGTGATCATTTCTTGATAATAATTGTACTTTTGAAACCCCTAAAGCTTAAGCTAGCTAAAGAGGGGACTATCTTGCAAAATGGTTGAAAGTTTAGAGTTTTTCCATGTGAGATTTTAAGTTGTTTTCTGCATTTTTATGGAAGAAAATGGGTCTTAGTTGTTAGATAAACAACTTTTGTGAAAGGTGTTATCATGAAAACACCTAAAAAGTACCTTTTTGTAAATGTTGTAAAATGTATGGTAAATGTGTGAAATAATGAGTATTGAGGGCTTCCATAAGAGTAATAAATGTTCACCTAGGCTCGTTAAAGAAAGAAGTTTGATTAGAATTGATTTCCGAGCCTAAGGGTAAAATGGTCATTTTGAGAAAGCTTAAGGGCAAAATGGTAATTTTGCCAAAATGTGATTATTGAAATGTGTTTAATAATGTAGCAACTAAATTAGCTAAATTGTTATTATAGATCAAGAAGAGCTAAGGATTAACCTCGACTGAGGAAAGGGCAAAGTATTAGACTAGAACGACAATCTAGCCTATTTTGAAATCGAGGGAAGTTTGCGTGTAATAAGTTCAACGCCATGTTAGTATGATTTTAAATGTTTGATGTTTGTGAAGATATATGATATGACTATGAATTTGAATAATGGTGTTGTATTAGAAAACGATGAGAATTGTGATGTTAAAGTCCCGGTTGGACTTAAATAAATGAGAGAACAATATCATTGAGACTTGAGATGTGTAAGGTCCCGTATAAGACCATGTTTGGGACATGGCCTCGGTACCAAATTGAAATCCCGTATAAGACCATATCTAGGATATGACATCGACAATCAATATGAGATCCTGTATAAGACCATATCTAGGATATGGCATCAGGACGTAGAGGTGACCCCATGTAAGACCGCATCTGGGATGTGGCATTGGCTTGTATTTATGTGAATGATGATGAACATGTACCTTTGAGTATCTCAAGTGATTTAGTGGGATAAATAGTTAAGCTTGTAATAAAAATGTGATTAGTGCTAAACCTATGTTATTGAGTGAATACAGGTACCCGTGAATAATTCACGAGAAATATTTATGATATGTGATATGGTATGAATTCGATAAGAGCCAGTACAAATAAGTTATGGCAAAGTGCTTAAGACTTTGTGTTTTTATCTAATGCCATGGATGAATGACATTATGAGCTTTATGTTGCTATTTATTTTCATGCAAACTTACTAAGCTTTATGCTTACACCTCTCATTTCCCTTTTCCTTGTAGCATTACCAAGTGAGCTTGAGAATTCGTGGAACGTCAGAGTTCAAAAATCACACTATCGACTATTTTGTGGTATAGCAAAGTTAGATTCATTTTGAGTATGGCATATATAGGACTTGGTCATTTTGATATGTCATATTTGTTAGCCAAAATGTTGGCTATTTATGTTATCAAATTAATTTTGTAAGTGGTCATTGAAATTGGGCCTATACTTGACAAGTTTATATATCTTCATTGATGATGGAGTCCATTAAGTGTATGCTTGTGTGGATGTCTTGATTTTGAATTTTTAGAAGTGCTTTTTTGTAACACCCCTTACTCGAGACCATCGCCGGAATTAAGTAAGGGGCATTACTAGACTTGACTACAAATTTAAAACATGAAAATCTTAAAGCTGTCAAACTGCGTTGTGCCGACTAATTTGGCTATAACTCGAGTTACAAAATTCGAAATTCAGATCCGTAAATTTTCCTTGAAAGTAGACTCATATATCTATTCACCATAATTTTTCTAGAATTTTTCATGTGGCCAATTAGTACAGTTTATTCTTCAAAGTTACCCTTATTATGCTGCTGGACAGTTCTGACCTGTCCTTATAAAACTGCAGTTATCTGATTGCACAATTTTCCAATGGTGTTCTTATTTATACCAATGAAAAATAGACTCATTTAGGATTCTACACATATAAACCATGATTCCTAATTAATTTTGTACAATTTTTGACAATTTTTCCAAAACAGGACAGTGACTCACGAGTTCATTCATAACAGGTTTCGTTCAAACTTAATTATCTCATAAGGTATAAATCTTTTTCCTACTCTATTTCTTTTATACAAAAATAGACACACTAAGGTTCAAATTCATAACTCACTAGTCTCCAAATTCAATATACCCTATTTTTGGTGATTTTCCTAACCCGCGTCACTGCTGCTGCTACAAGCTGTTTTATTTCGAAAAAATAACTAGCTCCTACCCGAATCTCCTTACTTCTAAATTTCAAGGATTCAATTTATATTCAAACATTTCCTTAGTAAAACGATTAACTGGTTTAGGAATGCATGGACAATGCCATCATGAACCAACTTACATCAAAACACCCAACGTACTTAACAAAAATTTAGCCATTTTCGCATGGCTATTCTTTTTAGTGTTTACATGTGAACCGTAAAATTTCCTCAAACAAACCAAGCCTATCCTATACATGCCTTCTATTAAAGACCAACCCAAAATGAAGGAGTACCCAAAATGTAGGTTGATAGTGTGAGCGACTTCCCAACGGTCCCGGTGAGCTTGTGGCTTGCTCCTAAACTATAAAACAGAGGAAACATCTCAAACGAGTAAGCTTACTAGCTTAGTAAGTCCCAACTCATTTAAATTAAAACATTTAATTATTTATGAAGATAAAACAGTCCACATATGGCATTCTACGTAAACAACTAAGTAAATAGTTTACACAAGGCCAAATATTAATAATTCAAACCTACTTTCATAGCAGCTTTATACTTGCAAATCAATTGTCCCATAATAGCATGTTCTAAGCTCGACTTAGTCAAATTACATTCATCAATAACAATTTGGCACAAGTAATATTTAACATAACATACCTCACATACTTACCTCGAACCATTTTCTTGACAATTTAGTTCTAAATTGTCTTGACAAGGATTAAACTCCTCTTAGGTAAATTTCATCACCGGCATCAAGCTCTGCTAGGCGTAAAGGCACGAAAAGTAACACCGCGCAAGGCACGCTAGGCGTAAAGCCCGATAGATAACACCGCACGAGGCACGCTAGGCATAAAAGCCCGATAAATAACACCGCACGAGGGCTCGCTAGGCATAAAAGCCCGATAGATAACACCGCACGAAGCTCGCTAGGCTCGAGGCCCGAATGTCAATATATCTTTACATGCTTTTCCCTGTTTACCATGCATATCGAAATCATATACCTTTATTACCATTGCATTTAATAAATTTGAAATCAATCAAATCCATCACTATCACAAGCGACCAACTCATGGTTTTATACCAAGTTTATACAATTTATAACATTCACTAAGTATATAAAGGATCTTTAGATATAAAGTAGCTCAAAACTTACTCATCCACCTTGCATTAGTCCCAACAATTGCCATCATATTCTCAACATGAATCATCAACCAACATGTAAATATACATTCGGCCATGATGCATTTGAATACTAACATTCATTAATTTTTAGAAATCAAGATAATCATAATTTACTCTTTGGCATAATTTAACCAAGGACTTACCTCGGTTGTCGATAAGCCGTGCAAATCGGCTACTCGATAATCTTTGTTTTTCCTCGATCTTGATCTTTCTCTTTTTGTTCCCGATCTAATTTGATTCAATTTTAACCAATTAACTACACTTCCATTCAATTCAAGAGCAAAATCATAAAATACATAATTTCAAGACATAACAATGTGCATTCGGCCTACATCCCCTACTTTGTTCAAGTGCATTCAATTTATTAGGGAACACTTTGGCGATAATTCCCTTGATGCGTTTTAACTTACAACTTACCTTCTTATCTAGCCGTACCTTAACTTTATATAATTACACATATATAATCAAACACATTAGCTCAAATTCATTTTCTATTATGGCCGAATGTACTACTTCCATACCCTTGCATTTTTCTTCAACATACAACCAAGAAACAAGCTAATAACTACATCTAATTCAAGCATTCAACTAATCCAATTTCCTATTGAACACCACAATAAAAATTTCAAACCATTTGGGTTACTTCTACATGGCCGAATGGCCTTTAGGTGCTTAGGATTCTCTATAACTCTTCCATCCATCAAATTTACCCCCTTGCACTAGTTTTCTTCAATTAATCAAGTTTTAAACTTAGTTCACCCCATAACTTAAACATCACATATAACAATCTTATATGGTAACTTCATCATAAGGAAATGGCCGAACATCAAGATACAAGAAGAAATTATTTTCATGAATGTCCAACCCAATACTCGGCCAAACATGAAGGTATCTTCAAGCCAAAAATCGACAAAGCTTTCTTACAAGTTCAAGCTATTTCTTCTCTTACCATTTAAGTTTATTTTCAGCTCAAATCATAAACCCCCATGGTCGAACTTCATCATGCATGGCATTTCAAATCTCTACTTGATTTTTCAATGTTGATCAAGGAAATCAACCTATTTCAAAGAAGGATTGTTAAACTAGAGTTTGAAATATCACCTTGCTCAACACATGCAATAGCCGATTGAAGAAGAGGAATTTCTTCTTCTCTTGATGATAGCTTCTGTGGGTGAGGAGGAAGAAGAAGAAAGATGAAAATGATTTTTCTTTTTTTTTTTTTTAAAATTATCTACACATTATTATTATTATTATTTTAGCATGCTTATGACAATTTAATACTTTAAAATAGAAAATGCATAGAAAGCATCTTAGTCTTGCATGCTTGCCGTCCACCTTATTAATATGGGGATTTGACATGCAAATCCCCATGTTTTATGGGCAACTCACTTAGCTCCCTTTTTATTAATGCCCACTACATTACTCCTTCTTGCAATTTAAGCCTTCTTAGCAAATTAAGCACTTAGCTAGCTAAAATTTTCTCTGAAATTTTTACACTCACTAAAAACACACATAATAAACACAAAACATAATATTATAATATCCCACAGTGCTCGGATTCGTGGTCCCAAAACCACCGTTCGATTAGGGTCAAAATTGGTCTCATTACAACTCTCCCCTCTTAAGGATTTTCGTCCCAAAAATCTTACCGTTAAAAGGTTCGGATATTGTTGCTTCATTGACTCTTGAGCTCCCACGTAGCCTCTTCACTCGTGACGATTCCATAGAATCTTTACTAATGGAATTCTTTTATTTCTTAACTCTTTGGTCTCTCAGAGCCAAGATACGGATCGGTTCCTCATCATAGGTCAAGTCGGATCAATTTCAATCTCGGCGGGGTGATCACATGGGACGGATCCGATCTGTATTTGCGGCTTAGCATCGAAACATGAAATACATTGTGTATCTTTTCTAACTCGGAGGGCAATCTTAATCTATAAGCAACCGGTCCAATACGTTCAATAACTTCAGCGGTCCGATAAATCTCGGCTCAACTTGCCTTTCGGCCCGAATCGGAGTATTTTCTTCCACGGAGAAACTTTTAAGAACACCCGATCTCCGACCTGAAATTCAATGTCCTTACGTTTTAAATCGGCATAGGACTTTTGACGATCCGAAGCAACTTTCAAATTACTCCGAATAACGACCACCTTCATTGCATTTCTTTAATCCAATCAACCCCGTGTATCTTGTTCTCACCGAGCTCACCCAATACAATGGTGTGCGACATTTTCGACCATATAAGGCTTCATAAGGTGCCATTTTTATGCTAGATTGAAAGCTATTATTGTAAGCAAACTCAATCAGGGGTAGGTATCGTTCCCACGTACCTTCGAACTCGAGAACGCAACACCTCAACATGTCCTCAAGTGTCAAAATAGTTCGCTCGCATCGACCGTCTGCTTTTGCGGATGAAAGGTCAGTACTAAAATGTAGTTTAGTACCTAATGCCTCATGCAACTTCTTCCGTAATCGCGAGGTAAATCTTGGGTCTCTATCTCAAACAATGGAACTCGGTACACCGTGCAATCTTACAATCTGCGACACATACAATTCGGCGAGTTTGTCAAGTGAATAGTCGGTACGTACCGGCACAAAATGAGCTGATTTAGTCAATCTATCAACGATAACCCAAACGGCATCTTTCTTACTCGGTGTCATAGGAAGACCGGATACAAAATCCATAGTAATTCTATCCCATTTCCATTCGGGTATCATAATCGGCTGAAGTAATCCGGAAGGTACCTGGTGCTCAGCTTTCACTTGTTGACAGATTAAGCATTTGGAGACAAACTCAGATATGTCCCGTTTCATGCCGGGCCACCAATAAAACTGCTTCAAATCGTTATACATTTTTGTGCTACCCGGGTGTATCGACATTCGGCCATTGTGAGCCTCACTCAGAATCATCTGTATCAAATCTGAGTTCATTGGAACACACAATCGATTTTTATACTTCAAACAGTCATTTGCATCTATCTGGAAGTCTGATTCTGTAGCGTTCTCGCACTGAACCCGAATAGCTACTAACTTTTCGTCAACTTTCTGTGCCTCGCAAATTTGCTGAATAAACATCGGTCTTGTTTGTAGCTCGGCTATGATCGAACCATCCTCAGACATCGTCATCCGTGTGTTTAATGCACGCAGAGCAAATAATGATTTTCGACTCAACGCATCCGCCACAACATTAGCCTTCCCCGGATGGTAGTCAATCACTAATTCGTAGTCTTTCAGCAATTCTAACCATCGGCGTTGTCTCAAATTTAGATCTTTCTGAGTCATTAAATATTTCGACTTTTATGATCTGAATAAACATGACATTTTTCGAATAAATAGTGACGCCAAATTTTTAATGCAAACACAATGGTCGCTAACTCCAGATCGTGAGTTGGATAATTCTTTTCATGTGGCTTCAATTGTCTTGAAGCGTAGGCTATGACCTTGCCTTCTTGCATTAGAACACAACCCAACCCACTTAAAGATGCATCACTAAAAATAGTAAATTCTTTACCCGATTCAGGCTGAGTCAACACTGGAGCCTCGGTTAAAAGGGCTTTCAACTGCTCAAACTCTTCGGCATTTTTCTCGACCACTTATATTTGACATCCTTCTCGTAGTAGTCTCACAAAGGTGCAGCTATCACGGAAAAACCTTTTACAAATCGTCTATAATATCCCGCGAGGCCTAGGAAACTTCGGATCTCAGAAACATTCTTTGGTGGTTTCCACTCGAGTATGGCTGCTATTTTGTTTGGATCCACCCGAATTCCTGACACCGAAACCACATGACCCAAGAAGTGACCGTTCAACCAAAACTCACACTTACTGAATTTTGCATATAGACGATGATCTCTCAAGGTTTGTAGTACTTCTCTCAAGTGCTCAACGTGTTCCGCTTCACTTTTGGAGTAGACCAATATATCATCGATAAACACTACTACAAACCGATCCAAAAACCGTCGGAAGACCTTGGTTCATTAGATCCATAAAACGGCGGTGCATTGGTAAGCCCAAAAGGCATAACCAAAAACTCATAGTGCCCGTACCTCGCTCAAATGCCGTTTTTGGCACATCGGAATCTCGACTCGTAATTGATAATAGCCCGATCTCAAATCTATTTTCAAAACACCGAAGCCCCTTTAACCGATCAAATAAATCATCGATCCGAGGTAACGGTATTTATTCTTTATGGTCACCTTATTTAGTTGCTTGTGAGTCGATACACATTCGCATTGTCCCATCTTTCTTTTTCACAAACAAGACCGGTGCTCCCCACGGAGAAAAACTTCGGCCGTCGAAACCCCTCTCTGTCAATTCTTGCAAGCGCGCTTTCAATTCTTTCAATTCGATGGCGCCATTCGGTGCGGAGTTATCGAAATTGGGGTCGCACTTTGCCGCACTAATTCAATGCCGAACTCAATCTCTCGTCTTCGAGGGTAAGCCCTTAGTTCTTCAGAAACACATCGGTGTATTCACATACAATCGGTACCGATTCCATTAGTTTCTCGATGCTTTTATTATCCAAACATAAGCCGGATAGGCCTCACACCCCTTTCTCACATACTTTTGGGCTATCATTGAGGATATCACCAGTAGGCAACTCATTTACATCACGATTTTATTCTCGATTGTCTCACCGCTTTGGCATTTCAATTTAATAAGCTTTCTTTTGCAATCCACCACCGCTGCTCATGTGAAGTTAACCAATCCATACCCAAGATTATATCAAATTCATCGAAGGGCAGCAACATTAAGTCAGCTGGAAAGCAATAATCTCGTACCATCAACGGGCAACCTCTACACACTTTATTTACAAGCACACATCTACCCAAAGGGTTGGACACACGAATTACGAACTCGGTAGGCTCAACTAGCAGAGTCTTACCAAATTTTAAAGTTTCACAAACATAAGAATGAGTCGAACCAGGATCAATTAATGCAATCACAGTAGTATCAAAAAGAGTGAAAGTACCGGTAATGACGTCGGGGGAGGAAGCATCCTCTCTAGCTCGCGCAGCATACGCTCTAGCCGGAGCTCTAGCCTCGGATCGACCTGTAGCGTTCGTCGTTCCTTTCTGACTACCACCTACATTGCCTGAATGTCTGGGTGGTCTACCTCGCATTGGCACGTTGCTCGGTGTAGTATTCTGAACTGCATTCTGCTCAGCTAATTTCGGACACTCTCTGATGAAATGACCTGACGATCCACACTTATAGCAAGTCCGATCATGGAATCTACAACTCCCTGAGTGCCACTTCCCACAGTGCTTGCATTCAACTCTAGTTTGTGGAATGTTACCAACATCAAGCTATCGAGGTAGCTCGGGAGCTCATAGGAGGTCGATCCGCCTAGGCGGATCTGTAGTAGTTCTCTGTCGGCTGTAGTCATCTCTGGGCTTCTTGCTCGTGGGATGGAAAACTTTGCCCGAAGACCTCTTCCGGATATCTCTGGCTTCGGTATCGGCCTTTCTTTTCTCCTTCCCGAGCTCTTCAGCTTTGCAAGCTCTCTCAACTAAAGTTACAAATTCTTGGATTTCAAGAACGCCGACAAACATCTTTATATCTTCATTTAGGCCGTCTTGAATCTTTTACACATAATGGCTTCATGAGAGACACACTCTCTAGCATAACTACTGAGCGACAAATTTTCTTTCATACTCAGTTCTGATCATTCGTCCTTGTTTCACTTTCAAGGAACTCCTTTCGCTTTTGATCAATAAATCTTTGGCTAATATACTTCTTGCGAATTCAGTTTGGAAGAAATCCCATGTCACTTTTTCTTTCGGAACCACTCGATACTAGTGTATTCCACCGGTGATATGCACGATCCCCGTAGTAAGGATATAGTGCACTTCAAGCATTCATCCGAGTACAAGACAAATCACCAAGTACCCGAATAGTGTTATCAAGCCACATTTCGGCTCTCTCAGCATCATCATCGTCATTGGCTTTAAATTCTTCGGCCCCATATTTTCGAATTTTGTCAACTGGGGGCCTACTAGATCTCATTGGATCTATCACTGGGGGAGCTAGAGGATCCGGAGTTGGATTATTCGGGGTGGAGGTTGGGGTATATTCGGGTTATTCGGATAAATTGGGCAAACCAATCATTCATCATCCGATAAAAGGCTTGCTTTGTTTCTCCTTCGTGGCTACCCGAAACAGGTCGAGAGTCTATCGGCGCTGATCCGTGGGTACGGTCAGGCGCCACGCTCTCCACATCATCAGCCACAGCTCTTTCTGGTTCGGAGTCCATTTACTATATAAAACAAAAACTCAGTCGCCGAAGTCACCACACTATCAACATATGACCACAGCATGTATAGCTAGACTCACACGCGCCACGGTAGTCCTAGAATCGACTAAACCGTAAGCTCGATACCAATCAAATGTAACACCCTTTACTCGAGACCATCGCCGAATTAAGTAAGGGGCATTACTAGACTTGACTACAAATTTAAAACATGAAAATCTTAAAGCTGTCAAACTGCGTTGTGCCGACTAATTTGGCTATAACTCGAGTTACAAAATTCGAAATTCAGATCCGTAAATTTTCCTTGAAAGTAGACTCATATATCTATTCACCATAATTTTTCTAGAATTTTTCATGTGGCCAATTAGTACAGTTTATTCTTCAAAGTTACCCTTATTACGCTGCTGGACAGTTCTGACCTGTCCTTATAAAACTGCAGTTATCTGATTGCACAATTTTCCAATGGTGTTCTTATTTATACCAATGAAAAATAGACTCATTTAGGATTCTACACATATAAACCATGATTCCTAATTAATTTTGTACAATTTTTGACAATTTTTCCAAAACAGGACAGTGACTCACGAGTTCATTCATAACAGGTTTCGTTCAAACTTAATTATCTCATAAGGTATAAATCTTTTTCCTACTCTATTTCTTTTATACAAAAATAGACACACTAAGGTTCAAATTCATAACTCACTAGTCTCCAAATTCAATATACCCTATTTTTGGTGATTTTCCTAACTCAGCACTGCTGCTGCTGCTACAAGCTGTTTTATTTCAAAAAATAACTAGCTCCTACCCGAATCTCCTTACTTCTAAATTTCAAGGATTCAATTTATATTCAAACATTTCCTTAGTAAAGCGATTAACTGGTTTAGGAATGCATGGACAATGCCATCATGAACCAACTTACATCAAAACACCCAACGTATTTAACAAAAATTTAGCCATTTTCGCATGGCTATTCTTTTTAGTGTTTACATGTGAACCGTAAAATTTCTCAAACAAACCAAGCCTATCCTATACATGCCTTCTATTAAAGACCAACCCAAAATGAAGGAGTACCCAAAATGTAGGTTGATAGTGTGAGCGACTTCCCAACGGTCCCGGTGAGCTTGTGGCTTGCTCCTAAACTATAAAACAGAGGAAACATCTCAAACGAGTAAGCTTACTAGCTTAGTAAGTCCCAACTCATTTAAATTAAAACATTTAATTATTTATGAAGATAAAACAGTCCACATATGGCATTCTACGTAAACAACTAAGTAAATAGTTTACACAAGGCCAAATATTAATAATTCGAAACCTACTTTCATAGCAGTTATACTTGCAAATCAATTGTCCCATAATAGCATGTTCTAAGCTCGACTTCCGTCAAATTACATTCATCAATAACAATTTGGCACAAGTAATATTTAACATAACATACCTCACATACTTACCCGAACCATTTTCTTGACAATTTAGTTCTAAATTGTCTTGACAAGGATTAAACTCCTCTTAGGTAAATTTCATCACCGGCATCAAGCCTGCTAGGCGTAAAGGCCTGAAAAGTAACACTGCAGCGCAAGGCACGCTAGGCGTAAAGCCCGATAGATAACACCGGCACGAGGCCTGCTAGGCATAAAAGCCCGATAAATAACACCGGCACGAGGCCTGCTAGGCATAAAAGCCCGATAGATAACACCGGCACGAAGCCTGCTAGGCTCGAGGCCCGAATGTCAATATATCTTTACATGCTTTTCCCATGTTTACCATGCATATCGAAATCATATACCTTTATTACCATTGCATTTAATAAATTTGAAATCAATCAAATCCATCACTATCACAAGCGACCAACTCATGGTTTTATACCAAGTTTATACAATTTATAACATTCACTAAGTATATAAAGGATCTTTAGATATAAAGTAGCTCAAAAACTTACTCATCCACCTTGCATTAGTCCCAACAATTGCCATCATATTCTCAACATGAATCATCAACCAACATGTAAATATACATTCGGCCATGATGCATTTGAATACTAACATTCATTAATTTTTAGAAATCAAGATAATCATAATTTACTCTTTGGCATAATTTAACCAAGGGACTTACCTCGGTTGTCGATAAGCCGCAAATCGGCTACTCGATAATCTTTGTTTTTCCTCGATCTTGATCTTTCTCTTTTGTTCCCGATCTAATTTGATTCAATTTTAACCAATTAACTACACTTCCATTCAATTCAAGAGCAAAATCATAAAATACATAATTTCAAGACATAACAATGTGCATTCGGCCTACATCCCCTACTTTGTTCAAGTGCATTCAATTTATTAGGGAACACTTTGGCGATAATTCCCTTGATGCGTTTTAACTTACAACTTACCTTCTTATCTAGCCGTACCTTAACTTTATATAATTACACATATATAATCAAACACATTAGCTCAAATTCATTTTCTATTATGGCCGAATGTACTACTTCCATACCCTTGCATTTTTCTTCAACATACAACCAAGAAACAAGCTAATAACTACATCTAATTCAAGCATTCAACTAATCCAATTTCCTATTGAACACCACAATAAAAATTTCAAACCATTTGGGTTACTTCTACATGGCCGAATGGCCCTTAGGTGCTTAGGATTCTCTATAACTCTTCCATCCATCAAATTTACCCCCTTGCACTAGTTTTCTTCAATTAATCAAGTTTTAAACTTAGTTCACCCCATAACTTAAACATCACATATAACAATCTTATATGGTAACTTCATCATAAGGAAATGGCCAACATCAAGATACAAGAAGAAATTATTTTCATGAATGTCCAACCCAATACTCGGCCAAACATGAAGGTATCTTCAAGCCAAAAATCGACAAAGCTTTCTTACAAGTTCAAGCTATTTCTTCTCTTACCATTTAAGTTTATTTTCAGCTCAAATCATAAACCCCCATGGCGAACTTCATCATGCATGGCATTTCAAATCTCTACTTGATTTTTCAATGTTGATCAAGGAAATCAACCTATTTCAAAGAAGGATTGTTAAACTAGAGTTTGAAATATCACCTTGCTCAACACATGCAATAGCCGATTGAAGAAGAGGAATTTCTTCTTCTCTTGATGATAGCTTCGGGTGGGTGAGGAGGAAGAAGAAAGATGAAAATGATTTTTCTTTTTTTTTTTTGTTTAAAATTATCTACACATTATTATTATTATTATTTTAGCATGCTTATGACAATTTAATACTTTAAAATAGAAAATGCATAGAAAGCATCTTAGTCTTGCATGCTTGCCGTCCACCTTATTAATATGGGGGATTTGACATGCAAATCCCCATGTTTTATGGGCAACTCACTTAGCTCCCTTTTTTATTAATGCCCACTACATTACTCCTTCTTGCAATTTAAGCCTTCTTAGCAAATTAAGCACTTAGCTAGCTAAAATTTTCTACGAAATTTTTACACTCACTAAAAACACACATAATAAACACAAAACATAATATTATAATATCCCACAGGCTCGGATTCGTGGTCCCGAAACCACCGTTCCGATTAGGGTCAAAATTGGTCTGTTACATTTTTAGTTCTGATATATGTTGGATTGAATTGGTGTAAGTATAGTGGCTGTATATGGTGGCAATTGGCTTGGTAGATAGCCTTTCAAATGTCCACATCGATAGACACACGGGCGTGTGTCTAGGCCGTGTGTGATACACGGCCAGCCCCATGGGTATGTTGATTGGCCATGTGTCCCCATGCATGCTAGGTTTACAAGTTAGTTGATTAGTAGTAAACACACGGGTAGGGACACGACCGTGTGTCTCAGCCGTGTGGGAGGCACGGCGATGGACATGGGTGTGTGTCCAGGCTGTGTGAAGTCTGCACCTGAATTTGGAATTTAATTTGCCACACGATCGGAGGACACGGGCGTGTGACTAGCCGTGTGATGCAAGTCAATGTTGACCACGGGCCAAACACATGGGCGTGTGACAGACCGTGTGATACAAGTCAGTGTCAACCACGGGTAGGGAACACGGGCGTGTGATATGTCACACGGGCGTGTCCTTTCTTCCACACGGGCGTGTGGCCCTGTTTTAAGTAAGAATTTTCTAAGTGCTTTAAAGTTTCCGGTTTGGTTCTGAACTATTCCAAATGTATGTTTGGGGCCTCGTATACCCGTAATAAGGAAGTTATGCTCATGAACGGAAAAGTTTTAAGTGGGGACGAAATTTTATAGCCTAATGTTGTATGTTCAAGTCAGTTAAGTTCGATAATGCCTCATATCCGGTTCTGGTGTTGAACACGGGTAAAGGGTGTTACAATAAATCTGACTTTCTTTTTATTTGAAATCATCGTAAACTGTTGTTACTTAGTAAGCCTGATTTGTTAGGAAAACGTGTGGATATACTTATTTAATTTAAAATCGTTGTTTGTTGACATCTTTCAATTAAATCGAATATTTCGCAGCGAAGTTTCATAAAATGTTATATTTTGGTAAATCGAGTTGATTCCTTGAAAACTATTATTTTCAGAAAAATTCATCGCTTTAAAAAACTGTTTTATTAAACATTATACTGGAGAACCAAAATAAAAATCCAAAACAAAAAAGAATCCCAAAAGTCCGGAAAGTCCAAATTATACAAAACTCTCAAAACCAAAATTTAAGTAAGCTAAATTAAAGTAAAAATAGTTTTACTGCGTCGTGGACACAACCGAGCTCCCAGTGCACCGACCCGCCTAAGCCTGAGTGTTACCTGAAAGTAACAAACAATCAGAGAGTGAGTTTTGATAACTCTATGTGTAATGCATGCTTAAGCATAAATTCAGATTTAATCACAAACTTACTTTTCAGATTTTATAATAAATTTTACTTCGAGAAACTTTTTTTTTTACAAATAAAATTTTGAACCCAAAATTTGAAAGCCCAAGTTTTGCTACGTGGCTCTAATACCATGAAATGTAACACCCCAAATCCGACCTAGACATTACGGTCGAATTCGAAAGTGTTACGAAGAAGCATTATAAATTTGACTTTTATTTTATTTGAAATGATCGTAATCTGTTGTTACTTAGTAAGCCCTATTTGTTTGGAAAAAGTGTGGATATACTTATTTAATTTAAAATAGTTATTTTTTTACGTCTTTAATTAAATCAAATATTTTGTAGTGGAGTTTCTTAAAATGATATATTTTGGTAAATCGAGTTGTTTCCTTAAAAACCATTATTTTCACAAAAAATGTCATTTTCGTAAAAACTGTTTTACCAAACATTATGCTGGAAAACCAACATAAAAATCCGAAACCAAAAACAGTCCCAAAAGTCCAGAGATTCCAAATTATACAAAACTCTCAAAACCGAAATTTAAGTAAGCTAAATTAAAGTAAAAATAGTTTTACGACGTCGTGGACACAACCGAGCTCCCGTCGCACCGACCCACCTACGCTTGAGGGTTACTTGAAAGTAACAGAAAATTAGAGAGTGAGTTTTGATAACTCAGTGTGTAACGCATACTTAAGTATAAATTCAGATTTAATCACTAGCAAAACAGATACAAACATAAGTATTTTACAGAATCAAATTCATACAGAGTCGTTTAGATACAAATATGCAAAGTCCTAACCCCATCCTCTACACACCAACTCCAATCATCCCAACACACCACGTGGGGTATAAAACACCCACCCAACCCTATACACTGCATAGTGTCTAACACTTTTCAGAATAATTGTAGCTATGCTGCCAGTATAATGGCGGGATATCGCTTTACAAATAACACTTACTCCACATATTACATATGCCGCCCTATAGTCAGATACAAATAGAATACCAGATATAATAGAGTTATCAGATACCAGAATTATTATATTAAGCATGCTCGTATAATAGATAATAAACATGCATATACATAGTAGATCATACATCTCGCATTACATTACATGCATTTAGACATTATCTATGTCAAATTCATACAACTAGATTATCAGATATCATGCTTTAAGGCTTAACCAAACACATACCAACCTCAGAGAAGGCCCATCATTGATCAGGATGACATTTATGACCCTAGGAAAAAAATTTGAAATTAGGGCCCACACGACCAAAATGGCCCAGCCCGTGTGGCCCACACGGCCCACCCACGCCCATGTGGTCCACACAACCTAAATGGCTGGCCTGATACACGGTCTGTCACATGGTCATGTGTCACACACAGCCTACCACACAACCGTGTGGCATCGACATGCCTCAATTTTGGCTTTCGCAGATCGTAGTTTTTCGAGTTTCTCATTACACACCTTGTATTTTTAGAAAACAATCCCAAACAGGAACAATCTTACACTTAAAACAACAATTAACACCACTAATCTCAGTAGTAATTCACAAAATTTAACAAATAATCAACCACATCCGAACTAGAGTGGTCCTAAAGAAACACATTCTGGCTCACCCAACTCTGGGCCTAAAACCTGTCGCTCACCCAACTCAGTCCAACATAACAAAGTACGACACTCAGGACCGTACAAAGCCTCGTAAGGTGCCATCTGAATACTAGTCTGGAAACTATAATTGTATGCGAACTCGTCTAATGGCAGAAAATCCTCCCAACTACCTCAAAAATTGATCATAGACCTCCAAAGGATATCCTCTAGTATCTGAATCACCCTTTTAGATTGAGCATCTGTCTGAGGATGGATCGTAGTACTAAAATCCAATCTCGAACCCAGAGCCTCATGAAGTTTTTTCCAAAGCCGAGAAGTAAAGCGAGAATCTCTATCTGAAATAATTGAAACTGGAACCCCATGAAATCTCACAATCTCAAAAATGCATAGCTTGGCCAACATCTAAAGAGAATAATTTGTCCGAACAGGTATGAAGTGGGGTGACATGGTTAATCGATCCACGATGATCCATACAAAATCCTTCTTAGTAGGTGTTAAGGGCAACCTACTGACTAAGTCTATAGTCACACGTTCCCATTTCCACATGGGAATCTTAACGGGTTGAAGCAAACCCGAAGGCAACTGATGCTCAGCCTTAACTTCCTGATATGTCAGACAATGAGAAAGAAAATCTGTTACGTCTTGTTTCAAACCCGACCACCAGTACAATTCACGAAGATCCCGATACATCTTATTTCCACCAAAATGTATGGCATATGGGCTACTATGCACTTCCCTCAGGATAGACTGTCCCAAATCAGAGTCATTCGATACACAAACTCGTCCTCAAAAACATAGAACCCTATCGCTATTCAGCCCTAAATTAGACGTACTACCATCCTTTACCTGACGGAAACCCAGAATCAGAGAACCACCCTCTGACTGTTTATCCTGAATCTGATCAATCCAAGTCGTATCAACTTGCAACTTGGCTAGCAGACTCCCATTATCAAACAGACTTAGGTGAGTAAACATCGCCCTCAAATTTGACATTGCTCTACGACTAAGAGCACCGGCCGCCAAATTGGCCTTACCAAGATAATACTTTATAGTGCAATCGTAATCCTTATGCAGTTCAATCCATCTACGCTGCCTAAGGTTCAACTCCTTTTGGGTAAAGAGATGCTTAAGGCTCTTGTGATCGGTGTAGATGATACACCTCTCACCATACAGATAGTGCCTTCAAATCTTTAGGGTAAAGACAACAACAACTAACTCGAGATCGTGTGTTAGATAATTCCCCTTGTGTGACTGAAGCTGTCGGGACGCATAAGCAACAACCTTACCATCTTGCATCAGAACACATCCTAAACCGACATACGGCGCATCACTATATACCACGAACTCATTACTAGATTCAGGCTGTAACATCCCCAAACCCGGCCCATTCACTACGACCGGATCTGGTTATGTCACTGCGGAAAAGACGATGGAAAATTCTTTTTGACTTAAAATAAAACATGAAAGTATATTAACCTTTGAAAATCCATGTTTATTTGATATTATATGAAAACCTTGAAGTTATAAATTGTCTGAATCAAAACTTTATTAAACATACTCTTATAAGTAGGTTACTAAAATTAAAACCATAATTAAAAATAATAGTAAAATAGTTCCCAATCTAAAATAAAAATCAAAAGGGCCTTATTACAATCAATATTTAAAACCAAATACTTAATATAAATAAGCTTAAAATAATTAAACTCTTCTTTCTGCATGGGCCACCTTGTGTCCTCTTCGATCCCGGTCCAATTCTACGCATCACCTGAAATGGTTAATAAAATAGGGTGAGTCCACTGACTCAGTGCATAATCATAACATACATATTCCACACGTATGGGCTTGGCCCATAACCATACCGTTCTCATAATAAATCATGCAAGAATGCATTTCAGCCCAACCTACTATCCAACCGTAACACCAACCTCGTGACTCTCTCGCTAAAGGCCGTGGCTAACCCACCACTGATCACATCGTGATCCATAAACCTTACCTTGGCAAACTCGCTGCTCAAGGCCGTGGCTGAGCCACCGATCAACCAAAGTGATCCCAACAACATAATCTGTCTACGGTGATGCACAGAGCCATCGACCGCCGAGATGGGCACCTAGCCAACATCTCCCTTGAGGTAGCACAAAGCTAACCATCAAGCGCTAATGTAGCCCGAGCTAACATTAGACCACGTACATCATATGCACTCTTCGTCCTTCTGTGATCAACCCCATGCCCATGTGTCAATAAATTATGTCAAAATAGCATATAGAGTGAATATTTATCATTTATCATTATCACATCACACATATATATATATACACATCATAAATAACTTACCATCACCAGTTACTCATCACTTAAGCCATTATAATCGGCTACCACACATAATACACATATAAACACGTTAGCAACCCATAACTGTAGAAAATAGTGCGATGATTACGCACCTTAATAGCATAACGATCAACTCTCGAAACGTCACTTGACCAAAACTCTGTCGACACACTCTTGATGAATCGAACCTAAGAGTCCTCCCTACCGCTCCTCCTTGCCTTCACAAAGATTGCAACGGAAGCCCAACAAGATCTATGGTAACATTCAGCCACGGTGTTACCAATTAAAAGAAAAGAAGCACGGTACAAGGATGGGGTTTAGATTCGACTATCAATAAAAGAAAAATCAAGGAAAGGGAATAGGGGTTTCGGCCAGAGGTTTGAGAAAGGAGAAAGAAAAGATGTGGGGTGTACTTTTGGTTCAGCAGAATGAAAGAAAAAAGAGGGATGCAAGATGAGTGGTTCGGCCAAGGGTCCAAAAGGAAGAGAAAAGGATAGCAATGAAGGTTTCGGCTCAGGTTGAAAATCAAAGAAATTAGTGAAGCAATTTTTTAGCCAGAAGCAAATGGGAAAAACCAAAAAGGTGAGCCTCTCCCCCTATTTATAACATTCAGCCAAGCTCCCCCCTAAAGAAACAAAATTCGGCCAAACACTCAACTCCCCCTTCAAATCCCATTATTCACTCCTAAATTATCTCCCTATCATCCATTCAAAAATATTTGAATAAGTCAAACCTCTCTCCTTACCTACCTAGCCGAATTTAAAATGGAAGACCAAGTCTTCCTCCATCTTTTAAGCATTCAAAAACCATCCAATCACCTTACCAACTTGACGCAAAAACAAGGCCTCCCTGCTGCCCTTGCAGCTCGAACACTGGCCCCTTCCCTTGCACCTGAGGCGTCATTTTCCAAGCTCTTAGTGGCGCCTCCCTTGCCACTCCGCCAAGCCATATCTTGTGTCTAATTCCCACCAAAATTTCTCTTAAGGCCCCCTCATCCAAGCTCCCCTTTTTAACCCCTAAAACTAAAAATTTTCTAAGGCAATCTACCACCACCTAGGGTTCTCAGGACCCTAAAAACTTACCCAACCACGCTCTAAAGTGTGCCAACACCTGAGCTAAGCACCAAAATCCTAACCCCTAGAACAAGGGTGTTACAATTCTACCCTCCTTAAAATAATTTCGTCCTCGAAATTACTTGTCTAAACTACTAGTCCCATTCCTCCCACTACGCTATGGCTGCGCACTCTGATCTTAAAGAGCTAATATACTTCTAGGCACAGTATCTATCATAATCAAAGTTCCACATACTTTACGAGCAACAAAGGAAACAGTCACCAAAACGAACAAAACAACATAGAATATTCCAAGCATAAGATACTTACCCGCTGACAAATCCGGCACATCATTATCCTCCTTCCGATGGACTGCATAAACCAGACCAGGCTGTCTTGCCTCCGTGCCACCATTACCGCGGTCTACTGCTCTACGACCTCGGCCGGAACCATTTCCTCCATGGTTCGGACCACGACCTCTCGTCGCCTGCTGACCACCTCTGCCTGATTGCACATAACCTTGACCCACTACCCGAGTCCTATTCGGATCCTGGGGACAATCCTTAACCAGATGAGTCTTGGACTTGCATCTAAAGCATTCTCGAACCTGATTCCAGCACTCGCCAACATGATACCTTCCACATTGAACACACGGACGATCGGGATTCCCAGCAGCTGGCTTAGAAACATGAGCAGAGGTCTCGACTCTCATTTTTTTCTGAACCCTCTCAAACACTTCTGGCGATCCAACACTTCTCTTATCACGGTTTCTTTCTCTGTTGTGTCTCTCAGCCTTCTTGACCTCCTCAGCTATTCGAGCTTTCTCCACTAAAACGGCAAAGTCTCTTTCCTGATGCGGAGTAATCAATACTCGCAACTCATCCCGCAGACCATCTTCAAATCTGACACATCTCTCATAATTCGTTGCCACGATGCCCCGAGCATACCGGCTCAAATGCAAAAACTCAGCTTCGTACTCCGCTATTGGCTTGTCACCTTGCACCAAGTTGAGGAACGCCTTCCTCTGAGCATCCACATAGCTCGCTCCGACATACTTCCCCTCGAACTTGATCTTAAAGTAACCCCAATCCACTCGATCCGCAGGTGTACTTTCCTTAACAGTGAGCCACCACTGGTAGGCCTCATTTTTCAGCAACGAAACAACACCCTTAAGCTTCTCTTCTGCAGACAAGTCTAAGTCGTCTATAATCCTTTCAACAGCCTCAAGCCGATGATTCGCCACGTTCGAGCTACCCTGCACACTCCTCTGAAAACCTCGGCTCCATTCGCCCTAAGCCTTTCGGGTACTGACTTCCGAGTCCTATTGCCCACATTGGCTCCTGTCACTCGTTCGAGCACTCGTAGCATAGCTTGTGACACTACGTCGTCTCCTCCAGTCTGATCCTGCTATTCAACCTCAACAGCTGGTGGCAGTGCATCGCTCTCTGACCCATGGCGTGACCCAACCGGTTCCGATACTGACATCCTGCCTCTACCACGCCCACGAGTATTGCGACCACGCCCCCTAGAACTCATGTCTAGCACTTCGATTTAGTCTGTTTAGAAAGTTTTATGCATTAGAAATTCTTGTTCCACTGTTTTATCCACGAGCAATTTTATGCAATGAAGTTCCCGAGAGTAGTTCTTTCGAGCAATCAGAGTTTCCTTCCCTACCCAGGGGTAATTTCGTCATTTTTCCTATAGGGGTATATAGGTAATAACTCAGGGTAAATTTTGAAAATAAAATTCCAACTTAAAGATATTTCAAAATTTACAAAATCTCGTGGTCATCTGAACCAATTTTGTTTTCCAACCAAAATGTGTTGCAAAAATTTGAAAGCGAGGTTATTTTTGTAATTTTGTAAATCATGGGCATTTTCGTAAATTTCCTAAATCAGGATATCTTGATATTTGTAAAACAGAAGTTTTTGATATTTTCATAATGTAAGAACATTTTAGTAAAAATCGAGGGAATTATGAAAATTTAGAAACCAAGGGTATTTTGGTAATTTTGTTCATCAGGGGTAATTTTGTAAATTTTCAAATCAAGGTATCTTGAAAATAGCATTTTTGTATACTTTTACAAAGTAGGGAAATTTTATTAAAATTGGAGTTAAACCGGAAATCTTGAAAATCAGGGGCATTTTAGTAATTTTCAACACAGGGTATTTTTGTAATTTCCCATACCGAGTATCTTAACATTTTGAAATTTCGAGATTTTGGTATTTTGCAAAGTAAAATCATTTTAACAGAAGTTGAGGGTAGTACCGTAATTTTACAATACAAGGGCATTTTTGTAATTTTGCCACTAGGGGCATTTTGGAAATTTTGGTAAATCGAGAAAACGTCTTTCAAAATCAGATTTAGGGTTTACAAAAGGGATAACTTTAAAAATTTTAAAACTAAGGGTTTTAAAACAGTAAGGCTAGTCCCTTTCGGGTTTTATTCAGTGTGTTTAGCCTATGACTGAGTCCTCTTGGTTAGGGCGAACCGAAGCTACGCACCAGGTAGGAATCCCGCGAAGAGGAGGTGAGTCACGAGGACTGCTTAAGTACCAAGCTCTTCCGGATCCAATCCTTGACATGCGCACAGGGGTTACCACACCCTAACTCGACGACTTAGTCGTAGGTTTGTTTAGTAGCTTTAAGTCTTATGCATATGTTTGAGTAGCCTAGTCCTAGGGTCCAATAGCCCTAACATACTACTCTACGAGCCCAACTAAGCCCATATCAGTTTATAATATCAAATCACTTCAAGAGTTCGAAGTACTTACCTGGTGGACTCGGTAGGAGAATACAGTGCCATGCCAGAATTCCTGCAAATACTTCATAAAAACCCATATTTTTGAAAAGCCCATTTTGAAAATGTTTTTGGGCCCAAAACCCTCAAAGCCGAGTTTTGAACCGGGCTCTGATACCAATCTGTAACATCCCCAAACCCGGCCCATTCACTACGATCGGATCTGGTTATGTCACTGCGGAAAAGACGATGGAAAATTCTTTTTGACTTAAAATAAAACATGAAAGTATATTAACCTTTGAAAATCCATGTTTATTTGATATTATATGAAAACCTTGAAGTTATAAATTGTCTGAATCAAAACTTTATTAAACATACTCTTATAAGTAGGTTACTAAAATTAAAACCATAATTAAAAATAATAGTAAAATAGTTCCCAATCTAAAATAAAAATCAAAAGGGCCTTATTACAATCAATATTTAAAACCAAATACTTAATATAAATAAGCTTAAAATAATTAAACTCTTCTTTCTGCATGGGCCACCTTGTGTCCTCTCCGATCCCGGTCCAATTCTACGCATCACCTGAAATGGTTAATAAAATAGGGTGAGTCTACTGACTCAGTGCATAATCATAACACACATATTCCACACGTATGGGCTTGGCCCATAACCATACCGTTCTCATAATAAATCATGCAAGAATGCATTTCAGCCCAACCTACTATCCAACCAGACACCAACCTTAGCAGACTCCCTGCCTAAGGTCGTGGCTAACCCACCACTGATCACATCGTGATCCATAAACCTTACCTTGGCAAACTCGCTGCTCAAGGCCGTGGCTGAGCCACCGATCAACCAAAGTGATCCCAACAACATAATCTGTCTACGGTGATGCACAGAGCCATCGACCGCCGAGATGGGCACCTAGCCAACATCTCCCTTGAGGTAGCACAAAGCTAACCATCAAGCGCTAATGTAGCCCGAGCTAACATTAGACCACGTACATCATATGCACTCTTCGTCCTTCTGTGATCAACCCCATGCCCATGTGTCAATAAATTATGTCAAAATAACATATAGAGTGGATATTTATCATTTATCATTATCACATCACACATATATATATACATCATAAATAACTTACCATCACCAGTTACTCATCACTTAAGCCATTATAATCGGCTACCACACATAATACACATATAAACACATTAGCAACCCATAACTGTAGAAAATAGTGTGATGATTACGCACCTTAATAGCACAACGATCAACTCTCGAAACGTCACTTGACCAAAACTCTGTCGACACACTCTTGATGAATCGAGCCTAAGAGTCCTCCCTACCGCTCCTCCTTGCCTTCACAAAGATTGCAACGGAAGCCCAACAAGATCTATGCTAACATTCAGCCAAGGTGTTACCAATTAAAAGAAAAGAAGCACGGCACAAGGATGGGGTTTAGATTCGGCTATCAATAAAAGAAAAATCAAGGAAAGGGAATAGGGGTTTCGGCCAGAGGTTTGAGAAAGGAGAAAGAAAAGATGTGGGGTGTACTTTTGGTTTAGCAGAATGAAAGAAAAAAGAGGGATGCAAGATGAGTGGTTCGGCCAAGGGTCCAAAAGGAAGAGAAAAGGATAGCAATGAAGGTTTCGGCTCAGGTTGAAAATGAAAGAAATTAGTGAAGCAATTTTTTGGCCAGAAAGCAAATGGGAAAAACCAAAAAGGTGAGCCTTTCCCCTATTTATAACATTCGGCCAAGCTCCCCCCCTAAAGAAACAAAATTCGGCCAAACACCCAACTCCCCCTTCAAATCCCATTATTCACTCCTAAATTATCTCTCTATCATCCATTCAAAAATATTTGAATAAGTCAAACCTCTCTCCTTACCTACCTAGCCGAATTTAAAATGGAAGACCAAGTCTTCCTCCATCTTTTAAGCATTCAAAAACCATCCAATCACCTTACCAACTTGACGCAAAAACAAGGCCACCTCTTTGCCCTTGCACTTTCGAACACCGCCCTTCCCTTGCACCTGAGGCGTCATTTTCCAAGCTCTTAGTGGTGCCTCCCTTGCCACTCTGCCAAGCCATATCTTGTGTCTAATTCCCACCAAAATTTCTCTTAAGGCCCCTCTATCCAAGCTCCCCTTTTTAACCCCTAAAACTAAAAATTTTCTAAGGCAATCTACCACCACCTAGGGTTCTCAGGACCCTAAAAACTTACCCAACCACGCTCTAAAGTGTGCCAACACCTGAGCTAAGCACCAAAATCCTAACCCCTAGAACCAGGGTGTTACACAGGCTGTATCAGAACAGGAGCCTGAGTTAAAATAAATTTGAGCTTCTCAAAGCTCAATTACTGCATATTAGTCCAGACAAAAGGAGCATTCTTACGCAACAAGTTAGTTAGAGGAACTACAATTAACGAGAACCCCACGATAAATATTCTGTAATAGCCCGCAAGACCTAGAAAACTGCGGATCTTAGAAACATTCCTAGGCCATTTCCAATCAAGCACAGCCTCAATCTTTCTAGGATAAACTCGGATCCCCTCTACAGAAACCACATGCCCTAGAAATTTTGTTTCCCTTAACCAAAATTCACACTTGCTCAGTTAGTGTAAAGCTATTTCTCTCGAAGTATCTGAAGAATTACTTTAAGATGCTTATCATGATCATCTTCGGTCTTCGAGTATACCAGAATGTCATCAATGAAAACTACAACAAACTGATCCAAATATGGCTAGAAAACCCGGTTCATCAGATCCATGAATGCAGCAGGAGCATTCGTCAAACTAAAAGGCATGACTAGGAAATTGTAGTGCTCGTAACGAGTCCTAAAAGCAGTGTTATGGATGTCAACCTCTTTAACCTTAAGTTGATGGTACCCAAAACAAAGATCTATCTTGGAAAATATAGAAGCCCCACAAAACTAGTCGAATAGATCATCGATTCTCGGAAGTGGGCACTTGTTCTTCATAGTTAGCTTATTCAACTGTTGGTAGTTGATACACATTGTCATGGTACCATCCTTTTTCTTTACAAACAAAACTAATGCCCCCCACAGGGACACATTAAGACAGATGAACCCATGATCAAGGAGTTCCTGAAGCTGAGCCTTTAACTCTATAAGCTCATTCGGTGCCAGACAGTAAGGAGCGATGGATACCGGAGCTGCACCCTACAGAAGCTCAATACCGAACTCAACTTTCTGATTCAGAGGCAAACTCAGTAATTCCTCGGGGAAAACATCCAGAAATTCCTTAACTATTCAGATGTTCCCAAGAGAAGAGTCCATAGAAACTGAATCACTTACAAGAGCCAAATACACTTCACATCCTTTCTGAACCAATTTTTCGGCCACAAGAGTGGAGATCACATTGGATTAGTAATCCTGACGCTCACCGAACATAATCACCTTCACATCACTCGCAGATCTCAGAACTACCTTAGTAGCACAATCCAAACTGATTCGATGATTCATGAGCTATTCTATTACTAGAAGCAAATCAAATTCTCCGAACGGTAGCCCCATCAGATTAGCTGGAAACACAACCCCTTGTATCTCCAATGGTACATTCCTATACAGTCTATTCAGCAAAATAGATTGACCCAACAGACTTAGTACAGTAATTTCATCGAAAGTGCTCTCAACAGAAACCTCCAAGTTTATAGAAATAGAGCTAGCTACATATAAGTGTGTTGGCCCTATGTCTATCAGTACAAAATAAGGGACATCATAAATAAGGAACGTACCTGTAATCACATCAGCGGTGTCTCTGTCTTGATGACGTCGAGCAGCATAAACCAACTAGGCTACCTCGCCTTGATCTAATTAGCACCTCTGACCGGTGCTGTCTGCCCCTACCCATACCATTACCACCCCTAGCCAGAACACCTAGGCGGCTGCTAAAATGCTCGCTGAGGTTGAAATAGACACGGAGCTGGAGCTTGCATCTAATCAGAATATTTTGGGAAATCTATATTACGGTGCTCCATCGACCCACATTGCAGACAAGCTTCCAACCTCCTCCAACACTCGACCGATGGCGTATACCACAATCACTACATGGCTGGGCCACATTAAGAGCAACTGGAACTGTAACTCTAGAAGGCCCATAAGATCTAGCCCATTTCTTAGGGCTCTGAATAGAACTAGAGGGCTCCAAATTCCTCTTTTTCTTACCTCTCTCTCGGTCTCTGTTTTGACACTCAGCGCGCTTAACCTCTTCGGCGATCTTCGCCTTGTCCACCAAAATCGCATACTCTCGCACCCTTTGAGGAGCTATCAGGACTCTCAGATTATCTCTTAGAACATCCTCAAAATGAACACATTCCTCATACTCAGACACCACCATCCCACGAGTGTAATGGCTCAATCTCAGAAATTTGGCCTCATACTTGGCCACAGTCCTATCTCTTTGAGTGAGATTCATGAACTCGCGTCTACGAGTATCCACATAACTCGCCCCCACATATTTACTTTGGAAGGTAGTCTTAAAATATTCCCAATTAATCTGATCCAACTGAGTACCCCCTCTTCTGTTAACCACCATTGATACGCCTCATCGTGAAACAAATATACTGCACCCTTCAATTTCTGCTCAGGGGTGCAGTTAATATCCTTCATTATCCTCCTGATGGCCTCCAATCAATATTCAGCCATGATCGGGGTGACTCCAGTGACGCCCTTAAATAGCTCAACATTATTAGACTGGAGTCATTCAATTATCGACCCACGGCTCTCAGAACCAAAATAGGGCCTAGCGACCCTTTCCAATACTCTAATCATGGCTTGGGACAATGCGTACTCCCCAGTCAAGCGGCTTTGAGGCCCAGTCTCAGCAGTAGGTGTAGTCGGTGTCTCACTCGTATCCAAATTAGGCATACTGCCCATTTAGGATGACTCAACTCGAGTCCTTTTACGGCACCCGCCGTGGCCACAAGTACTACGACCATGCGTTCCATGAGCACTTATCGTATTCATAGTTTTTTTAGGGAAAGAAACGTGAAGTAAAATGGGGCTATTTTTGGAGAAAAAAGAAAAATATAAAGTCAAATAAAAATAAAAGATTCTGTTGAACAAAATTCTACAACTAACCCATTCATCAGAATTTAAATTTACCCTAAACTCTACCATTAAGTAGCTTATAACAAAAAGAGCAAAAATAAGGCCATTTTGTTCACGTCGGGACTTGAACTCAAGATTCAAGGCACACACACCAACCAATTAACCAATGAAGCATATACTTATTTATGACAAAATTTGTAAAAATATGATTTAATAAATCAGGGCATTACAGTAGAGAATATTCCTATAGTGAGAGATTTTCCCGACTTCTTCCTAGAAGAGTTACCTGGATTACCTCCGTAGTGCGAGGTTGAATTTGGCATTAATTTATTGCCTGGAACAGCTCCGATGTCCATTGCCCCTTATCGCATGACATTTAAAGAGCTGGTGGAACTTAAGGCACAATTATAGGAACTTCTAGATCATGGATTCATTACACCTAGTGTGTCACCATGTGGAGCCCCTATTGTATTTGTAAAGAAGAAGGATGGATCCATGTGACATTGTAGCAATTATTGGCAATCGAACAAGTTGACCGTAAATAACATATATCAATTACCGAGGATAGATGACTTATTCGATCAGTTTGCGAGTGTAAAAGTGTTCTCTAAGATTGACCTAAGGTCTGGATACTGTCAGTTGAAAGTTAAGGAGGGAGATGTTTCTAAGATTACATTTAGGACTCGGTATGGTCACTACAAGTTCCATGTGATGCCATTTAGTCTCACTAATGCTTCAACAAATTTTATGGACCTAGTGAATTGGGTTTTTCAGCCCTGTCTTGATCAAGATGTTGTAGTCTTCATTGACTATATCTTGACCTACTCCAAGTCTGAAATAGAACATGATGAACACTTGAGAGTTGTCTTATAGATTCTACATGAGAAGTTGCTTTATGCTAACTTGAGTAAGTGTGAGTTCTGGGTCCACAAAGTGATGGTTTTGGGACACGTGGTATCAGGTGAGGGTATTTGTGTCGATCCGAAAAGAACACTGAGGCTATTTTGGACTTGAAATAGCCTAGGAACATTAGTGAAATTCAGAGTTTTCTTGGATTAGCTTGCTATTATAGGATTGCAGCTCTTATGACCAAGTTGTTAAGAAAGAGTACACCTTTCAAGTGGACTAAGGAGCAGTAGGAAAGTTTTGAAAAGCTTAAGTATGTGCTGACTCAAGTGCCTGTTTTGATCCAACCAGAGTTTGGGAAGGATTATGTGGTATATAGTGATACATCTCATACCGATCTTGGTTGCATTTTGATGCAAGAAGGAAAGCCTATGGCTTGAGACAATTTAAGCCTTATGAGCATAACTATCCAACCTATGATCTTAAGCTTGTTGCTATTGTTGTCGCCCTCAATATTTGAAAGCATTATTTTTATGGTGAGAAGTGTATTATTTACATAGATCACAAGAGCTTTAAGTACCTCCTCACCCAAAGTGATTTAAACTTAAGGCAAATGAGATGGATTGAGTTGCTCAAAGATTACGATTGTACCATTAAGTACCACCCGAAAAAATCGAATGTTGTGGCTAATGCACTGAGTAGGAAACCGATGACTGATTTGAGAGGGATGTTCACTAAGTTGAGCTTGTGGAGTTGCAAGTAAAACCTACCTTAGTGGATGAGATTCTATTGAAGTAGTCTATTGATGAATCTCTTACACCTCGATTCAGACAGATTGAGGAAGGAAAGACTACCGATTTTGGGCTTAGTTTTGATTGATTTTTATGTTTTCATTGGTGATACTATATGCCCGATGGTCGAGATGTAAGACAGACTATACTTCGGAAGTGCATGGCAGCTATACGCTATGCATCTTGGAGGGAATAATATGTGTCGATATTTGATAGAACAATATTGGTGGCCAAGGCTTAAGCGTGATGTAACTGAGTATGAAAGTAAGTGTTTGACGTGCCAGCAAGTTAAGGCTAAAAATCAGTTCCTCTCTGTTTATTGCAACCTATTCAGATTTTTTAGTAGAAGTGGGAAAGTGTGACCATGGACTTCGTTAGAGGGTTGCCTTTGATACTTACTAAAAAGGATTCCATCTGGGTAATTATGGATAGATTGACCAAGTCACTAATTTGCTTGTCCGTACTGATTATTCACTACATAAGTTGGCGAGGTTGTATATTTTAGAAATTGTGAGACTTCATGGTGTACCGTTGTCCATCATTTTCGATCGGGATCATCAGTTTGTATCATGATTCTAGAAGAAGTTATATTAGGCCCTTGAGACTCGATTGAACTTTAGCACATCTTTTCATCCACAGTCTAAGGGGTAGTCTGAGTGAGCCATTTAAATTCTTAAGGACATGTTGAAAGGTTGTGTGATCGACTTTAGTGGCAGTTAGTACGAGCATTGTCCATTAGCAGAATTTGCATATAACAATAGTGTTTAGTCAACAAATGGCTTCTTATGAAACACTATATGGCCAGAAATGTTGTACACCTCTTTGTTGGACTGAATTGGGGGAAAACATGGTATTGGGTCCGAATTTGGTACAAAAGACTAAGAATGTGGTGAAACTAAATCAGGATCAATTGAGAGTAGTATTTGATTGATAAAAATCTTACCCCAACTTGAGGCGGAGGGATATAGGGTTCTGTGTGGGGATCGAGTTTTCCTTAAGGTATCACCAAGGAAGAAGGTACTGAGGTTTGGACACAAGGGCTAGCTGAGCCCGAGGTTCATTGGACCTTACAGGATACTTAAGAGGGTTGGACTAGTGGCTTACCAGTTAGAGTTACTTCCGAAACTGGACCACATTCATGACGTGTTCCATGTTTCTATGTTGAGGAAATATCATTCTGATTTATCTTATGTGATTCCAATTGATAAGGTCGAGGTGAGGCTTGATTTATCTTACGAGAAAGAGGCTGTTCAAATTTTGGACCACGAGGTTAAAGTGTTAAGGAAAAAGCAAATTCCTCTAGTAAAAGTCTTATGGAAAATCATGGAGCTAAGGAAGCCACTTGGGAACTTGAAGATTCGATGTGATGTCAATTTCCCCATATTTCCAAATCAGGTAAATTTCGAGGACGAAATTTATTTTAAGAGGGTAGAGTTGTCACACCCTATATATTATTTATTAATTTTTCAATTCATAAATAAGCTAATGAGTAGTCAAGTGGTTAAGTGCCTAATTAGATCCCTAGAGATCTTAGATTCAATTCCCCTTACTCACATTATTTTTATAGAATTTTTGGCATTTAAAAAGGGGTTGGTCAAACCCCTTACGGTCCAACCCATTGTTGCCATGCTTGGGAAGATTCTTCCCTTGTTTACATGGTCAACTTTCCCTCAATAGCCCCCCTTTCACTTCCATGATCCCTTTTTCATGCTGTTGTCCCCTTAACATGCCATTTTACCTCCCTTACCATACCTTAACCATCTAATGCACCTAGACACATGAAACACTTTTATTTCTTTTTTATTCATTTTACTCTTATCGTTTCTTTTTTTGCCCTTCCTCCTTGCTCCTCCCCTTTCTCTCATTTTTCTTACATTTTACCACCTAAATCACCCATTTTATTCATATTTCTTCCACTCCTTCACCATTTTTAGCCAACTGAACCACCATTTCACCACCACACCACCATAGTCATCATCGTGCCATTGTCGTCGTCATCCTTCACTTTTCTTCTTCGTTTTTCATCCTCTTCTCCTCCTCTATCTCGTAATTGGTTTTCCATATGTACAAACATTATATTTTAATTTTTTTGAAACGATTTATTAGTAATCTTTCTAATTTTTCATCTTAATTTTATTTGTTAGTAGAGGATCCTCCTCTCTAAACAAATCATTGTAGGAATCATTGAGGCTCATTATTCTAGATATTGTGTAAGTATTAAAGATCCTCTGATCACGAATAATTCTTTTACTTTTATTCTCAATTAAGACATTTTAACATTAAGTTTTACTGTGCATTCGCGAAGTGATATTCGTAAATCTCGGATCTATACTCCATATTTTGGAAGCATGTGTTTTGGGAAATCGACTAAATAAGTATTTTACTTAATCACTTAAATGAGAGATATTCATCAAAATATCATTATTTTGATACGATACAAAATTTTGTTAAAAACTAAGGATTCAAGGATCGATCTTCTCCATTAGAGTTGGATAAGGAGTTGATACCATTGGAATACATTATGTATTCAAATGGACTAAAATTCATTAAAAAAGAGGACCCCAAGTAAGTGATTTTAAACTTTTGGATCTATGATAATAAGTATGTGTTTGTGGAATTTTTTGTTAAATGTGATGTTATATGATTTCCTGATACTCATGTATTGTGACTTACGGCATTATTGGTTATGCATGAAAACTAATCATGCCACTGTTTCTGTTGATATTCTAATTTGCATGTTAAGCATTCCATTATTACTTATTCTGGTTCGCATGTTAAGCATGGCACTATATTGATTCTGATTCGCATGTTAAGTATGGCATTATAATGATTCTATATTTCATGTAAAGCATGCCTACTGAAATTATGTTCTGTATGCCATATCACATGCATGGGGTTGGGATATGATTGCACGGAAGAAGATTCTGACAGTTTAATAATCTATGTAATTCTGATAGTTTAACCATATTACCTGGCAGTATATCTACATTATTTGGTGGCTTGACCACAATATTTTGTATCTGGAAGATTGACTGCATTAACTGGTGGGTTGTCTATATTATTGGTGTGTTATTAGATGGACGAGTTCTGGAGAACTCTTTATGGTGTGTAATGGAGATGGGTAGGAAATGTTTTCTGAAAATCTGCACTATTTTTGAAAAAGCGGTGCATCGACATCATCGCTATGCTTACTGATAAATGTGATTCTGTGACTATATATTTATGTATATGTGATCTGTTATATTACTATAAAAATTGACCCATACTAGGATTTGAAATCCCACCCTTTTAAATTTTGATTTTTCAGATAATAATCAAGGTTAGGACATGGGTTCAACTTACGGAGGTGCTCTTGGATATCTATTTAAATAAATTGATAAACTATATGTTTTGGTATTTTGGGAGAATATATTTATTTTCTGTGGGCTGTTGTATGGGACACTATTTTTGAATTTTGGAAGTTTTGCACGATTTTTTAAAACTAAATTTTAAGATGGTTTATAGATATGGCAAGAAAAACTAAAATTTTCAACCTAATGACAAACTTAACTCAATGATTTTCATTTCAAACTCAAGACTTCATTTTTTTTTGAAACTCAACATTATCTGCTCCGTTATTTGAGATTTTACAAAACATGTCAAAGTTATGATTTCTAATCGATAAGTGAAATTTAGTTATTTTTTTCTGCGGCATTTCTTTTGAAATATGATGCTTTCTGTAAACATTCAAAACTTGAGCTTTTCTAGAGATAATGAATTTTGACAATTTCTTTCCAAATGAAAATTTATAGACACTACTCGGCTTTTCTTAAGCAAATCAAAATGACGATTTTAAATAATGACGATTGACGAGAGAAAGTAGCTAAATGATTTTCTGCACCATCATCATGGCCAATTTGACCTTTGAGATTTGGCCATAACGTCTAGTCCAAGTTTAGGAGGTTATATGATTAATGACCAACTTGAGAATAGTTCTGGAACAAATGCTCTATATACTATCGGGATATCCAGAAAGAACTAGATAACTCTAAGAAGTATAGGTAGGCTTTCTACCCTATTCCTTCTACTTTAATGAATTTATCAGTTTTTTCTTGGAATTGTCAAGGGTGTGCGAGTAGTAAGTTCCCTCACATTTTTCATGACTATAACCGAGATTACAAGTCAAATTTTGAGGGTTTATTAGGAACTAGAGTTAGTTGAAGTTGATCGTTGTTTTCGTGATGTCAAAGTCTTAAAATTTATAAAAAGAATGATCAAACCTGGAAACTAACTATGACAACAATTTGAGGCAAGCGCACCTATCGAACAATAGTATAGTTTAGGCAAGACCGGAACGTCGAATCCTAAAGGAACCAAAAGTACTAATACTAACTCTCTTTTTATTATCTAGCCTAAGAATTAAGGGATTTATTTATCTAATCTAAAATTAACTAACTACTAAACTAAAGATGCAAAGAAAAAGAGGATGAATTGAGAAAATAACTTGAGAGAAAACCAACTGATTAAGACGACACCCAAGGAAGAATCCACCTAGACTTCACTTGTTATCTAACTCTGAACCAGACGATTTATTCATTTGACTTGATCCGTAAGATTCCGTAATGTATATTAGACCTTCTCTCGAGGCGAATAACATCTAACCCTAGGTTGATTTATTGAAATCTCTTTCTAATTAAAACCCTTAGAATTGCATTAACTCGATCTATGGACTCCCATATTAGGTTTCACCCTAATCTGGCAAAATCTCGTCACCCTATCTCTAGGCGCGTGATCAACTCCGCTTAATTATGCTAGATCTACTCTTAGACAGGGGCTTTTGCTCCTCCACCTAAGCACATCACACTTGGATTAATATCCCGAAAATATCAACACAAGAATTAAGAAACATAATTAAGAACAAGTCAAATATTTATTATATAGTTCAGAAAAAAATAATAAGATTCATCTTAGGTTTCATCCCCCTCAGGTATCTTGAGGGTTTAGTTCATAACAATAAAAGAAAACATCTCAAAAGAAAAGATAAAACAAAACATAAGAAATCCCTAAAACCCCCTGAAGGAATTGAAGAAGAGATCCTCCGTTTTGAGTATAACTCCGGCTTTTTGAGATGGATCAACTGGCTATCTTCGAGTAAATTTCCACAAATCTGACCTTTCTGTCTCGGCTCCTTGGCCTAGCTAACCGTCCCCCTTCTAGGTTATACTTAGGGTGTTTATATAGGCTTTTAAGATAGGTTTCTTTGCCTCTAAGTATCCTTTTCCGAGTGAAATTGCTCTTTTCCACGACAGGGACACGGCCATGCACACGCTCGTGTGAGTCATCTTTAGGCTGTGTTCGGACTTTTAATGAGGCACTGCCATGTGATCTTGGGCCCAGGCCATGTCGATTTCGATTTTGGCCCAATTTGGTCCGTTTCAAGCCCGTTTCTCGTTCTTTTCATCCTAGGGTGCTTTCCTGAGTGTAAAACATGAAAACAAAGGATTAAAAGCACCAAATTACGTAAATTAAGGCTTAAATCATCCAAAAGCATGCTAAATGTGGGCTTAAAATATGTTACTTTTACGGTTCATCAAATACCCCCACACTTAAGCTTTTGCTTGTCCTGAAGCAAAAATTCTGAACTTATAATTAAAACGAACTTCCTCGATCCATAATATTTATCAATAATGTTTTATCATAATTCAAAGATAATTCATACATGGATAAATTCAACTCAAAGAGTCCTAAAGATTCAAACAATCAAAGTCATACATTTATAGCACAAAACATAGGTGTTTCCCCTTATCCAAATAATTACCTCTAATTCGAAATCGACGAGAGTTGGCATCCTCACTAAAGATTCAGTCAAATCACTCAAAGTGTTTTAGGTTCAGAATTAAGCACTCAAAAGTCAAACATGAAGAGTTAATCCCATAAGCTTGCATGAAAATCAAATCTCTACCACTAAAATATGAGATGATATACAAATCAAAAGGTCTTTACAGGGTTGTAACGGGGCTTAGGTTAAGGTGTGGATAAAGGCTGAATTAGAAGGTTAGAATTGAGACTGACCTGACAAATCACTTAACTAGAGACACGAACTAATAATGAATACTTATATTAACTGAAAATTAATAGAACGAGCTTTTCTTTCAAGAATTGGAATTTACATATATAAGCTCATAGAACTAATAATGAATATACTTCGAATTTTTTTAAGAACAAGTCAAATACATAATAAAGGAAAAATTGAAATATATAAAATAGTTAGGCAAATGATCAAATTAAATCTCGACATAAGGGTAGTCAAAACAGGATGGTGATAACAAATACAAAGGGTTTTGGGTTTATATTAGTGGGTAAGTCAATGAAAAAGGGTTGCTAGGATCAACGGGGTTTACTAGGGGTTAATTACGATGGTAGGCTTTTAGTGGAGTGAGTGGGTTAAAACCTAGGTGCCTTTATCATCTCTGTATATCAAATCAAGGGTGTGGTCTCGACATGTATAAACGATGCAAGTTCTAGAATAACATATCAATGTTGACACACTCATAATCAATAAAGTGAGCAAGAAAAAGAATATATGCTCTAAAAGGCTCAAAATATCACAGAAGTTATGGGTAATTGATGTCAACCTCGTAAATTTCAAACTTTAAGATAACATTTAGATTCAAGTAGACAACCTAAAAAATTTTAATCCTGAAAAAAAAATAGACTTTGTCATTCTTGATTCTCTAGTATCCTTCAAATTTAATCATCAATGCACAATTATCAATGGCTTACTCTAAAACATATCAATAAAAATCATAAATCAAAGGAAATTTCATTCTAATCATAATATGAGAAACTTACTTTAGAACAAGGCATAATTTAGGGATTTTCAAATAATACTATAGTTAACCCCCCACACGTAAGATGTATATTGCCCTCAATGTACAAAGATGTATATGCAATTTAAGAGAGAGGGAGAGGTGAAACTTTCTGAATATGGATGCTCTCCTGGAGTTGGAAGTCGATAGGGGTGGTGGCTACTACCGAGCTCTGCGCTAGATGAAGAAATGGGGGAGCTCGTAGAGAATTAGCTAGGAATTATTAAGACACATTTAAAATAAACTAAATAAATAAATAAAGTCAAGAAAGATAAAAAGAAAGAAAATAGAAATGTAAATAAAATTAAAATGAAAGACGAATAGACTGAGGGGTCCTTATTGTTGGATGGTTCGCGAGGTGGGTGTGACCTCTAAGGCTACGGAGGTGCTGGCGGTGGCGGAAGTGGCGTGATTCCCAAGCAGCCTGAAGAACTTCAAAGGCTGCGGTGGTGGTGGTCGTGGTTCCCAAGACGTGATTCCCTAGCAGCCTGAAGAACCGGACACTAAGAAACTAAATTAAAATAAACTAAATTAAGCATAAGATAGTCAAAGAGAAGGAAAATAATGGAGAAGATAAAAGTAAAACAAAAGATAAATGGTCTCAAAGACCCTCGGCTTATCGAGTGAATGAAGCGGCCGGTATGAACTTATGTAGATCGGTCTCCATGAGGGAGACTGTGCTTGAATCCTTCCGTTTCTTTGACATGGCCAAATGATTGAGAAGAATGCTATGAGAACAAAGAATGCTGAGAATGGAGGGTGTAGAAGGGTGTAAGGGAGGAAGAAGGGTGAGAATTATGTGAGAAGAGGGAGGGATGAGTGGCTTAAATAGAATTCTCAAGTCAGGTACATTCATACGTCTATGTCTCATGGGCGTGGCATGTCACACGGCCTCATCGCATGGCCGTGGTGGGCTTCGTTCATTTCTCCCATGCCCATGCTCAAGTCGCCACGCCCGTGTATAATCTAATAGTGTCGACCACGGCCGCATCGCACAGTCGTGGGGTTTATCGGTGCCCGTGGTGTGGTGTTTGGAGTTCGTGATTCTGAAAATTGATTCTCTCTGACTCGTACTATTCCTGCCATGTCAGTATAGAGATTCGTGAGGTCCCACGGCCACCGCCACGGCCGTGGGCAAGGCCGTGTGGCCTAGAAATTCTGTATTTTTGGTTAGTTTTGAGTTAGGTGTTGTAAAGAAAGAATAAAATAAGATAAAAAATGCAGGAGTTAGTGGGGTTAGTACTTGGGTTGCCTCCCGAGAAGCGCTCGTTTATTGTCATGATAGAGTTTAAGATGAGTAGCGTTTATTTTCAAAGTGCCAAAAATAGGGTTACTTACCTCGACTGTTCCGTATGGAAAGACATCGATTACCTTGAAAGGGATTTCCTTGCTGGTGTTAGGATCAGGAGGGGACACTCATGGATCTGCTTTATCTAGTAATACCTGACCTCCAATTTTGAACTTTTGTGTCTCGTAGGGTGGCTTTGGTTCTGTTTCGGGTATCCCTAGTTCTCTTTTAAAATACTTCTTCCCCTCTCTAGTTCATCAATCTGAATCCTTTGTTCCTCGTGAGTTATTTCTTTGTTGGCACAGGGTTCAGGATCGGGATCATGCTGTGGTGTTTCCTGAAAAGAAGGGTTAGCCGAATGGTTATCAATAGAATTTACCTTCTCACCTTGGTTATTCGATGTTTTAGCTAAATCGAGGGCTTGAAAAGTGACTGTCTTGTAACCTACACAAAGTATAAGCTCGCCTGCATCAACATCAATTTTAGTTCTAGCAGTTGCTAAGAATGGTCTTCGTAAAATTAGGGGGATCGTGTTGTCCTCATCCATGTCTGAAACAACAAAGTCTACTGGGAATACGAATTTATCAATTTTCACAAGTACATCTTCGATTATACTCCTAGGAATTCTAACAGTTTTATCAGCTAATTGAATGCTCATCCTAGTTTGTTTGGGTTTCCCTAGACCTAGTTGTTTAAACAATTTATAAGGCATGACAATTATGCTTGCCCCTAAATCAGCTAACGCATTATCAATAGATAAACTACCAATTAAGCATGGAATTGTAAAACTCCCTAGATCTTTTAATTTCTGTGGTAGTTTATTTTGCAACATTGCTGAGCACACTGCGTTAAGTTCCACATGTGATTCCTCGTTAATCTTTCACTTATTTGTGAACAGCTTTTTTAAAAATTTCCTAGAATTTGGCATCTGCGAAAGAGCTTCAAGAAACGGTAAGTTAATATGTAATTTCTTTAAAAGTTTAAGAAACTTACTGAACTGTTCTTCTGTATCATCTTTCGTTACTGCTTGGGGAATTGGTATGCGAGGTTTGTACTCTTTAATTACTGGTTTCGATTTGTTATTGACCTCAACCTATCTTCTTCTACCATATTCTTTTGTTCTGAATTAGGCGCGCCTAACCTTTCACTATCTTGAGCTGTTATGGCTTGAACTTGCTCCCTTGGGTTAGTCTCGGTGTTGCTCGGTAGTCTTCTCTGTGGTCTCTCAGAAATCTGCTTAGCAAGTTGCCCGAATTGATCTTTGAACTCATGTGACAATGCCTCAATTTTTGTTTCTATCTTCTGGAAACATGTTTCTGAGGAAGTTTGTCAGTACCTCTTCAAGGTTCGACTTCTTTTCCTGTGGGTAGGGCTATTGTTGGAAGTCTTGGGAAGGTTCTTTCAACCTGGATTATAAGTATTACTATAAGGGTTATTGTTAGAATGGAAATTGTTACCCATATAGTTTATCTGCTCGCTTTCCATGCCCTGTCTGTAGGGTGGGTACTCAGAATTTGCCACTCTTCACTTGCATCGCACTACATAACTGGATGTGCCTGCGAAGAACCATAGAAACTATCAAATTTCTTATGTAACAACTCTACCTAATTTGATAGCGCGGTTAGTGTGTCAATGTTGAAAACTCTGGCTGCTTTGGCTGGCCTTGTCCTTGTAACTTGCCACTGATAGTTATTCAGTGACATCTCCTCTATAAACTCGTAGGCCACTTCAGGAGTTTTGTTATTCAGAGTTTCGCTGGCAGCTGAATCAATTAGTTGCCTTGTCGAAGGTTCACACCGTTGTAAAAAGTTTGGACCTGTAGCCACAAAGGAAATCCGTGGTGTGGACACTTCCTTAACAAGTCTTTGTATCTCTCCCATGCATCGTAAAGTGTCTCTAAATCTATCTGTACAAAAGAAGAGATATCATTCCTTAATTTGGCCATTTTGGTCGGTGGAAAATACTTTAACAAAAATTTTTCAGTCGTTTGGTCCCATGTAGTGATTGACCCTCGTGGAAGAGAATGTAACCACTGTTTGGCTTATTCCTCAAAGAAAAGGGAAATAACTAAAGACGAATGGCATCATCATAAACGCCATTTATCTTAAAGGTATCACAGAATTCTAGAAAATTTGCTAAGTGTGTGTTAGGATCCTCATCCTGCAAACCATCAAACTGAACAAACTGTTGTATCATCTATATAGTGTTAGGTTTCAGTTCAAAATTATTTGCAGCAATAGTAGGCCTAACAATACTAGACTCAATTCCTATTAAACTTGGTTTAGTATAATCATCCATAGTACGTGGAGCATGATGTTTGGCCATCTCTGGAGGTGGCGGATTATTTTCAGCCATCTCTTCTGTGGTATTTATTTCGGCTTCTTGCTCTTTGTCTATGTAGTTTAAGCTTCGCCTTATTTCTCTGCGATTTCTACGAATGGTACCTTCAATATCACTATCGTAAAGCAGGGGTCTTGTCGGGTTCCTTCTAGTCATAAACTAGAGGTACCTGAAAGGAGTAAAAGAAAATTTAGCAAAGTTTAAAAAAAATAAAATAAAATTGCAAAAATAAAATAAATATGGCTAAAGTAATAAAAATTAAGCGTTCATAATATTTTAGTTCCCCGGCAACGGCGCCAAAAACTTGATCGTTGTTTTCATGATGTCAAAGTCTTAAAATTTATAAAAAGAATGATCAAACCTGGAAACTAACTATGACAACAATTTGAGGCAAGCGCACCTATCGAACAATAGTATAGTTTAGGCAAGACCGGAACGTCGAATCCCAAAGGAACCAAAAGTACTAATACTAACTCTCTTTTTATTACCTAGCCTAAGAATTAAGGGGTTTATTTATCTAATCTAAAATTAACTAACTATTAAACTAAAGATGCAAAGAAAAAGAGGATGAATTGAGAAAATAACTTGAGAGAAAACCAATTGATTAAGATGACACCCAAGGAAGAATCCACCTAGACTTCACTTGTTATCTAACTCTAAACCAGACGATTTATTCATTTGACTTGATCCGTAAGATTCCCTAATGTATATTAGACCCTCTCTTGAGGCGAATAACGTCTAACCCTAGGTTGATTTATTGAAATCTCTTTCTAATTAAAAACCTTAGAATTGTATTAACTCGATCTATGGACTCCCATATTAGGTTTCACCGTAATCCGGAAAAATCCCATCACCCTATCTCTAGGCGCGCGATCAACTCCGCTTAATTATGCTAGATCTTCTCTTAGACAGGGACTTTTGCTCCTCCACTAGGCACATTACACTTGGACTAATATCTCGAAAATATCAACACAAGAATTAAGAACACATAATTAAGAACAAGTCAAATATTTATCATATAGTTCAGAAAACAATAACAAGATTCATCTTAGGTTTCATTCCCCTCAGGTATCTTGAGGGTTTAGTTCATAACAATAAAAGAAAACATCTCAAAAGAAAAGATAAAACAAAACATAAGAAATCCCTAAAACCCCCTGAAGGAATTGAAGGAGAGATCCTCCATCTTGAGTATAACTCCGGCTTTTTGAGATGGATCAACTGGCTATCTTCAAGTAAATTTCCACAATTCTGACCTTTCTGGCTTGGCTCCTTGGCCTAGCTAACCGTCCCCCTTCTAGGTTATACTTAGGGTGTTTATATAGGCTTTTGAGATAGGTTTCTTTGCCTCTAAGTATCCTTTTCCGAGTGAAATTGCTCTTTTCCACGACAGGGACACGGCCATGGCACATACCCGTGTGAGTCGTCTTTAGGCCATGTTCAGACTTTTAATGAGGCACGACCGTGTGGTCTTGGGCCCAGGCCGTGTTGATTTCTATTTTGGCCCAATTTGGTCCGTTTTAAGCCCGTTTCTCGTTCTTTTCATCCTCGAGTGCTTTCTTGAGTATAAAACATGAAAGCAAAGGATTAAGAGCACTAAATTACATAAATTGAGGCTTAAATAATCCAAAAGCATGCTAAATGTTGGCTTAAAATAACTTTTATGGTTTATCAGAAGTAAAGCAAACTTGATTATTGCTAAGTTGGTTTTTCAGTTCTCACATCGTATGGAGGCAATTAGTTTTTTTGAAGGTATTTTGGTTTGTTGGAAGGATTCAGTACAAGTTGAGATTACTCAGATCATCCTCAATTTATCTTGGCTTGGGTCTTTGCTAACCCTATGTCTCATCCTATTTTTATCACCTTTGTTTGTGAGAGTCCAGATAGGGAAAGAAGAAGGATTCTTTGGGAGGGTTTAAAGTTGGTATTTCCTGATGTTTCTTTTTCCTGGATGGAAATCAGAGATTTTAACGTTATTTTTTCTTCTTGTGAAAAGATAGGTGGACGACATTCTAGAAAGAGGTGTTCTTTTTTTAGAGATTTCGTGGATTTAACTTATCTTAATGATTTGGGTTTTCGTAGTCCCAATTTTACGTGGCATAGAGGTGGGTCAACGAATGACTTGACAGGGCTATTGGTAATAAGATGTGGCTTACAACATTTCCTCATAGTTTGGTGACTTATCTCTCATGAATCAAGTCTGATCATAGGCCTCTACTCCTTATAAGACCCGAGGCTAACTTAACTAAGAGAAAACTATTTAGATTTTTAGCTAGATGGGTTGAACATCCAAATTTCTTAGACTTTGTTAAAGGTAATTAGAACTATAATGGGGACATGATTGCCTCCCTTTCTCAATTTACTTTCAATATTAAAAATTGGGACAAGTCAATCTATGGGCACATTGGTAATCGTTAAAGAAAGCTATTACAAAAACTTTCTAATATTCAAAGGAAGATAGAGTGGTTAGATTCTCATTTCTTGAGCCAACTAGAAATAGAGATATGATAGGACTTGGAGAGTGTTCTTCATCAAGTGGAACTTCTCTTGAGACAAAAAGCAAGGTGTGATTGGATTTTCTTGGGTGACCGGAATACCAAGTTCTTTTATTGGCGTACACTTCAGAGGAGGAAATATAATAGGATTACTGCTCTAAGAATTAACAATGGAGAATGGGTATTCTATAACGCCCCAGATCTAAAGAGTCAAAGGTTTTGGCATAAAGTTGTAAATATTTGGTCTGGTGTACCATTAACTGCCCAAATGATTGTTTTGGCGTATACGTGTGGGCGTATTGTAACACCCCTTACCTGTGTCTGACGCCGGGATAGGATACGAGGCATTACCAGACGTAACTTGCTTGAGGAAACATTATCAGGCTATAGAATTTCATTTCAAACTTAAAACTTTTTATTCATATTCATAACATCCTTATTATGGGCCTACGAGGCCTTAAACATACATCCGGAAGGTTTTGGAATTAAATCAGAAACTTTTGCGCACTTAGAAATTTTTTTACCTAAATAGGGCCACACGCCCGTGTGAAATGGGACACGCCCGTGTGGGCAGGCCGTTTGATCACACACGCCCATGTTCCTAGCCCATGTGGAATTTATTTTTCATTTCGAACATACAAGGGTTTTCACACGGCCAGACACACACCCGTGTCAGTAGCCCGTGTCCATCACACGGCCTAGACACGCCCGTGTCCTCACCCGTGTATGAAAATCCTGGGTATTCTATTTATGACGTCAGCAACCTTTTAAGGGCACACGGCCTAGGCACACTCTTGTGTGCTGGCCCGTGTGACGAATTGAATTCTCACAATTGGATGCAGGGCACACATGACCGATCAACACACCCTTAGAGGTTGACCGTGTGTCACACACAGCCTAGAGACACGCTCGTGTGTCTACCCGTGTGGACAATTAGAAGGCTATTTTCCAAGCCAATTGCCACCCTGAAACATAGTCACACATATATCAACACAAGCAACACATAGCATATCAATAATACAATACAAAGAATCACTATTTATCTTTCATACACTTTACATTTTACTCCAATAATTGCATGAACTTTCACTTCATAAAACTCATCATCATTGAAAATATGAAACTTGACAAATATTGACCAATTCTTGATGGCCATTTACAAAATGAGTGTGTAACATTAGTAACCAACACTTTGCCTTCCAAATAAGACATAACTCAAAATGATCGAGTTCCTATACATGTCATACCCAAAATAAATCAACTTTACTATACCAAAAGAAAGATTGATAGTGTGGTCCGAGCTCCGAAGTTTTATGATCCCCGAGCTAGCTTGGTGATACTACAAGGAAAAGGGAAAAGAGAGGGGTAAGCATATAGCTTAGTAAGTTTGCATGAATTAAAATAGCAACATAAGGGCTCATAATAAAATGCATTCATATCATTGAGTAATAACAACACAATTTCTCAAGTGCTTTGACATACTTACTCATACTTACTCTTACCCATTACATATCACATTACGATTTCATAAGTCGTATTTTACTTATGGGTACCTGTATCACTTCATCACATGGTTTAGTACTTATGCTATCTTGAACATAAACTTTACTCATTATCATCCTTAACTTAAATGTAACTCTTTATCTTCTTGGTATAGCTTAGCTCTTTGTCATCTTTGCATACTTAGCTCTTTTGCCCGTTGAACTACTCAAAATATCAGAGGATACTCAATCTTATCATACATGTAACCCGATGCCAATGCCATATCCCAGATATGGTCTTACATGGGATCACCTCATGATTCTGATGCCATATGCCAGATATTGTCTTACACGAGATCTCTTAACTCGATGTCGATGCCATGTCCCAGACATTGTCTTATACGAGATAGTATATAGATGTCGATACCATGTCCCAGACATGGTCTTACATGAGATCTTCCTTTGGTGCCGAGGCCATGTCCCAAACATGGTCTTACACGGGACCTTCCTTTTTCGGTGCCGATGCCATGTCCCAAACATGGTATTATATAGGACCTTCATTATCTCATGTCCTGACATAGGTATCCTCGTTATTCCAAATCCTTAGCAGGGACTTCAACTTAATATATTCTCATCATTTTCTCATCAAGGCTTCATTAGTACATTTTCATGAAATGATATTCATTATCATAAGATCAAGCAATTTAAAATATAAGAACACTATGAAACTTTAATTTCACACAAACTTACCTCGGTACTCAAAATGTGTGTAGATGTTCGATCTAGTCCAACACTTTGTTCTTGCCTCGGTTTTAGTTCGGGCTTTGTGTTTCTTGATCTATAATAACAATTTGACTTGTTTAATACTCACATTCGCTAAATTAACTCATGAATCATTCTTTGGCAAAATTACAATTTTCCCCCTTAACTTTTACATAATTAAACTTTTGCCCCTAGGCTCGTAAAATGATTTTTATTTAACTTTCTTGTATTTTAAGCCTAGACGAATTATATTCTTAACCACAACAGCCCCAAATTTCCACTATTTCACTCATGTATGACCATATTTATAACTTTTACAATTTGGTCCTTTTATGCATTTTTCATGAAAATCACTTAGAAAAAGATGTTTATCATACATCAAACTTTCATACTCTTCCATAAAACATCAAAATACATGCATTTCATACATGGGTAAATTTTTGAACATAAACCCTAGCTCAATAGATAGCTAGAAATATCTAAATCGAGCTACGAGGATCTCAAAAATACGAAGAACATAAAAAACTGGGCTAGGAGGTACTTACAATCAAGCTTGAAAGAAGAACAAACCCCACTTATGTCTTCCTTAGGGATTTTCGGCCATGGGAGAAGAAGATGAACGCAATTTTGACTTTGTTTTCCCTTTTGTATCTTTTATTTACCAAATGACTAAATTACCCTTAATGCCTCTTTCTTAAGAATTTTCCTTCCCATGCCCATTTTTTGTCCATCTTAACATGTAATGGTCTAATTGCTAAATAAGGACCTCTAGTAATTTTTATAACTCTATTTCATACTTAAATCTTCTAGAATCTCATATTTTCTAATATTTGCAATTTAGTCTTAATGGACAATTTAATCACTAATAAATAAAATTTCCTCATGAAATTTTTTACACAATCATGCAAACACATCATAAGCCTCATAAAAATCATAAAACACATATTTCTACTTCGGATTTGTGGTCTCGCAACCACTATTCTGACTAGGTCCTAAATCGGGCTGTTACAATTCTCCCCCTTAGGGATTTTCGTCCCCGAAAATCTTACCAGTAAAAAGGTTTGGGTACTAGTTTCTCATAGCCGCTTCGGGCTCCTATGTAGCCTCTTCTACCCCATTTCTTTACCATAGTACTTTTACAAGGGCTATACTCTTATTCCTTAACTGTTTGACTTCTCATGTAAAAATCTTAACCGGTTCTTTGCCATAAGTCATGTTGGGTTGAATTTCAACCTCTATCGGAGTAATCACATACGAAGGATCTGATCGGTAACAATACATGGAACACATCATGAATCTTCTCCAATTTAGATGATAAATCCAAACGATAGGCTACCGGCCCTATCCTCTCAGTGATCTTATATGGTCCGATAATACGTGGACTCAATTTGCCTTTCTGGCCAAATCTGAGAACTTTCTTCAATGGTGACACTTTTAAGAATACCTTATCTCCAACTTGAAACTTGATCTCTTTCCGTTTCAAGTCCGAGTAGGACTTTTGTCTATGAGAAGCAACTTTTAAACAATCACGAATTATCTTTACCTTCTCTTTAATTTTTCTATCCAGATCAACCCCGTGAATCTGATTTTCCTTGAGTTCTGTCCAATATAAAGGCGTTCAACACTTATGCACATACAAAGCCTCATAAGGCATCGTTATCAAACTCGATTGAAAATTGTTATTATAGGTAAACTCTACCAAAGGTAAATATTTTTCCCAGCTACCCTGAAACTGAAGAACATAACATCGGAGTATATCCTCAAGTATCTGTATTAATCTCTCTGATTGTCTGTCAGTTTGTGGATGAAAAGCCGTACTAAAACTCAGCTTTGTGCCTAAAGCTTCTTGCAACTTTTTCCAAAATCGGGATGTGAACCTCAGTTCTCTATCCGATATAATCGACAAAGGCACTCCATGTAGCCTTACAATCTTTAAAATATACAAGTCTGCCAACTTATCTAATGAATAATCAACGCGTACAGGTATGAAATGGGCCCACTTCGTAAGTCTACCAACCACAACCCATACGGTATCTTTTTTGCTCAGAGTCAATGGCAAACTCGTTACGAAGTCCATAGTAACACGGTCCCATTTCCACTTGGGAACCACAATAGGTTGAAGCAAACCCGGAGGTACTTGGTGTTCAACTTTCACTTGTTGAAAAATTAAACATTTTGATACAATCTCAGAAATTATCTTTCTTCAAACTCGACTACCAATACCATTTTTTCAAATCATTATACATTTTTGTGTCGCCCGGATGTATAGATAGACATCCCCTATGTGCCTCGTGTAAATTCTTTCAAATAAGCTCGTCATTCCTCGGTATACAGACTCTATCTTTGAACATCAAACATCCATCAGAATTAATCTGAAAGTCAGACTCAACACCTGACTCGCGCTGAACTATTTTGGCTTGCAAGTCACTGTTATCTTTTTGAGCCTCATAAATCTCCTGAAGGAACATCAGTCTAGCCCTCAACTCAACTAGAATCGAACCATCATCTGACAAAGTCACTCGTGTATCCATAGCCCTTAATGCAAATAGGGATTTTCTACTCAAAGCATCAAAGACTAAATTCGCCTCTCTCGGGTGGTAGTCAATCACTAACTCATAATCCTTTATCAACTCTAGCCATCTTCGTTGCCTCAAGTTCAATTCCTTTTAAGTCATCAAGTACTTTAGGCTCTTATGATCAGTGAATATCCGACATATTTCACCATACAAATGCTGTGTTCATATCTTCAATGCAAACACAATGGCAACCAACTCTAAATCATGTGTCGGGTAATTCTTCTCATTTGGCTTTAACTGTCTAGAAGCATACGCTATCACCTTGCCCTCTTGCATAAGCACACAGCCCAATCCATTCAAGGATGCATCACTATAAATTAAAAATTCTTTTCCTGGTTCAAGTTGCACTAGAATCGAAGCTTTAATCAACAATGCCTTTAATTTCTTGAAACTCTGTTGGCACTTCTCTGTCCATTCAAACTTCACATCTTTTTGTAATAACCTCATCATTGGAGTCGCTATAATAGAAAATCCCTTAACAAGCCGGCTGTAATAGCCAGCTAGGCATAGAAAACTTCTAACCTTTAATACATTTCTTGGCGGTTTCCAATCAACAATGGCCAAAATTTTGCTCAGGCCAAGTCGGATTCCATATCCCAAGACAATGCGGCCCAAAAATCCAACTTATTTAAGCCAAAATTCACTTTTTCTAAACTTGGCATACAACTGATTATCTAGTAAAATTTGGAATACCGTCCTTAAGTGCTCGGCATGCTTATTCTCATTACGAGAATATATCAATATGTCATCAATAAAAACCACAACAAACTTATCCAAGTATGGCCAAAAGATGTGGTTCATTAAATCCATAAACACAGCAGGAGCATTTGTTAAAACGAAAGGCATGACTAAAAATTCATAATGCCCATTCCTTGTCTAAAATGTAGTTTTCGGCACGTCTGAATCTTTCACTCTCAACTAGTAATATCCCGACCTCAACTCTATCTTGGAAAACATAGTGGCTCCCTTCAATTGATCAAAGAAATTTTCAATCCTTGGCAATGGGTACTTGTTCTTCACGGTTACCTTATTAAGCTACCAATCTCATGGAACCATCTTTCTTTTTTTTACAAATAATACTGGAGCACCTCACAGAGAATAACTTGGTCTTGCAAAACCTTTGTCCGTCAACTCTTGCAACTGTTCCTTCAATTCCTTCAACTCTGTTTGAGCCATTCTGTATGGAGCAATCGATATAGGTGCAATACTAGGAGTTAACTCAATGCTAAATTCAACCACTCTAGCCGAAGGCAACCCTGGCAATTCTTCTGGGAATACATCTGGGTACTTACACACTATCGGCACTGATTCAATCTTTAACTCAATTTTGTTGGCATCCATCACAAAGGAAAAATAAGCTTCATACCCTTTTCTTACACGTTTCTGGACAGTCATATAAGAAATCTGTAACAGTCCAATCTAGACCCTATTCAGAACAGTGGTTTTGAGACCACAAATTTGAGTTAGTAAAATATTTTAATATTATTTTCTGTGTCTTTGATATGTGACTAAGCATGTGTTAAGGCCTCGTATGAAAATTTGATCATTTGTGTGTTTAATTTGAGAAAAGGGTTAAAGTGCATTAAATGCAAAATTTGTATGCTATTTGTTAAAGCACCTATGTGTTGTGGCTTTTAAAGGTGGACGTCTTATGAGGTAATTAGACCACTATTAAGTTAGTGGATGGATAAAGGACATTAATGCCCTTAATGTTTATATGTATATATGTTTAGTAAAAGGTTAATTTGGTACATTGATACTTATGTTTAATAAGATAAAACAATAACATGAAAACAAGTCATATGTTCATCTTATTTTGGTTGAAATTAGCAAAGAAAAAGAAAGGAGAAAGAAGCTAGGTTCGACTAGTTTTTGGTTCAAATTCAAGGTATGTTTTTAATTGGTTTTTGATAATTTCTACGTTTTCGTAATCGTTGCTTCATCTACTTCAAAAGCCATGTGTTAATTTTAAGAATAGATGATGATTTTCAAATGTGTTTTTGATGAACATATGAGCTTTGGAAAATTTGGTGATGAAATATGGAATGTATGAGTTTGATTAGCATATTTTGTCTTTGGAGTTTTGTTGATTTTGAGTAATTTGGTGATAATTGAGAAAATGGTTATTTTGGAAGACTAAATTGTGAATAAATGAAATGTATGGACTTGTATGAGATACATGAACATTCAGCTAGGCATGGGTAACTTGAAATTATGTGTATATTTGATGTTTTGAGAAGAATGGATTAAATTGATAAAATGTGCAAATGTGAGGGCTAAGTTGCAAATAGACCTAAATGTATATTTTTGGATTGAATTGAATAAGTTGATGATTGAAAGGGTGATACATATCAAGAACCGAAGAAAATGGACTTAGATCGGGGGAAGTCGAAAATCATTGAATAGCTGCACGTTTTTGTTAAACCGAACTCAAGGTAAGTCGATATACAAATAAATGTATTTGGATTGAATTATTTGTACTTATGTGAAATGTAACTTACCATGAATATCCATTGAGATGGATTGTATATGAAATTCAATTTGTGCTTATATCGACAAATTATTAGTGTCCGACAAGTCTTGTTTGAACCTAGGGATAGATAGGACAGTACATGTCATGACATAGGTGTCCGTTATGTGATATCATGTAAGACAACATCTGGGATGTTTGCATTGATTTAAGATTTCGTGTAAGACCACGTCTGGGACATTGGCATCGATATGAGATTTACGTGTAAGACCATGTACAGGACATTAGCATCGTATTGATTCGTGTAAGACCCTGTTTGGGACAGTGGCATCGATATCTGATTACATGTAAGACCATGTCTGGGACGTTGGCATTGTACGACTACTCTGAGCACTCTGAGTATCCTATTAGATTTCGAACAGTTCAACGGGCAAGTCTGAGATACGAACGACTATGTGATTTGTATATCTGTTTCAGGTACGCTTGTTTTGTACACTAAGTGTGTATGAAAGGTAAGTGTCTTTATGAACTTACTAAGATAAGTGTGTGCAATAAAATGATGGAATGATATGTGAAGTTATGCTTAAATGAGCTATATGTATATGTGATATTTGAGTTGAAGAATGTGGTAAGATATGGCTAAGTATATGAGCCAAAGAATATGTGGTGAATTTACTATGAGAACTATGAATGTCTTGATCAATATGGTTATGTGTATTTTATGCTAAGTTATGGCTTACTAAGCTTTTGAGAGCTTACTCTCTGTGTGTGTTTGCTCTATTTTATAGATTGTTAAAGCTACCGAAGGCTTGGGAACCGTCGAGGATCGTCATCACACTACATAAACTCATTTTGGTACCTTGAAATATGTATATAGCTAAATATGGCATGTATAGGCTAGTCATTTTGAATTATGTTTGAAATGTGTATAAATAGCCATGAGATGTGGCTTGATAAATGTTTGTAATATGCATGAGTGTATATGATGCATGATATATGTTTTGGCATGGTTTGATAGCAAATGAAATGGTTAAGGCTATGGTAAGCATATGAATGCATTATGAGTATGTATGTTTGAGCAAAGGAATGATTATATGAAAGGTAAATGTGGAAGAATCATGTTTGTATGTATAAGTGTTTTAGTTGGGCAAATTGGCATGATTGGAAATGAGATTGAATGCATAGATTTGTTGATTAGTTTGACATGTTTTTGGCTGTTAAATGAATTGGTATTTTGCTTATAGGGTTGACCCTAGTGTGGGTGGCATTTTGGCCTTGCAAATGGCCTGTTTTGCCTACACTGCCATGGCACACGGGCGTGCCTGGTGATCATGTGAATAAGTCAGTAGCTAGCCTAATTTTACACGATCGTGGCATACAGGCGTGGCTAGTGGCAGTGTGGATAAGTCAGTATACATGTTTTTTTTTGGTACGACCAGGACACATGAGTGTGTCTAATAGCCGTGGAAGGCACATGGCCTGTCCACACGGGCGTGTGGCCTATGTAACATAGAAAAGTTTTAAATTTTTTAAGAAATTTCATATGTGTTTGGTTTAGTTTCGACCCTATTCTAAAGAATGATTAAGGTCTCGATGACCCATAAAAGGGACACTTTGATTTTGATTGAGGAATTATTTTATGAAATGTCTATAAAAGTCTCCGATCTATTCGGTAATGTCTTTAACCCTAATTCGGTGACGGATACGGGTTAGGGGTGTTACATTTGATTGGTATCAGAGCTACGGTTTAGCCGATTCTCAGACTAACATAGTGTGTAAGAGTCTACCTATACATGCAATATATCTGAACTGTGATAGTGTGATGAATTCTAACGTGAAAAATGTGATTTTAGTATAGTAATAGATCCCGAAAGAGCCGTAGTTGATGATATAGAAAGTAAGGTGCATGCTCCAGTGCATGGGACAGCGCCATCTGATTCGAGACCGGCTACGAGCGGTCAAGAGAGAGAAGCTAAACAAGCTTTCTTTCAAATGATGAGTGATTGGTTCACTTAGTTCGTAAGAAATAATCCGACTGTTTCACAACCTCTGCCTTCGTATAATCCCCCTCAGACATCTGCTATACCTCCGACTACAAATCTGAATCTATTGAATAAGCCTTCGATAGACAAAATTCGCAAGTATAGGGGTGAAGAGTTCAAGGCTACCAGTGATGATGATGCTGAGAGAGCCGAGTTTTGGTTAGAAAACACTATTCGGGTATTTGATGACATGTCTTTAACTCTAGAAGAAAGTATTAAATGTGTTGTTTCACTACTATGAGATGCAGCTTATCAGTGGTGGAAGACTTTAATTTCTGTTGTTCCGAAAAAGCGGGCACTTGGGATTTCTTCCAGTTTGAGTTTCGAAAAAAATACATTAGTCAGAGATTCATTGATCAAAAAAGGAAAGAATTTCTGGAATTGAAATAGAATTTCTGGAATTGAAACAGGGCTGTATGTTAGTCACTGAATATGAACGAGAATTCATGAGATTGAGTCAGTATGCTCGGGAATGTGTATCGAAAGAAGCGATAATGTGTGAGAGATTTGAAGATGGATTAAATGAAGACATCCGTTTGTTAGTAGGAATTCTGGAAATAAAAGAGTTTGTGGTACTTGTTGACGAGCATTTAAAGTTGCAGCACTTGGGCAAGATAACAGAAAAGCTGAGTCCAAAGCTAGAGATGTGAGAAGGAGATTTCCAGGTAAATCATTTCAGTCTGCTTCGAAGAAATTCAGAGATGAACAAAGTAGTTCAAGGATTGATATTGGACTTTCGAATAGAGATCGAGCTAGAACAAAATCGAGCTCTAAAGCTTCGGTAACATCGATGGCGAGTGTTGGAAATGTTCGATCCGAGCGACCCAAGTGTAAGCACTGTGGTAAAAAAAAATTGGGAAGTTGTAGATTGAATGATCGAGCTTGTTTCAGATATGGATCATTAGATCATTTTTTTCGTGATTGCCCAAAGTCTATTGGGCCAGAGACTATTCAGAATCTGAGATCTGAGAATGTTTCAGCTAGAGGTAGACTTTCTCGAAATGTAAGAAATGTCAGTGGTAGTCAGACAACTATGAGAGATATTGTTGTGAGATCCGAAGCTAGAGTGCCTGCCAGAGCATATGCTATCTAAGCTCGGGAGGAAGCTTCATCTCCAGATGTTATAATGGGCACATTTACACTTTATGATACTTCTGTGATTGCATTGATAGACCCTAGTTCTACACATTCGTATATATGCATGAACTTAGTATCCAGTAAGACTTTGCCTGTAGAGTCTACTGAGTTTGTAATAAAAGTATCGAACCCCTTAGGTAAAAGTGTCCTGGTTGATAAAGTATGCAAAAACTGTTCGTTAATGTTTCGAGATATCTATTTTCCTGCTGATCTTATGCTATTACCATTTGATAAGCTTCATATTATTCTGCAAATGGACTGGTTGACATTGCATGATGCTGTTGTGAACTGTAAAAGAAAGACTATTGATTTGAGATGTCTGAATGATGAAATAGTTCGGGTAGAGTCAAATGATTTAAATGGATTGCCTACTGTGATATCTATATTGAAAGCTCAGAGATTTGTGAAAAAGGGTTACGAAGCCTATTTTGCTTATGTGATTGATTCGAAAGTGTTTGGAAAGAAAGTTGAATTAGTGCCAGTTGTTTGTGACTTTTCTGATGTGTTCCCTGAAGAATTACCAGGATTGCCTCCGATACATGAAGTTGAATTTGGTATTGATCTGTTACCTGGTACGACACCTATTTCGATTGCTCCGTATAGAATGGCACCAACAGAGTTGAAAGAGTTAAAGTCACAGTTGCAAGAGTTGGCTGATAGAGGGTTCGCTAGACCGAGTTTCTCACCTTGGGGTGCTCCTGTTCTGTTTGTGAAAAAGAAAGACGGCACGATGAGAATGTGCATTGACTATCATCAGTTGAATAAAGTGACAATAAAGAACAAATATTCGTTGCCCAGAACTGATGATTTGTTCGATCAACTAAAAGGAGCCACCGTATTTCAAAGAGTAATCTAAGATCAGGATACTATCAGTTGAGAGTGAAAGGTTCAGACATTTCGAAACCTACTTTCAGAATGAGGTACGTACATTATGAGTTCTTAGTTTTATCTTTTGGACTAACGAATGCTCCTACTATCTTTATGGATCTAATGAACAAAATTTTTAGACCGTACCTAGATTGATTTGTTGTTGTATTTATTGACGACATTTTGATTTATTCAGGGATGAAACTCAACATGCTGAACATTTGAGAATAGTGTTGCAAACTTTACGAGAAAATAATTAAATTCAGTAAATGTGAATTCTGGTTAGTGGAGTTAGTTTTCTGGGACATATTGTATCATCTTCTAGGATACGAGTTGATCCGAGCAAGATTTCTGCTATTCTAGAATGAAAACCTTCGAAGAATGTATCTGAAGTCCGCAGTGTTCTGGGACTTGCTGGTTATTATCGTTGGTTTGTAAAAGGATTCTCGATGATAGCTACTCTGTTAACTAGATTGCTTCAGAAAGATGTGAGATTTGAATGGTCCGATAAATGTCAGAAAAGTTTTGATAGATTGAAAACTCTTTCGATTGAAGCTCCAGTTTTGATACAACCAGAATTAGGCAAAGAGTTTGTAATTTACAGTGATGTTTCATTGAATGGTCTGGGATGCGTACTGATGCAAGAAAGCAAAGTTATAGCTTATGCCTCGAGACAACTAAAGCCGTATGGAAAGAATTATCCGACACACGACCTTGAGCTAGCTGCAATTGTATTCGCATTAAATATTTGGCGACATTATTTGTTTGGTGAAAAATGCCACGTGTTTTTAGACCATACAAGTCTGAAATATCTGATGACTCAAAAAGACTTGAATCTACATCAAAGAAGATGGTTATAGCTGTTGAAAGACTACGATCTTGTGATAGATTATCACCTGGGTAAAGCAAATGTTGTAGCTGATGCTTTGAGTCAAAAATCATTGTTTACACTATGTGCTTTGAATGCTCAATTAGATCTGTCTAATGATAGTTCAGTGTTAGCTGAATTAAAAGGGAAACCATTGTTTTTACAACAGATATGTGATGCTCAGAAAGTTGATAATGAAATGCTAGCGAAAGAAGCTCAGTGTGATACAAACTTTGATTCTAAATTTCGAGTGGGTGGTGATGATTGCTTGAGATTCTGAGATCAAATTTGTGTTCCAAGAAACTCAGAGTTGATTTAGTTGATTTTGAATGAAGCACACAACAGTCAATTATCTGCTCATCTGGATAGTACAAAGATGTATCATGATCTGAAGCTACACTATTGGTGGTCTGGTATGAAACGAGATATATCTGACTTTGTGTCAAAATGTTTAATCTGTCAGCAAGTTAAGGCTGAACATCAGGTCCCATCTGGTTTGTTACAACCGATTCTGATTCCCTAGTGGAAATGAGATAGAGTAACGATGGACTTTGTTTCTAGATTTCCCCTAACTCCGAGAAAGAAAGATGCGATTTGGGTAGTAGTTGATCGATTGATAAAATCTGCCCATTTTATTCCGGTACGATCTGATTACTTACTTGATAGATTAGCTGAGCTTTATATTTTTGAGATTGTGAGATTGCACGGGGTGCCACTATCCATTGTGTCAGATAGGGATCCGAGGTTTACATCACGATTCTAGAAGAAATTACAAGAAGCTTTAGGCACTAAATTGCATTTCAGTACCGCTTTTCATCCGCAAACGGACGGTCAGTCTGAACGGATTATTCAGATTCTCGAGGATATGTTGAGGTGTTGCATTCTTGAGTTCAACGGTACATGGGAATCGTACTTATCACTGATTGAATTTTCTTATAATAGTAGTTTTCAGTCGAGAATCAAAATTGCACCCTATGAAGCTTTGTATGGATGCAAATGTCGAACACCTTTGTTTTGGACTGAGCTTAGTGAAAGTAAGTTACACGGGGTCGATTTGATAAAAGATACAGAACAAAAAGTGAAAGTGATCCGAGATAGTTTGAAAGCAGCATCTGATCGTCAGAAATCCTATTCGGACTTGAAATGTAAAGATATTGAATTTGAAATCGGCGATAAAGTGTTCTTGGAAGTGTCTCCGTGGAAGAAAATACTCAGATTCGGACATAAAGGTTAATTGAGTCTGAGATTCGTTGGGCCGTATGAAATTATAGAACGAATTGGGCCAGTTGCGTATAGATTATTGTTGCCACCTGAACAAGAAAAGATACACAATGTATTTCATGTTTCGATGCTCCGTAGATACCGTTCTGATCCATCACATGTGATTACACCGTCTGAAATTGAAGTCCGATCTGATATGACTTATGAGGAAGAACCAATCCGTACCCTAGCTCGTGAAGTAAAAGAGTTGAGAAACAAGAAAATTCCGTTAGTGAAAGTGTTGTGGTATCGACACGGAAATGAAGAGGCTACGTGGGAGCCTGAAGGTTCAATGAGACATCAATATCTGAATCTGTTTAAAGATAAGATTTTCGGGGACGAAAATCCCTAAGGGGGAGAATTGTAACAGTCCGGTTTAGACCTTAGTCGGAACAGTGGTTTCGGGATCATAAGTCCGAGTCAGTAAAATATTTTAATATTATTTTCTGTGTCTTTGATATGTGACTAAGCATGTGTGAAGGCCTCGTATGAAAATTTGATCATTTGTGTGTTTAATTTGAGAAAAGGGTTAAAGTGCATTAAACGCAAAATTTGTATGCTATTTGTTAAGGCACCTATGTGTTGTGGCTTTTAAAGGTGGAGGCCTTATGAGGCAATTAGACCACTATTAAGTTAGTGGATGGATAAAGGACAATAATTCCCTTAATGTTTATATGTATATATGTTTAGTAAAAGGTTAATTTTGTACATTAATAATTATGTTTAATAAGATAAAACAATAACATGAAAACAAGTCAAATGTTCATCTTATTTTGGCCGAAATTAGCAAAGACAAAGAAAGGAGAAAGAAGCTAGGTTCGGCTAGTTTTTGGTTCAAATTCAAGGTACGTTTTTAATCGATTTTTGATAATTTCTACGTTTTTGTAATCGTTGCTTCATCTACTTCAAAACCCATGTGTTAATTTTAAGAATAGATGATGATTTTCAAATGTGTTTTTGATGAACATATGAGCGTTGGAAAATTTGGTGATGAAATATGGAACATATGTGTTTGATTAGCATATTTTGTCTTTGAGTTTTGTTGATTTTGAGTAATTTGGTGTAATTAAGAAAATGATTATTTTGGAGGACTAAATTGTGAATAAATGAAATGTATGGATTTGTATGAGATACATGAACATTCGGCTAGGCATGGGTAACTTGAAATTATGTGTATATTTTAAGTTTTGAGAAAAATGGACTAAATTGATAAAATGTTCAAATGTGAGGGCTAAGTTGCAAATAGCCCTAAATGTATGTTTTTGGATTGAATTGAATAAGTTGATGATTGAAAGGGTTAAATTTGAATATGTATAGATCAAGAACCGAAGAAAATGGACTTAGATCGGGGGAAGTCGAAAATCATTGAATAGCTTCACGTTTCCATTAAACCGAACTCGAGGTAAGTCGATATACAAATAAATTTATTTGGATTGAATTATTTGTACTTATGTGAAATGTAACTTACTATGAATATTCATTGAGAGGGATTGTATATGAAATTCAATTTGTGCTTATATCGACAAGTTATTAGTGTCCGACAAGTCCCGTTTAAACCTAGGGATAGATAGGATAGTACATGTCATGACATAGGTGTCCGTTATGTGATATCATGTAAGACCACATCTGGGACGTTGGAATTGATTCGAGATTTCATGTAAGACCACATCTGGGACGTTGGCATCGGTATGAGATTTACGTGTAAGACCATGTCCGGGACATTGGCATCGTATTGATTCGTGTAAGACCGTGTCTGGGACAGTGGCATCGATATCTGATTACATGTAAGACCACGTTTGGGACGTTGGCATTGTATGACTACTTCGAGCACTCTGAGTATCCTATTAGATTTTGAATAGTTCAATGGTCAAGTTAGAGATACGGACGACTATGTGATTTGTATATCCGTTTCAGGTACACTTGTTATGTACACTAAGTGTGTATGAAAGGTAAGTGTCTTTATGAACTTACTAAGATAAGTGTGTGCAATAAAATGATGGAATGATATGTGAAGTTATGCTTAAATGAGCTTTATGTATATATGATATTTGAGTTGAAGAATGTGGTAAGATATGGCTAAGTATATGAGCCAAAAAATATGTGGTGAATTTACTATGAGAACTATGAATGTCTTGATCAATATGGTTATGTGTATTTTATGCTAAGTTATGGCTTACTAAGCTTTTGAAAGCTTACTTTGTGTGTGTGTTTGCTCTATTTTATAGATCGTCAAAGCTACCGAAGGCTCGGGAACCGTCGAGTCGAGGATCGTCATCTCACTACATAAACTTATTTTGGTACCTTGAAATATGTATATAGCTAAATATGGCATGTATAGGCTAGTCATTTTAAATTTTGTTTGAAATGTGTATAAATAGCCATGAGATGTGGCTTGATAAATGTTGGTAATATGCATGAGTGTATATGATGCATGATATATGTTTTGGCATGGTTTGATAGCAAATGAAATGGTCAAGGCTATGGTAAGCATATGAATGCATTATGAGTATGTATGTTTGAGCAAAGGAATGATTATATGAAAGGTAAATGTGGAAGAATCATGTTTGTATGTATAAGTGTTTTAGTTGGGCAAATTGGCATGATTGGAAATGAGATTGAATGCATAGATTTGTTGATTAATTTGACATGTTTTTGACTGTTAAATGTGCATGAAATGAATTGGTATTTTGCTTGTAGGGTTGACCCTAGTGTGAGTGGCATTTTGGCCTTGCAAATGTTTGCCTACACGGCCATGGCACACAGGCGTGCTTGGTGACCATGGGAATAAGTCAGTAGCTAGCCTAATTTTACACGGCCATGGCACACGGGCTTGGCTGGTGGCCGTGTGGATAAGTCAGTATACATGCTCTGTTTTGGCACGGCTAGGACACATGGGTGTGTCTAGTAGCCGTGGAAGGCACACGGCTTGCCCACCCGGGCATGTGGCCTATGTAACTTTGAAAAGTTTTAAATTTTCTGAGAAATTTCATACATGTTCGGCTTAGTCCTGACCCTATTCTAAAGTATGTTTAAGGTCTCGTTGACCCATAAAAGGGACACTTTGATTTTGATTGAGGAATTGTTTTATGAAATGTCTATAAAAGTCTCCGATCTGTCCGGTAATACCTGTAACCCTAATCCAGCGACGGATACGGGTTAGGGGTGTTACAAAATCACTACAGGCGATCTGTCCTGTTCATCTGATTCAACATTAAGAGTGTCCCCATTTTCACATCTCAATTCAAAGTATTTCTTTCCATAATTTATTGTCACATCATGAGTGGTTAACCAGTCTATACCAAGAATTATATCGAATTCATCAAATAGCAATAGCATGAGATTTGCCTTAAAATAATGACCTACAATCATCAATGGGCAATCCTTGCATACCTTATCAACTAATACACTTTTTCCTAATGGATTGGACACTTATATCACAAACTTTGTAGACTTTATAGGCATGCTCATACTAGATACTAATTTTATGCAAATATATGAGTGGGTAGATCCCGGATCAATTAAAGCAACAACATTAGTATCATAGAGAGAAAATGTACTCGTAATTACATTAGGAGATGACGCCTCTTCGTGAGCGCGAATGGCATAAGTCCTCACAGGTGCCCTACCCTCAGATCTCGTAGCCTGCTCTCTGGGTGTACTCTTACTACTTGTTCCACTTCTCGGGTTTCTCTATTGTCTCCCTCTAGTAGTGCGTCCCGATCTTGCACTCTGAGTTTTCTATTTTTCAACCATCTCAGGGCATTCTCTAATAAAATGATCTTGGGAACCGCACTTAAAATAGGCTCTCTCGTGCGCTCGACACTCACCGGGGTGACGTCTGCCACAGTATGGACATTCTAGTCTATTAGGTTGAGTGTTCCCAACACTAGCAACTGAGGTAGTCTGAGCTTTAATCCCCGAGTATTGTTTACTCTTACTTCTGTTTGAAAACCCGACTGAAGTAGCTGATCGGGTAGGGAAGTCTCTTGACTTCTTAGATGAAGATTGAAACGGCTTGTTCATTTGTCTCTTTCTTGAGTCACGAGACTCCATCTCAACTTTTCTTTCCTCTTTAACCAACTCCTCGGCTTTACAAGCCCTGTCCACTAGCAAAAAAAATTCCTTCAATTCTAGGACACCAACAAATAATCGGATATCTTCATTTAATCAGTCCTCAAATCGTTTACACATAATGGCTTCAGTGGATACACACTCTCGAGTGTATTTTCTGAGCCTTACAAATTCATGCTCATACTCAGTTACTATCATCTTATCTTGTTTCAGTTCGAGGAATTCCTTTCTTTTCTGGTCGATAAACCTTTGGCTAATGTACTTGTTCTGGAACTCTTCTTGGAAAAACTCCCATGTGATCTTTTCCCTTGGTACAACCGACACAAGGGTGTTCCACCATTGATAAGTAGAATCTCTCAAAAGAGACACTACATATTTCATGCACTCTTCAGGTGTGCAGGAAAATTCATCAAATACCCTGATGGTATTTTCAAGCCAGAATTCTGCTCTTTCTTGATCGTCATCTTTACTAGCCCAGAATTCCTCAGCTCCTTGCTTCCGAATTCTATCAACCGGAGGCTTTTCTCTTCTTACCACTTCTACCACTTGGGGAGCTACTGGGGTAGGTTGAGGAATTGGTAGGGGTGGAGGGGGTTGTGCATTCAGGTTCACATGAACGAACTCCGTATACCATGCATTCATCATGTGGAGAAAGGCTTCCCTAGCCTCTTCTCCTCCTTTCTGACTCACGGTCATTGGTCTATTCTCATTTTCATTCGGCACCATCCCTTTAGCAGGAGCCGGCACATTACTTTCTACATCATCCACCACAACTCTACCAGGATCCATTTATTATATGAAAACACAATTTAAATCATCAAGAGTCATCACACTATCATAATGTAAGTACTCATATGTATGGCATGGATAGCTAGACTCATGCATAGGCTACGTTAGTCCGAGAATCGACTAAACCGTAGCTTTGATACCACTAAATGTAACACCCCTTACCCGTGTCTAACGCCAGGACAGGATACGAGGCATTACCCGACTTAACTTGCTTGAACATACATTATCAGGCTATAAAATTTCATTTCAAACTTAAAACTTTTCATTCATATTCATAACATCCTTATTATAGGCCTACGAGGCCTTAAACAAACATCAGGCAGGTTTTGGAAATAAACCGAAAACTTTTGCGCACTTAGAAATTTTTTTACCTAAAAAGGGCCACACGCCCGTGTGAAATAGAGCACACCCGTGTGGGCAGGCCGTGTGATCACACAGCCCATCTTCCTAGCCCTTGTGGAATTTATTTTTCATTTCAAACCTACAGGGGTTTTCACACGGCTGGACACATGCCCATGTCAGTAGCCCGTGTCCATCACACGGCCTAGACACGCCCGTGTCCTTACCCGTGTGTGAAAGACTTGGGTATTCTGTTTATAACGTCAGCAACCTCTTAAGGGCACACGGCCTAGGCACATTCCCATGTGCTGGCCCGTGTGACGAATCAAATTCTCGCAATTGGATACATAGCACACACTACCTATCAACCCTTAGGGGTTGGTCGTGTGTCATACACGGCCTAGACACACGCCTGTGTGTCTACCCGTGTGTCATACATGGCCTAGACACACGTCCGTGTGTCTACCCGTGTGGACAATTAGAATGCTATTTTCCAAGCCAATTGCCACCATGAAACATAGACACACATATATCAACACAAGCAACACATAGTATATCACTATTTATCATTCATACACTTCACATTTTACTCCAATAATTGCATGAACTTTCACTTCATAAAACTCATTATCATTAAAAATATGAAACTTGAGAAATATTGACCAATTCCCGATGGCCATTTACAAAATGAGTGTGTAACATTAGTAACCAACACTTTGGCTTTCAAATATGACATAACTCAAAATGACGAAGTTCCTATACATGCCATACCCAAAATAAATCAACTTTACTATACCAAAAGAATGATTGATAGTGTGATCCGAGCTCCGAAGTTTTATGATCCCCGAGCTAGCTTGGCGATACTACAAGGAAAAGGGAAAAGAGAGGGGTAAGCATATAGCTTAGTAAGTTTTCATGAATTAAAACAGCAACATAAGGGCTCATAATAAAATGCATTCATATCATTGAGTAATAACAACACAGTTTCTCAAGTGCTTTGACATACTTACTCATACTTACTCTTACCCATTGCATATCACATTACGGTTTCATAAGTCGTATTTTACTTATGGGTACCTGTATCACTTCATCACATGGTTTAGTACTTATGCTATCTTGAACATAAACTTTACTCATTATCATCCTTAACTTAAATGTAACTCTTTGTCTTCTTGGTACAGCTTAGCTCTTTGTCATCTTTGCATACTTAGCTCTTTTGCCCGTTGAACTACTCGAAATATCAGAGGATACTTAATCTTATCATACATGTAACACGATGCCAATGCCATATCCCAAATATGGTCTTACATGGGATCACCTCATGATACCGATGCCATATCCCAGATATGGTCTTACACAGGATCTCTTAACTCGATGTCGATGCCATGTCCTAGACATTGTTTTATACGAGATCGTATATAGATGTCAATACCATGTCCCAGACATGGTCTTACATGAGATCTTCCTTTGGTGCCGAGGCCATGTCCCAGACATGGTCTTACATGGGACCTTCCTTTTTCGGTGCCGATGCCATGTCCCAGACATGGTCTTATATAGGACCTTCCTTATCTCATGTCGTGACATAGGTATCCTCGTTATTCCGAATCCTCAACCGGGACTTCAACTTAATATATTCTCATCATTTTCTCATCGAGGCTTCATTAGTAGATTTTCATGAAATGATATTCATTATCATAAGATCAAGCAATTTAAAATAGAAAAACACTATGAAACTTTAATTCCACTCAAACTTACCTCGGTACTCAAAATGTGTGAAGATGTTCGATTTAGTCCAACACTTTGTTCTTGCCTCGGTTTTGGTCCGGGCTTCGTGTTTCTTGATCTATAATAAAAATTTCACTTGTTTAATACTCACATTGACTAAATTAACTCATGAATCATACTTTGGCAAAATTATGATTTTTTCCCTAAACTTTCACATAATTACATTTTTCTCCTAGGCTCGTAAAATGATTTTTATTCAACTTTCTGGTATTTTAAGCCTAGCCAAATTCTTTTCTTAACTACAATAGCCCCCAATTTCCACTATTTAACTCATGTACGACCATTTTATAACTTTTACAATTTTGTCATTTTATGCATTTTTCATGAAAATCACTTAGAAAAAGATGTTTATCATACATCAAACTTTCATATTCTTCCATAAAACAACAAAATACATGCATGTCATACATAGGTAAATTTTTTAACATAAACCCTAGCTCAAAATATAGCTAGAAATAGCTATTCGAGTTACGAGGATCTCAAAAATACGAAGAACATTAAAAACGGGGCTAGGAGGTACTTACAATCAAGCTTGAAAGATGAACAAACCCTAGCTATGTCTTCCTTAGTGATTTTCAGCCATGGAAAAAGAAGATGAACACAATTTTGACTTTGTTTTCCCTTTTTTAATCTTTTATTTACTAAATGACAAAAATACCCTTAAGGCCTCTTTCTTAAGATTTTTCCTTCCCATGCCCATTTTTGTCCAACTTAACATGTAATGGTCTAATTGCTAAATAAGGACCTCTAGTAATTTTTATAACTCTATTTCATACTTAAATCTTCTAGAATCTAATATTTTCTAATCTTTTTAATTTAGTCCTAATGGACAATTTAATCACTAATAAATAAAATTTCCTTATGAAATTTTTACACAATCATGCAAACACATTAGAAGCCTCACAGAAATCATAAAACATATATTTCTACTTCAGATTTGTGGTCTCGCAACCAATATTCTAACTAGGCCCTAAATCGGGCTATTACACGTATAGTATCCGCTACTTAAGAAAGTAAAAACTTGACTTCATGATATTCTGCTATATTAATGAGAAGTTTGTGCTTAAGAGATTAAGGGGTAAGTATGGAATAAGAATTTGCTAAAGGTATAGTATGCCTGATGTGTCTGGAATACTTTGCTAGTTAGATTTTAACTAACTTGGTTAGAAATCAACAAGATAGCCAAGCTGGATAATTGCGATTTCAAGTTATTTATTAATAATTCTCTTAGAAACTGTAAGCTAATTAATAAAGCAAGTTTTGAAACACTTGACACTTGTTATATTCCACTATGTAAGTTAAGTTAGATATATTGGAAAGATGAGTTTTGAAGGGGTTCTTCTTTCTTCTTCCTCTTCCTTAAGTGGTATTTAATGAAACCTTCCTTAAGTCTAAATGTATCTTACAACGATGATCAAAAGGCCATGGTTCTTTAATGATTAATAGTTACTTCGCATCAAGGTAAGTATTTTAGCTCTACATGTTAAGTACTTAATGGGTAAATCTATATTGGTTAATTGAACAATGAGACTGTAAGTATAAGGTTTCTTCATAGGATTGTTACCTATTGAAATGATAAGTAAATTGTATGTACAAGAGTATTAATGGTGAAATTATGTTTCAAAGTAGTGGTTGTTGATGGATATCTGGATCTAGAGCTTTGAGCTACAGTAGGTGAGAATCAAGTGAGTTCCTATGTTGACTCATGCATGTATACTATTTATACCAAATCATATCTTTAGGAAAAGTTGATCAAACTATGAATTTGAAACCATGAAAATTAAAATATAAAAATGATATGTATGTGACTACATGAATGATTTCTAAAGAAAATCTAAGAGTGTATGAATATTTGCTGAGGATAGTATGTATGTTTGGTATGAAATTATATGAGTTCAAGTATGTGATGAGTATTGTATGAGTACTGTGAGGTTGAAGTATAATTGTATATGTCTATCTGGAATGTATGCTATGAGATGTGTGTTCTTTAGGGTGTTAGTTAGGGAATTAAAGTGTTGGGCTTAGATTGTGTCAGTGTATAAAGAGTATGGAAAATGGGTTGGAGTTTGGTCACCGTGGTGGTATCTAATGTAGCTATCGAGACAGAAAACACGAACTCTAATATGAATCTTTAAAGGAAAAGTCCATGACCATGAAACCTTCTAAAAAGGAATTAATGAATGGTGATTACCCAATGGGGTTCTCTACGTGTCCCAAGACGATGATGGGCAAACCTCACGAAATGTGAGTTTAGGTAAATCCATATCTTAAACATGACAGCTAAGAAATAACCTTTGTGGCAAACTCTGAAAGAATAACTTTTATGGCGTATTATGATTGTAATGCTCTTGTGGTGTGTTCTGTAAAGAGTTTTGGGGCGTGTTCTATATGATTCTTTAAAAATACTCAGAGAATTCAGTATGGTGTAAAACATCTATCAATTTCATGGGAAGTATTATATAAAGCTAAGATTCAATTGAAGATGATGAAATGGAGAGATATAGAGAAGTAATGGGTTAGTAATGGAATTTGTCTTGAACAAAGGTTCGGATCTGATTGTTCAAAGAAGGTATGTGCCAATTTTGTATGTGCTTATTATGAATTGTGATTGTACGATGATTCTTGGTTAAATACGACTATGAAATGATATTCTGGTTGCATTGATCTTCAAAATAGAATTGGCACAGATATATGAATGTTAAGATTGAAGGATATAAGTGGAGGTTTATATTTCAGAAATGGGAATGGGTATAAATCAAGGCAAGGTAGTTAACTTGTATCTAAAGTTCTAAGACTGGAAAGTACTAGCCAAAGGTATGATCAAGTGTCTATGAACAAAAATATTGTTATAATGGATCATCAATTACATTATTCAAGCATCAACTAAGGAAAATGGGGTATTTCTCTCTCTAAGTTCTAGTGAACTTATTTTTGTTTCATGTTATGTTTCAAGATTATTGATGTGACTCTGTGCCATGAGGGACGATGCTAGGACTGCGCCAATGGAGTGGCATATCGAGTTATTATGCATATAGAGCAAGCTCGGTGGTGTATTAAAAACCAATAGTATTACAAAAAAGTCTACCCTTAGGATCAATGTAATAAGCTATGATAGTAGATATTAACTTTTGTAATTAAATTACTTTACTTATCTTTGTATATGTTATTGTTATTTATGTGATCAAACAAATTTATAAATAATTGTGGGTTGTAATAATAGTTTAGATTTATGTTTGTATTTATGTGGTAACACCTGAGATCCAGATTCGATAAATCAGATCGGGTCCAGAGTGTTACATATTCGATGAGGAGACCTTTCAATCTGGGCAGTTTCATTTTTTTAGAAGTTATATGGTGAGTTGCTGAGTCCTATGCGAAGGCTTCCTTCTAGTTCTTTTTCCTAATCTGGGATCTAATGATATTCAACTCTTGAGCAAGGAGGTCACTATAAGGAAATTAAGAAAGCCCTCTTTGATATGTCTCTATTAAAAGCATTAGGAAGTGATGGTTTTCACGACTTATTCTTTCAGAATCAATAGGATCATTCTTGTAGCACTAGTTGTAATTAGGTCAAGATGGTTTTTTTGGGAAAGCTATTGATTCAAATTTGAACAATAATTTAATCGTTATTATTCCCAAGGTTCAAAACCCTAAAAGTTTTTCTCAATTCTGGCCTATAAGTTTATGCACTGTCCTTTATAAACTGGTGATGAAACTTATCGCCAACTGGTTTAAAGTAGTTTTTCCAAGGATAATTGCACATGACAAGTTGATGTCGTAGCAGGAAGGAATATCACAAATAATGTTCTTATAGCTCAAGAGGTAATTCATTCTATGAAAAGTAAGCAGAAAAACAGAAATTGGATGGCTATTGAAATTGATCTAGAAAAGGCTTATGACTAGGTTCAATGGGAATTTATTGATGCATCTCTCCATGCTACAGGTATACTTGACTTTCTTCGTAATTTTTTTATGTCTGCTACCATGTCTTCTTCTATGTAGATCTTGTGGAATGGAGTTCAAACTCCAAAATTTTTCCTTACAAGAGGTATTCGACAGGGGTGTTCACTATCTGTATACCTTTTCATGTTGTGAATGGTGTAACATCCCGCCCCGCGAAGTTTAGTACTAGAGTATTGTTAATTGAAATAAGGCTTATAGTGTGACCCCTGAGTAAGGAAAGGGTTAAAAATTTATTAAGTACTTAAGGTCTACGAATGCGCCCTTGGGCGAAGCCCTGAAAAAGGCAAGCTTTAAGGTTTGGCGAACTTTTCGATAGAGTATACTCGCCCTAGCAGATAGATGAAAATAGTGAGACCTATTGTTATACCCCTAATTTGATAGGAACAATAAATATATTGTTATCTTATTCTCTTATTAAACTATTTAGTTGGCCTAATGAGGATTAGTTCAAAATAGGCAAAGTTTCTAAAAATGAAAGGATATGCATTTAAGATGAGAGAGAAAACTATTACTCACGATTACCGAAGGAAAGTTAGTGGAGGGAAATAAGTTTGTCCACTAAGTTTTCCATTCGTGTGCATCTCTATAAAGCCAACCTTAGCTTTCTAAAAAAGTTTTATACTTTCTGTAACATCTCGATTTTGGGTCTAGTCGAAACAGTAGTTTCGGGACCACAAATCTGACGGAGAAAAGTCCCTTTTAATTATATTTGTATGGTCTACAATTTTATGGAACAATTTCGTGAAAATTTCGTTCGAAAATTTTGACTTTTGGGCACTCAATTTAGTCAAAGGACTAAATTGCAAAAAGTGCAAAACTTGAATTCTATATGTTAGAGGTGTCCAATTGCTATGAGGTTTTAAATTAGAGGTCCTTGAATGGTAATTAGACCATTGATTAAGTTGGTGGACAAAAATGGAAATGGTTTGGTATGTTTTTAAAGTTTTTCATTAAGGGCATTTTAGTAATTTGGTAATTAAATGAATTAAAAAGCCAAATTAAATGTCCATTTTCTTCCTCATGGCCGAAATTCACAAGGGAGAAGCCATAACTAGGGTTTGGCCACTTCCAAGCTTGATTGTAAGTCTGTTCTAGCCCGATTTTTAAAGCTCTTTACGTTTTTGAAGTCGTTGTAACTCGATCTTTCTATTTCTACCATCAATTTGAAGAGATGTCAAGGTCTAGAATTTTACCCATGATGGATGTTTGTGTATTTTAATGTCTAATCGTAGAAAATGCATGTTTGGTGTATGATAAACGACTTTTGCTAAGTGATTTTCGGTGAAAATACCTAAAAGGATTTATTTGTAAAAGTCATAAAATATGGTGCAGAAATGTGAATGAATGAAAATTGTGGGCTATTATAAGCATGTATAAGGTTCGGCTAGGCATGTATATTGAAGAAATTTAGTACATTTCATTTTACGAGCCTAGGGACTAAATTTTAAAAATGTCAAACTTTAGGGGCAAAAATATAAATTTTGCCATAATGTGATTTTGGGCTAATTTGAATTGTATAATGATTGAATAAGTTAAATGTGATATTATAGATCAAGAAAAATGAGGTTTGGACCTAGAATGGGGGAAAAATGAGTATTTGACGATTTAGTCCTTTTCGCCATTTTTATGTCGAGGTAAGTTTGCATGTAAGTAATGCAACTTTCTAATTGTATTTATAATGTTTTGTTATTGCATTAATTGTATGATTGACTCTATGGATGAAATTGACGAAGGTTTGACAAGCGAGTAAATCTCGGTTGAACCTTATGAATAGATAGGATACAAATGTAATGGCATTAGGGTCACTAAGATTACGTGTAAGACCATATCTGGGATATGGCATTGATATGAGACTTCGTGTAAGACCATATCTGGGGTATGGCATCGATGTGAGACTTCGTGTAAGACCATAGTTGGGCTATTGGCATCGGTACAAGATTACATGTAAGACAATATCTGGGATATGGCATTGGTACAGTACTGTGTGTACGAGATGCCCAAGTATCCTTTAGTATTCCAAGTGGTTCAACAGGAAATTCAGCGGGTATGTCAAAGATGAGAATTTATGAGAATATGTTATGAGATGGTACAGGTATGTACGAAAAACTCAAAGAAAGTGAGCTCAGTATATGATGAACAATTGGTAAGACTGTGATTGAATAAGTTGTGCATATGAAGTTTAAATGACATTTATGTTGATACATGATATGTAATTCATATAATGAACTATTGATATATGACAATTATGTTGATATGTGTTATGTTGATATCAAATGACATTTATGTTCATATGCCATTTATGAAGTTTAATGACATTTATATTGATATATGTTATGTTATTCATATGATGAGCTATAGGAAAGAATGTGATTGAGTTAATTATACTCATGAAGTTTAATGACATTCATGTGGAAATATGTTGTGTAATTCATATGATGAGCTATTAGTAAGATTGGGATTGAGTAAGTTGAGTTTGTGAATTTTTAATGACATTTATGTTAATAAAGTTAATTTTATGTCAAGTGTATGAATAATGTATTGTATTATTTGCATATGAACTTACTAAGCTATATATATAGCTTACCCCCTTCCTTTCCAATATCTTTTAGGGTTATTAAGCTAGCTCGGGTTGGAGATCGTCGGAGATTCTATCACACTATCAAGCTATCACTTTGGGTATAAATGAATTCAAGCATTTTGAGTCTACGGCATGTATAGGGACTTATTCATTTTGTTAAATGTGTCATTGTGATTGTAGCCAATGTGTTGGCTTGTGATTTTCAAAGGTTTTTTTTTTTTTTTTTTTTTTTTTTTTTTTTTGGCCATGTAAGTTGGCTCATATTGGCTAACATGATTGTAAGCCTAAGTATATTCATATATGTGTCAATATCTATGGTGATATGATTATGGTATGTGGAATTTGTATGTTTGATTTAGGGCTTAATAAATGTAGTGAATATATTAGGCAAAGATATAAAGTTGATATGTTTTAACCATGAATGTGGAATCTTATAAGAATTGGTGTGGAAAGGTTGAAGTTCTAAGTTTGATAAATAATGGCATGAGGATGACATGTTATTGTCTTGGTTGTGGTTGTTTAGTTGCTCTTAAATGCTTAAATTTATGCCATGTGATGTTGTGTTGATGTATGCAAGTGAGGGTGGCAAAATGGCTTGGTAAATAGACTTGTTTTTGTCCACACGGGTAGGCACATGGGCGTGTGTCTAGGCCGTGTGTAACACACGGTCCGCCCTAGGGGCATGTGAACTGGCCATGTGTCCCATGCACCTTAATTTTGGAAAAATAGAATGTCCAGAATTGAGCACACGGGCAGAGACATGGGCGTGTGTCTCAGCCGTCTGTTCTACATGGCCTAGCACACGGGCGTGTGGCACAGTCGTGTGGCATAAGTCAGAGATCACCCCTAAATCGAACATGGTCTGAAGTACGGGCGTGTCCCAGGGTCACACAGGCGTGTAAGCCTTGCATCTAGCAAAAAATTTCTAAGTTTTATAACAATTCCCTGAGTTCTCAGTTTAGTCCCACACCACTTCCAATACATGTTTTGGGCCTCGTAGGCTCTTAATAGGGACTTCATGATCGAGTATGAGTGATTTTAATTTTGACGCAAATTTATGACTCAGGATTGTGTGAATGCTTGTGTTATAAGTCCAGTAATGCCTCCTACCCTGTTCCGGCGTCGAATACGGGTAAGAGGTGTTACACTTTTTTTGGCAATTCATACTTCCTTTCAAAATTCTCTCTGCATTTTCCAGGAAAACGTTAGAGCCAAGGCCTGTTTGAAATATTAGAGTTCACTGTAATCAGCTAACTTCACTATCGTGAAACCTGGTAAATAACGATGAAAATCTAGCTATTTTCATGATTAGTTTCGAGACCCTGGGGTTTCATGCTTTAGGGATAGACTAATGATTAAGGGAAGGAAAATTCCAAATTCTAGGTTTCTTGATTAAGTGTTCTTGAAAAGTTGTTTAGTTCTTCTAGAAAACAGGATCTGATAAGTTAACTATTTATGTTATAGCTCAAGAAACTCCCGAAAGCTCACGAGACGAGGGCAAGGGACTTGTTGTGTAGTCTCGATTGCATCTTCTGGTGAGTTCCTTCATACCCCATATATGTGTTGTACATATCTAGTTCAAGGTAAGTTTGCCTGTCTGGTAAAAAGTCCGGCTTTGCATGTCTGTGTAAGAAATGAAAGGGCTTTACTTCATGCTAAGCCATTACCCATCTTACTCTGAAAAAGGAACCATTTGGTTAGAACAAAGAAAGTGATTTCATGGCATTGCCTTCATTGCAAAGAGCATTGAACTAGCAGATTGCAATACATGAATAATGTTATGTAGCCTCTAGTAAGGCAAGTGTAATGCAAACCAGATTGGCAAAACATAACAAAGGAAAAAGAAATGAACGAACGATACAATCTCTGAACACGGACTAGGGTTTTTGGCTAGCACGAAGGAGGTTGTATACATGAATGTATGGGCATAGGATATGCACCAAAAATGTGTCCTATTCAGTTAAAGTCTGTGTAAGTTCAGTATTTGCCAATAGGTGAGCTACATGAAGTCAATTTGTATGGTGTATTCGCCAATAGGAGAATTGTATGTTCCACTTAGTTGGGAAGAGTCCTCCTGTCTGTGTGACGTATAGATATCCTAATGTTCACTCTGGAATTTACTAAGTTTTACGAACTTACTCAGTTTATCTTCCCTTCTCAAGACCACCAAAGAAGTAAAGGAACCTTCAAGGACTACGCCATAAGATACATAGTGTGTGAGGTTTCTAGTGATTTTGTATTATGCATGACGACTGAGGGTTGCGTTCAGGCTTGAAATTTGAAGAATAATATTTTGTAACTAAAAATGTATTCATCAAACTATGCTCTTTCCTTAAATCTTTACAATGAAATTATATGTTTTAAAAGTGCTTGGGTCCTTAAGCTTACATATTTTATATATTATTGCTATAGCATATACCTAACTGTTTTTGTAACCCTAAGGTTTTGCCAATTGAATTTCTGAAAGGAAAAGCCTTTAGGCCGTAACACACCATTTCTAGATCCTCATTAAGGGTCAAGAATGGGGCGCTACACATGGAATGACTAAGTCATAGAATTCATTCTGCTATCAGATAAGGAAAATGGATGCCATTACGTTTATCTCGATCAGGACCATGTTTGTCTAATCTCTTTTTTGTAGATGATCTCATTATTTTTGGCCATGCAGTGATGCAACAAGCTAAGATTATTAAGGAGATCTTGGGAAATTTTTGTAGATACTCTGGTCATCAAATCAATACAAGGAAAATGATAATCACGAAACTAACTAAAAATACGACAAAGGCAAATGTACTTATCGATAAATATCGCTCAAATCACTCAACTTTATTCTTTATTCTTTATTCTTTCAACTTTCTTCAAGTGCCTTTTCTCATATCGCTCAAACCGAATCTTCTCCTTCTCTCCCTTAATCTAGTTTTAGGGGGCTAGCCGATTACTCTCCTTTGTTGTTCTATTGCGGTTCTTCAAAAGTTCCTGACAAGTCGTCGACTCTTCGATCAACCAAGGGTGTGTCTAAGTTTGGCCTATTGCCTCCTCTCTACATCTGGACTACACGTTTGGGTAAGTGTTTCTCTTCGGGATTTAACTGTTCAAATGGTGTTGGTGATTATAAGATTGTGGTTGTATTGCGGCTAGTCGATAAGGATCGTGTATGTAATGCCCCAAAAATCCTGAAACTTTAAATTTTTATGCATTGAGGTTGGTATGTATGAGTAGCACTTAGAATATTAAATTTAAGGAATTATCGGGATTATTTGAAGTCTTAGAGATAGGGAAGACCATAGGGAAAAATTTATTTTTCTTGCTTTAGTGGACCCTAGTCTCAGGCATTACGCCTCTTAAGCATATTAAGGAAAAATAGGACACAAATGGGCTTGTGGTCCAGTGGCAAGTGGCATCACTTGGGAGCTATAAGGTGGCGTGATTGCTAGCTGAGGACTTCCAAGGTTCGAGCATTAGGAATGGTATTTTTGGAGTGTTTTATATGTATAAGTGGACAGCCAGAGTTATGTTGAATATGAACTCTTGCGTTGGAGTGTTTGAGTGGTAAAGGGAACTGAAAATAGAGGGAAATTCGGATAGGGCTAAGGTGTTACCAGGAAGGAAAGTTAGGAGATGAGGAGGGGGAAGAATTTGTGCCGAATGGGATTGTGGGGAAAGGAGTATTCGATTGTGGCTATAAAAGGAGAGGGCCGAATGCTTTGAAAGGTTCTTTGAGTTTTCATTAGTTTTTCTTTTCCCCCTTAATCGGTCTTCCTATAGCCGAATTCTCTCTATTGCCGAAATCTCCAATAGCCAAATTCTTTTTGCCTAATTCTCTCATAGCCAAACTCTCCTATTGCCAAATTACCATCATCCTTCCTTATCAAAATTCCTATTTGTGCCAAACCCTTGTTGTTTTCCTCCATTACAAATTGATTATTATCTACTCTCAGTCAAGGTTAAAAGCCGAATTTAGGCCGCAGGATCAAAAGTGGATTTGGTAAGTATTCGGTTAACCTTTTTTGTACGTTTTGCTAAAAGATAAAAGGTTATCTAACTATCTTGTCGTTAACTCTCTGATAACGAGGATAAGGTTCAAATATCGCAAGCGTGGTAGGATCGTTAGCAAGGGTAAGTGTACTCAACTCGATTGTGGTTTAAGTGAATGGCCGGATGTGAGTATAATCTATAGGGGTGACTTGTGTGGATTATGAGTCACTCAAATTTTGATGATGTATGTGTATGTGTAAGTGCAGATCTAGGGGATACTCGTGATTAGCTAAGGAAGGCTATTAGAACCCAGTGGCACATGGTAAGGTTACGGTAATGCTTCGGCTTTTGGTAAATGTTTTGATGTAGTGATTGATTGAAGGTTGGTTGGTTGTAGGTCCAAGGCTAAGGATAGTATAGAACGTCGCAGTAACTAGGTGTGTACAAACACTACACACACACACGATATCGGCAATGCCAAAAAGCCAAAAAGCCGGAAGTGGCTAAATGGGCCCGGTGGGCCCTGAGGCTAAGTTTGATGAAATTGTTTGGTTTGGTCATACGAATTGAGTTAGTCATGCATGTTACATGATTTGGAATTATTTCGGGCCTAATAGGCCATATGGATGAGATTTGGGCCTAATGGGCCGTAAGGATGTGATTTGGGCTTGATGGGCTTTATGGGGATGTAGAAAAGTATGCTAGGGTTTAATGGACTTTAGGCCTAGTTCTGAACAACTCTTAAATCGCATAAGACTTAAGTTAATAACTAAACATGTCTGTGGACAAGTCGCTGGGTTAGAGTGTGGCAACAGACATATGCATGTCTAGGATTGGATCTAGGGAGAGCTTGGTACTTAAGCGATCCTAGTGGCCCACCTCCTCTTCTCTGGAATCTTACCTGGTACAGAGTGTCTGTTCGCTTTAGCCGTAAGGACTTGTCAATGGGCTAAAGTTCATAACTAAAACCCGAGAGGGACCAAATACCCCTAATTTGGAAATTACCGAAATATCTTTAGATTTGTAAAATTACTAAAATACCCCTAATTTAGAAATTACCGAAATATCCTTTGATTTGTAAAATTACTAATATACCCCTAATTTGGAAATTACCGAAATATCCTTAGATTTGTAAAATTACTAAAATACCCCTGATTTGTAAAATTACAAGAATACCTCTAATTTGCAGAATTACCAAAATATCCCTGATTTACAAAATTTCCAAAGTACCCATGTTTTGCAAAATTTCCTAAATACCCTTGTAGGGTAGAATTACGAAAATACCCCTGGGTAGGGAAATGACTAAAATACCCCTAGGTGCTTAAAGTGTGAAATATATGTTGCACTTGGGTGGGTTTTGATGATACGGAGGAAGATTTGAGGATCGCATAGTCGTTTGACGACCGTGGATCCACCGGTTGCTTTAAGCCCATTATAGCAGCTTTGCTGCAACGTTTGAGTGGTGCCGCTGCTGGTGCTACCTTTGGTGTGTAGGGATGGGTGGGTTGATACTTATATCCCCACAGGTGTGTAGGGTTGGAAAGGAAATGGTGTGCAGGGTTGGAATTGGGATGGGTGCATTGCATTCATGTGACTCTGATGTGGTATGAGGTCATTGTGGGCTAAGGCCTAAGACTACTGATTTTGATAGGGTTTAGGCCCAATGTAATATTTGCATGTTGATTTGATTGCCAAGGGTCATACACACTGAGTTTCGAAACTCACACCCTTTTTATTAAATGTTTCAGGTGATCCTCAGTAAACAGCTCGACGTGGAAGAAGACTCGGAGATGGCCATACTACAAGATATTTAGAGGTTTTAATTATTTTTTCAAAAGACATGATTTTAATTGTTTTATTTTCATTGGATGTAATAAGGCCTTGTACTCTGTTTTGACTTTGGATTTTGAGTTTCGTTGTTTCAATTGTTTACTTAATTATTAAACCTGAGTACTTTCTTATGTTTAAACATGGTTTTCGGAATACTTAAAATAATTAAATGGGCTTTTATCATTACTTAACAAGATTCAAGGATTTTGGGCTTTTAGGCCTTAAACTTTAACATAGCAAATTTATTTTGAATTGTGCCTGTGATGTGACATTCCCGGATTCGGCCATAACGTCTGGACCGGGTTTAGGGTGTTACAGTGTAGTTGATTCTAGTTGGGAATCAAGGGCAACAAACCAATTAGTGTTCAGTCAAGGATTCGGAGAACGTGGATCTTAGCTAGTTTCGCAAAGAGGTGTGTATTTTTACCCTGTATCTGATATTCAGCTGATAAGCCGATGGTGTTTAACTTTGTGCTCTGTTGATGATTGGTTGAAAAGCCGAAAGTGTGTATTCCACACTGATTGGTCTGTAGATCAGCAAAAGCTGAAAAGCCGAAAGATTGGGCTTTTGGGCCACATGAGTGTGCGAACACTCATGTGATCAATCAAGCTTACGAAACGTGGGTCGGAATGGTACATGGGCCCGCATGGGTAAACTTCACTATTAAGTGAGACGTAAAAAGACTTGTCATGTCGCGCACATGGCTTAGCAAGTTCTGGGCCTCGTTGGGCCGAAGTGGGCTGTGTGGGCCCAGTAGGCTTCTGGGCCCACACGGATAAAATGTATGTGTTGCGGTAAGTGTTGTTTGGACTGTGACGTTTGTATAATATTGGTTATTTCTGGGCTAATTGGGCCACACGAGCGTGTGGGCCCACTTGGGCCGAGTAATGGCCTTACGCCTATTTACACTGTTGTGACTGTTTAGGTTACTTAAGTTACTCGAAGCGACGGTGGACCTTCTGTTTGGTGCCCGGTTTGCAAAATTACCAAAATACCCCCGATTTGCAAAATTATTGAAATACCCTCGATTTGTGAAATTACTGAAATACCCCCGATTTGCAAAATTATCGAAATACCCCCAGTTTGCAAAATTACCAAAATAACCCCAACTTGCAAAATTACCAAAATACCCCAGTTTACAAAATTACTGAAATACCCCCAGTTTGGAAAATTACCGAAATACCTCCAGTTTGAAAAATTACTGAAATACCTCTGTAGGGTAGAATTACCAAAATACCCCTATATGGTAGGATTACTGAAACACTCGTACAGGGTAAAATGACTATGAGTTTGACTGATTTGACTGTGGTCGTGTGACTGATATGCTTTTAATATGTGTGTAAATGATTGTTACCGAGCATGGCCATTTTGCATACACGTGTAAGGATTGGGTATGACATACAAGACATATTGCATGGGGTTGGGGCATTAATACGGAGGAAGTTCTGATAGGATCGCACGGGTTGCATGACGACTGTGGATCCAGTATTGATTTGTTAAGGTCATACGAGTCGCATGAAACAACTGTGGGCCGACAGACAACTTAAGCCGTGCAATCTGATTATGGCTCTATGCCAACCTAAACATGGCTTCGTGCCAATAGCTTTGTGCCAATCGTACTTACCCGTGGCTATGTGCCTAACATATATATCAATGACTCTGTGTTGATCATATTTACCCAAGGCTATGTGTCGATTATATTACCGCCGCTGATGGCTATGTGCCAAACATAATAAAGTTACTGATGGCTTTGTGCCAATTATAATACAGCTACTGAACGCTTAGAGCTGTACATATGTAACATCCCAAACCCGGTCAATACGCCACGACCGAATCTGGCATGCCACGAAGGAAAATGTTTTGAAGAAAATCAAGTTAACGATTAAATTTTAGCGAAAAACTCTTTGTAGTTCTATGTTTGTAGAAATCAGGTGTATAATAAGTTTTAAACTGATAATTTTCTTTGAAATTCCGTAAATAAATATTTAAAACATAGTTGTAAATCCATGGATTAGAAAACCTTTTATAATTTAAAAGAAACCAAAGCGAATAGTTTGAAAACCGTTTCTAATTGAAATTTGGGAACTTGAGTTTTGGAAAATAGTATGAGTTATCGAAAACACTTAAGATGTTAAATTTTATAAAATAATTTATGTTACCCGATGGTAACGGTTTGAAAACTATCGCGTTTTGTATTATAGAAAACTTTGTGCACATACCATTAATTAAACCATATAATTTGTAAGCCATATTTAAATCAAATCCAAATCATATAAATAATCCAAAACATAATTAAACAGGCCTTATTACAAATCCATAAAAAATGAAAACCAAATTAAAATAAAGTACCCAAATGGAAGTTCATGTAAAACCAAATTTTATTGCATGGCCTCCTCGAGTTCATCCGGCTCCTCATCCGCAAATTTACGCATTACCTGAAAAGGTAAGGGAGAAGGTGAGTCACCAAGACTCAGTGCATAATCCCTCTCCCGGGTAATTGCCACGTACTTACACAAATTATAACCGAGTAATATATATATGATGCACCCAACCTAGCCATCCGTAACTCCTTTTTCTAACCCGTGTGGTACCAAACCACTGGTGGTGCCAAACCACTGGTGACCAAAGTCACGATATTCAATATTGTGATACCAAATCATTGGTGACCCAAAGTCACAAATAATCAAATTGTGGGGCCAACCCACTTGTGATACCAAATCACTGGCGACGATCCCAATACATCAAATGTGGGGCCAACCCACGGTGGTGTGAAACCACGGGACGAGTCGCTATGAGGTGCCAAACCTCTGGTGTCCCAAAGACACAAATGTGATACCAAATCACTGGAGGTGCCAAACCTCTGGTGTCCGAAGACACGAATATCAATCTCCCCCTCCTCTCATATTGCCCATACCAATGCAATAGATAAACAAATCATGTCAATATACTCTGATATGAACATATAACCAATACATAACTTAGATCGTGATTTTAAACAACGTATAGCATCATCATATCGAAACGGACTTACCCGTATCCTTGCTCATACCCATCAAGGTAACATATCAGTATCTCATAAATTTCGGCTTAAAAAACATGAATAGTTATTTAACACACACACACACATATATATATATAAACCGAGTTATAAAGTGTGTAAGGTACACACCTTTCACCAACGCAAAAACTAACTTTCGGAGATCCGATCTACCGCACTAGATCACCTTGTCCTACATTCGGCCAAACCACAATATTTTAATCAAAACCATTTAGCCAACATCACATCTAAATCCCCATAGCCTTATTATTTATCCTCAAAAAGAATAATGAATCATGAATTCTTACCACTTGACTTACCAACTTCGTTTGCTAAAGGAAAGGCTTAAATAAATTGCTTCCGAAGTCCCAAAGAGCCTAAAAGAATAATCGGTTCCTAAAAATGGGTAGAACTTTGCAAATAAATGCCCAAAGATTCGGCCTTTGTCCACAAGAAAACGACTTAGAAAGGAGAAAGAAACAAAGGAAAAACAGCCATGAACACTTACCCTCTTCCAAAACCGATTGAAGAGAACCAAAATGAATGCCTACCCTTAATGATATTCGGCCAAAACAATACTAAAAGGGAGTGGGAAGTTTCGGCAATATGGTTATGAAAGAAGAAAGCAATTGATATGTGAATGAAAAGTAAGGAAGTATGTGAGTAGAAAAGAGAATAAAATAAATGAGAGAGAGAGGATTCGGCTTAAGCAACAATGGAAGTAAAGAAAAGAGAGTTTGGGGAAGAAAGAGGTTCGGCCAAATGAAAGGAAAAGGAAATGTGTTTGAGCAAATATCAAAAGAAGAAAAGAGAGAGATGGGAGAAAAAGGTTCGGCCAAGCACCTAGTTTACCGAAAAGAAAAGTGCACAAAATGTAAAAATGAGTTTTCGGTTTCAAAAGGAAAAATGAGTGAAAGAAAATAGTATTTGGTTCAAACAAAATGAGAGCTAAAACCAAAAGTAAAATTGCACAAAATGCTTATGGTGCATTCGGCCAAAGAGGGATTTGTTTGGAGAGGAAGAGAAAAATATGCCAAAAGGTGCACAAATGCTAAAGTTGACCAACTATCCTCCCCCAAACCTCCTATCAATATTCGGCCACCCCCTAGCCATACATGCCGTCCACATACATGCACTAAAGGCCTTGGAATAGTTTCCAAAACATCTTCCTTAAGCCAAGCCTTATGTCCCACCATCCTTCCATAACCTTAAGATTCCTTTCCCAAAGTATAAACTTTCCTAAACCAATATTCAACTTACCAAAAATTTGAAAGTCCAACCTTCCATATGTAAAGCTTGACCGTCCATTAATGCTAGGATGTACAAAAATACAATCCTCAAAATGCCTTCCATGCTACTCGAACCATTTCCCTCATGCCACCTTTCATGCATCTTAACCACCATGCCACTAACTCCCTTGTGCTAGAATTTAACACTTAAATTGACTTAAGTGTCAAGTTCACTAAATCCACTTCACTAAATTTTCAATACTAAAAATTATTCTAGCTTAGCCAATAATTCCAAATTTTCACACTATTCGAGCTAACACAAATAACAAGATGATACTCTAATATTTTTAGGATGTTACAATTCTACCCCCTTAAGAAAATTTCGTCCTCAAAATTACCTGATCAAAAGAGTTGAGGATACTGCTACCTCATCATATCCTTCGGTTCCCACGTAGCTTCTGCCACGCCATGATTCTGCCACAAAATCTTTACTAAAGGAACTGACTTCTTGCGCAAAACTTTTACGTCTCGATCTAGAATCTGCACAGGTTTCTCTTCCACCGTCAAATCTGGATTCACCTCTATTTCCTCTACTGCCACGACATGCGATGGATCAGAATGATAGCATCTAAGCATGGAGACATGGAACACATCGTGAATCTGACTCAGTTCTGCTGGCAACTCGAGCTGATAAGCTACTGGTCCCACTCGTCTCAACACCTTATACGACCCAAGAAACCTTGGACTTAACTTCCCTTTTCTCCCAAATCTTAACACTTTCTTCCATGGCGAGACCTTTAGAAAAACTTTGTCACCCACGGCAAACTCTATATCCCTCTGTTTGAGATCGGCATACGACTTTTGCCTATCCGAAGCTTCCTTCGCAGATTTGAGCCCGAATCATCTTAACCTTATCCTCGCCTCTCGCAACCAACTCGGTCCTAACATCCGATGTTCACCCAACTCGATCCAACATGTAGGTGTGCGACACCTCCTACCATACAACGCCTCATATGGTGCCATCTTAATGCTTGCCTGATAACTATTATTGTATGTGAACTCAGCTAACGGCAAAAACTCTTCCCAGCTGCCTCTGAAGTCCAAAACACATCCTCTCAACATATCCTCTAAAATCTGTATAACTCTTTCCAACTGTCCATTAGACTGTGGATGAAATACGGTACTAAAATCCAACCGCGTACCCAAAGCCTAATGTAACGCTCTCCAAAACCTCGACGTAAATCTTGGATCCTCTCGAGATGATCGACACCGCACACACCGTGCAACCTCACTATCTCCGCTACATACAACTTAGCTAACCTCTCAAGCGAGTAATCCACCTCACCCGGAATGAAATGAGTGACTTAGTCGACGCGATCCACAATCACCCAAATCAATCCTTCTTACTAGGCGTAAGAGGTAATCCATCGACAAAGTCCATAGTGATCCTTTCCCACTTCCATCGTGGAATCTTCACCGGCCGAAGTAACCCGGATGGTAATCGATGTTCAGCCTTGACTTGGCGACACGCCGGACATTTACCCACAAACTCGATTACCTCGCGCTTGGACTCAGGCCCAAAATCGCTTCCTTAAATCTCGATACATCTTGCTACCTCCGGGATGCATAGCGTATGGGCCGCTATGTGCATCCCAAGAATCCTTTACCTCAACTCAACATCCTTCGCATACAAGCTCTCCTTTAAAACACAAAACTCCATCACTGGACAAACTATAATCCTATAAACCTCCATTCTGAACCCGCAACCTCCGATCATTCAAACCATCATCTTTTAACTGTTTATCCTTGATTTGCTCTAACCAAGTCTGCTTGATTTGCAATTCAGCCATAAGACTCCCATCGTCATATAAGCTAAGACGAGCAAACATCGATCTTAAGTCAGATACAACCTTACGGCTCAACGCGTCTGCCACCATGTTAGCCTTGCCCGGATGATACTCAATCGAACAGTCGTAGTCCTTTAACAACTCAATCCATCTACGCTGTCTCAAGTTCAAATCCTTCTGAGTCAAAAGATACTTAAGACTCTTGTGATCCGTGTAGACTATCGACTTCTCTCTGTACAAATAGTGTCTCCATATCTTCAAAGCAAAAACCACAGCAGCTAATTCCAAGTCATGCATCGGATAATTAACTTCATATGGTCTCAATTGTCGAGATGCATAAGCCACTATCTTCCCTTCTTGCATCAGCACACATCCCAAACCAGTATGTGATGCATCACAGTAAACCGTGAATTCCTTGCCTGCCTCAGGTTGAATCAAAATCGGAGCTTCTGTCAGAATCTTCTTCAACTTGTCGAAACTTCCTTGCTATTTCTCGGTCCAAATGAATGGAACTCCTTTCCTCAATAACTTGGTCATAGGTGCGGCGATCAAAGAAAATCCTTCCACAAATCTTCGATAATACCCCGCCAAACCTAGAAAACTCCGAATCTCAGCCACTGACTTAGGCGGCTTCCAATCCAACACTGCCTTAATTTTCTGAGGATCCACTCTAATCCCCTCAGCTGATACTACATGACCCAAGAAAGTCACCTCCTTAAGCCAGAACTCGCACTTATTAAATTTAGCATACAGCTGCTTTTCCCTCAGAATCTGCAACCCTACTCGCAAATGCGCATCATGCTCCTCCTCTGACTTTGAGTATACCAAAATATCGTCTATAAATACCACAAGAAACTGATCCAAAAACAGCTGGAATACCCGATTCATCATATCCATGAATGCTGCCGGTGCGTTAGTCAACCCAAACGGCATTACCAGAAATTCATAGTGCCCATACCGAGTACGAAATGCCATCTTATGGATATCAGCCTCTTTCACCTTTAGCTGATGATATCCAGACCTTAAATCAATCTTGGAGAAAACTGCTACCCCTTAAACTGATCAAACAAGTCATCTATCCTCGGCAAAGGATACTTGTTTTTAGTCGTCAGCTTATTCAATTGGCGGTAGTCTATACACATCCGCATCGTACCATCTTTCTTCTTGACAAAAAATACCGGCGCTCCCATGGCGAAACACTTGGTCGAATAAAACCTCGATCCAACAACTCCTGAATCTGAGCCTTTAATTCCACTAATTCCTTCGGTGCCATCCTATACGGAGTAATAATAGAAACCGACGCAGCCTGTGTAATGATCTATACCAAATTCAACTTCACGATCCGGAGGCGATCCGGTTCTTCTTACGAAATACGTCAAAGATATTCCTTTACCGTTCGAACATTCCCTACAGTAAACTCCTTAGCCTCCAACACACACACATGGACCACAAACGCCTCACAGCCCTTTCTGACCAACTTTTCCGCTTTAAATGCAGATACCATGCTGGATAGATAATCTCTTCTATTACCTATCATAACCACTTCTTCGCCATCAGCTGCCTTCAAAACCATGCGCTTAGCAGTGCAATCCAAACTTGCTTGGTACTTGACCAACCAATCCATCCCGAGAATCAGATCAAACTCCCCAAATGGCAGTTCCATCAGATCAGCTACGAACACTACCTCTTGGAGTTCTAGAGGTACATCTCTATATAGCTTATTTACTTCTACAGAGTGACCTAGAGGGCTAAGTACGGTCATCTTCCTAGAAGTAGTCTCAGAATCTAAGCTCATGGTCTTTACTATGCTACTAGCAACATACGAATGTGTCAAACCCACATCTATCAAAGAGTATATGGCACACCAAAGATTAAGAACGTACTGGTTATAATGTCCGGTGCATCTCCCTTCTCTCGATGTCTCGCTGCGTACACCAAACCAGGCTGTCTTGCCTCAGCGTTGCCAGCACCTCTGCCAGATGCTCCTTAGCCTCGACCAGAACCATTACTTCCTCTACCATTACCACGACCTCTCTGCGGTGGTGATCCTTCCCTTCTGAACTGAGCACGACCTTGACCCTCAGACTGATTCCTGGCTAGCTTTCGTGGACAATCTCTCACACGATGATCCAACGAGCCACACTCGAAACATCATTTCCCTTCGGTCCAACATTCTCCCCAATGAAATTTCCCACATCGGTTACACCGTGCTGGTCCCTGATTAGCAGTAACAGGCCTCTCGGACTGATTTGGCCCACTCTGCCTAGCCCTCTTCTGAGAATTACCGGCTGACCCGGATGATCCATAACCTCTCTTATGCTTATTCCGGTCCTAACTCTGTCTTCCAGATTCCTTTATTCCTTCAGCTATCTTAGCCTTTTCAACTAAAGCAACAAACTCTCGCTCTTGATGTGGAGCAATCAGCAATCTCAGCTCGTCCCTTAAACCATCCTCGAACCGAACACATCGCTCGTGCTCCGAAACCACGATACCTCCAGCATACCGACTCAATCTTAAAAATTTCACCTTATATTCTGATACGGACTTACTCCCCTGGACCAAACTCAGAAATGCCTTACGCTGCACATCAATGTAATTAGACCCCACGTATTTCCGCTGATACGCTGCCTTGAAATAATCCCAAGTGAGATCCTCCGCTGCAGCACTATTTCGTACCGTGAGCCACCACTGATATGACTCATCCCAAAGAAGCAACACAATCCCTTTCAGCTTGTCCTCAGCATTCAGATCCAAGTCATCCATGATTTGCTCCGTCGCCTCTAGCCAATATTCAGCCGCACTAAGAGCTACACCTGAAACACCTCGAAATACCTCTGCTTCATTGGATCGGAGTCGCTCGGATACAGATTTTCGAGCTCCCGTGCCTCCACCCATTCCAGCTACCCTCTGAAGGACTCGTAGCACCGCCTGAGATACTACGTCATCCCCCGTTTGGTCCTGATGCTCAACTCCAACCGCTGGTGGTGGGGGTACCTCATTTTCGGATCCTTGACCAGACCTCACTAGTTCAGACACAGCCATCCTACCACGACCGTATCCACGAGTAATACGACCTCGACCTCGAGTACTCATGTCTAAAATCTCGACTTATCTGATTTAAAAGTGTTATGCATGAGTCATTATTCTACTTTCTTTAAAACAAAGTTTTATGAATAATTTTAATAAGAGATTGTTTCGCGAGTACATCCAACCTATAGTTTTGGGTCTCTAGAGTAGTTCCTACTACTATTCAGTCATGCCAACATCATCATATCATATCATCAAAATCAACGGTTTGATGTACTTACGAGTATGGGATTGATGCCGAGACTCTGGGCCACGCCTTTCCAACCATAAAATTTTCAACAAAAACATTTTAAAACCATACTTTAAAACATTTTGGGCCTCGGGCCCACAGCCGAGCTTTTGAACTTGGCTCTGATACCAATTTGTTACACCTCAAACCCGGTCAATACGCCACGACCGAATCTGGCATGCCACGAAGGAAAACGTTTTGAAGAAAATCAAGTTAACGATTAAATTTTAGCGAAAAACTCTTTGTAGTTCTATGTTTGTAGAAATCAGATGTATAATAAGTTTTAAACTGATAATTTTCTTTGAAATTCCGTAAATAAATCTTTAAAACATAGTTGTAAATCCATGGATTAGAAAACCTTTTATAATTTAAAAGAAACCAAAGCGAATAGTTTGAAAACCATTTCTAATTGAAATTTGGGAACTTGAGTTTTGGAAAATAGTATGAGTTATCGAAAACACTTAAGATGTTAAATTTTATCAAATAATTTATGTTACCCGATGGTAACGATTTGAAAACTATCGCGTTTTGTATTATAGAAAACTTTGTGCACATACCATTAATTAAACCATATAATTTGTAAGCCATATTTAAATCAAATCCAAAGCATATAAATAATCCAAAACATAATTAAACAGGCCTTATTACAAATCCATAAAAAAATGAAAACCAAATTAAAATAAAGTACCCAAATGGAAGTTCATGTAAAACCAAATTTTATTGCATGGCCTCCTCGAGTTCATCCGGCTCCTCATCCGCAAATTTACGCATTACCTGAAAAGGTAAGGGAGAAGGTGAGTCACCAAGACTCAGTGCATAATCCCTCTCCCGGGTAATTGCCACGTACTTACACAAATTATAACCAAGCAATATATATATGATGCACCCAACCTAGCCATCCGTAACTCCTTTTTCTACCCCGTATGGTACCAAACCACTGGTGGTGCCAAACCACTGGTGACCGAAGTCACGATATTCAATATTGTGATACCAAATCACTGGTGACCCAAAGTCACAAATAATCAAATTGTGGGGCCAACCCACTTGTGATACCAAATCACTGGCGACGATCCCAATACATCAAATGTGAGGCCAACCCACGGTGGTGTGAAACCACTGGGACAAGTCGCTATGAGGTGCCAAACCTCTGGTGTCCCAAAGACACAAATGTGATACCAAATCACTGGTGACCAAAGTCACGAATAATCAAGTTGTGGGGCTAACCCACTTATGATACCAAATCACTGGCGACAATCCCATATCTCAAAAGTGGGGCCAACCCACGGTGGTATTAAACCACAGGGACGAGTCGTTATGAGGTGCCAAACATCTGGTGTCCCAAAGACACAAATGTGATACCAAATCACTGGAGGTGCCAAACCTCTGGTGTCCGAAGACACGAATATCAATCTCCCCCTCCTCTCATATTGCCCATACCAATGCAATAGATAAACAAATCATGTCAATATACTCTGATATGAACATATAACCAATACATAACGTAGATCGTGATATTAAACAACATATAGCATCATCATATCGAAACGGACTTACCTGTATCCTTACTCATACCCGTCAAGGTAAAATATCAATATCTCATAGTTTTCTGCTTAAACAACATGAATAGTTATTTAACACACACACACACACACACATATATATATATATATATATATATAAACCGAGTTATAAAGTGTGTAAGGTACACACCTTTCACCAACGCAAAAACTAACTTTCGGAGATCCGATCTACCGCACTAGATCACCTTGTCCTACATTCGGCCAAACCACAATATTTTAATCAAAACCATTCAGCCAACATCACATCTAAATCCCCATAGCCTTATTATTTATCCTCAAAAAGAATAATGAATCATGAATCCTTACCACTTGACTTACCAACTTCGTTTGCTAAAGGAAAGGCTTAAATCAATTGCTTCCGAAGTCCCAAAGAGCCTAAAAGAATAATCGATTCCTAAAAATGGTTAGAACTTTGCAAACAAATGCCCAAAGATTCGGCCTTTGTCAACAAGAAAACGACTTAGAAAGGAGAAAGAAACAAAGGAAAAACGGCCATGAACACTTACCCTCTTCCAAAACTGATTGAAGAGAACCAAAATGAATGCCTACCCTTGATGATATTCGGCCAAAACAATACTAAAAGGGAGTGGGAAGTTCGGCAATATGGTTATGAAAGAAGAAAGCAATTGATATGTGAATGAAAAGTAAGGAAGTATGTGAGTAGAAAAGAGAATAAAATAAATGAGAGAGAGAGGATTCGGCTTAAGCAACAATGGAAGTAAACAAAAGAGAGTTTGGGGAAGAAAGAGGTTCGGCCAAATGAAAGGAAAAGGAAATGTGTTTGAGCAAATATCAAAAGAAGAAAAGAGTGAGATGGGAGAAAAAGGTTCGGCCAAGCACCTAGTTTACCGAAAAGAAAAGTGCACAAAATGTAAAAATGAGTTTTCGGTTTCAAAAGGAAAAATGAGTGAAAGAAAATAGTATTTGGTTCAAACAAAATGAGAGCTAAAACCAAAAGTAAAATTGCACAAAATGCTTATGGTGCATTCGGCCAAAGAGGGATTTGTTTGGAGAGGAAGAGAAAAATATACCAAAAGGTGCATAAATGCTAAAGTTGACCAACTATCCTCCCCCAAACCTCCTATCAATATTCGGCCACCCCCTAGCCATACATGCCGTCTACATACATGCACTAAAGGCCTTGGAATAGTTTCCAAAACATCTTCCTTAAGCCAAGCCTTATGTCCCGCCATCCTTCCATAACCTTAAGATTCCTTTCCCAAAGTATAAATTTTCCTAAACCAATATTCAACTTACCAAAAATTTGAAAGTCCAACCTTCCATATGTAAAGCTTGACCGTCCATTAATGCTAGGATGTACAAAAATACAATCCTCAAAATGCCTTCCATGCTACTCGAATCATTTCCCTCATGCCACCTTTCATGCATCTTAACCACCATGCCACTAACTCCCTTGTGCTAGAATTTAACACTTAAATTGACTTAAGTGTCAAGTTCACTAAATCCACTTCACTAAATTTTCAATACTAAAAATTATTCTAGCTTAACTAATAATTCCAAATTTTCACACAAATATACTAAGTACACAATAACAATCATATCCGAGCTAACACAAATAACAAGATGATACACTAATATTTTTAGGATGTTACAACATATATACTAGCAGCTTTGGTGCGATTTCGGTTAGGGCTGCAACCGGTAATAACAGTGGTGTGCTGGCTGAGTGGGTCGATTTTATCCCCACGCAAGTGTAGGACTGGTACGGGTGGTGTGCTGGCTGGATCGGGGTGGGATGCATCCCCATACTATTGCATATTTGTTATGAGATCTATCACTGTACTGGGCTTAGGCCCACTTGTTCTGTTATTGGTTCTGGCTAGGCCCAATTGATTCTGTTATGGGTTGTGACCCAAATGATATTGTAGTGGGCTTTGGCCCATGTATGCTCTGATATGTATTGTACTATTACTGATAAAAGGGCTTTGGCCCAGACTGTTTAGGTTTCTTTTCTGTATACTGACTGTTACTCTAGTAAGGGGATTACACACTAAGTTTTCGTAAACTCACCCCGTTTTTAACTGTGCAGGTAATCCCCAGCCTTAGACGGATCGGTGCTGCGAAAGACTCGAAAAAGGCCACACACTACTTGTGTTTTCCATTTTAATTATTTACATTCAAGTATTTTGATGTGGGTTGTAATAAGGCCTCTTCAAGCTTCTGAATTTTAACTATGGGTCGTTCTTTACTTTGAATTATATCCGTTAGAAGTAAATCACAGTTTTCCAAAATGCTAACTGCTTTTAAAACAACACTACATTTTCACAACATTTTTGAAATGGTTTCGCGACTTAATCTTTTTCGTAAATGAATTACTTTCAAAATTAGCTTCCGTAACTGAAAAGATGTTTTGGGATTAAAACTAATAATTTTTTAATGTACCATGAAACATCCTACACCCGGCCCACGGGCCTGAACCGGATCTGGTATGTTCCTTAAGAAAATCGGTTTCAAAATTCTTTGTTACTTAGAGAAAATTTGTGTATTTTGAGAAAAAAATTGGTTTGGGTTGGGCTTAGATTGAAAGCCCACTTGTCTTACTTAGAAATCTTTTAATTAGGGTGACAAAATAATTTAGGGTTTTAAATAATTAATTCTACTAGGACTTTAAATCCAAAAATAGTTCGTAACATAGTAAATAAAAATTTAAACAGAAATAAAGAAATTCAACTTGGGCCTTATGGCCTTATTACATCAAATAAAACCCAATAATAAAATTAAAAGTACTTAAAAAAATATAATGTCCAAATGAAGTAAAATAATCCTTCTTGAGCATGGCCACCACTAAGCTCCTTCCGCCTTCCGGTCCCATTGCTGTGCATCACCTGAAAAATAGCCCCACAATGGGGTGAATCAACAGACTCAATGTGCACACAATACTAACATTCAACAAATCAGGCATACAAGTTCATACCAGGTTCATATTCATATACAATTAAATGATGCAACCCAAACCCAAGCCTATTTATCCATCCGCTACACACCACCCGTACACGCCAATCACACACCGTGGGGACTACTAAGTCAACCCTCCATCCGCTACACACCATCGGCGCGATCATTTGCGATCGACGTGCTCATCGCCCATATAATTTGTGTCATTAAACACCATATTCAGATAATGTAACCGAAGTTACCAAATTCAGATAATGTAACTGAAGTTACCATATTCAAATTATGTGACCGTAGTCACCATATTCCGTTGGTGAGACCGAAGTCAACTCCTTCTTCCCTTTTCACATATAACCCGAAATGCCCCAAATATTATTATATCATGCATAACATACTTATTTCTCATTCATGTTACTATTCACATGTTCAAAATATATCATATTCGTAATCCTATCAGAAGTAGGAAACGTACCTGGGTACTCTTTACCACATTTGTGGTACTTAGCCACATTCTCATTCTTATGCATATTCATATATTAAAAATAATTGCCATAATATATCGAAAGTTAGTGTGAGTACACACCTGATTCGCTTAATAGATTCCTTGAATTCCCGAAGAGAATCGATCACAGATTTAGATCTCAAATCCTACAATAGTTAATCACTTACTATTTAAAAGACCATTCGGCCCTTTTTCCAAATACAACTAGGATTTGTATTACTTACCTTTGATGCCGATTTGATGATTATTCAGATCCTAGAATAGATCCTTGCTTCCTTGATGTTTGTCGAAAATCCTACAGCCATATGTTTAGATTTAATCTAACTTTAACACATACAATATGGCCTTTGGCCGTTATATACAGTGTGCCTTACCTTAAATCCTTGAATTCCCGAAACTCTTTCCTTGATTCCTTAGATCCAAATCCCAAATCCTTCCTTTAATATTCGGCCAAGACAATAATAACATTAGTCCTTATGTTTCGGCTTAAAGAAGAGAGTAAATCGATAATCACGAGATTCTTACCTTTAGTATGGAAGTCGACAGATCTTTCCTGACACCACTTCAGAGATTCGGTTAAAAACTTGATGAACAATCGGCTAGGTTGGATTTTATTTTCGGTTTTAAATAAAAGGGAGAGATGGCTAGGGGATTCGGCTAGACAAAAGAAAAGAGAAGAGAACCCTAAAAATTTCGGCAAAGATGAGGAGGAAGCAAAAATTGATGAGTAGCCCTCCTGCCTTCCTTTTATAGCCGAAATTATCAGCTAGGGAGTCCCTTACTTGGACACCATTCCTCTATCTGATAGCTTTATCTTTTATTTATCATAAATAAAAGAGTTTAATCCATTATTTAACTCCTCTGAATAATCCTAAAAAAATCCTCTATTATCTTCATAAATTGCCGAATTTTAAAGGGATTTAAACTCCCTTTTTTTCTAGAAGCCTTGCCGTCCACTCTTAGCCTTCTGGAAGCAAAAATAAAACTTTATTTATTTGCTTCCCTTGTGACTCGAACCCAGGCCCATGCCTTTTGCACATGGCGCCATTTCCATAGGCCCTAAGTGCCATCTTCAGGCCACTTTTCCTAGCCCGTTTGTGTGTCAAATTTCACCAACTTTTTCTTTTAGGGCCTCATTGCCCTAATTTCCTATTTTAAACTTTGAAATTTGACATTTCTGCATCATTTCTAAGTTTCCTAAAATTTTTGATCGGTTCTGTTTACTTGCCATTTTCTTACATTTCCAAGTTTCCTAAAATGTATACTTTCCATTTTTGAACCATTTCCTTACATTTCTGGGTTTCCTAAAATGTTCATGTCCTAATGCATTTCCAGGTTTCCAAAAATGTTCAGGTTTCAAAAAATGTTCATTTCCATTTCCATGCATTTTTATACATTTCTGAGTTTCCAAAAATATCAAAAATTTATTCATAATGCTTAAGACTTGTCATTTCATACAATTAAATTGAAAATGCATAGGCCCTTTCCAGGATGTTACAGTTCTACCCCCCTTAAACAAAATTTCGTCCTCAAAATTTCCTAACTAAACAACTGAGGGTATTGCTGTCGCATTGTCTCTTCCGACTCCCACGAAGCTTCTTCCGATCCATGGTTGCGCCATAACACCTTGTCTAGAGGTACTGACTTCCTCCGTAGTACTTTCACATCACGTTCCAAGATTCGAATCGGCTCTTCCTCATAGGATAAATCTGGCCTTAGCTCCACTTCCTCGATTGGTACCACATGGGATGGATCCGATTGATAGCGACATAGCATGGATACATGGAATACGTCATGCATTAGCTGCAACTCGGGTGGCAACTCCACTTGGTATGCCACTGGCCCAACTCGCTTCAGTACTCGATAGGGCCCTATAAACCTTAGGCTTAACTTCCCTTTGCGACCGAACCTCATTACCTTCTTCCAAGGTGAGACTTTCAGAAACACTTGGTCTCCCACTTCAAACTCAATTTCCTTCTGCCTAAGGTCTGCATACGACTTCTGCCTATCAGAGGCTTCCTTCAACCTTGCCTGGATTATCTCAACCTTCTCCTCAGTTTCTGCCATTAACTCCGGACCCAAAACACGACGTTCTCCTAACTCAGTCCAACAAGTAGGAGTTCTACACTTTCGACCATACAATGTTTCGTATGGTGCCATCCGAATGCTTGCCTGATAGCTATTGTTGTAGGCGACTCAGCTAAGGGCAAGTAATCTTCCCAACTTCCTCGAAAATCCATCACACAACTTCTCAGCATGTCCTCCAACACTTGTATAACCCGTTCTGACTGCCCGTCAGATTGAGGATGAAACGCCATAGTGAAATCCAACTTAGTGCCCAATGCTTGATGAAGGGCCTTCCAAAACCGAGACGTAAACCTTGGGTCTCGATCGGAGATGATCGATACTGGTACTCCATGTAACCTTACGATCTCCGCCACATACAACTTTGCTAATTTCTGGAGAGAATAGTCAACCTTCACCGGAATAAAGTGCGCGGACTTGGTCAAACGGTCCACTATCACCCATACCGAGTACTTCTTAGTAGGCGTAAGGGGAAGCCCACTAACGAAGTCCATGGTAATTCTTTCCCACTTCCATTGGGGAATCTCAATTGGTTGAAGTAATCCTATGGGACTTGGTGTTCAGCCTTAACTTGCTGAGACGTCAAACATTTCCCCACAAATTCAGTCACCTCTCGTTTCAGATCAGACCACCAAAATTGTTCCCTTAGATCTCTATACAACTTGATGCCTCCGGGATGCATAGCATAAGGGCTACCATGCGCTTCCCGAAGAATCCTTTGTCTCAACTCCTTATCCTTCGGCATACAGACCTTTCCTTTGTAGCACAGTACTCCATCATCATTGACGCCATAATCTTTTACTTCTCCATTCTGTACTTGCTGTAACTTAACATTTAGATCCTTATCAGACAACTGTCCCTCTTTCACCTCCTTTAGCCATGTGGGCTTGACTTGCAACTCTGCCAACAGGCTTCCATCATCATACAGACTCAAGTGACCGAACAAAGCCCTTAGATCCGACACAACCTTCCTGCTTAGGGCGTCTACTACCACATTCGCCTTGCCCGGGTGGTACTCTATCGAACAATCATAATCCTTCAACAACTCCACCCACCTTCGTTGCCTCAAGTTCTGAAACACCCCAAACCCGGCCCACGAGCTTTGACCGGATCTGGTATGTTCCTCAAAAAAATCGGTTTCAAATTCTTTTGTTACTTAGAGAAAACTTGTGCGATTAAAAAAAAATATTGTTTGGGTTGGCCTTGTGTTGAAACAGACTCGATTTTATTTTTGGAAACCCCTTTTTAATATTAAGTGATAAAACATTTAAGGTTTAGTTTAAAGAAATTTTACTTAAACTTTAATAAATAAGGTTCATAAACATAATAAATAAAAAAATAAATGTAAAATGATTCAACCATGGCCTTCTGGCCTTATTACATCAAATAATTTCAAATAATTCAGAGTACTTAAAAATTAATAGTCCATTAAAATAAAGACTTCAAGTTGAGCATGGCCACCACAAGTTCTCGCCATCCCCGGTCCATCACCGCTCATCACCAAAAATATTCCCAACGGGTGAGTCAAATAGACTCAATGTGTACACGACACTAAATCATAATAGAATCAGCATACAATAGTTACACATTCAAAACATAAAATACAAGTTATGATGCATTCCCAAACCCAAACCTAATTGTCCATCCGTTACACACCCCCGCACTCGCCAAACACACACCTGGGACTACTAAGTCGACCCTCCTTCCGCTACACACCAATTTGCGGGCTTAAGGCTCCGTGATCTGTGGTCTTAGGAAACCACTTTTCGACATCGTGGTCTTAGGTCACCACTTTTCGATTCACGTGGTCGTAAGTCACCACTTTTCGACATCGTGGTCTTAAGTCACCACTTTTTACTTCCCTTTCAATATACAACCATATGCCCCATATAATAATAATATGCATAAATATGTCAGAGTTCACATTCTTATCATATTCTCATGTTACTAATAGCATTTTCATATTCCTAGTAGAAGTAGGAAACGTACCTGAGTACTTAGTACCATCACATGGTACCTTAGCCACTTTCATATTCTTAATGTCACATATTTTAATTAAACATGCCATAAAACGTATTATGAAGTAGTGTGGGGTACACACCTGATTCACTTAGCAAATTTCTTGAGATCTCGAAATCTGATCTACCGCTTAGATCCTTAATCCCTACATTTGATTATGCACTTACTATTTTAATAAAAAGCCATTCGGCCATAAATCCAAATCCTAGTAGGATTAGTATTCTTAAACTTACCTTGAAATTCTCAAATCCCGAAATCTTTTTATCCCTCTGTCGAAATCCTTATAACTACATGTTAGATCAATTTCTAACATTTATTCACAACAAATAACCCTTAGCCGAATGTTAAATATGACTTACCTTAGATTCTTAAATCCCAAAATTCACCGAATAACTAGGGAACACGCGGCCTATGGTGTACCTTTAGGAAAAGAACTTCTCCTTCCTTGTAGTTGAGACTTAGTAAATCCCGAAAGATCTCTTCAAGGTTTCGACAGCAAGATATTAATGGGGTTAGTCCTAGATTTCGGCAAATCTTAGAAGAAAAGGATGAAACTGAATGAGATCTTACCCTTACTTTAGGAATCGACAATCCTTGCTTGAACCCTTAACAATATTCGGCTATGGCCTTGATGTGGATTAAAATTTCGACTTCTTGATGAACAGTAGAGGATTTTTGGTTTTTCAAAGAAAGAAGAGGAAGATATAAAACTTAGGAAAATTCGGCAAGACTAGGGGAATTCTGCTTTCGGCTTTGTGAAGAATTGAAAAGAGAAAGAAGAACAATGACAGAGAGAATTCGGCAGAGAGAAAAAGGAGAAGAAAATAATGCTGAATGGCCTCTCTTTTCCTTTTATAGCCAAATTTACTAGGCTAGAGTCCCTTACTTGGCCACCACTCTTCAATTTGATAGCTTTATCCTTTAATTATCATAAATAAAAGAGTTTAATCCAACATTTATCTCTTCAAAATAATCCAATTTAAAAATCTTTTATTTATGACCTTTTTAATCGAATATTTATGAAAAGATAACACCTCCTTTCTAGAAGCATGTGCCGTCCACCTCAGTCTTCTGGAAGCAAAAATAAAATTTCTTTTATTTGCTTCCCATGTGACTCGAACTCAGGCCCACTTGCTCATGTAGGTGGCGTCACTTACCTGGGCCTTAAGTGGCATTTCCAGGCCACTTTTCCAAGCCTGTTTGTGTGCCAAATTTTTCCTACTAATTTTCTTAAGGCCACCTTGCCTTAATTTCCTCTTTTTAAGCTTTAAAACTTAACATTTCCTTTCATTTCCAAGTTTCCAAAAATTTTCGTTTGCCTCTTTAAACTTGACATTTCCTTACATTTCCAAGTTTCCAAATGTTTACTTTCCTCTTTTGAATCATTTCCACATCATTTCCTTACATTTCAGACATTTCCTCACATTTCCAAGACAAGACATTTCCTTACATTTCCAACACATTTCCCTACATTTCCAAGACAAGACATTTCCTTACATTTCCAACACATTTCCCTACATTTCCAAGACAAGACATTTTTTTACATTTCCTTACATTTCCAAGACAAGGCATTTCCTTACATTTCCTTATATTTCCATACATTTCCTTACATTTCCTTACATTTCCATACATTTCCTTACATTTCCTTACATTTCCATACGTTTCCTTACATTTCCTTATTTCTAGAATTCACATAACACATTCATAATTCATAAAACATGCCATTTTACCACATGGTTCCTTGTGTCATGCTTCACACGGAGTTTCTTTTAAAGCCTCATTTACCTAGCTCCCCTTTTTACTTAAAAACCAATAATTTTCCAAAGCTTTCTTCTTCCATCCTAGAATTTTAGGAACCCTTAATACACTTCTAAACACTACAAAAACCTACTAACTCATGAATTATGCACGAACGCATAACCCCTAATCTAGGATGTTACAGTTCTACCCTCCTTAAAAATAATTTCGTCCTCGAAATTACTTACTAACAGTCGTACAATCCTTCTCACCGCACTATGCTTACGTTGCGCACTCTGATCTTAATAGAGCCATCATACCTTCTAGGCACAATCTCTAAGTTCACGTCCCCTAGAACTTATTTCTAACGTCACGATTTAATCTGGTTAACGAGTTTTATGCATCAAAACTTTTGTTTCACTGATTAACCGCGAACAGTTTTATGAAAAGAGATGTTTAAAAGTGGTTCATTCAATCAAACAAAGTTCTCAGCTCAAGTTCACTATTCAGAAAGTCACGTTTCACATTCATCAACCAATTATGAACTTTCATTCATTCAGAGAAATGTTGTAGTTTTCATTGTTGTTGTCTTTCCACTACCCAGGGGTATTTTCGTAATTTGTCCTACAGGGGTATTTTCGTAATTTGTCAAAATAAGGTTCCTTGGTAATTTTGTCAATAAGGGTATTTTGGTAATTTTGAAATCCCGGGGCCTTTCGAAAATTTTGAAATTTTAGGGGTATTTTGGTAATTTTTTACAAACCAGGGTAAATTTGTAAAGTTTAATAATTCAGGGGTATCTCAAAAGTTGCAAAACTTTGAGGGTTCTTTTTGAGACTTTGTTTTCCAAATCGGTACTGTTGCAAAATTTTAAAAACCAGGGTCATTTTGGTAATTTTGTAAGTTAGGGGCAATTTCATAAATTTTCCAAGTTCAAGGTATTTTTGATAATTTGCAAATTAGGGTTTTTGAACGTTTTATAAAGTAATGAAATCTTGATAAGAACTGTGGGTATTTTGGGAATTTCATAAACCAAAGGTATTTTTGTAATTTTACCACTAGGGGTATTTTAGTAATTTTGCAATTCAGAAATATTTTGGGAAAAGTTTTCCAAACTAAATTCTGCTATACTTTAAAAGGGTAATATGGTGATTTTAAAACTAGGGTTTTCATAAAAACACGGCTAGTCCCTTTCGGGTTTTAATTATTGTGCTTAGCCTATGATCGAGTCCTCTTGGTTAAGGTGAACCGAAGCTACGCACCAGGTAGGATTCCTGCGAAGAGGAGGTAAGTCACTAGGACTGCTTAAGTACCAGGCTCTTCCGGATCCAATCCTAGACATGCGCACAGGGGTTGCCACACCCTAACTTGGCGACTTAGCCATAGGGTTGTTTAGTTAGTCAATTAAGTCTTATGTGTTTGTGTTTGAGTAAACTAGTCCTAGGGTTCAAGTACCTATCATGCTATTCTATGTTCCATGCCTTTTCTACCCTTCCTTAATTCGTAAATCACGTAATCATACAGATAGTTAGGGGTACTTACCTGGTGGACTGCGGGTTGGAGACTTAGGTGCCATGCCAGAAAACATGCTCATCTTCAAAATATTTTCATAAAACTCATTTGGGCTCGATTTGAAAACATTTTGGGCCTTAGCCCACAGGTCGAGAGTTTAAAATTGGGCTCTGATACCAAACTAAAACATCCCACACCCGTCTCACGAGCCTGAACCGGATCTGGTATGTTCCTTAAGAAAATCAGTTTCAAAATTCTTTGTTACTTAGAGAAAATTTGTGTATTTTGAGAAAAATATTGGTTTGGGTTGGGCTTAGATTGGAAGCCCACTTGTCTTACTTAGAAATCTTTTAATTAGGGTGACAAAATAATTTAGGGTTTTAAATAATTAATTCTACTAGGACTTTAAATCCAAAAATAGTTCGTAACATAGTAAATAAAAATTTAAACAGAAATAAAGAAATTCAACTTGGGCCTTATGGCCTTATTACATCAAATAAAACCCAATAATAAAATTAAAAGTACTTAGAAAAATAAAATGTCCAAATGAAGTAAAATAATCCTTGCTGAGCATGGCCACCACTAAGCTCCTTCCGGCCTAGTCCATTGCTGTGCATCACCTGAAAAATAGCCCCACAATGGGGTGAGTCAACAGACTCAATGTGCACACAATACTAACATTCAACAAATCAGGCATACAAGTTCATATCAGGTTCATATTCATATACAATTAATTGATGCAACCCAAACCCAAGCCTATTTATCCATTCGCTACACACCACTCGTACCTGCCAATCACACCGTGGGGACTACTAAGTCAACCCTCCATCCGCTACACACCATCGAAAGCGCGCCAGCAATCGACGTGCTCATCGCCCATATAATTTGTGTCATTAGACACCATATTCGAATAATGTAACCGGTTACCAAATTCGGATAATGTAACCGGTTACCATATTCAAATTATGTGACCATAGTCACCATATTCCGCTGGTGAGACCAAGTCAACACCTTCTTCCCTTTCACATATAACCCGAAATGCCCCAAATATTATTATATCATGCATAACATACTTATTTCTCATTCATGTTACTATTCACATGTTCAAAATATATCATATTCGTAATCCTATCAGAAGTAGGAAACGTACCTGGGTACTCTTTACCACATTTGTGGTACTTAGCCACATTCTCATTCTTATGCATATTCATATATTAAAAATAATTGCCATAATATATCGAAAGTTAGTGTGAGTACACACCTGATTCGCTTAATAGATTCCTTGAATTCCCGAAGAGAATCGATCACAGATTTAGATCTCAAATCCTACAATAGTTAATCACTTACTATTTAAAAGACCATTTGGCCCTTTTTCCAAATACAACTAGGATTTGTATTACTTACCTTTGATGCCGATTTGATGATTATTCAGATCCTAGAATAGATCCTTGCTTCCTTGATGTTTGTCGAAAATCCTACAACCATATGTTAGATTTAATCTAACTTTAACACATACAATATGGCCTTTGGCCGATTATACAGGTGCCTTACCTTAAATCCTTGAATTCCCGAAACTCTTTCCTTGATTCCTTAGATCTGAAATCCTGAAATCCTGAAATCCTTCCTTTAATATTTGGCCAAGATAATAATAACATTAGTCCCTATGTTTCGGCTTAAAGAAGAGAGTAAATCGATAACCACGAGATTCTTACCTTTAGTATGGAAGTCGATGATTTTTCCCGACACCACTTGAGTAGATCGGTTAAAAACTTGATGAACAATCGGCTAGGTTGGATTTTATTTTTGGTTTTGAATAAAAGGGAGAGATGGCTAGGGGATTCAGCTAGACAAAAGAAAAGAGAAGAGAACACTAAAAATTTTGGCAGAGATGAGGAGGAAGCAAAAATTGATGAGTAGCCCTCCTGCCTTCCTTTTATAGCCGAAATTATCAGCTAGGGAGTCCCTTACTTGGCCACCACTCCTCTATCTGATAGCTTTATCTTTTATTTATCATAAATGAAAGAGTTTAATCCATTATTTAACTCCTCTAAATAATCCTAAAAAAAATCCTCTATTATCTTCATAAATTGCCGAATTTTAAAGGGATTTAAACTCCCTTTTTTTCTAGAAGCCTTGCCGTCCACTCTTAGCCTTCTGGAAGCAAAAATAAAACTTCATTTATTTGCTTCCCTTCTGACTCGAACCCTGGCCCATGCCTTTTGCACATGGCGCCATTTCCATAAGCCCTAAGTGCCATCTTCAGGCCACTTTTCCTAGCCCGTTTGTGTGTCAAATTTCTCCAACTTTTTCTTTTAGGGCCTCCTTGCCCTAATTTCCTATTTTAAACTTTAAAATTTGACATTTCTGCATCATTTCTAAGTTTCCTAAAATTTTCGATCGGCTCACATTACTTGCCATTTTCTTACATTTCAAGTTTCAAAAATGTATACTTTCCATTTTTGAACCATTTCCTTACATTTCTGGGTTTCCTAAAATGTTCATGTCGTAATGCATTTCCAGGTTTCCAAAAAAGTTCAGGTCTCCAAAATTGTTCAGGTTTCCAAAAATGTTCATTTCCATTTCCATGCATTTTTATACATTTCTGAGTTTCCAAAAATATCAAAAATTTATTCATAATGCTTAAGACTTGTCATTTCATACAATTAAATCGAAAATGCATAAGCCCTTTCCAGGATGTTACATACCACGTTTTAAAAATAAACTAACGCAACTAGGCTTTTACTTAAGCCTTTAAACAAGAAGGGTTTTCAATGAAAACATGGTTTTCGGAAAACACTTCAGTGTAACACGCCAGATTTGGGCCTAACTTCTAGGCCGGGTTTGGGGTGTTACATTTAATGGTATCAGAGTCAAGTTGTAAAACTCGGCTATGGAATGGGTTTTAAAAATTGGATTTTCAAAAAAATTATTTCAAAAGGGTTTGAAAAGATTTGAAGTAAGCAAAATGTTTTTCTGAATACTTTCCTGAAAGTGTGGTTGACCGAGTCTCCAACACTGAATCCGTAAGTTTTCTGTTAGACAGTATTTAAAGTTAGATTTTGTATTTATTCAGTGTATGTTTTGGAAAGCATATTTTTTTAAAGCTAGCAACAGTGCTGTGATGGATTCCGAAGGCAAGCAAGGTCGCTAGGAGTTGCCCGTCTCTCTGGAACATAAGATGGTTCAGGAGACGGTGGTCGAGGTAAGTCTGCCAAATACGGCTAGCGATAACCCAGAGCTTGGTACGGAGGCACTGACTCGGTTGGTAAGGGAAGTGCTGGAAGAAGTGTTTGAGGCAGGAGTTAAGGATATGGTGGCAGGAGTTAAGGATATGGTGAAACACTTCAGGCTAGGTGCTTGGAGTGCAACAGGAAGAGGGATCACAGTCCTCCGAAGCAGGAGCCTCATTCGGTGAAATGCGTTAAGACGGGTCCAAACTTTCTGGCTTGCGAGCATTGCAAAAGCGCCATCCGGGTGAATGCTGGAGAAAGTCAGGAGTGTGTCTTAGATGTGGGTCTAAGGAGCATTGGGTTCGGGATTGCATAGTCCCTTTTAAGTCAAGTGTGTTTTGTTTGGATGTGATGTTTGAATATAGAAATTGTGTGCATGTGTGATAAATATCTGTTTGCTTCTGTGGTTAGATGTTTGGTTGTGTGTAAAAGTTTTCAAGATTAAGTTAAAAGTGTATTAGTGTTATTGGGATGCGGTAGCGTAGGGGTGTAGTTGTTACACAACCACCTTGTTAGTTGGAAATTTCGGGGACGAAATTTCTTTAAGTAGGGGTGAGTTGTAACGCCCCGAGTTTGAACCTAGAAGTATTGGGCCTTGAGTATGGGTCCATAAGGAGGCTGCAAATAGGTATTTAATTGTGCAAGGAAATGACACAATTAAATGTCTGCTTCAGTGGTTAAGGGTCCTGAGAAGTGTTGGAAAAGTCCTGGGTTCAAACCTAGGCTTTAGCAAAAATTTTGGTTTTAAGTGAATAAAACCCTGGATGCTTGGATGTAGGCCTTTTAAATTATTGTGATAAAAAAATGACCCAAGGAAGCATGTGGCCTAGTGGTTGTGGCGTCATTAAGGTTGTAAGGGAGCCTGAGTTCAAGTCTTGGCTCTTGCAGAATTTTTAAATTTTGCTATTAAAAGAATCTGGACACTGGCACATAGGCTTTATAAATATGTGCGCATGTTTTAAGTCACAGAAGAGCTTGTGGTGTAGTGGCAAGGTGGCATGTAAAGTAACCTTGAGGTCTAAGGTTCGAGTGTTGGCACAACATAATGGGGTTATTTATTTTGCTCATGAGTGGGCAAGAGTTTGTGTTGGATTTAAACTCTATGTTGGGAAATTTGATGGTCTTGAGTTGTTGGGAGAAGATCATGCAGCAAATCAAGGATGGATTTATGGAGATGTTTAAGGAATTTGAAAAGGGGGAGGAGTTGTGGCCGAATGGGGATGTTGGGGGATGCTAATTCGGCTAAGGGGTCCTTAGTAATGTGCATTTGGGATTTTGGGAGCATTTTTTGGAATATCTCTTTCGGTTGTGCCGAATTCTTTGGTGGTCATTCTCGGGTTTTCCTTTGCTTTTGTTTCCTTTCTCTCCTCTTTTCCAGTGTTGCCGAACCTGTTTGGAAAATTGACCTTTCGTGCATTTTCTTTTCTGTCTCTTCTAGTAACGTGAGTGCTTATTCTTTGCCCATCTTTTTTCTTCCTTGCCGATTCTCACCTCCTCTTTCTACTCTTATCTTTATTCTTTTAACTTTCTTTAAGTGCCTTTTCTCATATCGCTCAAACCGAATCTTCTCTTTCTCTCCCTCAATCTAGTTTTACGGGGCTAGCCGATTACTCTCCTTTGTTGTTCTATTACGGTTCTTCAAAAGTTCCTGACAAGTCGTCGACTATTCGATCAACCAAGAGTGTGTCTAAGTTTGGTCGATTGCCTCCTCTCCACATCTGGACTACACATTTGGGTAAGCGATTCTCTTCGGGATTTAACTGTTCAAATGGTGTTGGTGATTATAAGATTGTGGTTGTATTGCAGCTAGTCGACAAGGATTGTGTAGTTGATTCTAGTTGGGAATCAAGGGAAACAAATCGATTAGTGTTCAGTCAAGGATTCAAAGAACGTGGATCTTAGCTAATTTCGCAAAGAGGTGCATATTTTTACCCTGTACTTGATAGTCGGCTGATAAGTCGAAGGTGTGTAACATTGTGCTCTATTGATGATCAGCTGAAAAGCCAAAAGTGCGTATTCCACACTGATTGGTCTGTAGATTAGCAAAAGCCGAAGGATTGGGCTTTTGGGCCACTTGAGTGTGCGAACGCTCATGTGATCAACCGAGCTCACGAAACGTGGGCGTACGATGAAAAGGGCGGCCATGAGTGATCTCATGGGCTTTGGCCGGAATGGGCCGTGGGCCTGCGTGGGTAAACTTCCCTGTTAAGTGAGACGTAAAAAGACTTGTCATGTCACGCACATGGCTTAGGTAGTTCTGGGCCTCGTTGGGCCGAAGTGGGCTGTGTGGGCCCAGTAGGCTTGTGGGCCCACACTGATAAAATGTATGTGTTGTGGTAAGTGTTGTTTGGACTGTGACGTCTGTATAACTGTGGCTATTTCTGGGCTAATTGGGCCACTTGGTCCGGGTAATGGGCCTTAGGCACATTTACACCATTGTGACTGTTTAGATTACTTAAGTTGCTCGAGGTGACGATGGACCTTCTATTGGGTGCCCGGTTTGCAAAATTATCGAAATACCTCCGATTTGCAAAATTTCCGAAATACCATTGATTTGTGAAATTACCAAAATACCCCCATTTGCAAATTTACTGAAATACCCTCGATTTGCAAATTTACCGAAATACTCCCAGTTTGCAAAATTACTGAAACACCCAAAACTTGCAAAATTACCAAAATACCCTAGTTTGCAAAATTACTGAAATACCTCCGATTTGCAAAATTACCGAATACCCCCGATTTGAAAAATTACTAAAATACCCCTGTAAGGTAGAATTATCGAAATACCCCTGTAGGGTAGGATTATCGAAATACCCTTATAGGGTAAAATGACTATTTTGCCCTTGTGGATAAATGACTGACTTAGACTATGAGTTTGACTGATTTGACTGTGGTCGTGTGACTGATATGCTTTTAATATGTGTGTAAATGATTGTTACCGAGCATGGCCATTTTGCATACACGTGTAATGATTGAGCATGCGATACACGACATATTGCATGGGGTTGGGGCATTGATACGGAGGAAGTTCTGATAGGGTTGCACGGGTCGCATGACGACTGTGGATCCAGTATTGATCTGTTAAGGTCACACGGGTCGCATGAGACGACTGTGGACCGACGGACGGCTTAAAGCCGCGTAATCTGATTATGGCTCTATGCCAACCTAAACATGGCTCTGTGCCATCTTGATCGTGGCTTTGTGCCAATCGTTCTTACCCGTGGCTATGTGCCTAACATATATATATCGATGACTTTGTGTCGATCATATTTAACCAAGGCTGTGTGTTGATTATATTACCGTCGCTGATGGCTATGTGCCAAACATAATACAGTTACTGATGGCTTTGTGCCAATTATAATACCGCTACTAAAGGCTTAGAGCCGTATATATATACAAGCAGCTTTGTTGCAATTTTGGTTAGGGCCGCAACCGGTGCTAACAGTGGTGTGCTGGGTGGGTGGGTCGATTTTATCACCATGTAAGTGTAGGTTGGTACGGGCGGTGTGTTGGCTGGATCGGGGAGGAATGCATCCCCATACTATTGCATATCTATTTTGAGATCTGTCACTGTACTGGGCTTAGGCCCACTTGTTTTGTTATTCTTTTGGGCTAGGCCCAATTGATTCTGTTATGGGTTGTGACCCAAATGATATTGTAGTGGGCTTTGGCCCACGTATGCTCGATCCGCATCGTGTACATTCTCGCATAAAAGGGCTTTGGCCTAGATCGCTTTAGGTTTCTGTTTACAGATATCTTGATCGTCTCTAGTAAGGGGATTACACACTGAGTTTTCATAAACTCACCCCGCTTTTAATTGTACAAGTAATCCCCAGCCTTAGACGGATCGGATGTTGCAAGGGACTCGGAGAAGGCCACACACTGCTTGTGTTTTCTGTTTTGATTATTTACATTCAAGTATTTTGATTTGGGTTGTAATAATGCCTCTTTAAGCTTCTGGATTTTAACTATGGGTCTTTCTTTACATTGAATTATATCCGTTAGAAGTAAATCACGGTTTTCCTAAATGCTAACTGCTTTTAAAACAACACTACATTTTCGCAACATTTGTAACACCCCAAACCCGGTCCAAACACCATGACCGAATCTGGCATGTTACGGGAAAAACGAGTTTGAAAATTTCGAATTTGTACCAAATGGACTTGATAAAAACTTTGTTCCTTTTTGAAACCAAGTTGTTTAATGATGTTACTAAAACATTTAAACTTAGTAAACATTTGCCTTTAAGTTTGAAAACAATTGATTTTCGTAAATTTATAAAATCGGTCACGATACATTTACCGGTATAGTTGAAAACATATCGTTAAAGTTTTGAAATCGTTGTTGTGTCATGTTTTAGCAAATTAACTTAATCAGTCTATTAAAGCATATAAAAATCAAACTTAAAACATAAAAATAAAAGGCATAATTTAAAGGCTTTTACAAGTCCGAAATAAAACCCAAACGAAATTAAATAAACTAAAGTACTCAAATGCAAATGGTCGGGTAAACTTTTATTAGAGCATGGCATGCGCACCCAGAGTCCATCCCTTACTCCATGTCCGCGTCTACGAGTCACCGAAATGTCAAAGGAGAGGGTGAGTCGAGTGACTCGATGTGTAAATCCCGCTCCCGATGAAACAACATGCTAACACACATCATACATAGCAATCATAATCAATGCAACCCGATCCTAACCATCCATACTCCTTTCTACCCCGTGTGGTACCAAACCCACTGGTGACATACAATCCGCGATGTGTTACCAAAACACTTTGGTGTCCCAAAGACACAATATCCATCAATGTGGTCCCAAACCACCGGTGTCCCAAAGACACAATCGTGCTACTAAAGCACTTGTGACCAAAGTCACAATTCCAACGTTGATGGGGCCAACCCATCGTGTGTTACCAAAACACTAGCAGACGATCCCGTATCTCAAGTGGGGCCAACCCACGGTGGTCAAACCACAGGGACAAGTCGCAATGTGGTGCCAAACCACTGGTGTCCCAAAGACACAATGTGCTACCAAAGCACTGGTGACCGTAGTCACAAATCCGGTGATGGGGCCAACCCATCGTGTGTTACCAAAACACTGGCGTCAATCCCAGTATAATCATCATGGGGCCAACCCACACGTGGTACTGAGCCACTGGGACGAGACGCTGAGGTACCAAACCTCTGGAGGTGCCAAACCTCTGGTGACCCAAAGTCACAAAGTGTGCTACCAAAGCACTGGTGCTCGTCAGCACAAATATCACTGCTCCTTCATCTCATATCACCCATCAACATACCATACTCATGTAACCATGCATCTCATGCAAGTCATGCATATCATGCCAACATACCAAGCAGTCTCTCATAACATACATACAAAACATAGGTCATGATATCAGTACTCATAATATAACAGACTTACCCGAATCATTCACATACCCCATTTGGGTATTCACTTGTCCATCATACTGTTATAATTTTAACAGGCAATTCGGTTTATTATTAGAAATATTACTAAGTATTAAGGTGTTAGTTACACACCTGGTAACACGAGTCTAAAAATCCTGGCAAAAGTGATCTAAGTCCCCGACACTAACTCCTCAAACATTCGGCCAACATAGCATTAGGCACTAAAACCATTCGGCCAACACCCATTTAATCCAAAAAGGGTTATCGAACACCCTTACCTTGCTATTGGTTTGATTCTTGATCAAACCCGAACCACAATGGCCCTTCTAAGACAATCGGCCTTCACCTTGAAAAGAACAACAGTTAATCCTTTATCACCTCAGACTTAATCGAAACCAAGATTAAACTAACAATAATAATATCCAACACTTACCCCTTACTTACCAACCAAGATTCGGCTAACCACACTAGGAGAGAACCACCAAAGATTCGGCCAAGGGAGACTACTAGGAGAAGGGAAGATATTCGGCTACAAGTGTTTTAATATCCTTAAATTTGGCTTTAGTGTAAAGGAGAGAAATGAGTAGAGTTTCGGCACAAAAAGAAAGGAGAAAAGAAATGGAGAATTCGAAGCTACAATGGACAAAAGAAAAGAAGATGAGGAGGAGAATATTCGGCTAGTAGAGTTTCAAAAGAGAAAAGAAGAAGAATGAATGAGGAATGCTAGGTTCGGCCAAAAGTACAAGTGAGAGAAATCAAGCCACTGGGTGTCTTCAAGGTGACATAGACATTCTGCTAGCAAGGGAAATCAAAGAAAATGAGCAAAGAACAATTCGGCAAGTGCTAAAACTTTCGGTTTTAAAGGTACAAAGAGAGAATTTGCTTCTAAAGATTTTGACCGAAAATACCAAAACTCCAAAATGAATTTCATGCACTAACACTCCCACAATACCAAGCCGTCACTCCCCTAAAACTCCCCTAAAATTCGCCATATCCCCCCATACTCTCCACACCACACATTCAAAAGAGTTGAATTAGTCAACCTCCTAAACTCACTCCCCACCTATCATTTGAATATGAAGACTTGGTCTTAGGCGAGTTTGAATCGCCACAAACTCCTCCTCCATGCCGTCCAAAATAAATGCCAAAATGGAGAATTTCGCAGCTCGAACACAAGACCACCTTGCTTGCTTTAGGCGTTACCCACACTGTGCCTTAGTGGCGTCTAGCTTGCCACTACACCAGCTCCCTTTTTGTGCAACAAAACCACAACATAAACTACACATCCCTCCGCTCCATCGCCTCCCGACTCAAGGCTTAAAACCAAAATTTTCCTACCTACTCGGGCATTCTCTTAGCCTATAATTAAGCCCCCTAAAACACCGAAATAGCAACACAAAGACACCCACACATGCAATATCATGCAACACGTAAATAGCCCCTAACCCGGGATATTACGCTTCTACCCCCTAAGAATAATTTCGCCTCGAAATTACACGTCAAAAGAGTTGCGGGTATTGCCTGTCTCATCGATCCTCGGGTTCCCACGTGGCTTCCTCCACACCATGATTCCGCCAAAGTACCTTAACCAAAGGCACAGACTTTCTACGTAGAACCTTAACATCTCGATCTAGAATCTGCACTGGTTCTTCCTCTATAGTCATATCTGGGTTTACCTCGATCTCTTCCACTGCTACTACATGCGATGGATCTGAACGATACCTCCGAAGCATCGACACGTGAAAAACATCGTGAATCTGGCTAAGCTCTGCTGGCAACTCAAGCTGATATGCCACTGGTCCAACTCGCCTCAATACCTTATACGGCCCAATGAACCTCGGACTAAGCTTGCCTTTTTCTCGCCAAACCTCAAAGACCTTCTTCTTCCAGGCGAGACCTTTAAGAAAACCCGATCTCCCACAAATAACTCTATATCTCTTCGCTTAAGATCGGCATAAGACTTTTTGCGGTCCAAGCTTCCTTTAAACGAGATCGAATCAACTTAACCTTGTCCTCGGTCTCAGCAACCAACTCGGGTCCCAACAACTGACGTTCCCCTAACTCTGTCCAACATGTAGGTGAGCGACACTTTCTGCCATACAACGCCTCATACGGAGCCATCTTAATGCTCGCTTGATAACTGTTGTTATAGGCGAACTCGGCCAACGGCAGAAACTCATCCCAACTGCCCCTGAAATCCAGAACACAACCTCTCAGCATGTCTTCCAAGATCTGAATAACCTTTACATTGCCGTCGGTGTGGGTGAAAAGCGTCTTTGAAATCCAAACGAGTACCCAGAGCCTGATGCAAAGCTCTCGAGAACCTCGACGTGAACCTCGGATCCCTATCTGAGATTATCGAAACTGGAACACCGTGTAGCCTCACTATCTCTGACACATAAAGCTTCGCCAATCTCTCTCGAAGTGAATAGTCCACTCTCACCGAATGAAATGAGCCGACTTAGTCAAACGTCCACGATAACCCAAATCAATCCTTCTTGCTTGGCGTGGCGGTAACCCGACGAAAATCCATAGTTATCCTTTCCCACTTCCACCGAGGAATCCTCACAGTCAAGCAAACCCGACGACGGCAATGATGTTCACTTGACTGACGACAAGTCGGACATTTCCCAACAAACTCACTCACCTCTTTCTTCAAGCCGTGCCACCAAAAATCGCTTCTCTAAGATCCCTATACATTTTACTACCTCCGGGATGCATAGCATAAGGATCAAGTATGTGCGTCTGAAGAATCCTCCGCCTTAGCTCAACATCTCTGGGCATACAAGCCTTACCACGAAAAACACAGAACCTCATCACTAGACAAGTCAGAACCCTCCAAACCACCATTCTCAACTTGTAACCTTCGCGCACTCGTAACCTCATCCTCCAATCAAGCTTTCTTTGATCTGCTCAACCCAAGTAGGCTTAACTCGCAGCTTCGCCAAAAATACTTCCGTCGTCGTACAAACTCAAATGGGCAAACAAAGCTCTTAAATCGAAACAACCCTACGGCTCAACGCGTCGCCACCACGTTAGCCTTGCCCGATGATATTCGATCGAACGATGTAGTCCTTAAGCAATTCAACCCATCTGCTACGCCTCAAATTCGGATCCTTCGAGTCAATAGGTACTTCAAACTCTTATGATCTGTGTGAGACGATTGACTTCTCCCGTGTATAAGTAGTGCCTCCAGATTTTTAGAGCGAAGACTACAAACCTGCCGGCTCCAAGTCGTGCGTCGGATAGTTGACCTCGTGTGGCCTCACCGCGAGAAGCGTAAGCCACAACCTTACCTCTCGCATCAAAGACACAACCCAAGCCCGTGTGTGATGCATCGCATGAGACCGTGAATTCCTTACCACCTCAAAGTTGAATCAAAACAGAGCCTCTGTCAAGATCTTCTTCAACTTATCAAAACTCTCCTGCTTTTTCTCAGTCCAAACAAACGGAACTCCCCTTCCTTAACACCTTATTCATCGTTGTTGCAATTACCGAGAAACCTCAACAAACCTTCGGTAGTATCCTCGCCAACCCCAGAAACTCCGAATCTCGGCCATGACCCTTAGAGGCTTCCAATCCAACATCGCCTCAACCTTCCGAGGATCTACTCTAATCCTCACCGATACTACATGACCCAAAAACGTCACTTCACTAAACCAGAACTCACACTTACTGAACTTGGCATAGAGTTGCTTCTCCCTCAAAACTTGCAACACCACTCTCAAGTGTGCATCATGCTCTTCCTCCGACCTTGAATATACCAAAATATCGTCAATAAAAACCACGACGAACCGATCCAGATACTGCTGAAACACCCTATTCATCATATCCATAAAAGCCGCCGGAGCGTTAGTCAACCCGAACGGCATTACGAGAATTCGTAGTGCCCGCATCGAGTCCAAACGCTTTGTCTTATGGATATCCGCTTCCTTAACTTTCAACTGATGGTACCCAGACCTCAAATCGATCTTCGAAAATACCGATGCACCTTTCAGCTGGTCAAACAAGTCATCTATCCGTGGCAACGGATACTTGTTTTTAATCGTCAGCTTATTCAGTTGGCGGTAATCGATACACATCCGCATCGAACCGCCCTTCTTCTTGACGAATAACACCGCACTCCCCGCGGCGAAACACTTGGCCTAATGAAGCCTCGATCCAACGACTCCTCGAATCGAGCCTTAAGCTCCATTAATTCCTTTGGTGCCATCCTATATGGAGCAATAGACACCGCGCCAAGATCCACGTAGCGAGATCTATCCCAAACTCTACCTCACGATCGGGTGGCAAACCCTAAGCTCCTCCGAAAACACATCAACAAATTCCCTAACAAGATTTAACCTTCTCAACAAAGACTCTTTTTAGCCTCTAAGGCATGCACATGAACCACATACGCTTCGCGTTCTTCCCGACCATCTTTACTGACTTTTAAAGCCGAGTACCACATTGGATAAGTAATTTCTCCTATTACCTATCATACTTACTTCATCACCCTTATCCGTCGATAGAACCATGCGCTTAGCCGCAAGATCCACCTTGGCCGGTACTTCACCACCCACCCCATCCCGAGAATCGATCGAACTCCTCAAACGGCGGCTTCCATCGGATCGGCCCGAAGAAAAACTACCCCTTGGAGTTCTAGGGGTACATCCTTATACAACTTATCTACCACTACAGAGTGACCTAGAGGGCTAAGTACAGTCATCTGCCTAGAAGATATCTCAGAGTCTAAATCCATGGTCTCAACTATACTACTAGCAACATACGAATGCGTGGAACCCAAGTCAATTAAAGCGGATAGGGAGAACCAAAAATCAAAAACGCACTGGGTGATTACGTCCGGTGCGTCGCCTCTCCTCGCGGCGCCTAAAGTGCATACACCGCACCAGTGCGTCGTGCCTCGAACTACCCGCACCTCTGCCTGCTCCACGACCTCGACCAAATCCATTACCACCTCTGCCATTACCACGGCCCTCTGTGGTGGCGGTCCATTACCTCTCAGAATCGATTACGCCCGACTCTCGGGATCGAATCCACGCCATCCTACGCGGACATTCCACGATGCGATGATCCAAAGAACCACACTCGGCGACCTTTTCCACCACCCAAACAACCACCCCAATGAGATTTCCCACACCGACACAACTGCGGTGGTCCTTGCCTAGCAAACACCAAATCTAGCGGATCGATTACGCCCACTCGGTCTAGCCCTCTTCTCGGATTACCCGACGAACTGTAAGACCCAAAGCTCCTCTTAAGCCTACTCCTATCCATGTTCTCGCCTCACTGATTCCTTAACACCTTCCTTGGCCTTAGCCTTCTCGACTAAGACAAGAAACTCGCGCTCCTGCTGCGTGGAGCAATCAAGCGACCTCAACTCGTCTCGAGACCATCCTCGAAACGAACACACCTCTCATGCTCGGTGGCTACAATGCCCCCGGCATACCTACTCGACTTGAAACTTCGGCCTGCGTGCTCGGAATGCATTTACTCCCCGAACAAGCCTCGAAATGCCTTTGTTTGGGAGTCGATGTAACTAGCTCCGATGTATTTCTTTTGGTAAGCGACTCTGAAATAGTCCCAAGTCGGATCCTCACCGCCACACCATCCCGAACCGTGAGCCACCACCGATATGACTCATCCCGAAGAAGCGTCGATCCTTTAAGTTTCTCCTCGGTCGTCAAGTCCAGATCGTCCATGATCCGCTCGGTTGCCTCTAGCCAATACTCGGCGCATGCTAGGAGCAACACCCGATACACCTCGGAAGAACTCGGCCCGTTAGCGAGTCTCTCAGAACAGATTTCCTAACTCCCGCACTTCCTTACTTACACCAGCTACCCTTTCCAACAACACCGGCAAAGATCGCTGTGACATCTGCGTCATCTCCACCCGATCTTGGAACTCACCACCTCCACCGGTGGTGGAACCGTGATCTCATTTTCTCGAACCCCGCCCGGATCCTACGGGCTCGAAAAAACCGTCATCCTACCCCTACCTCTACCACGAGTATTACGACCACGTCCGCCTCGAGTGCTCATGTCTAAACGATCTACGATTCGATTAAAAGGATTTTTATGCATTAGTATAGTTCCACTTTCTTAATCGCAAAGAAATTTTATGATTAGAGTTTATTCAGGGGTCTTTTTCGAGCAATCAAGGTTTCAATCTTCTATCCTATTCACCCAAAAGAGGTTGTACATCCATTCCTTAAACCTTTCCATACCTATTCACTCTTGGACATTCTTTGCCCATTTCTAGCCCAAGGGTATTTTCGTCATTTTCCTACAGGTATTTTTTCGTAACAAAAGATATTTTTAAACTTTAAGTAAAAGCTGGTCAATTTGAAATTCCAAAAATTTGAGAGTGTTCTTTGAAAATTTTGTAAAATACTTTGTTTTGGAAACCAGGGTATTTTAGTAATTTTCACAAACCGAGATGCGTTTTAAGTAAATTTCAAAATCCAAATTTTCGATTGATACTTTGTAAAACAGAGTATTTGAATTTCGTAACATCATTGAAATTTTGGGGCAAAATCATTGAGTTGAGATTTCATAAACCAAGGGCATTTTAGTAAATTTACCCCTAAGGGCATTTTTGTAATTTTCCATAAATCAGTTTTTTTTTTCAAGAAAATTGTTGTAAATGTGACATTTTCGGTTTTGAAAGAGTTTATTGCAAAAGAATTTGAAAACATTAGGGTTGTATTTTTGAAAACATGGCTAATTCCCTTTTCGGGTTTTAGTCGTTAGGTTAAGTCTATGACCGAGCCTTTTTGGTCAGGGTGAACTCGAGCTACGCACCAGGTGGGATACCTGCGAAGAGGAGGTGAGTCACGAGGACTGCTTAAATACCAAGCTCTTCCGGATCCTCTCCTAGACATGCGTACAGGAGTTACCACACCCTAGCCCCGTGGCTGAATCACAGATTGGTTTAGTGCTTTAAGTCTTATGCTTCAGTTCAAGTGTTTGAGTAATCTAATCCTAGGGTTCAAGTCCTATTAATCTAACTACGTTCCATATCACCTACCCTTCTACAAATAGTAATTCACAGAAGAGTTAGAATTACTTACAGGCGAATCAGTGCCGAGACTCGGTGCCATGCCTTGTAAACCATGTATCCAATCCCAAAATACTTAAAACAAACTTTTGAAAACAGTTTGGGCCTCAAGCCCACAGCCGAGCTTTTGAACTTGGCTCTGATACCACAATTGTAACACCCCAAACCCGGTCCAAACACCATGACCGAATCTGGCATGTTACGGGAAAAACGAGTTTGAAAATTTCGAATTTGTACCAAATGGACTTGATAAAAACTTTGTTCCTTTTGAAACCAAGTTGTTTAATGATGTTACTAAAACATTTAAACTTAGTAAACATTTGCCTTTAAGTTTGAAAACAATTGATTTTCGTAAATTTATAAAATCGATCACGATACTACTGTATAGTTGAAAACATATCGTTAAAGTTTTGAAATCGTTGTTGTGTCATGTTTTAGCAAATTAACCTAATCAGTCTATTAAAGCATATAAAAATCAAACTTAAAACATAAAAATAAAAGGCATAATTTAAAGGCTTTTACAAGTCCAAATAAAACCCAAACGAAATTAAATAAACTAAAGTACTCAAATGCAAATGGTCAGTAAACTTTTTATTAGAGCATGGCATGCGCACCAGAGTCCATCCCGGCTCCATGTCCGCGTCTCACGAGTCACCCGAAATGTCAAAGGAGAGGGTGAGTCGAGTGACTCAGATGTGTAAATCCCGCTCCCGATGAAACAACATGCTAACACACATCATACATAGCAATCATAATCAATGCAACCCGATCCTAACCATCCATACTCCTTTCTACCCGTGTGGTACCAAACCACTTTGGTGACATACTGATCCACGATGTGTTACCAAAACATCTGTGTCCCAAAGACACAATATCCATCAATGTGGTCCCAAACCACTGGTGTCCCAAAGACACAATCAGTGCTACCAAAGCACCGGTGACCGAAGTCACAATTCCAACGTTGATGGGGCCAACCCATCGTGTGTTACCAAAACACTAGCGAGGGCGATCCCAGTATCTCAAGTGGGGCCAACCCACGGTGGTCAAACCACGGGGACAAGTCGCAATGTGGTGCCAAACCACCGGTGTCCCAAAGACACAATGTGCTACCAAAGCACCGGTGACCGTAGTCACAAATCCGGTGATGGGGCCAACCCATCGTGTGTTACCAAAACACCGGCGTCAATCCCAGTATAATCATCTCAGGGCCAACCCATCGTGGTGCTGAGCCAGCGGGGACGAGGCGCGAGGTACCAAACCTCTGGAGGTGCCAAACCTCGTGACCCAAAGTCACAAAGTGTGCTACCAAAGCACCGGTGCTCGTCAAAGACAAATATCACTGCTCCTTCATCTCATATCACCCATCAACATACCATACTCATGTAACCATGCATCTCATGCAAGTCATGCATATCATGCCAACATACCAAGCAGTCTCTCATAACATACATACAAAACATAGGTCATGATATCAGTACTCATAATATAACAGACTTACCCGAATCATTCACATACCCCATTTGGGTATTCACTTGTCCATCATACTGTTATAATTTTAACAGGCAATTCGGTTTATTATTAGAAATATTACTAAGTATTAAGGTGTTAGTTACACACCTGGTAACACGAGTCTAAAAATCCTGGCAAAAGTGATCTAAGTCCCCCGATTACTAACTCCTGAAACATTCGGCCAACATAGCATTAGGCACTAAAACCATTCGGCCAACACCCATTTAATCCAAAAAGGGTTATCGAACACCCTTACCTTGCTATTGGTTTGATTCTTGATCAAACCCGAACCACAATGGCCCTTCTAAGACAATCGGCCTTCACCTTGAAAAGAACAACAGTTAATCCTTTATCACCTCAGACTTAATCGAAACCAAGATTAAACTAACAATAATAATATCCAACACTTACCCCTTACTTACCAACCAAGATTCGGCTAACCACACTAGGAGAGAACCACCAAAGATTCGGCCAAGGGAGACTACTAGGAGAAGGGAAGATATTCGGCTACAAGTGTTTTAATATCCTTAAATTTGGCTTTAGTGTAAAGGAGAGAAAATGAGTAGAGTTTCGGCACAAAAAGAAAGGAGAAAAGAAATGGAGAATTCGGCTTCACAATGGACAAAAGAAAAGAAGATGAGGAGGAGAATATTCGGCTAGTAGAGTTTCAAAAGAGAAAAGAAGAAGAATGAATGAGGAATGCTAGGTTCGGCCAAAAGTACAAGTGAGAGAAATCAAGCCACGGGTGTCTTCAAGGTGACATAGACATTCGGCTAGCAAGGGAAATCAAAGAAAATGAGCAAAGAACAATTCGGCAAGTGCTAAAACTTTCGGTTTTGGTAAGGTACAAAGAGAGAATTTGCTTCTAAAGATTTTGACCGAAAATACCAAAACTCCAAAATGAATTTCGGCACTAACACTCCCACAATACCAAGCCGTCACTCCCCCCAAAACTCCCCTAAAATTCGCCATATCCCCATACTCTCCACACCACACATTCAAAAGAGTTGAATTAGTCAACCTCCTAAACTCACTCCCCACCTATCATTTGAATATGAAGACTTGGTCTTAGGCAGAGTTTGAACTGCCACAAACTCCTCCTCCATGCCGTCCAAAATAAATGCCAAAATGGAGAATTTCGCAGCTCGAACACAAGACCACCTTGCTTGCTTTAGGCGTTACCCACACCAGGCCTTAGTGGCGTCTAGCTTGCCACTACACCAGCTCCCTTTTTGTGCAACAAAACCACAACATAAACTACACATCCCTCCGCTCCATCAGCTCCCCTGACTCAAGGCTTAAAACCAAAATTTTCCTACCTACTCAGGCATTCTCTTAGCCTATAATTAAGCCCCTAAAACACCGAAATAGCAACACAGCACACCCACACATGCAATATCATGCAACACAAAAATAGCCCCTAACCCGGGATATTACAACATTTTTGAAATTGTTTCGAGACTAAATATTTTTCGTAAATCAATTACTTTCAAAATCAGCTTTCGCAACTGAAAAGATGTTTTGGGATTAAAACTAATAATTTTTTAATGTACCACGTTTTAAAAATAAACTAACGTAACTGGGTTTTTACTTAAGCCTTTAAACAAGAAGGGTTTTCAATGAAAACATGGTTTTCGAAAAGCACTTCAATGTGACACGCCAGATTCGGGCCTAACTTCTATGCCGGGTTTGGGGTGTTACAAGCTTGCTTTAAAGTTGGCTTCAATAGTGTTCTTCGAGTTGTTTTCTTCAATACTTTCTGATGGCTCCGCTTCTCTTATTTTTTTTGGTATTTATAGCTCTTAGAATGCCCAAAAAGCTTAAGGATTATGATTTTCCGCATGTTTCGAATGCGAATTTTGAAATCGACACGGTCTAGCATACGGTCGTGTGGCTCACACTTCCGTGTGTGCAACTCATGTGGCTCCTAAAATCTACTCCAAATGTCTGATTTTCACTCATTTTTCTCCCAAATGCTCTCCTAAATATAAAAAAAATGAACTTAAAGGATTAGGAGCATAAAATTCACCAATTTTCCAAAATAATCATCTAAAAATGCATTAAGAACCAAGTTAAAACATGTTACTTTTATCACTTATCAAATATCCCCACACTTAAGCGTTTGCTTTTTCTAAAGCAAAATCCTCAACCCACATTAAAGTTAGTCTTTCTCAATTTGTTATTTCGATCAATAATGTCTCAAAATAAATCACAAACAATCATGCATTGGTGTACGAATTTTTAAAGTACGAAAACATAAGTGTCTCAATAAGGTACTAAAGATTCAAACAATCCAAGCCGAAATTTTTAAAATACGAAAACATAGGTGTCTCCCTTTATTTAAGTAATTACCTTTAATTCAAAATCAACAAGAATTGACATCCTCACTAAAGATTTACTCAAAGCACTCAAAGTGTTTAAAGTTCAAGAAATATGCACTCAAAAGTCGAACAAGAAATATCATTAACATAGGCTTGCTTGAAAATCAAATCTCCATCACTCTAAAATAATATGACACACCAATCAAGATGTCTTTATGAGGTTGTAATGGGGCTTAGGTTAAGGGTGTGGAAAAAGCCAGAAAATTTGGTTATAATGGAGATCAAGTTGATACATTACCAAACTAGAAAAATAATCAAATGCTAAATTAAAAGAGAAAACATCAATCAAGAATAATCAACAACAAAAACGAGCTTTTCAAAACAAAATGAAACTAATTATTCAATCTCAATCACAATTTTTTTCTGTAACACTCCTAACCTGTATCCGTCACCAGAACAGGGTTACGGAGCATTACCAGAATAGTTAGAAACATTTACAGAAAATTCATTCAAGTTACTATTCAAATTTTGAAATCATTCGTAACATCCCTTAAATGGACCCTCAAGGTCCAATACGAGCATTAGAATCTAGTTGGGACTTACTCGGAACCTCTAAAAAGTTTTCGTGAAATTTCAAAAATTTTCCAATGTGCAGGGCTCACACGCCTGTGTGGTCCAGGGGATACGCTCGTGTGACCCTAGGACACGCCCGTGATGTAGGCCGTGTTCGACCTCGTGTAACTCTCTGACTTGTGCACACGGCCATGCCACACGGCCATGTGCTAGGTCGTGTGGTTAATTAATTCATTTTGAAATTAGGTGCAAGTTTCAGACGGCCAAGGCACAAGCCCATGTTATAGGTCGTGTGGCACACATGGCTAAGACACACGCCCGTGTCTCTACACATGTGCTCAATTATGAGCATTCTGTTTCTCAAATTTTAGGTGCAGGGGACACACGACCTAACTACACGATTATGTACTCAACCATGTGTTATACACGATCTAGACACACGCCCGTGTGGACAAAATAATGCCATTTCCTAGCCTCATTTGTCACCCAAATTTTCCATTTTCCTGCACTAAAACATACCAAACATATTCCAACCATTTCAGGCATTCAAATTAAGCAATTTCCATCATTCAACATGGCATATCATTGCATGCATACATGTTTACAATCTTACCTTGGTTCAATTGTAACACCCCTTACCCGTATTCAACTCCGGAATCGAGTACGAGGCATTACCGGACTTAACATGCTTGAACATACAACTTTGGGCTATAAAATTTCTTTTCAACTTAAAACTTCTCATTCACATTCATATCATCCTTATTATGGGCCTACGAGGCCCTAAACATGCATACGGAGGGTTTCAAAATTTAACCGAAAACTTTTACGCACTTAGAAAATTTTTACCTAAATAGAGCCACACACCCGTGTGAAATGGGACACGCCCGTGTGGGTAGGCCGTGTGGTCACACACGCCCATGTCTATAGCCCGTGTAGGATTTATATTTCATTTCGAACCTACAGGGGTTTTCACAGGGCTAGGTACACGCCCATGTCTTTGGCCCGTGTCTCTCACACGACCTAGACACGCCTGTGTCCTCACCTGTGTGTGAAAACCTAGGTATTCTGTTTATGACATCAGCATATCTTAAGAGGCACATGGTCGTTTGCTGGCCCGTGTGACGAATCGAATTCTCACAAATTTGATGCAGGGGACACACGGCCTATCAACACACCCATGGGGCTGACTATGTGTCGCACACGGCCTAGACACTCGCCCGTGTGTCTACCCGTGTGGACAATTAGAAGGCTATTTTCCAAGCCAATTGCCACCTTGAAACATAAACACACATATACCAACATGAGCAACACATAACATGGAAATAATACACTATGAAGAACTATTAATCATCATTCATACACTTCACAATTTACTCCATTTGCATGAACTTTCACTTCATAAAACTCATCACCATTAAAATATGAAACTTGACAAATATTGGGGCCATTTACAAAATGAGTGTATGACATTAGTAGCCAACACTTTGGCTTTCAAATATGACATAACACAAGATGACCAAGTTCCTATACATGCCATACTCAAAATAAGTCAACTTTACTATACCAAAAGAATGTTTGATAGTGTTATCCGAGCTTCGACGTTCTACGATCCCCGAGTTAGCTTGGCGATACTACAAGGAAGAGGGAAAGGAGAGGGGTAAGCATATAGTTTAGTAAGTTTTCATGGATTAATATAGCAATATAAGTACTCATGATAAAATCCATTCATTTCATAAAACAATAGCAACACAAGTTCTCAAGTGCTTAGGCATACTTACTCATACTCATTCTTACCATCACACATCACATTATGGTTTCATAACTTGTATTTTACTCATGGTACCTGTATTACTTAGTTACATAATTTAGCACTTATGCTAACTTGAACATAAACTTAAATCATCATCATCCTTAACATAAATGGAACTCATTACCATCCTTGTATAATTTAGCTCTATATCATCTTTGCATACTTGGCTCTTTTGCCCGTTGAACTACTTGAAATATCAAAAGATACTCAATCTCATCATACATGTATTACGATGCCAATGCCATTCCCAGATATGGTCTTATATGGGATCACCTCTTGATGCTGATGCCATATTCTAGATATGGTCTTACACAGGATCTCTTAGCTCGATGTCGATGCCATGTCCCAAACATGGTCTTACACGAGATTTTCCTTTGGTGCCGAAGCTATGTCCCAGACATGGTCTTACACGGGATCTACATTCGGTGCCGATGCCATGTCCCAGACATGGTCTTACATGGGACCTACATTCGGTGCTGACGCCATGTCCTAGACATGGTCTTATACGGGACCGTCATTATCTCATGTCGTGATATAGGTATCCTCGTTATTCTGAAATTTCAACCGGGACTTCACTTAGCATAATCTCATCATTTTCTCATTAAGACATCATCAATAAAATTTCATGTATCATCAATAAAATTTCATGGAAATGATATGCATTTCTCAAAATAATAAGTAATTTAAACATAATAACATATGTAACCTTAATTTCACACAAACTTACCTCGATACTCAAAATGTGTGTGGATGTTCGATTAGTCCAACACTTTGTCCTTGCCTAGGTTTCGGTCCGGGCTTCGTGTTTCTTGATTTATAATAATAATTTCCCTTGTTTAATAATCACATTGATTAAATTGACTCATGAATCACACTTTGGCAAAATTATGATTTTGCCCTTAACCTTTCTCATAATTACACTTTTGCCCCTAGGCTCGTAAAATGATTTTCATTCAACTTTCTTGTATTTCAAGCCTAGCCGAATCATTTTCTTAACTACAACAGCCCCTAATTTCCACTATTTAACTCATGTATGACCTTTTTTATAACTTTTACAATTTGGTCCTTTTATGCATTTTACTCGAAATCACTTCAGATTTGTGGTCTTGCAACCACTATTCTGACTAGGCCCTAAATAGGGATGTTACATCAATCCATGTGTTAAACATGATTTGATCAACTACTTAACATATATATAGCTACCATAGCATGACATTACAAGTATATCAAAACAACCATTACTAGCCATTCCAATTGCTAGATTACAAACATCATTATCAAGCCACTAAAGGCCAAGTTGTCCTATACATGCCATTATACCAAAATGATTTTACTACATATACCAAAATAAGCTAGTTGATAGTGTGACTATGCTCCAATGATCTCCAACATTCGCGAGCTTCCGAGCACTATAAAATAGGGGAAAATAAAACAGAGTAAGCATTACATGCTTAGTAAGTTCATATAACAAAAACTAAACTTACCAATCCCATTTATTAAATCTAAGCATACAATATCATGTTTTCCATCCATTTGACAAAATTGCCTAAACACATGCATCCAATCAAACATGTTAGTCACAAACTTTACATATACATCAAGTACGGATAAATGAGCTCATCATGCAATATTCTTTCAAGACATTATCATTTCATCTCATAATTCTCCTACCATGTCAAGAGTTTTATGTCCGTTGAATCATTGAAATTCTGATGGATACTTAAGTGGTACACTCGAGGTGTACGATTCAATAACCCGTCAATTCTTTTTCAAGAGTACCCATTAGGGCACTTAATCAAGGAAAACACTCTCAAGCCACATATCGTATAACAGGATTACTAGTCCAAGCTAAATCCTTTATACAATGTATGCTCAGAAGAGCTCAATCAGGATTAACAGTCCAGGCTAAATCCTTTATTTAACGTATACTCAAGAGGTATTATATCAGAATTACCCGTTCGGGCTAAACCCTTTCTATAATAAGGTCAATAGGATTACTCGTCCAATCTATATCCATCAGCAACAAATGTAGGACCTCATCAATTTCGAGAAAGCACATATATTCACAGAAATTCAATATTCAATCGGGACTTAACTCCCTTTTTTTTACCATTTCAAGCATGTATTAAGTTTTTCATTATAGCATTGAAATAATGTACATCAATATAAGTTACATTCCATACAAACACAACATTCAATTAAACAAATTTATATGCTCGATTAAGTTACATGAACTTACCTCGACACTTGTCGCGTAGGTAGTCTACTAATCCAAAACCTTTTCTTTTCCTCGGTCTAACCTCGAATTCGTGTTGTCCGGATCTATATAAATAGCTTTAATCATCAATTTCTCATATTTCATACTCATTTGGACTCAATTTATGTCTTACGTAAAATTACCATTTTGCCCTTAACTTTTCCATAAATTCCAATTTCATCCCTAGGCTCGAAAAAATGAAACTTGTGCAATTTTCTCCCTATTCCAAGTATTCATAAAAATTCAGCATTTTTCTTCAATTTCACAATTTTACATTTAGCCCCTAAATCATGTTTTCATGAAAAATCACTTTGTAAAAGTTATTTATCTATCAATAACCTTTCATTTTCTACCATAAATTTCTAATTTTTAGCATATTCATCCATGACCCAAATTTCATACCTTGATAACTTTTCAAATTAATCCCCCAAATAGATAGATTAAGCTATCCCAGTTTCAAAAATATCAAAATTACTAAAAACGGGACAAGGAAACTTACCCAATTAAGCCATGAAAGTTTCTTCTCTCTCTCCTAGGGTTTCCATGTATTTTAGGTTGAAGAAGGTGAGAAAATAAGATGATATTTTCTTTTCATCTTTTAATTAATTAAATGTTTTTCAAATTCCTATTTAGTCCTATACCCTTTTTCTAAATTTCCATGGATGAATCACCAAAAATCTACATACTTTTCTGTATTGGTCTAATTACCATATAAGGACCTCAAGTTTTGAATTCCATAGCTATTTAATCCTTTTAGCTATTAGGATTCAACTTTTGCATTTTATGCGATTTAGTCGTTCCCGTAATTAAGCACATAATTGGTAAAATTTTCTTATCAAAATTTTCACACGATATGTCTATCATAATACGGGCCATATAATAAAATAAAAATAAACTTATTTTCAGGTCAGATTTGTGGTCCCGAAACCACTGTTCTGATTTCACAGAAAAATGGGTTGTTACATTTTCAATTTTTGTTACTGAATAATAAGAACAAAAAAGAACATAATTAGGCAACTAACCAAATCAAATCTTGACAATAAGGGAGTCAATAAAACGGGACAAAGTAACAACAAATAAATGGGTCATGGGTTGACATTCACGGGTTAATCAAGAAAAGGTATGTTAGGCTCAACGGGGTTCACTACGGGTTGATTCAATAGGTAAGCTTTTTTACATGTTAAGTGGGTTAAAACCTATGTGCCTCCATTATCTCAGTATATCAAATCAATGGTGTGGCTTTGACATGCATAATCAAAGCAAGTTCTAGAATAACAAATCAAGCTGACACACTCATGACCAAAAAGAAAATGAGCATGAAAGATGTATGCTCTATAGGTTCAAAATCTCACAAAAAATCATGGTTTTGATGTCAAACTTGCAAATTCAAAACTTCAAGATAATACTTCAATTCAGAGAAACAACTTAAAATATTAATTTCTGAAAAACAACTTATAATGCTTGACTCTCTCATGTCTTAGAGTTTAAATCAACCAATGCACAAATATCTACAAATTAATTGTCAAACTAAGCCTTATTGGATAATATGTTTTGATATAACAAATAAAAGTGTTTTTTAATAAAAGTAAAGTTAAGCAATTTGATAAAACCAAGTTGAAATAGTTTTAATTAAGTCAAACATTTTCAAATAAGTTAGAATTGCTCTAAGGAAAAAAGTAACTATCGATATTTTATAAGATATCGATACTCCTCTAATAATTGATACCAAATTGACATTCTGTTTCTTTCAAAACCTAGTAAGTATCGATTCGGTATTGATATTTTTCTTAAGGCATCGATATATTTTCCTAAGGTTTCAATATTCCTGCTCTAACGGTCATCGAAATCTACATTAATTACAAAAAATATTGATACCCTTTTAGTAGGTATCAATACTCGTTGTTGTAGGTGTAGTTAATGACCTGATATTTCATCCCCAACGGCTACATTCACTTATACAACAACCACTATGGTTGGAAATCAATTAGAGGGTATAAATACCATCTTCCAAAGGTCCAACTAGAAGAAGAGCAATGTACAAAGCTTAAAAATAAATCAAAACAACCTAGAGCTTAATTCTTTCATAGCTTTTCTTGCAAACACTTATGAGCTTTCATTGTCTTCATTTAGCTAAAGTGTTCTTCCTTGTATTTGTGCTTAATTGGCAAACATCCTAATCTTGTGAGGATTGTTTTCTTTGTTTGCTTATTTGTTTCTCTTTGAGAGAGGGTTTATTCTTAAGGTTTGGGTAGAAACCATAAGAGAGTTGTATCTTAAGATTGTGCGGTATAAGTCTTCAGAGAGATTGTAAGGTTCAACCATGTAATCAAAGGTTTCCAAATTAGTGAATTTGAGAAAATCCTTAGTTGTGGAAAGTTAAGGTAGTGGAGTAGGCAATTGGAGCGGAACCACTATAAATTATTTTGTTCTTTGTTTTGCACAATTTTTGTTGCTTCCACCACAACTTCTCAAAGGCCGATTCAACTTTCCTATCTTTGATCTTGAGTTGGTTCTTCCAAGCTAACGGTTGGTATTAGAGCTAATCTTTAAAGACGATCTAATAACCAAGAGAAGATCATCGAAGAAGCTCAAACGGCCATCAACTCATTCTACAAAATGACTATAACAGCCCAATTTTGAGCCAAGTCGGAATAGTGGTTTTAGGACCACAAATCCGACGAATAAAAATTCATCTTTATTATATTTTTATGGTCTACAATTTTATGGAACGATTTCGTGAAATTTTCATTCGAAAATTTTGACGTTTGGGCACTCAATTTAGTTAAAAGGACTAAATTGCAAAAAGTAAAAAAACTTGAGTTCTATATGTTAAAGGTGCCCAATTGCTATGAGATTTTAAATTGGAGGTCTTTAAATAGTAATTAGACCATTTGTTAAGTTGGCGGACAAAACAGACATGTTTTGTTTCTAAAGTTTTTCATTAAGGGCATTTTAGTAATTTGGTAATTAAAATGAATTAAAAACCCAAAAAAAAAGCCAAAATTTATCCATCTTCTTCCTCATGGTCGAAATTCACAAGGGGGAAGCCATAGCTAGGGTTTGGCCACTTCCAAGCTTGATTGTAAGTCCATTCTAGCCTCGTTTTTAATGATTTTTTTATGTTTTTGAAATCCTTGTAACATGATCTATCTATTTCTACCATCAATTTGAAGTGATGTAAAAGTCTAAAATTTTACCCATGTTGAACATGTATGTATTGTGATGTTGATGGTGGAAAATGCATGTTTGTTGTTTGTTAAACGACTTTTGCTAAGTGATTTTAGGTAAAAATGCCTAAAAGAACTTGTTTGTAAAAGTTGTAAAATGAGTAGCAAAAGTGTGAATAAATGAAAAATGTGGGCTTTCATAAGTATCAAAATGATTCAGCTAGGCTTGGGTTTTGAAGGAATTGAATGAAAATCATTTTACGAGCGTAGGAACTAAAATGTAAAATGTCAAAAGTTTAGGGGCAAAAATGTAATTTTTGCCATAATATGATTTTGGGTTGATTTAAATGGTAATAACGATTAAATAAGTTATGTGATATTATAGATCAAGAAAAATAAGGTTCGGACTTAGAACAAGGGAAAATTAAGTATTTGACAATTTAGTCCTTTTTTCTGTTTTTATGCCGACGTAAGTTCGTATGTTTAATAAGCATTAAATTATATGTGTATAATTGATTAATTGATATAATTGTGGTAAATTCTATATTATTGAAATGAAATATGAATGCTATTGAGTACAATACTACAGAAATGACCGATAGAGATTCGATCCAGCGAAAGTCCCTGTTGAACATTAGGAATAGATAGGATGCAAATGTCATGACATTAGGGTTACTGAGATTTCGTGTAAGAGCATATCTGGGATATGGCATTGGTACGGTACTGTATGTACGAGATTCCCGAGTACCCTTTAGTATTCCAAATGGTTCAACAGGAAATTCAACGGGTATGTCAAAGGAGAGAAAGAGTATGTAAGTAATACGAATTGGTACAGGTATGTACGTAAAGTTTATAAGCATTGACTTCATGATATTGTGAGTTCATGGCTCCCACGAGAAAGTTTTTGTGAAAGCCTCGTGATTATTGGTCCATACTTGTGATGTATGAAATACATGGTAAATTTGGTTGGCGATCGTGTAATTGGCTTTCGAGCCAAATTGAGTTAAGAGATAGCATGTTTCATTCACACAAATTGTGATTTATCGGATATGAGAAAAAGGAAAGATTGGCATAATTGCCTATCAAAATGATTATAGAAGTATGAAAAGATATGAGCTTTAAATAATTGAAGGATGTCAAAATATATGCTTGAAATGTGAATACCCATAATTAATGTGCATGTTTATTATAAGGTTTAAAATGATTGGTTGATTGTGGTAACCTGTTATACTGGAGAGATTACGGCAGTTAGGCTAATGTCAAAACATGTTAAATTATGCTTGCAAGTTGATAGAGTAAACAATGTGACTGAATAAATTATAATTGTGAGATTTATAGCAATTTGTATTATCTTATGTGTATATTGTTGGACTTGGTAAATGATTGGTAAGAGTTGCTTCTTATTTTCGTACGGACTTACTAAGCTATATATATATAGCTTACCCCCTTCCTTTCCAATGTCTTATAGGGTTATTGAGCTAGCTTAGGTTGGAGATCGCCAGAGATCCTATCACACTATCAAGCTATCATTTTGGGTATAAATGAATTCAAGCATTTTAAGTCTATGGCATGTATAGGGACTAGGCCAATTTGTTATGTCTATCATTATTAATTTGGCCATATGTGTTAGATTGTAATTGCTAATGCTTCATATTATATATAGCCATGAATGATGGCTTATGTTAATCATAAGTTTATTCATATGTTAATGCCCTCTTGTGAATGTGAAATCAGTATGTTTTTAATGGGCTAAGTATGATGTTTTAAGCATGATAAATAATGGCATGAGGATGACATGTTATTGTCTTGGTTGTGGTTTTTAGGTTGCTCTTATATGCTTGAATTTGTGCCATGTGATGTTGTGTTGATGTGTGTAAGTGAGGGTGGAAAAACGGCTTGGTAAATAGCCTTGTTTGTTTCCACACGGGTAGACACACGGGCGTGTGTATAGATCGTGTGTGACAAACGGTCTGCCCCACGGGCATGTGTTCCGGCCGTGTGTCCCTTGCACCTTAATTTTGAGAAATAGAATGTCCAGATTGAGCATACGGGTAGAGACACGTGCTTGTGTCTCAGTAGTGTGTGCTACAAGGCCTAGCACACGGCCGTGTGGCACAAGTTAGAAAGCACCCTAATTTGAGCACGATCTGAAGCACGGGCGTGTCCCTTGGACCACACAGGCATGTAAGCCTAGCTTTTAGCAAAAAATTTCTATGTTTTGTAAACATTTCCTGAGTTCTTGATTCAGTCCTAAACCACTTCCAATACATTTTTTGGGCCTCGTAGGCTCGTATAAGGGACCTTATGACTTAATATAAATAGTTTTAATTTGGACACAAATTTATGACTCGGGATTTAACACCCTGAATTTGGACCTAGAAGGAATGGGCACATAAAAGTTTATGTGTGCAAGAAAATGACACAAGTTGCTTGTTTGCTTTAATGGCTAAGTGATTTGGGTGTGTTTAGGAGTGTATGAGAAGCCTGGGTTCAAGTCTTGGCCCTTGCAAAATTTTTAGTTTTTCTCTTATATGAACCTGGACATTGGCACTTAGGCCTTATTAGCAATAGTGTTGGTTTTATGACACAAAAAGAGCCTAAGGTGTAGTGGCAAGTGGCGTGTGGTGTAACTGAGAGGTCTAAGGTTCAAGTCCTGGGTTACGCATTTGGTGTTCATTTTGCTGCTTGTGCCATGTAGGTGGAAGAGTTGGACTGAAAATCTGTAAGATGAAATTTGAATTGGTCTTGGAAGGAATTGTGGAGCAAATCAAGGAGAAGATTGGGAGAAAATCAAGGATTATTGAAAGTGGGAGGTTGGTAAAATGTGTGGCCGATTGGGACTCTAAGGCTTAGTGGAATTCCGCTAAGGGGGGAAATAGGGAGCATTTTTAGCACTAAGAAGTCCTTTTGTTTCAGTTTTGTGGCATTTGAGAGTAGAATTACCGATTTCTCTTGTTGACTGCTTAGTTTTTTTTTTTTTTTACATTTCGGGTTTTACGTTTTGGCTATTGAAGTGACCAAAACTGCTTCTACTCTCTCCCTTTTTCCACAAACTGCCGAATAGGTATCTTTCATTGTGGTCTCTTTTTCCTTTCTTTCTCGATCCTCTACTCTTCTACTAGTGCACTTCTCTTCTCTTCCCCTCCACTCTTCTATTTTTCTCTAAAGGCCGAACCTTCCTTTCCCTTATTTAACTTCTGCTCATCCTTTAACCTAGGTTGGCCGAATATTGTAATTGTTAACCCCTCACTGCGTTGGTACTGCAACGGTTCTCACAATCAGTAAGTGTTTAAATCCATCCTTTGTTATTATTTAAAACTGAATGCATCTATGATCTTTTATTCTTTTCCAAAATCGAATAACCCTATTGACCGATTGTTATTTCATTCTTCACGTTTGCACTCATTGCGATTCTAGGGTCTTCCTTAAGGAGTGGTGAAGTGTGAACGGTTTGGAGGAGTCACACTTTCGTTCTCATACATCAGGTAAGGGAATAAAGTTACCTCATGTTTTTAGGGTTGGCTGAATATGCCCTACCACTTACTAATCGTTTCTTGACTGTACTTTAGGAAAGCAGCGAAGGCGTATGATCATTTTTGAATAGCGACCGTTAGGGGACCTCATTCAAACAAGGTAAGAAGGGTATTTCAGATTAAGTGTTATTAAGAGGGTGTTACCCTAAGAATTAAGGACAAACATTGGATCTCGATGAATCTAGGTTGGGTGCTCGAAGATCTTAGAACGACTCTGTAAAAAGGTGTGTAATCACACTGCCGTTTCTGTGAGTCGACAAAAGCCGAAAAGCTGAAACTTTGGCATTTGAGGTCTCACGAGCGTGCGATCGCTCGTCTTGAAAAAGCTGAGCCCGAGCACCGGCGGCGGTGGGCGAAAAGGCCACTACGAGTGTTCTCGTGCACTTGGGCCGTTATGGGCCTTGTTGGGCCGAAATGGGACATGTGGGCCCAATGGGCTCGTGAGCCCTACCCTAATAAAATTTTGAAAAGTGGCAGAAACTGGATTGGGCTATGTAGATCACATAGCCATGATTGAATTTGGGCCAAATGGGCCACACAAGCATGTGGGCCCATTTGGGCCGAATATTAGGCTTGAGCCCATTTACACTATTCTGACCAAATGGATTATCTGTGTCGCTCGAGGTGACTGTAGGCCTTCGGAAAGGTCGTTAACTGTACCAAGCCCCCTAATGTGTAAAATGACTGAAATACCCCTAGGGAGTAAAATGACTAAAACACCTCTAATGAGTAAAATGACTGAAATACCCCTAATGAGTAAAATGAATGAAATACCCCTAGCGAGTAAAATGACCAAAATACACTTAAAGGGAAAAATTACTGTTTTGCCCCTAATACATGAAAATGACCATTTTACCCTTAGAGATAGATTGACAGATGAAAATATGTACTGTATGACTGTACTGAATAGGACATGTTGCGTACACGAAATATTGATGACATGGCATACTACATGGGGTTGGGATTCTATTATGGAGGAAGTACTGTTACTAGTGGCTCTGCCACACATACTGATACGGTGGCTCTGCCACAATTCTCATTCTTGGTGGCTTTGCCACATATCTCAGATTAAGCGACTCATTGTGTTATTACTACTAGCAGCTATGCTGCAATATTGGTGTAAGGGCTGGGTGGGTCAACTTTGTCCCCACATGGTGTGTTGGGTTGGTACGGGTGGTGTGCTGGCTGGATTGGGGTGGGTTTACATACTTGCACCATACGGATACTGTATCGGGCTTAGGTCCACACTGTTACTATATTGGGCTAAGGCCCACACTGCACTGTTACTGAACAAGGCTCAGGCCCAAACTGTTACTGCATATATTACTAACTGAATGATAGGGGATTACACACTGAGTTTTCATAAACTCAGCCTTTCTTTTAACTGTATAGGTAATCCCCAGCCTTAGACGATACAGAGTTACGAGGGACTCGGAGGTGGCCACACGTTCGCTGATGGTTGTTTTAGACTTATATATTTCTTTTATATTAGGCTATTGATTTTGGTAATAGGGCCTTTGGTGGATTTAATTTTCTTTTTGATTGGGTTTTTAATTTCTGATTTTGAACTGCCAAACGGATACAAACAAGTTTTCACAACTAATAACTATTTTGCAAGGCAAACACATATTTTCAACTTCAAAATAACTGTAAGTAGAGTAGCTTCCGCAAATTTAAATCAATAGTAATAAACATGGTAATCGTTTTACTAAGTGTTGGCTTTTATAACTTACCAATTTTTTCCCAAGAAATAAGAACTAAAAGGATTTTAACTCAAATGATTTCTCCCATTGAACTTTGATTTTGAAAAACACTGTGATGTGACACACCAGATTCGGCCTAACGTCTAGGCCCGGCTTAGGGTGTTACATGGGATTGTTTAAATACTTGTGTAATAAGTCTGGTAATACCTCGAGCCCTGTTTCGGCATAGAATATGGGTAAGGGGTGTTACAATGATGCCCACTTCTGAGCCAAATTCCACCATATTGGGAGAAGGGTATTCCACCATGCGGCCTCCTCTATTCAATAGCTCCAACTACTCATATTGGAGAACAAGAATAGAGCTATTCATTCAAGCCAACGACTATAAAGTTTGGAGGATAATCACAAATGGGTCATTCATTCCAATGAAGAGGTGTCGAAGGTGTTTTTGTCCCAAAGGAACATAGTGAATGGGATAGCAATGATATCAAGAAGATACAATTAAACTTAGAAGCTATGCACACTCTATATTGTGCTTTTGGTGCAAACGATTACAATAGAGTCTCATTGTGCAACAATCCTAAAGAAATATGGGAAAAACTTGAAGTCACCCATGAAGGGAAAAGTAGAGTTAAGGAGTCCAAGATAAGTCTTCTCACCCTTGATTATGAGTTTTTTAAAGCAAAACCAGAAGAATGAATCAAGGAGATGTCTGATCGCTTCACCCACATCGTCAATGGTCTCAACGCCCCTGAAAAGATCTATCCTAACAAGGAGATGGTGAAGAAGATGTTGAATAGTCTCCCAACGTCTTGGGAAGCTAAAGTGACGGCAATAAAAGAATCAAAGGATCTCAACTCACTCCCCCTTGATGAGCTCATTGGTTCTTTGCTTACATATGAGATGAGGCTTAAGAAAGGGAGTGAAGAAGAATGTTGGTAAAGCTCTAAAATCCACCACTAATAATGATAGTGAATCAAGTGAAGAGGTGGATGAAGATAAAGAAATGGAGATGTTTGCTAGAAGGTTTAAGAGATTCATGAGGTCCAACAAAGGAAAAGAATTTCAAAAAAAGGAAGGACTCAAGCTTGAATCTACCAAGGAGAAATATCTCATTATTTGCTATGAGTGTAAGAAACCAGGACACATTAAGTATGTTTGTCCTCAATTTTAAAAGAAGGGTCTAAAAACAAAAAATACAACTTCTGATAACTAGAATTCACATTTTCTAAGATTTCCATATAACTATTTCTCTCGTAGCACTTGCAAGACAATTTTAAGGTGTTGCTCATGCTCGAATTTGGATTTCAAATAGATCAAGATGTCATCAATAAAAACTACCAAAAATTGATCCAAATACGGTTGAAAAATATGGTTATGAGATCTATAAATGCTGCCGGAGCATTCGTCAACCCAAAAGGCATCACTAAGAATTCATAATGGCCATAACGCGTACAAAATGCCATCTTCGGTACATCATTATCTTTCACTTTCAACTGATAGTAACCCGATCTCAAATCAATCTTAGAAAAGACAGAAGCTCCTTTTAGTTGATCGAATAAGTCATCAATATGAGGTAGAGGGTATCGATTCTTAATCGTCAACTTATTCAATTGTCGATAGTCAATACAGAGTCCCATCGAGCCATCTTTCTTTTTGATGAAAAGCATTGGACCTCCCCAACGCGATATACTAGGGCATATAAAGCTGCGATCCATTAAATCTTGCAATTGCACTTCTAACTCTTTCAATTCTATAGGTGCCATACGATTAGGAGACATTGACGCTGGAGCCATACTAGGAAACACCTCATTTCCAAACTCAACCTCCCAATCTGGTGGTGTAACACCCCTAACCCGTATCCCTCACCAGAATAAGGTTACAAGGCATTACCAATCAAAATACAACATACAACATACATTTATGCATCCATTCTCAAACACCATTCAATCATAATCACATTGTCTCTTATAAGGGCCTACGAGCCTTAAACATGCTTTAGAAGTGGTTTGGGACTAAACCGATAACTTAAAAAATTATCAAAAAATTAGAAATTTAATCAAACATACCAGGGCCACACGCCCATGTGAACAGGCCGTGTGAGGAGGCCGCGTGAAAACAGGGTATACATACTGACTTGGGTCACACGGTTGACCACACGCCTATGTGTCTAGCCCATGTGCCCTTCGAAATGGCCACACACGCCCGTGTACCCAGCCGTGTGTCAGGTCGTGCCAATCCTGTAGGGTATACTAACTTATGTAACACGGCCAAGTCACACGCCCGTGTGCTAGGCAATGTGCAATTTAAGGGGTATACTAACTTGTGCACACGACCGGTCACACGCCCGTCTGTGAGATCGTGTGGACCATACTGACTTCATTTCAATTTCAACACCGGGGGACACACAGCCGTGTATCATGACCGTGTGTCGAACACGACTGAGACACACACCCGTGTCTCTGCTCGTGTGGACAAAAATAGGCCATTTGTAATGCCAATTTGCCACCCTTTCTCATGCTCACCTAAACAACCAAAATAATACCATTTCAACACATTTATAGGCAACCAAAAACATGATATTTCATATACAAATCATGCCATTTAAAATCCATTCATTTCACTACTCAAATCATAATCCAAAACATACTAAAACATTATGCCATTACCAACAATTTCACCTATCTTCTTTATGCATTTTTCTCACCATCTTATCAACTAATTCATATCATAAAACATACCAAACCATACATCTTAAAATCAAGCCACAACATGCCATTTTTCAAGCAATAATACACCAATTAAAAACTAGCTAATTGAGCTACCATATAACCATTACAAACATGCCAAAACACAAAGCAATATATTCATCATATATCACTTATCAAACTTATGATTTAAGCCAACTTAAATGGCCAAATATACATCAACATTTACATCATTCATGAACCAAATCTCATGACTAATATCATATCTCAAAACACATCATCCTATCACTAGCCTATACATGCCATATACTATATTTACATAGCATCAAAAGTACCAACAAGTTGTTCGATAGTGTAACGATGTTCTTGATGATCCTTGAGTCTGATCTAGCTTCAATTATCTATAAAATAAGGAAAGAACACACAAAGTAAGCTTTAAAAGCTTTTTAAGCCATAAACAAATAAAAATACCACATGAATCAATATCATTTTCATTAATATGCAAATCATGAATAAGCATATAAAAGCTCACAAACCTTTCCCATTGAACACATATTCAAAATCATAAGTGAATTCATCAAATACTTCCCTTTTTAATACTTGTACGAATCTCGTATGTACTTCAGTCACTTAACTCATTGACACATTCTTTCTCGACTTGACTTTGCCTGTAGAACCATTCAGAATCGTTAATGATACTCGAAAATCATATATAACTCGTACAATGCCTTATCCCGAATATGGTCTTAAATGTTATCACATATCGATGCCACTGTCCCAAACAGGGTCTTATACGAAATCATATAACGATGCCAATGTCCTAGACATGGTCTTACATGTAATCACATCTCGGTAATCCTAATGTCATGACATTCGTATCTTATACTATTCCTAAGCTTCGTACGGGACTTTCAAATATTGTAACCTTGTCTATTCTTGCTTGTATTTAATCATTCAACATTCACAGCAGTTCAATGACAATTAAACATATATAATTCAATTTAAAGACATTTATTTACATATGAACTTACCTCGTATTAGGGATAAACGAACTGGATCGACTATTCGATAACTTTTGATTTTCCCCGATATAAAACCGATCTCTTTTGTTCTTGATCTAGATAAATTCAAAATTAACTCATTTATTCATTAAATCATTCAATTCAGTCCACAAACACATATTTGAGCATTTTTACACTTTAGCACCTAAAGTTTCACATTTTTACAATTTAGTCCCTATTTCAAAATACACAAAATTCATGAAATTTAATGCCTTCCCAAGCTAGCCGAATTTACCTAGTGTACATATCAACCCATATTTATTATTTATTCACACATTTAACCACACATTTTCACATTTTCACAAATAAATCACTATTTGACATTTTTGTCAAAAATCACTTTACAAAACTTGTGTAACTATCAACAAATATTCATTTTTCATCATAAAACATTCAAAAGCTCAAGCATTCATCAATGGCACTTCACAAAATCATTGACAACTTCAAAAATTAAGGCACAGGCTAGCTAGGATACAAAGCAATGATCTCAAAAACGTAAAAATTATAAAAAACCGAGCAAATAACATACCTTAATCAAACTCCAAAGGTGCCAAAACCTAAAGCTCCCTAATTCTAGGTTTCCTTTCCTATTTTCGGTTGAAATAAACACAGATGAACATGTTTTCATCTTTTGTTTTATTTAATATACATTGTTTTATTTAATTACCAATTTAACCTTGATTAATAAACATTTAAAACATCAAATACATGCCCATTTATGACAAATTCCACTATCAATGATCTATTCACAACATAAGGACTTCACATTTAATAAATCATACAATTAAACACTTTTAACAAATAGAATGCAACTTTTGGATTTTACACAATTTAGTCCTTTTATCAAATTAGCTTGTTCATTAACATCTCGGAAATATTCCGCCATAGTTAGGGCTCTCATAACATCCTCGGGCTCCCACTTAGCCTCTTCAACCCCATGTCAATGCCATAATACTTTCACTAAAGCTATTATTTTATTTCTCAACTCTTTGATTTCATGAGCTAGAATCTGAATTGGTTCTTCACTATACGACAAATCTGAAAGAATCTCAACCTCAAAAGGAGAAATAACATGTAACGGATCAGATCAATATCGTCGAAGCATTGATACGTGAAACACATTATGTATTTTCTCTGCAACGCCCCGAATTTTTGGGCCTAGTAGAATTGGGCCTATTGGGCCTTGGGCATAGGAGAGTTTAAAATTTTTGAGAATAAGAGAACGGTACTAATGCAAGTTGGACCTATTGGGTGAGTGATTTTAGAAGGCTAAGGGGCTTCCATGAAGTCCCCGGTTCAAACCTGGGCTTTAGGAAAATTTTTGGTTTTAGGTGAATAAAACCCTGGGAGCAAGTAAGTAGGTTTTAAGAATAAAATGTGGGAAAAAAATGACACAAGGAAGTGAGTGGTCTAGTGGCAAGGCGTCATTAAGGTTGCAAGGGAGCATGGGTTCAAGTCTTAGCGCTTGCAATTCATTTTGATTTCCTTTTAAATAAACTTAGACTTTGGCCCATAGGCTTATATTTAGTTGTGCTTGTTTTGTTACACAAAGAGCTAGTTGGTAAGGTGGTTAGCAGCGTGGATTAAGTTACAGGGGAGCCTAAGTTCGAAACCCTTTGCATGCGAAAGGTTACTATTTTGCTAATTTGAGACGATTTTGGAAGATTGATGGAGGGATCCCACATCGGGAAGCTAGCGTGAGAGTAGGCCAGTAGATGGCTTTAAATAGAGCGATTTATGAGAAGAGTAAGCATACCTTGGTTGGCGTTTGGGCATAGGAGTGTTCGGAGCACGGATTAGCTTCAGATTCCTATCAGGTGTGTATTTCGCACTACTCTAGTTGTAGAGCGGAAAAAGTCGAAATGCCGATCACATAGCGATGGTAGCCACACGAGCGTGTGAGCGCACGTGTGGGAGCTTCGACGCGATAGTTGAAGCCATCATGAGTGTTCTTGAGGGTTTAGGCTATTTGGGCCATGATGGGCCGAAAGGGGCCATGTAGGGCTAATGGGCTCGTGACCCATATGATTAAATTGTATGACTGTGTAGTAGTTATTGGACTGGTCTATGTGTAACACCCCTATCCCGAGTCCGTCGCTGGATTAAGGTTAGGAGCGTTACTGGACAGATCGGAAACATTCACAAACGAAATCATACATCCAATCATCATTCTCAGACTTAATGTCCTTTAAAAGGGTCCTCGAGACCTTACTCATAAGTCAAGTCGGGATTAAACTGAAACATATATGAAATTCCATGAAAATTTGAAACTTATCTAAAATACAGGGGAGACACGCCCGTGAGAGGAGACCGTGTGCCCTCCACGGCTTCTAGACACCCCCGTGTATCCATCCTTGTTATACAAATATACCAACACGCCCATTAGGCACGCCCGTGTGCCATGGCTGTGTGCTTTTAGGTCATATATTGACTTTCCCACCACGGCCACCAAGCACGCCCGTGTCCAGGCCATGTACTTTTAGGTCATATACTGACTTCAACCACACGGCCTGAGCACACGCCTATTCTTTGAACGTGTGTCCTACACGGTCTTTACACACGGCCGTGTAAAATGACCATGGTCTAATTTTATTTAAAACATTAAGGTGCAGGGTTAACATGAACTAGACGCACGCCCGTGTGTCTAACCGTGTAGGCAACTAGAGGCTATTTACCAAGCCATTTGCCTCCCTGAAATTAAGACCAACCCAACCCAACTCAAAACAATACAATTCATTACTAACAATTTTCATGAATAATACTATGTATTTCATTGATATCTATATACAAACAACCTAACCAAGTTTGGCCAACCACTTGGCCATATACAAAAGAATAATAACTTGATAGCCTATACAATGGCATTACACAAAACATGTTCTCAATAATGATTCCTATACATGCCATACTTAGTAATATAATTTGGCTATACCAAAATAAGGGTCGATAGTGTGCTACGAGCTCCGACTCCAATGATCCACAAATTAGCTTGGCAGGACTACATAGAAAGAAACAATCAAAGACATAAGCATTTAGCTTAGTAAGTTTGCATGAATAACACGTAATAAATAAACTTGTTTCAGATAAACCATTTGACATAAGAATGGTATCATTATCTCATCTATAAAGCTTACTTACTCATACATGATTCTTACTTGTCTCATAGTACTCACTAATCTCATACTCGTAAGGTGACAGGATGCCTGTATCACTTGATCACATTGATCAACATACTTAAACCTAATAATTATGTCTCCTAACTCATCATTCATAACATGAATAATATTCAATTTCAACTTGGTAATAGCTATGCTTTCTTTACATTCTTGTTTTCACATTTTAGCTTACTCATTTGCCCGATGAATTTCCATGAACTACCGAGGATACTAGATCTCTTGTCATGTACTACATGCCAATGCCATACTCTAGATATGGACTTATATGGAAGATCTCTTCTTGAATCAATGCCAAGCTTGCCTTGGTCTTACATGATAACTTATTCAATGCCAAGCTTGAGTCCTTGGACTTACATGATAACTTGCTTGATAACTTGATCAATGCCAAGCTTGAGTCGTTGGGCTTACATGATAACTTGCTTGATTGCCGATGCCATACATTGGCTTGGTCTTATACGCACTTTCTTATCTCATGTAATAGATCGTATCTCCCGGGTAATTCATCTTCAATCAGGACTTTTTCTTGTTTAATCTTATTATTTCTTTGTTTAACATAACATTAAACCATTCATGATAACAATGTATATTATACTAAGCAATTAAATGATAAAATCATAAAGCTTAGAACTCGTACAAACTTACCTCAATATACAAAATGTATGTAGTTATGCAATTTAGTCCTCGACTTTGTTCTTGCCTCGGTTTCATTTCGGGCTTCGTTTTTCTTGATCTATAATCATAAATAGATCATTTAATAATCACATTGACTAAATTGACTCATAACTCATAATATGGCAAAATTACTATTTTGCCCTATAATTTCTCATATTTGCACTTTTGTCCCAAGGCTCGTAAAATGATTTTCATGCAACTTTCTTAAACTACATGCTTAGCTGAATCATTTTGTCTACTATGGAAATCATCAATTCTCTCTATTTCCAATAGGTATGACCAATTTTTATAACTTTTACAAAATGGTCCATACTATCATGTTTCATGAAATTCATCAAAGAAAATATGTTTATCTAACATCAAACTCTCATAAACTCCCATAAAACATCATTTAGCATGCATGTCACTCATGGGTACATTTTTAAACATGCATCTTAGCTCATCAAATAGCTAAAAATAGCTTACTCATGCTACCGGGACTTTAAAAATACGAATAATATCAAAAATCGGGCTTAGGAGCACTTACTAGCAAGCTTGAAAAATTGAAGAACCATAGCTATGGCTTCCTTCAATTTTTGGCAATGGGGGAAGAAGATGATGAGATTCTTATCATCTTTTGCCAATTTTAATTACTATTAGACAAATGACCAAAATGCCTTTATTACTAGAAATTTCTATAATACCATCTCAAGGCCAATTTTGTCCAAAAATTAAATTTTGGGCAAATTGTTACTTAAGGGCTCATAATTCATATTCTAAATCTATTTCATACAAAAAGCTTCTAGAAACTCAAATTTTGCAACTTTTTCAATTTAGTCCTTTTTGGACCAATCAACCTCAATTTATTAAAATTGCTTCATGAAACTTTTATACTAGCATGCAAACATAATATAAACTTTAAAAACTCATAATTTCACCTCGGATTCGTGATCTCACACCACTATTCTGGCTAGGCCCTAAATCGGGCTGTTACACTATGTGAATCTCTTATCTGTGGCTAGATTTGGGCTAAATGGGCCACACGAGCGTGTGGGCCTTTTTGGACCGAGAATGGGCCCTAAGCCCATTCGCATCATTATCTCTGTTTAGAATACCTTGGTTTACAAAATTACTAAAATACCCTGGATTTGTAAAATTACCGAAACACCCCTAATTTGTGAAATTACTGAAATACCCTCAAATTGCAAAATTACCAAAATACCCACGAAGGGTAGGATTACCGAAATACTCTTATAGGGTAAATGACTGTTTTTCCCTTGTGGGTAAATGACTGACTTGTGCTATGGTTTGACTGATTTGACTGTGATCGTATGACTGTGTTTTAATCGACTAGATCGTATGGGCGTGTGGTGATATCTCATAATATGTCTTTGAAATGACTATTACTAGGCATGGCCATTTTGCATACACGTGTAATCATTGAGCATGACATACACGACATATTGCATGGGGTTAGGACATCAATACGGCGGAAGTTCTGATAGGGTCACATGGGTCGCATGACGACTGTGGATCTAGTATTGATCTGTTAGGGTCGCACGGGTCGCATGACGACTGTGGATCCAATATTGATCTGTTGAGGTCGCAAGGGTCACATGACGACTGTGGACCAACGCACAGCTTAAAGCCGCGTAATCTGATTATGGATTTGTGCCAACCTAAACATGGCTTTGTGCCATCTTGATTATGGCTTGGTGCCAATCGTATTTACCCGTGGCTATGTGCCTAGCATATATACCGATGACTCTTTGTCGATCATATTTATCCAAGGCTGTGTGCCGATTATATTACCGTCGATGATAGCTATGTGCCAAACATAATACAGTTACTAATGGCTTTGTGCCAATTAGAATACCGCTACTAAGGGCTTAGAGCCGTATATACTAGCAGCTTTGCTACGATTTTGGTTAGTATCGCAACTGGTGCTAACATTGGGAGTGTAAGGATGGTGTGGGTGATCTATTCCCCACATGTAGTGCAGGGTTGGACGGAGGCAAGTGTAGGGTTGGATGGGATGGGTTAGCATGCATCACACATTATGGAATTGATTCTGAAATGGGCTATGCCCAATTGATTCTGTTATGGGTTGTGACCCAAATGATATTGCAGTGGGTTTTGACTTACGTGTGTTCTGAACTGGACTGTATTGTTATTGTTAAAGGGCTTTGGCCCAGACTATTTCTGTTTTTATTTCTGTATACGGACTGTTACTCTAGTAAGGGGATTACACACTGAGTTTTCGTCAACTCACCCTGTTTTTAACTGTGTAGGTAATCTTCAGCCTTATACAGATCGAAGTTGCGAGGGACTCAGAGAAGACCACACACTGCTTATGCTTCCGGTTTTTAGTATTTACTTCTAAATATTTTGATTTTGGTTGTAACAAGGCCTCTCTATCCTAACTTATTATTTTTGATATTTATTTATGATGTTTTCTAACTGTTAAAAGTGGAATACGATTTCCAAAACAATAACTGCCTTCGAAATACTACGTTTCTGCAATGTTTTCAAAATGCTTCTGCAACTCAATTTTTAAACATCACATTTTCGTAAATTGTTGATTTTAAATATGCTTCCGCAACAGATAAGGTTTTAAAAGTAATTACGTTTTCAAGTGGATAACATTTGCGTAAGTGTTTTGAGTTTTAACAAAGAGGCTTTAACTCTTAAACAAGTTTTAACAATAAGAAGTATGGTTTTGAAAAACACTTCCATGTGACATGCCAGATTCGGGCCTAACTTCTAGGCCGGGTTTGGGGTGCTACATTAAGTGGTAGCAGAGCCAGGTTGCAAAACTCAGCTGTGGAATGGGTTTTAAAAAAATTGGATATCTGAAAGAATTTTTTTTAAAAGGGTTTGAAAATATTTGAAGCAATCAAAATGTTTTTCTGAATATTTTCCTGAAAGTGTGGTTGACCGAGTCTCCAGCACCGAATCCATAAGTTTTCTGTTAGACAGTATTTAAAATTAGATTTTATATTTATTCAGTGTATGTTCTGGAAGGAAGATTCTTTTTAAAAGCTAGCAACAGTGTTGTGATGGATTCAGAAGGAAAGCAAGGTCGCGAGGAGTGGCCCGTCTCTTTGGAACATAAGATGGTTCAGGAGACAGTAGTCGAGGTATGTCCGCCAAATTCGGGTAGCGATAATCCGGAGCTTGGTACGGAGGCACTGACTCGGTTGGTTAGGGAAGTGCTAGAAGAAGTGTTTGAGGCAGGAGTTAAGACGTATGGTGAAACACTTCAGGCTAGGTGCTCGGACTGTAGCAGGAAGAAGGACCATAGTTTTCTGAAGTAGGAGCCTCGTTCTGTGAAACGCGTTAAGACGGGTCCAAACTTTCTGACTTGCGAGCATTGCAAAAGGCGTCATCCGGGTGAAGGCTGGAGGAAGACATGAGCGTGTCTTAGATGCGGGTCTAAGGAGCATCGGGTTCGGGATTGCACAGTCCCTTTTAAGTCAGGTGTGTTTTGTTTGGATGTGATGTTTGAATATAGAAATTGTATGCATGTGTGATAAATATTTGTTTGCTTCTGTGGTTGGATGTTTGGTTGTGTCTAAGAGGTTTCAAGAGTAAGTTAAAGGTGTATTAGTGCCATTAGGATTAGAGTGCGCATCGGTAGCGTAGGGGTGTAGTTGTTACACAACTATCTTGTTAGTTGGAAATTTCGGGGAGAAAATTTCTTTAAGGGGGTAGAATTGTAACGCCCCGAATTTTTGGGCCTAGGAAAATTGGGCCTATTGGGCCTTGGGCATGGGAGCGTTTAAAATTTTTGAGAATAAGAGAATGACACTAATGCAAGTTGGACCTATTGGGTGAGTGATTTTGGAAGGTTAGGGGGCTTCTATGAAGTCCCGGGTTCAAACCTGGGCTTTAGGAAAAATTTTGGTTTTAGGTGAATAAAACCCTGGGAGTAAGTAAGTAGGCTTTAAAAATAAAATGTGGGAAAAAAATGACACAAGAAAGTGAGTGGTCTAGTGGCAAGGCGTCATTAAGGTTGCAAGGGAGCATGGGTTCAAGTCTTAGCGCTTGCAATTCATTTTGATTTCCTTTTAAATGAACTTAGACTTTGGCCCATTGGCTTATATTTAGTTGTGCTTGTTTTGTTACACAAGGAGCTAGTTGGTAAGGTGGCTAGCGGCGTGGATTAAGTTACAGAGGAGTCTGAGTTTGAAACCCCTTGCATGCTAAAGGTGACTATTTTGCTAATTTGGGACGGTTTTGGGAAGATTGATGGAGGGATCCCACATCGGGAAGCTAGCGTGAGAGTAGGTGAGAAGCTTGCTTTAAATAGATCGATCTATGAGGAGAGTTAGCATACCTTGGTTGGTGTTTGGGCATAAGAGTGTTCGGAGCACGGATTAGCTTCAGATTCCTATCAGGTGTGTATTTCGCACTACTCTAGCTGTAGAGCGGCAAATGTCGAAATGCCAGTCACACGGCGATGGTAGCCACACGAGCGTGCGAGCGCACGTGTGGGAGCTTTGACACGATAGTTGAGGCCATCATGAGTGTTTTTAAGGGTTTAGGCTACTTGGGCCATGATGGGCCAAAAGGGGCCATGTGGGGCCAATGGGCCCGTGGACCTATATGAATAAATTGTATGATTGTGTAGCAGATATTGGACTGATCTATGTGAATCTCATATATGTGGCTAGATTTGGGCTAAATGGGCCACACGAGCGTGTGGGCCCATTTGGGCTGAGAATGGGCCCTAGGCCCATTCGCATCGTTATCTCTGTTTAGAATACCTTGGTTTACAAAATTATTGAAATACCCTTGGTTTGTAAAATTATCGAAATACCCCTGATTTGCAAAATTATCGACATACCCCCGATTTGCAAAATGACCGAAACACCCTTGACTTGTGAAATTACCGAAATACCCTTAGATTGCAAAATTAACAAAATACCCCTAAAGGGTAGGATTACCGAAATACCCTTATAGGGTAAATGATTTTTTTGCCCTTGTGGGTAACTGACTGACTTGAGCTATGATTTGACTGATTTGACTGTGATCGTATGACTGTGTTTTAACTGACTTGACTGTGGGCGTGTGACTGATATGCTGTTAATATGTGTTGAAATACTGTTACTAAGCATGACCATTTTGCATACACGTGTAATGATTAAGAATAACATACACGACACATTGCATGGGGTTGGGACATCGATATGGAGGAAGTTTTGATAGGGTCGCATGGGTCGCATGACGACTGTGGACCCAGTATTGATCTGATAGGGTCACACGGGTCGCATAACGACTGTGGATCCAGTATTAATCTGTTGAGGTCGTACAAGTCGCATGACGATTGTGGACCAACGGACGGCTTAAAGCCGCGTAATCTGATTATGGATTTGTGCCAACCTAAACATGGCTCTGTGCCATCTTGATTATGGCTTGGTGCCAATCGTATTTACCCATGGCTATGTGCCTAACATATATGCCGATGACTCTTTGTCGATCATATTTACCCAAGGCTGTGTGCCGATTATATTACCGTCGTTGATGGCTATGTGCCAAACATAATATAGTTACTGATGGCTTTGTGCCAATTATAATACCGCTACTGAAGGCCGTATATATATACTAGCAGCTTTGCGGCAATTTTGGTTAGTGCCGCAACCGGTGCTAACATTGGGAGTGTAGGGATGGCGTGGGTGATTTATTTCCCGCAGGTAGTGCAGAGTTGTCGGAGGCAAGTGCAGTGTTGGATGGGATGAGTTGGCATGCATCACACATTATGCATATGGAATTGATTCTGAAATGGGCTAGGCCCAATTGATTCTGTTATGGGCTGTGACCCAAATGATATTCTAGTGGGTTTTGGCCCACGTATGTTCTAAACTGACTGTACTGTTATTGTTAATGGGCTTTGGCCCAGACTATTTCTGTTTCTGTATACTGACTGTTACTCTAGTAAGGGGATTACACATGAGTTTTCGTAAACTCACCCCATTTTTTACTGTGTAGGTAATCCTCAGCCTTATACGGATCGGAGTTGCGAGGGACTCGAAGAAGACCACACAGTGCTTATGCTTGCGAGTTTGAGTATTTACTTTTAAATATTTTGATTTTGGTTGTAATAAGGCCTTTCTATCCTAACTTACTATTTTTTATATTTATTTCTAACTGCTAAAAGTGGAATACAATTTCCAAAATGATAAATGTCTTCGAAAGACTACAATTTCGCAACGTTTTCAAAATGTTTCTGCAACTCAATTTTTAAGCATCACATTTTCGTAAATTGTTTATTTTAAATATGCTTCCGCAACAGATAAGGTTTTAAAAGTAATTATGTTTTCAAGTGGATAACAATTGCGTAAGTGTTTTGAGTTTTAACAAAGAGGCTTTAACTCTCAAACAAGTTTTAACAACAAGAGTATGGTTTTGAAAAACACTTCCATGTGACACGCCAGAGTCGGGCCTAACTTCTAGGCCGGGTTTGGGGTGTTACATTCTCTAACTCAGACGGTAGAGATAGTCGATAAGCAATTGGTCTGACTCGCTCGATAATCTCATATGGCCCGCTGAATCGCAGACTCAATTTTACTTCTTGACCAAACTGCAATATCTTTTTCCACGGCGACAGTTTCAAGAATACTTTATCCCCGATCTTAAACTCAATATCTTTTCGTTTCAAGTCTACGTAAGATTTTTGTCGATCCGATGCTGCTTTCAAACTATCACGAATTACTTTCACTTTTTCTTCAGTCTCTTTGATCAGATCAATTCCGTGAATCTTATTTTTGCTGAGCTCACTCCAATACAACGGTGTTCGACATTTACAACCGTATAGAGCCTCATAGGTGCCATTTTAATACTCGATTGAAAGCTATTATTATAAGAAAACTCAATCAGTGGTAGATATTTCTCCCAACTACCTTCAAACTCAAGAATACAACAATGCAACATATCCTCAAGTATCTAAATAACTCGTTCAGATTGACCATCCCTTTGCGGGTGAAACGCAGTACTAAAATGCAGCTTTGTGCCTAAAGCTTCTTGCAATTTCTTCCAAAATTGCGATGTGAACCTCGGATCTCTATCTGAAACAATGGAAATAGGTACCCCGTGCAATATCACAACCTCGGAGATATATAACTTAGCTAACTTATCAAGCGAGAAATTTGTACGTATAGGAATGAAATGAGCTGATTTCGTCAATGGTGATTGCATCTATCTTCCTCGAAGATACGAGTAAACCTGATACAAAATCCATAGTCACTCTATCCCATTTCCACTCGGGAATCATGATTGGCTGCAATAAACTCGACGACACTTGATGCTTATCTTTGACTTACTGATAGATTAAACATTCCAAAACAAACTCGGAGATATCTCTTTTCATGTCGTGCCACCAATACAGTTGTTTCAAGTTATTATACATTTTCGTGCTTCCCGGATGAAAAGATAAACGAATACTATGTGCTTTATTTAAAATCATTTGAATCAACTCTGAATTTCTTGGAACACATATTCAGCCTCTGAATCTTAAACAATCATTGGAATCAACTTGAAACTCTAAATTAGGGTTCGAATCACATTGAGCTCGTTTTGCTAACATTTCATTATCGACTTTTTGAGCTTCGTAAATCTGTTGTAAAAATAATGGTCTTGCTTTCATCTCGGCCACTATCGAACCATCATTACACAAAGCTATTTGAGTGTTCATTGCACGTAGAGCGAATGGGGATTTTCGGCTCAAAGCATCAGCAACGACATTAGCCTTTCCTAGATGATAATCGCTCACTAACTCATAATCTTTTAGTAATTCAAGCCACCTCCATTGTCGCAAATTCAGATCTTTCTGAGTCATCAAATATTTCAAACTCTTGTGATCGATATAGATATGGCATTTCTCACCAAACAAATAGTGATGCCAAATTTTCAATGCGAACACAATAGCTGCTAACTCCAAATCATGCATCGGGGATTCTTTTCATGCGGTTTCAACTGTCTCGAGGCATAAGCTATAACTTTGCCTTCCTGCATGAAAACACAACGCAGACCATTCAGCGGTGCATCACTAAACACTACGAACTCTTTACCTGATTCAGGCTGAACTAACACTGGTGTCTCTGTCAATAAAGCTTTCAACTGATCAAAACTTTTCTGACATTTATCTGACCACTCGAACTTAACATCTTTTTGAAGCAATTTCATTATCGGAGTCACAATCATCGAAAAGCCTTTCACAAGTCGTCTATAATAACCGGCAAGTCCCAGGAACCCACGGACTTCAGATACATTTCTCGGAGGCTTCCAATCAATTATTGCAGAAATCTTGCTCGGATCGACTCGAATACCTGATGCTGACACAATATGCCCCAGAAAACCAACCTCGCGCAACCAGAATTCACATTTGCTGAACTTTGCAAATAATTACTTATCTCACAGAGTCTGTAGTACAATTCTCATGTGCTCGAGATGCTTGGATTCATCATGTGAGTAAATCAAAATGTCATCAATGAATACAACGACAAATTGATCTAGGTATGGTCTAAAAATCCAGTTCATTAAGCCCATAAAGACAGCAGGTGCATTCGTTAGTCCGAAAGGCATAACTAAAAATTCATTGTGACCATATCTCTTTCTAAATGCAGTCTTTGGCACATCAGAGTCTTTAACTCACAACTGGTAATAACCTGATCTGTAACAGACTGAATTTGACCCTAATCGGAACGGTGGTTTCGGGACCACGAATCCGAGTTCGAGAAATATTTTAATATTATATTTTGAGTCTATTATATGTGAATTGATGTGTGTGAAAGTTTCGTATGAAAATTTTATTGTCTAAGTGTTTAAATTGATAAAAAGGACTTAATCGCGTAATGCGTAAAAGTTGCATGCTAAAGTGAAAAGTGCTTATATGTGGATGGCTTTTTAATATGAAGTATTAAAAGTGAAATTAAACCATTTTAAGGGTTAGTGGCCGGCCATGGACAAGTTTGTCCTTAAATTATATTGTTTGGTTATTTTTTAACTCAAGGTTATTTAAGTAATTTATTAATAATGTATATTATGTTAAATAAAACAAAAACAAATGGCCATTCTCATCTTTTAGTTAATGGCCGAATGTTGAAATAGAAAAGGGGTGTCTTGGTTCTTTGTTTTTCGGCAATTGAAGGCTTGATTTCAAGGTTAGTTTGAACTCGGTTTTTGTTAATTTTTATGTTTTTGAGATCGTTGCTTTAAACCGTAGTTGACCCATGTTGAAATTTTTGAATCTAAGCATGCTTGATATTCGGCCATTGATAGATTTATATGGTTTTTGATGTTTGATGAATTTAGATAAAAGATAGGTTAAAAATTAGTATATTACGTGTTGGAAGTTTTAGTGAATTTGTGTTTTTAGGGCCAATTTGAAAAAAAATAAAATTTTAGAGGGGCTTAATTGCAAAATAAATGAAAGAAATGGACTTGTATAGTCCCTATACATATTCGGCCCTTAAGGAGTATGGGGAAATTTGATGTATTCTGAGTTTTATGCAAATAGGACTAAATTGCAAAGTATTGAAATAGTAGAGGTAAAATGGTAATTTGCCTATTTGTGTGTTTTGGGACTAAATTGAGATGAAATGTGTTTAAATGAGCTAAATTTTACTATGTTTTAGATCAAGAGCAAAGAAAAACGAAATTAGACCGGGGAAAGACGAAGGTTCTCGAATAGCCAATTCGCACGGACTATCGACAACCGAAGTAAGTCCTTAAGTTGAAATATATTCAAGAATTTGTTACAAACTTATTAAATGTTAATGTTTGATAAATTTAGTACATAATTATGCCATAGCCGAATGTATATAAGCATATTAGATTGATTGCTTAATTTGATAATGTGATGTGAATAAGTGTTTTGATGTGAATTGTGAGATTGAACGATAATGTAATGTTTTTAGATGTTTAATGTGAATAAGATTAGTTGGATTGGACGTGCCTTATAGTTATGAAATGTGTGTGGAATGATTAACTGCATGGATATGTTTCGGGCTTTATTGCTTAGCGAGCTTAGTGCCTGATATGTTTCGGCTTTATCGCCAGCAGCGAGCCGTCTTGGTGATATGTTTTGGGCTTTATTGCCTAGCAGGCTCAGTGCCGGTGATATGTTTCGGGCTTTATTGCCTAGCAGGCTTCGTGTCGGTGATATGTTTCGGGCTTATTGCCTAGCAGGCCTTGTGTCGGTGCTATGACTTCGGACCTAGAGTTCAGCAGGCTTCGTGCCGGTGTGTGAGATTCAGGTAACATTTAAGAAGTTCTAGCTAATGAATCAGGTTTGCATAAGTATTTAGTAGTGAAATTATCATTCGATTATAAGGTATGTGTTATTCATATTTAAGTGAACTATATATGTGCATATATGTATTAATAGATGTATACAAGTGATGCTATAGAGAGAAAGAAATGTCCAATGATAAGAAAGATATATTAAAAGAAAGGTATAATGTACAAATTGGTGTTTCATAAATATATGTATATATATATACATATTCGGCTATAATGTATATATATGTATAGAATAAGATACATTTTTTTTTTAAGTTATGATTGGGATGTTTAAGTGTGTTACTATCATAATGATATTTGTATAACTTAGGACTTGCTAAGCTAGCCAGCTTACTGTGTGATTTCTGTCTACGTTTATTTTATAGATTTTTGGTTCCAGCTACGGACTCAAAAGATCTGGGAAGAAGTCAATCGCACTATCGACTTTCTTTTGGTATTGAATGACTTAGTTTTAAACTAAAAAGGGCATGTATAGGTTAGACTAAACGGTATAACTAATGTTTTGTAATCGTGTAAATATGCTAGCCATGCGAAAATGGCTATCTATTTTGGATAACTTGTTTCGTGTTTTGTTTATATAGGTTGCTCATGCCATGAATTATCATTTATGTTTGGATGTGGTTTAGGCATTATATGAAGTGGTTTAATAGATATATGTCATGACATGTATATGCATTTTGATCTTTGATGGTCACTTTGATAGATTAAGGTAGAATTTCAATCATGTGTACATGCGATAGGTTAATAGAGAGAGATGTTAGGCATTTGAATTTCATGAAATAGATATAAATATGAATTTGAGTTATATGGTTGTGAAGTATGTATCTAGATATGTTACAATTTAAGTGTTGAATATAGCTTGATTTGGATAGGTATATTTCATGAGATTTTGAGTGCCTTATTACTATGTGATGTGTTGGTTAAAATCACCAAGTTTGATTGAAATGCTTAGGTGTGTACGGTTTTATGGTAAGTATTTTTTTTTAAATTTTATATCTTGATAACAAATATATGTGGCATATTCAAATGCATGTTCATGATTTCGAGTAATGCATATAGTATAATACGGTATTTGGATGAACATATGTACTGTATATCAAGTTATTGAAATGAAATATTTGGCCACGATTTGATCTAGTTTGGAGTCTAAATTTTCTATTGAGTACTATGGCATATTCGGTCATAGGAAATGAGTGCTAAGGTGTAATTATAATGATATACATATGTGTGGTGATCATTGCCGAATGTGATATGCAACTATGAGATAAATGAGTTGGTTTGATATTTATATTTATGGTATAATCGTATGTGGTAATGAAATGAGAAATGTTTATAAGCGAAAAAGATGCCTATATTCAGAAATGACATATGATTGATTGTAATGTCGATTATAGAAATGAAATAAATGATTAATTACCATATGCCTATTCGGCCTTTGTTTTTGAATTACCAAATGAATAGTGTTTTGCTTGATTCTTTTTAAAGTGCATTGATTTGGTATGGTTGAGTAATGCCTCGTAACCCTAATTCGGCGATAGATACGGGTTAGGGGTGTTACATGATCTCAAATCGATTTTCAAAAATATTGTTTCCCCTTTTAATTGATCAAACAAACCATCAATCTGCGATGGAGGGTATTTGTTCTTGATTATCACTTTGTTGAGCTGTCGATAGTCTATACACATTCTCATCGTGCCATCTTTCTTTTTCACAAATAATATTGGTGCACCCCAGGGAGAGAAACTCGGTCTAGCAAAACCTTTATCTGTCAACTCTTGCAACTGAGCTTTCAATTCTTATAATTCTATCAGGGCCATTCTGTACGGAGCTATTGATATCGGCATAGTTCCCAGCACTAACTCAACGCCAAACTCAACCTCTCGAATTGGTGGTAAACCTTATAACTCTTCAGGAAACACATCCGGATTCTCACACACAATTGGCACTGATTTGATCTTCTTTTCAGTCACTTCCGTATCAAGCACATACGCAAAATCAGCTTCGCAACCCTTTCTCACATATTTATGAGCTAACATCAATGAAATCACTACTGGTAAACCATTCAAATCATCTGACTCAATCTGGATAATCTCATTATTTTGACATCTCAGATCAATCGTCTTTCGTTTACAGTTTACTATAGCATCATGTAGCATCAGCCAATCCATACCCAGAATTATATCAAATTCATCATATGGCAACAACATCAGATCAGCCAGAAAACAAAAATCTTGAATCATCAATGGATAGTTCTTGCACACTTTATCAACCAAAACACACTTGCCTAAGGGGTTCGATACTTTAATCACAAATTCAGTAGACTCTACAGGCAAAGTCTTACTGGATACTAAATTCACACATATATACGAATGAGTTGATCCTAGATCTATCAATGCAATCACATTAGTATCATAGAGAGTAAAAGTACCGATGATAACATCTAGAGATAACGCTTCTTCGCGAGCACAAATAGCGTAGGCTCGTGCAGGTGCTCTAGCCTCTAACCTCATAGCAAAATCTTTAGTCGCTCTATGCCTACCACTCACTTTTCTCGTGTTTCTGGATGGTCTACCTCTAATTGCAGTGTTATTTGGTCTCGTGTTTTGTACTGTATCTTGATCAGCCAAATCAAGATAGTTACGAATGAAATGATCTAATGATTCACATTTAAAATAGGCCTGATTATTCAATCTACAATCACTGATATGCCGTTTTCTACAATGTCTACACTCGGGTCAGTTTTGTCTCACATTGCCAACACTAGTAATAGACGTAGCTTGAACTTTAGAACTCATAGGTTGCTTTTCACGATCCCTATTTGAATATCTCATCGATGCATTGGATTGATCGAACGGGTCTCAGAATTTCTTTGATACAGACTGATAAGATTTACTCGTCGATCTCTTTCTGGAGTCTCTAGCTTCAAAATCAGCTTTTCTCTTTTCTTTTCCAAGTTCTTCAGCTTTACATGCCTGTTTGACGAGTATCACAAACTCTTTGATTTCCAGAATCCCAACTAATAGCTTGATGTCATCCTTTAAACCATCCTCAAATCTCTTGCACATAATAGCTTTAGTTGAAACACATTCCCGAGCGTATCTGCTTAATCTCACAAATTCTCGCTCGTATTCAGTAATAGAAATACGACCCTATTTCAGCTCGAGAAACTCTTTGCATTTCTGATCAATGAATCTCTGGCTAATATAATTTTTTTGAAATTCAGTTTGGAAAAAATCCCAAGTAACCCGTTCCACCACCGATACTAATGTATTGCACCAGTGATACGCAGTGTCTCTTAACAAAGATACGACACATTTAATACATTCATCAGGAGTATATGATAACTCATCGAATACTCGGATTGTATTATCGAGCGAGAACTCAGCTTGTTCAGCATCATCATCAACATTATCCCGAAACTCTTCAGCACCATATTTATGAATCTTATCAACATGTGGCTTACTCAATTGAATCGGATCTATCACTTGTGACACAACTGGGACTTGTTGAGAAATAGGCGGGGGTGAAGATTGTTGAACAGCCAGATTCATTCGAACGAACTCCATGAACCACTCACTCATCATTTGGAAGAATGTTTGTTTAGCCTCTCCCTCGTGGCTACTAGTTACAAGTCTAGAGTCAGATTGCGCTGCCCTCTAGGTAGGAGAGAGCACGTTACTCTCTACATCGTCAGCTACAGCTCTTTCGAGATCCATTACTATATGAAAACATAATTTAAGTTGTCAAGAATCATCACACAATCACAGAGTATATATGACATGTATAGCTAGACTCTCACATACGCTACGTTAGTCCTAGAATTGACTAAACCGTAGCTCCGATACCAATAAATGTAACACCCCTAACCCATATCTATCACCTTAATAGGGTTACAAGGCATTACCAATAAAATCACAACATGCAACATTCATTTATGCATCCATGTTCAAACACCATTCAATCATAATCACTAGGGGTGTTCATTCGGTTAACCGACCCGAATTAACATTAACCGAATTAACCGACCTCACAAAATTTTTAACCGTTAACCGAACCGAAATGTAATATCCGGGATTTATGGCTTATGCATTAATGCTTAATTGTATAAAGTAGCATGTCTATGTGTATGTTGAATGTGTTTTATGAATTTCAGGAATATTAGAATGGAGGAGAATGCATTAGAAATTTATTTGAGTTTAAGTTTCAAAGAGGGAGTTAAGCCTGATAGGCCTTAAGAAAATTAGTAGGGGAAAAATGACACAATAATGGGCTTGTGTAAGTGGCTTGGAGGCGCCACTTAGGGCCTTGGTAGGTGACGCCATAAGCTGCGAGGAAGGGCTCAGGTTCGAGCAACGTGGGAAGCAAATGGGAGTTTTATTTTGCAGTAAGGAGAAGAGGTGTTGGACGGCAATGGGGCACTGAGTGGATGAGTATAGATCAAGTCAAATTCCTTTTAAAAATTTCAGCTAAAGTGAAGGATAATTGATGATTTATTTGAATTAATTTTAATTGAGTAAAGAAGAGAGAAAATAGGGGATTGGATAGAGGGAGTAGGAGTTGGTCGGCCAAGGGAGTCTTTGGTGGCAAATTTGGCCAAGTTAGTAAGGGAGGATAGCCAAATTTCACTAAGCATTCTAGCCTCCATTTCGTTTACTCTTTTCTCTCCAAAGCTATCACTTTTCTCTTCTTTTTCTTTTATTTGTTCTAGCCGAAATCTTCTTCTCCCTAAAGGCCACCATCGCCGATTCTTCCTAAGTCCCATACTCTTCCATTGACGTCGAATCTCCATCATCAACCTTCTCTTCTTCTGAAAGTTCACTCAAAAGCCGAATATTCAAAGTGGTTCTATCCGATTGTTCAGTAGATCCAAAAGCCGAAACCTATTGATCACTACCTGGTCTATGTCGCCGAATACCTCTGTAGATTTAAGCAAGGGTGCCGTCGACTACAGCATTAGAGGTAAGATCAAGTGGTATTCGATTTCTCTTCTTTATCTTTTAGATTAATTGAAACTAGGAATCTAATTCCATCATTGTTTTTGGCCGAAATCTTAAGGAGAGATATTGGGATTCTTATTATAGTCGACCATAAAGAGGAAATCTTCGGGATTTTAAAGATCTACGGTAAGTCATGTATTCGGCCAAAGGTCATTTTTTGTGACTCAATGTTAGAATTGGATCTAACATGTACTCTATAGGATTTCGACATCTTCATAGCCAAGAGACCACTTTCGGGATTTAAAATTGCAAGGTAAGTGAACCTGAACATTCGGCCAAGGCCATACTCAGTGATTCGGATCTGTTCTTTATTCGTTCTAAAGTCGAAACTAACTAGTTAAGTGATTTAGTGTCTAGCCGATTGCAAGGAAGAAATATCACGGAGTTTCAGGATTTGAGTACTCACTAAATCGGCATCAAGGGACTAAGGATCTGGGGCTTTAGATCGGGATTTTCGGGATTTCAGTGAACTCATTAAGTAAACCAGGTGTGTAACCTCACACTAACTCTCAATAGATTTACGGTATTATATTAATATTTATGTGTTAATAAGAATGTGAAAGTTATGGCTAAAGGTACCATTCAATGGTACGGCATATTCAGGTACGTTATTCTCTAAAGCTATGTTAATAATGTTACGAATATCTGTTATGACACATATGTGAATTTGTTACGAATGTGGAATAAAGAGTATGGCATGATTTATGCATGAGTTGTATGACACATGGGGCATATGGGTGATTATGAAAGGGGAAGTGATCTGGTGGTTTTTACCACAATATCGGGTGACTCATGTCACATAATCTGAATGTGGTGACTTATGTCACAAAATATTATATGGTGGCTATGCCATAAAACTATAAGGGCGATGTGCAAGTCGTCAGCAGCGACTGCCTTCGATGATGTGCAGTGGATGGAGGGTCGATTTAGTAATCCCCACGGTGTGATGGCAGGTACGGGTGATGTGTAGCGGATGGTTATCTAGGTTTGGGTTCGAGATTGCATCATTATCTATATTCGCTATATATGTATGATCTGATATGCCTGAATCGTTGGGATTTTGTGTTGGCTGTTACACACTGAGTCTGTCTGACTCACCCCATTGTGGGATATGTTCTCAGGTGACACTTAGTAGATGGACCGGGTCGGCAGGAGCTTAGTGGTGGCCATGCTCAGCACAGCATTTGTTTTATTTGAACTTTCTATATTTAAGTATTTTGGATTGATTTCGGGCTTGTTTTGATGTAATAAGCCCACTTAGTATTAGACTGTTTATGCATGTTTTTAATTTCTGTTATGTTACAATTATTGAATAACTTTTCCTAAAGTACATTTATAAATATTTTGACTCCTAATCGCAAACGATTTTCAATCTAAATGTAAACTCTAAACCAAATCGGCAATTCTTTTAACTTTAGGTTTTGAAATATAAAAACGAGGTTTCATAAAATCCAAACTTCAAGCAAAACATTGTTTTCGATTTTAAACGCAACACAAATACATTTTCCTTCAAAACTATTCAAATTTCCCAAAGTAACAAACGAGTCTTTAAAATGTTTTACTCGAGGAACATGCCAGATCCGGTCAAGGCTCGTGGGCCGGGTTTGGGGTGTTTCAGCTTGGTATCAGAGCCCAGTTTTAAACTCTCGGCCTTGGGTTTAAAGCCCACAACGTTATCAAAATAAAGCCCAAATAAATTTTGTGAAAATTTTTGTGAAATAAGCAAGTTTTTTTTTCTGGCATGGGACCTAAGTCTCCGACCCGAAGTCCACCAGGTAAGTACCCCTAACTGTTGTGTGATTTATTATATGACTTGTATAAGGTTATAACGAGAACGTAGATAAGTATGTTAAGTTATTGAACCCTAGGATTAGCTTACCCCAACACAGACTTACATAAAACTTTAAGGCCTAATTAAACAAAACTGTGACTAAGTCGCCGAGTTAGGGTGTGGCAACCATTGTGCGCATGTCTAGGATTGGATTCAGGAAGAGCCTGGTATTTAAGCAGTCCTAGTGACTCACCTCCTCTTCGCTCGAATCCTACCTGGTGCGTAGTGACGGTTCACCCTAACCAAGAGGACTTATTCACGGGCTAAAATCAATAATTAAAACCCGAAAGGGACTAGCCATACTGTTTTATAAAAACCCTAGTTTGAAAATCATCAAATTGCCCCTTTGAATTGTACAAATTATTTTGAAAATTTTTCCAAAATATTCCCGAATTACGAAATTACCCAAATCCCCCTGGTTGTAAAATTACTAAAATGCCCTTGGTTTATAAAATTACCATATTACCCACAGTTTTTATCAAGATTTTCTTACTTTATAAATATCCAAAAACCCTATTTTGCAAAATATTAAGATACCCTGATTTGGAAAATTTACTAAATTACCCCTGACTTACAAAATTACCAAAATAACCCCGATTTCCAAAATTTCTACAATATCTTTGATTTGAGAAAAATTTTTAAAATAACCTCGAGTTTTGAAAATTTCAGAGTGCCTTGATTTATTAAGACTTTCAAAGTGACCCCGATTTATTACCAAAATACCCCTATAAGATAAATTACAAAAATACCCCTGGGGTAGGAACAGACAAAAATATTCGAGTGTTGAATGTGTGTGGTAGGTACGACTGAATGGATGTGTTTCTCTGAGTTAGGGTAGAAAACTTGAAATGAAAACTTTGAAATGATCGAAAGAACTACTACTAAGCTCCTTTTCATAAAATTGTTCGCGGATAATCAGTGGAACAAAATACTAATGCATAAAATTTCTTAAATCAGATTAAAGCGCGATCGTAGAAATGAGTTCTAGGGGATGTGGTCATAATGTGCGAGGACGGGTAGAGGCAGAATGATCGTATCGGAACCCGTTAGGTCTGGTCAAGGGTCCGAAAACGAGGTACCACCACCCCCACCACCAGCTACTGGAGTTGAGCATCAGGATTAGACGGGGGATGATGCAGTATCACAGACAGTGCTGTGACTTCTTGAGATGGTGGCTGGAGCAGGTGGAGGTATGGGAGCTCAGAAATCTGTACCTGAGTGACTCCGAGCCAATAGAGCTGAAGTATTTCGTGGTGTATCCGGAGTGGCACCCAGTACGGCTGAGTATTGGCTGGAAGCGACAGAGCGAATTATGGATGAGATGGATCTGACTGCTGAGGAGAAACTGAAAGGAATAGTGTCTCTTCTTTGCGATGAGTCATATCAATGGTGGCTCACCGTTCGGGATGGTGCCACAGCTGAGGAACTCACTTGGGAGTATTTTAAGACGGCATATCAAAAGAAGTATGTTGGGACTAGTTATACTGATGCGCAGAGAAAGGCATTTCTGGGGCTGGTTCAAGGGAACAAGTCCGTAGCGGAGTACAAAGCTGAATTCTTAAGGTTGAGCCAGTCTGCTCGAGGAATTGTGGCTATGGAGCATGAACGATGTGTCCGGTTCGAGGACGGACTGAGGGATGACCTGAGGTTGTTGATAGCTCCACAGCAGGAGCAGGAGTTTGCCGTATTGGTAGAAAAGGCTAAGGTAGCCAAAGGGATTAAGGACTCTGTGAAATAGAATACGGATCGGAACAGGCAGAAGAGAGGTTTTGGAACATCAGGGCCATCCGGGAATGTTCAAAAGAGGCCTAGAGTTGATGGGCCGCGAGGTCAAGGTGTCCGTGACAAGAGCGATCTGAACTTGTGCTCAGTGTGGGAAGATGCACCTAGGAGAGTGTTGGAAGAAGACAGGAGGATGTTTCAAGTGTGGGTCTAAGGACCACATGATTAAGAACTGTCCTATAAAGATAGACGGGAGCCGACCAACAGGTCAGGGTTTTAATCAGGCTGGAAGAGGTGGACAGCAGCCTCAGCGGGGTCGTGGTCCGATGGGCAGAGGTAATGGTTCTGGAAGAGGACGGGGAACACCGGGCGGAGGTGTTGGTAATACAGAGGCAAGATAGCTAGGTCTGATGTATGCAGTTCGCCAGAGGGAGGATGGAGACGCACCGGACGTCATAACCGGTACGTTTCTTAGAGCTGACAAGCCTTATTTTGCGTTAATTGATGTTGGCTCGACCCACTCATATGTTGCATGTAGAGTAGTTGAAACACTAGGCATAGCCTCTGAACTGTCTAATAGGGAGATGACTGTAGTAAGCCCATTAGGTCAAACGGTAGTGGTGAATAAGATGTTTCGGAGTGTACCTCTAGAGATTGAGGGAGTGATATTCTCTGCCGACTTGATGGAACTACCTTTTGGAGAATTCGATCTTATTCTTGGCATGGACTGGCTAGTGGAACATCGGGATATATTGGATTGTGCAGCTAAGCGAATAGAGTTAAGGACGCCTGAGGGCGGGGCAATAGTTATGATAGGAGAAAGAAGAAACTACTTGTCTAACGTAGTCTCTGCTTTAAAGGCTGTCAAGATGGTTCGGAAAGGGTGTGAGGCATTTTTGACCTTCATTAGTGCGTTGGACGCAAAAGAAGGGGGAGTTAGTGGAGTTAGAATAGTAAGAGAGTTTGTGGACGTCTTTCTGGAGGAGTTACAGAACACCCCTGACGGGGAGGTGGAGTTCGAGAATGACTTATCGCCAGTGCGACTCCCGTGTCAATTGCCCCGTACAGAATGGCACCAAAAGAATTGGCTGAGCTTAAGGCTTAGATTCAGGAGTTGCTTGACCGTGGGTTTATCCGACCCAGTGTGTCTCCGTGGGGAGCACTGGTCTTGTTTGTGAAGAAGAAGGACGGAACTATGCGCATGTGCATAGATTATCGTCAGTTGAATAAGCTGACCATCAAGAACAAGTACCGTTGCCAAGGATAGACGACTTGTTCGATCGAAATTAAGAAGAGGCGATGTGTTCTCAAAGATAGATCTAAGTTCTGGATATCATCAGCTTAAGGTGGAGGCAGATATCCATAAGACAGCTTTTTGGACAAGGTACGGGCATTATGAGTTCTTGGTAATGCCGTTCGGATTGACGAACGCCCCAGCTACGTTCATGGATATGATGAACCGGGTTTTTCAACCTTACTTGGATAGGTTCATCGTTGTGTTCATAGACGACATCCTAGTGTATTCCAAGTCTGAGGAGGATCATGATGAGTATCTTCGGATAGTGTTTCAAGTATTAAGGGAAAAGAAGCTATATGCCAAATTCAGCAAGTGTGAATTTTGGCTGAAGAAGTTGCGTTTTTAGGGCATGTGGTGTCTGCAGAAGGGATAAGGGTGGATCCTAGGAAGATTAAGGCAGTGCTAGATTGGAAACCACCTAAGTCTGTGGCTGAGGTTCGTAGTTTCTTGGGTTTAGCAGGCTACTACAGAAGGTTCGTGGAAGGGTTCTCATCAATAGCCGCACCTTTGACAAAGTTGTTGAGAAAGGAAGTACCTTTTGTATGGACAGATAAGCAACAGGAGAGCTTTGAGAAACTTAAGAGGGTTTTGACGGAAGCTCCAGTATTGATTCAGCCTGAGGCAGGGAAGGATTTTGTGGTATATTGTGACGCTTCTCATATAGGTTTGGGATGCGTATTGATGCAAGATGAGAAGGTAGTTGCTTATGCGTCTCGTCAATTAAGGCCACATGATTTGGAATTAGCAGCAGTGGTCTTTGCTCTTAAGGTATGGAGGCATTATTTGTATGGAGAAAAGTCAATGATCTACACAGACCACAAGAGCCTTAAGTATCTGTTGACTCAGAAAGAGCTGAACCTGAGACAGCGAAGGTGGGTGGAGTTACTGAAAGACTACGATTGTTCTATAGAGTATCATCCGGGAAAGGCGAATGTAGTGGCGGATGCCCTAAGTAGGAAAGTAGTGTCAGATCTGAGAGCGATGTTCACACATCTAAGCTTGTATGACGATGGAAGTTTGCTGGCAGAATTGCAAGTCAAGCCGACATGGTTGAAGGAGGTGAAAGAGGGACAGGTAATGGATGAAGATTTAAGTGCTAAGTTATGGCAAGTGCAGAGTAGGGAGTTGGAAGATTATGGTATTAATGACGAGGGAGTACTGTGTTTCAAGGGTAAAGTCTGTATGCCGGAGAACGAGGAGTTAAGGCAGAGGATTTTTCGAGAATCGCATAGTAGCCCTTATGCTATGCATCATGGAGGTAGTAAGTTGTACAGAGATCTAAGGGAACAGTTTTGGTGGCCTGGTCTTAAGCGGGAAGTTACCAAATTTGTAGGGAAGTGCTTAACGTGTCAGCAAGTTAAGGCTGAACACCAAGTTCTGTCAGGATTGCTTCAGCCGATAATGATTCCATAGTGGAAGTGGGAGAGAATCACCATGGACTTCATTAGTGGGCTTCCCCTTACGCCTACTAAGAAGGACTCGGTATGGGTGATAGTGGATCGATTGACAAAATCCGCGCATTTCATTCCAGTGCGGGTTGACTATTCTTTGCAGAAGTTGGCGAAATTGTATGTGGCAGAATTTGTGAGGTTGCATGGAGTGCCGGTGTCAATTATCTAAGATAGGGATCCAAGGTTTATGTCTCAATTTTGGAAAGCATTACATCCGGCTTTGGGCACTAGGCTAGATTTCTCTACGGTATTTCATCTGCAGTCGGACGGCTAGTCTGAGCGAGTAATCCAAGTGTTAGAGGATATGTTGAGGGGCTGTGTGATAGACTTCAGTGGGAGTTGGGAAGAATATTTGCCTTTAGTAGAATTCGCATACAATAACAGCTATCAGGCCAGTATTCGGATGGCACCGTATGAAGCGCTGTATGGACAAAAGTGTCGCACTCCTTCGTGTTGGACAGAATTAGGGGAACGTCGAGTTTTGGGTCCATAGATTGTGGCAGAATCTGAGGAGAAGGTTGAGGTAATTCGGGCACGGTTGAAGGAAGCATCTGATAGGCAAAAGTCATATACAGATCTTAGGCGGAAGGAAATAGAATTTGATGTGGGAGATCAAGTGTTTCTTAAAGTATCGCCATGGAAGAAGGTTATGAGATTTGGTCGCAAAGGGAAGTTAAGTCCCAGGTTTATAGGACCTTATCGGGTGTTGAAGCAAGTTGGACCAGTAGCGTACCAGTTAGAATTGCCTCCAGAGTTGAAGCAGATGCACGACGTATTCCACGTGACTATGCTACATCGTTACCAATCGAATCCATCTCACGTAGTGCCAATTGAGGAGGTAGAGCTGAGGCCAGGTTTGTCCTACGAGGAGGAGCCGATCCAGATTTTGGAGCGAGATATGAAAGTGTTACGGAGGAAATCAGTTCCTCTAGTCAAAGTGTTATGGCGTAATCATGGATCAGAAGGAGCAATGCGACAGCAATACCCTCACTTATTTTAGCCAGGTAATTTCGAGGTCGAAATTATCTTAAGGGGGTAGAACTGTAATATACGGGATTTATGGCTTATGCATTAATGCTTAATTGTATGAAGTAGCATGTCTATGTGTATGTTGAATGTGTTTTATGAATTTCAGGAATATTAGAATGCAGGAGAATGCATTAGAAATTTATTTGAGTTTAAGTTTCAAAGAGGGAATTAAGCCTGATAGGCCTTAAGAAAATTAGTAGGGGAAAAATGACACAAAAATGGGCTTGTGTAAGTGGCTTGGAGGCGCCACTTAGGGCCTTGGTAGGTGACACCATAAGCTGCGAGGAAGGGCTCAGGTTCAAGCAACGTGGGAAGCAAATGGGAGTTTTATTTTCCTGCAAGGAGAAGAGGTGTTGGACGACAATGGGGCACTGAGTGGATGAGTATAGATCAAGTCAAATTCCTTTTAAAAATTTTGGCTAAAGTGAAGGATAATTAATGATTTATTTGAATTAATTTTAATTGAGTAAAGAAGAGAGAAAATAGGGGATTGGATAGAGGGAGTAGGAGTTGGCCGACCAAGGGAGTCTTTGGTGGCAAATTCGGCCAAGTTAGTAAGGGAGGATAGCCGAATTTCACTAAGCATTCTAGCCTCCCTTTCGTTTACTCTTTTCTCTCCAGAGCTATCACTTTTCTCTTCTTTTTCTTTTATTTGTTCTAGCCGAAATCTTCTTCTCCCTAAAGACCACCATTGTCGATTCTTCCTAAGTCCCATACTCTTCCATTGACGTCGAATTTCCATCATCAACCTTCTCTTCTTCTGAAAGTTCACTCAAAAGACGAATATTCAAAGTGGTTCTAGCCGATTGTTCAGTAGATCCAAAAGCAGTCTATATCGCTGAATACCTATGTAGATTTAAGCAAGGGTGCTGTCGACTACAGCATTAGAGGTAAGGTCAAGTGGTATTCGATTTCTCTCCTTTATCTTTTAGATTAATTGAAACTAGGAATCTAATTCCATCATTGTTTTTGACCGAAATCCTAAGGAGGGATATCGGGATTCTTATTATAGTCGACCATAAGGAGGAAATCTTCGGGATTTCAAAGATCTACGGTAAGTCATGTATTCGGCCAAAGGGCATTTATTGTGATTCAATGTTAGAATTGGATCTAACATGTACTCTGTAGGATTTCGACATCTTCATAGCCAAGAGACCACTTTCAGGATTTAAAATCGCAAGGTAAGTGAACCTGAACATTCGGCCAAGGCCATACTCAGTGATTCATATCTGTTCCTTATTCATTCTAAAGCCGAAACTAACTAGTTAAGTGATTTAATGTCTAGCCGATTGCAAGGAAGAAATATCACGGAGTTTCGGGATTTGAGTAGTCACTAAATCGGCAGCAAGGGACTAAGGATCTAGCGCTTTAGATCGGGATTTTTGGGATTTTAGTGAACTCGTTAAGTAAACCAGGTGTGTAACCTCACACTAACTCTCAATAGATTTACGGTATTATATTAATATATATGTGTTAATAAGAATGTGAAAGTTATGGCTAAAGGTACCATTCAATGGTACGGCATATTCAGGTACGTTATTCTCTAAAGCTATGTTAATAATGTTACAAATATCTGTTATGACACATATGTGAATTTGTTACGAATGTGGAATAAAGAGTATGGCATGATTTATGCATGAGTTGTATGACACATGGGGCATATGGGTGATTATGAAAGGGGAAGTGATCTGGTGGTTTTTACCACAATATCTGGTGACTCATGTCACATAATCTGAATGTGGTGACTTATGTCACAAAATATTATCTTGTGGCTATGCCATAAAATTATAAGGGCGATGTGCAAGTCGTCAGCAGCGACTTACTTCGATGATGTGCAGCGGATGGAGGGTTGATTTAGTAATCCCCACGGTGTGATGGCAGGTACGGGTGATGTGTAGCGGATGGTTATCTAGGTTTGGGTTTGAGATTGCATCATTATCTGTATTCGCTATATATGTATATATGTATGATCTGATATGCCTGAATCGTTGGGATTTTGTGTTGGTTACACACACATCGAGTCTGTCGACTCACCCCGTTGTGGGATATGTTTTGGTGACACTCAAGTAGATGGACCAGTCTGCAGGAGCTTAGTGGTGGCCATGCTCATTTCAAAGATTTGTTTTATTTGAACTTTCTATTTTTAAGTATTTTGGATTGATTTCGGGTTTGTTTTGATGTAATAAGGGCACTTAGTATTAGACTGTTTATGCATGTTTTTAATTTCTGTTATGTTACAATTATTAAATAACTTTTCCTAAAGTACATTTATAAATATTTTGACTCCTAATCGCAAACGATTTTCAATCTAAAGGTAAACTCTAAACCAAATCGGCAATTCTTTTAACTTAAGGTTTTGAAATATGAAAACGAGGTTTCATAAAATCCAAACTTCAAGCAAAACATTGTTTTCGATTTTAAACCCAACACAAATACATTTTCCTTCAAAACCATTCAAATTTTCCAAAGTAACAAACGAGTCTTTAAAATGTTCTACTCGAGGAACATACCAGATCCGGTCAAGGCTCGTGGGCTGGGTTTGGGGTGTTTCACGAAATGTTTTCAAAAATATTAACCGAACCAAAATTTTTTCAGTTAATTCGGTCAGTTAACCGAATTAATCGAAAATTATATGTTTTTAATTTTTGTTTAAAAATTACCCGAATTACCTAAATTACCTGATTTACCTGAATGACCCAATTTACCTGAATTACCCGATTTACTCGAATGACCCGAATTACCCGAATTACCCGAATTAAATCACTACATAATTAAAAAGATTACATAAGTCCTTGAATCACTACATAATTAAAAAGATTACATAAGTCTTTGAATATCTACATAATTAAAAACATTACATAAGTCTTTGAACCACTACATAATTAAAAACATTACATAAGTCATGAAATTAACACATAATTGAAATGTAAGTCTTTAATATTGTTCATTTGTATCCATTTCTTCCCTCCAAAAGATCTCCATTTGCATTAAACCTACAAAAAGAAAAAAACATGTGCAAAAGTTTAGCATATGATAGAAATATACGCATTTAAAAAAATCAATAATATAAAGAAACGAATAGATTATAAGTTAACAAGAATAAGATAGTAAGTATTCCCTTCAACTCACGAAAGCTCATGAATTTAAGGTAAGCTCTGATGCATTCCAAGAAAAGTCTAAACATGGAATCAAGTAAATAAGTAGGAGTGATACGGTAAAAAAATGAAACTATTAAAATAAAATAACAAATATACCATTTTCAATCTTGTCAAGCTCTTGGATTTGTTCTTTAATCTTTTTGATGTCTTCTTGTGATGATGATTTTCGAATCCAATCTTGAGTACACACAAGAGCTTGTACAATTTTAGGAGTTAAAGAACTCCTATATTGATCAAGCACACGTCTCCCGGTGCTAAATGCAGACTCTGAAACAACCATAGAAACCGGTATAACTAACACATCTCTAGCCATTTTTGAAAGAGTGGGAAATCTAAGGCTGTTCACTTTCCACCATAATAAAATATCAAAATCTTCAACAAATTCCTCATTAGCCTCAGCTAGATATTTATCCAACTCAAATGTTTTATCCTCACCACAAATTTCCAACTCACGCTTTTTATACAAAGCTTGCATTCGCCTTTTCATTTTTTGGTGTGGTTCACCGAGAGAAACATGTGTTGGCACATTCGATTGACTACAAGTACTATGAAGTGGAGGCTTATACTCATCAAACAAGTCATACAAAGATTCCTTCAATTTTTGCATCATTTCACATGCTTTTTCAGAACTAGACATTTCATTAAGTGCAAATTCAAGATACTTTAGTTTTTGTCTAGGATCTAAAACACAAGCAACAAACATAACCAAATTCATCTTATCAATATCACCCCAATATTTATCCTACTTTTCTTTCATCTTGATGGCCATAACATTGAAATCAACATTACTATTTAATTGAGCATCTCGTAAAAGAATATCAATTTCAGAAAGCTCATCAAAAAAATTATTGGACGTGACATATGAAGTGCCAGATATACACAAAGTAACTTCATAAATGTGTTTCAAGAAATCCCTCAAGTTTCTAACATTATCCCAATCATCCACACTAGGCCAACCCTCACCCCTTTCAAGTTCAGCCCTAAAGTTTGTATCTTGCTCCTCAAATCTCTCAAAAGCTCTTTTAAAGTTCTGAGCTGTGTCTAACATTAAGTAGGTCGAGTTCCACCTTGTACAAACATTAAGACACAACATCTTCTTGCAATCTATCTTTTCCACCACAACACACTCCTTAAACTTTTGTAATCTAGCTGGAGATTTTCTCACATATCTAGCAGCCCCCCTAACACGTTCAACAGATTTATTCATTTCGTTTAAGCCTTCAACAACAATGTGTGCCATGCATCTCATATGAAGATATTTACCATTTTGAACTAAGCCCCCTTAAGGGTTAAATTTCTTTCTCAAATAACCAATAGTAACATCATTTGAACTTGCATTATCAACAGTAACAGTAAACAACTTATCAATCCTCCAATTCAATAAGCATTTCTCAATCACCATCCCAATGGACTCACCCTTCTGACTAGAAATTGGAAAAAAGTTTAAAATCTTTTTATTCAATTTCCAATCGTTATCAATAAAGTGAGCAGTGATACACAAATAATTAACTCTTTGAAAAGAAGTCCATGTGTCAGTAGTTAAGCAAACTCTAGAACAAGAACTTTTCAAAAGTTGCTTTATCTTGACCCTTTCATCTAAATACAATTGATAAACATCCCTAGTCATAGTAGTTCGTGAAGGAATATAAAATCTAGGACATGCCACAAACATAAATTTCTTGAAACCTTCACTTTCAACAAACTTGAAAGGTAATTCATCAATCACAATCATTTGCGCTAATCCTTTCCTACATGCTTCTTGATCAAATCTCCAAGTTGAAAGATTCCCTTCCTCCCCTTCAACTCCCTTTCTAGGTAAAACTAGTTGTCCTTGACTAGTGTCAACAACATTACTAGGATTTTTCTTACATGAACCAATATGATATTTCAATAATCCCATACCATTTTTTTTCATATCACAACAAAATTCCTTTTGACAATAATTACATTTAGCCTTGCTTGCACCCTCACTATTAATAATCTTAGTGAAGTGAGACCAAACTTTTGACCTTTGAAGAGTGGCTTTTCTTTTCCCGGTAGTCCCTTTTGTTTGGCTTGAAGCTCCAACTCCCGAATTTTCAGAATCTATCGAAGTAGGAGGTGTAACACTACCCTCAATAGATGTTGGTTCGGTTGACATTCTGCAAGAAAAACAGTATATAATAAATTAAAATACATTTATAATATTAAACATATTTTGATGTTGAGTTTTAGAAAAAAGCATAGTTTATATATTTAACAAAGGTAATATCCATTGCAAAACGCAATTTATAAACATATTTTGATGGGCACGTTGAATTTCATCTAAGTTATCTTATGAATTTGAAAGACATTTGGAGATTCATATCAATATACTCATGTGTCAAATGCAAATATTCAAGTAAAACAAAAAAGAAAATATTTTCCACATCAGTAGGCAAGCGCATACACTGTTGACTAGAACCATGGAAATACATTACGGTATTTTAAGAATGTAGGTAGAAATACTATTCCTTGTAACCTAATGAACAAAAACAATTAAATAACAAAATATAATAAAATAAAATAAAATAATATATTCTTACATTTTTGCTAAGCTTATCTTGAGACTTTAACCATAATAAAACAAGAATATAATTTAAAGTTGCTTATTTCAAGGAAAAGTGTGATGGGGTAGGTGTAATTCACTGATCAATGAGTTACCAGTGAAGTGGCCACTTTACATGTTCTTATATGTTATCTTTTTTTTTTTTTTTGTCTTCTTGTTTGTTGTTGGAATATCCAAAGGTATCCCCACCAACTATTGATTTGTTCTTTGATTCTTTTACATTCTTGGGTGTTTTCTATTTCCTTTTTCTCATTACATGTTTGATTGATTCTTGCCTATTCCTCTGTTATCTGAGCTGGTTTATGCCCTTTATAAACAGTTTAGAAGCTTGTGTTTTGCAATAAGAAATCCTTGTTTTCCTTTGTTAAATTGCGGAAATTCTGAGAATCCTCCATGGATTAACTAAAATTAGTTACTTAATAAGAATGATTAATTAAGTTAATAAGCAAAGGAAAGACAAAACTAAGGACTAAATATCAGTTGGTAACGGACCCCAAAGAAAATAGATCATGATGTGTCTGGTTTTGAACTAAGATTCCCCTCTACACTAAAATTATTTTCTCCGTTGTTATAATGAACTGTCTTGCATATTAGCAGTTCCATTTTCCATTTTCTTTTATTTTTCTCTCTGTCACTCTTTCGTTTGCTTTCATTTGGTGGGTTTCCAAGTTTACTGCAACGGAAAACTCCATTTTTAGAATCCATAGAGCACTCCAAGAATTTATTACGAACATGTGCTAAGAATGTTAAACAATAAACACACCAAGGACCAGAAACAAGATAAATCAGATAAAATGAACCCCTTCCCCAAAAAAACAAGAGTTTGTATTAATGAAGGTTTTCTCTTTTGTCTGATATGTAAGTATTCTTTGAGCTAGTAAAAACCTACCTGAACTTGAACTCACCGGTGATGGATGGTGACCTGGTAGACGCCGGAGTGCCGGACGGAAGGTGGATGGCCTGGTAGAGACTTTGGGAGTTTTCAATTAGGGATTTGAAGTTGAAAGGGGTATTTTTTTTTTTTTTTGTCATGTGTTTACTGTGAGTGAGTAGGGAGTTTAGTTTAGTTTTAGTTTTAGAAAGTTATTTTTATTTATTAAATTATTAATAAAATGATATAATTTGGTTGGGTTGGGTAATTGGGGGGTTGGGTAATTGGGCTTGGTTGGTAATTGGGTTTGGTTGAATACTTGAGTTTGGATTGGATTGGGTAAATGGGCCTTTTATATATTATAATTTTATTTATTAATTTTTCAGTTAAACTGAAAAAATTCGGTTAATCGACCAGTTTCGAACCAAATTAACCGTTAATCGAAAAATCAAAAAATAATTAACCAACCTCCGATTGAAAAAATTCGGTTAATCGACCGATTAACCAAATTTTTTCGGTTTTACCCGAATTTTGCACACCCTTAATAATCACATTGTCCCTTATAAGGGCCTACGAGGCCTTAAATATGATTTAGAAGTGGTTCGAAACTAAACTGATAATGTAACATCCTGGAAATGGGCCTATGCATTTTTGATTTAATTATACGAAATGGCATGTCTTATGTGTTATGAATGTATGGTGAACATTTTTGGAAACTTGGAAATGTAAGGAAATGACTTGGAAATGAAAGGAAATGTCTTGTCTTGGAAATGTAAGGAAATGTCTTGTCTTGGAAATGTAAGGAAATGACTTGGAAATGGAAGGAAATGTCTTGACTTGGAAATGGAAGGAAATGTCTTGGAAATGGAAAGAAATGTCTTGTCTTGGAAATGTAAGGAAATGACTTGGAAATGTAAGGAAATGTCTTGTCTTGGAAATGTAAGGAAATGTCTTGGAAATGTAAGGAAATGTCTTGGAAATGTAAGGAAATGTCTTGTCTTGGAAATGTAAGGAAATGTCTTGGAAATGTAAGGAAATGTCTTAGAAATGTAAGGAAATGCTTTAGAAATGTCAAGTTTAAACTTTAAAAGAGGGACATGAAGCAAGGTGGTCTTAAGAGAAAATGTATGTGAAATATGACACACAAACGGGCTTGGAAAAGTGGCTTGAAGATGCCACTTAGGGCCTCAGGAAATGGCGCCACATACTGGGGGTATTGGGCCAAGGTTCGAAGCTGCGGGGAAGCAAAATAAAAATTTTATTTTGCACGTGAGAGAGCAAAGAAGGGACAAAGACAAGGCTATAATTTAGGAGCCTTTATTCTTTTATTTTTAAGAGATAAATAGTGGATAAATAAGGGAGAAATAATGGATTTATTTTAGATTATTTTCAAGAGATAAATGAGGAATTATTCTTTAATTAGGAAAATAAGGGAGAAGTGATGGGCAAGTAAGGGACTTTGAGTTTAATAATTTCGGCTAAGTAAGGATAGTTGCTGAATTATCTTTTATTTTAGGAGATAATTAAAGACATAAAGCTATCAAAATAGAAGAGTGATGGCCAAGTAAGGGATTCTAAGTTAGTAAATTCGGCTATATAAGGAAAAGAGGGCCATTCATCATTCTTTCTCTCAACCCTTCTCTCTGTAAATTTCCTAGAGCATTTGTTCTTCTTCTTTTTGTTAGCCAAAGCCGAAAATTCAAGATATCACCATTAGCCAATTTCTTTCCTTTCCAATCCATCAAAAGTCGAATCTTTGAGGGGCTTCAAGCATAGGTGCTATCGATTTCTTCAAGAAAGGGTAAGAACAAGTTTTGATTTCTATTCTTTTCTTTTAGATTTGTCGAAATCTAGGACTAATCCCATCAATATTCTTAATTGCCAAAATTTGGAAGGATTCTTTCGAGATTTTTGCCATAGTCGACTATAAAGGAAAAGATCTTCGGGATTTGACCATCAAGGTAAGTCATATCTGACATTCGGCCAAGGGCCATTGATTGTGATTAAAGGTTAGAAGTTGATCTAACATGTGGTTTTAGGGATTTCGACAGAAGCCATAACCAAGGGATAATTTTGGGATTTAAGATCCTTAAGGTAAGTGACTATGAATATTCGGCCAAGGCCTATTTTAGTAGTTAGATCTATTTTTATGTGTTTTAAGCTAAAACTAACCGATTCAAGGGATCTAGTGATTAGCCGATTTCAAAGGGGAAGAATACAAGTTTTCGGGACTTGATTCTTAAGTCAACCAGCAACAAGGTAAGTTTTAGTATACTAATCCTACTAGGATTTGGATTTATGGCCGAATGGCTTTTTATTAAATTAGTAAGTGATTAATCAATTGTAGGGATCAAGGATCTAAGCGATAGATCAGATTTCAAGATCTCAAGGAATTTGCTAAGCGAATCAGGTGTGTACCCCACACTATTTCATAATATGTTTTATGGCTATGTCTAATTAAAATATGTGATATTAAGAATAAGAAAGTGGCTAAGGTACCATGTTATGGTACTAAGTACTCAGGTACGTTTCCTACTCCTACTAGGAATATGAAATATGTTATTTGTAACATGAGAATAAGAATGTGAACTTTGGCATATTCATGCATATTACAAAATGGGGCATATGGGTTATTGAAAGGGGAAGCGAATGTGGTGACCTAAGACCACGAACACGGTGACCTAAGACCGTGGTATCTGAATGTGGTGACCTAAGACCACAGTAATCTAAATGCGGTGACCTAAGACCGCGATATCTAAATGTGGTGACCTAAGACCACAAATGCGGTGACCTAAGACTGCGATATGGAGTGTAGCGGAAGGAGGGTCGACTTAGTAGTCCCCACGGTGTACAAGTTGGTAGGGGGGAGTGTAGCGGATGGCTTATTAGGTTTGGGTTTGGGAATGCATCATTATTTGTATGCTATGATATGAATGTGTAATATTTGTTATGCCTGATTCTATTATGATTTAGTGTTGTGTACACATTGAGTTTGTTGACTCACCCCGTTGAGGGACCATCTTTCAGTGATGATGATGTGAATGGACCGGGACGCATGTAACTTGTGGTGGCCATGCTCAACATGAAGTTTTTTATTTTTATGGACTATTAATTTTTAAGTACTCCGAATTATTTGGATTTACTTGATGTAATAAGGCCATAAGGCCATAATGCACTATTTTATTTCTGTTTTTATTTATTATGTTACGAAATTTTTATTAAGTTAAAGATTAAGTAATTTAGTTTAAATGTATTCTATATGTTTTATCACCTAAAATTTAAAAGGGTTTTCATTATAAAACGATTTTGTTTTCTACTCGAGCCCAACCCAAAACAATATTTCTTTCAAAACACACTATTTTCCCAAAGTAACAAAAGAACTTTAAACCGGTTTACTTGAGGAACATACCAAATCTGGTCAAAGCTCGTGGGCCAGGTTTGGGGTGTTTCAGATAACTTACGAAAATTCTTGAAAACATAGACTTTTTTTCAAACATACCAAGGTCACACGCCCGTGTGAACAGGCCGTGTGCCTTACACTGCTTCAAACACACCTGTGTTCCAGACCATGTGAAAACAGGGCATACATATTGACTTGGGTCACATGGCTGACCACACGCCCGTGTGTCTAGCTCGTGTGCCCTTTGAAATGACCACACACGCCCGTGTGCTAGGCCGTGCCAATCCTATAGGGTATACTAACTTATGCAACACGGCCAAGTCACACGCCGGTGTGCTAGGCCATGTGGAGCATATTGACTTCAATTCAATTTCAACACTAGGGGACACACGGCTGTGTATCATACTGTGTATCGCACACGGCTAAGACACACGCCCGTGTCTCTACCCGTGTGGACAAAAATAGGCCATTTGCAAGGCCAATTTGCCACCATTTCTCACGCTCACCTAAACAACCAAAATAATACCATTTCAACACATTTATAGGCAACCAAAAACATGCTATTTCATATACAAATCATGCCATTTAAAATCTATCCATTTCACTACTCAAATCATAATCCAAAACATACTAAAACATTATGCCATTACCAACAATTTTACCTATCTTCTCTATGCATTTTTCTCACCATCTTATCAACTAATTCATATCATAAAACATACCAAATCATCATCTTAAAATCAAGCCACAACATGCCATTTTTCAAGCAATAATACACCAATTAACAACTAGCTAATTGGGCAACCATATAACCATTACAAACATGCCAAAACACAAAGCAATATATGCATCATATATCACTTATCAAACTTATGATGTAAGCCAACTTAAATGGTCAAATACACATCAACATTTACATCATTCATGAACCAAATCTCATGACTAATATCATATCTCAAAACACATCATCATATCACTAGCCAATACATGACATATACCATATTTACATAGCATTAAATGTACCAACAAGTTGTTCGATAGTGTGACGATGTTCCTAATGATCCCCGAGTCTGAGCTAGCTTCGATTATCTATAAAATAGGGAAAGAACACACAAGGTAAGCTTTAAAAGCTTAGTAAGTCATATACAAATAAAATTACCACATGAATCAATATCATTTTCATTAATAGGCAAATCATGAATAAGCATATAAAAGCTCATAAACCTTTCCCATTAAACACATATTCAAAATCATAAGTGAATTCATCAAATACTTCCATTCTTAATACTCGTATGAAGCTTGTACGTACCAAAGTCACTTAACTCATTCACACATTCTTTCTCGACTTGACTTTGCCCGTTGAACGATTCAGAATTGTTAAGGATACTCGGAAATCACATATAACTCATTCAATGTCATATCCCGACTATAGTCTTACATGTTATCACATATCGATGCCACTATCCCAGATAGGGTCTTATACAAAATCATATAACAATGCCAATGTCCCAAACATGGTCTTACACATAATCAAATCTCGGTAATCCTAATGTCATGACATTCGTATCCTATACGATTCCTAAGGTTCGTATGTGACTTTTAGATATTGTAACCCTGTTGATTCTTACTCATATTTAATCATTCAACATTCATAGCATTTCAATGACAATTAAACATATATAATTCAATTTAAAGACATTTATTAGCATATGAACTTACCTCGTATTAGGGATAAACGGACTGGATCGACTATTCGATAACTTTTGATTTTCCCTGATCTAAATCTGATTTCTTTTGTTCTTGATCTATATACATTCAAAATTAACTCATTTATTCATTAAATCATTGAATTCAGTCCACAAACACATATTTGAGCATTTTTTACACTTTAGCCTCTAAAGTTCCATATTTTTACTATTTAGTCCCTATTTCACAAATACACAAAATTCATGAAATTTAATACCTTCCCAAGTTAGCTGAATTTTTCTAGTGCACATATCAACCCATATTTATCATTTATTCACACATTTAACCACACATTTTCACATTTTCACAAATAAATCCCTATTTGACATTTTTGTCAAAAATCAATTTACAAAACTTGTGTAACTATCAACAAATATTCATTTTTCATCATAAAAAATTCAAAAGCTCAAGCATTCATCAATGGTACTTCACAAAATCATTGATAAATTCAAAAATTAAGGCATGGACTAGCTAGAATACAAAACAACGATCTCAAAAACGTAAAAATCATCAAAAATCGAGCAAAGAACATACCTTAATCAAACTTCAAAGGTGCCGAAACCTAAAGCTCCCCAATTCAAGGTTTTCTTTCCTATTTTCGGTTGAAATAAAAAAAGATGAACATGTTTTCATCTTTTGTTTTGTTTAATATACTTTGTTTTATTTAATTACTAATTCAATCTTGATTAATAAACATTTAAAACATCAAATACATGCCCATTTATGACAAATTCCACTATCAATGGTCTATTCACAAAATAAGGACTTCACATTTAATAAACCATATCAATTAAACAGTTTTAACAAGTACAATGCAACTTTTGCATTTTACGTCATTTAGTCCTTTTATCAAATTAGACATCCAATCGATAAAATTAAATCACGAAACTTTCACACATATATAATCACATGCTATAAACACCAAAAATAATATTAAAATAATTTTCTGACCTCAGATTTGTGGTTCCAAAACCACTATTCTGATTTAACAAAAAATAGGCTGTTACAGGTGGTAATTCTGGTAATATCTCAGAAAACACATCAGGGAATTCACAAACAGTTCGGGTTTTACTACTTTGACTATCACTAGAATTTGAGTTGATAACATAGACCAAAAAAGCTTCACAGCCTTGATTGAGAAGTTTATCAGCTCGAACTGCTGAAATGATACGAGTTGAACCACTCGTTCAAACACCATTCACCTCAATCATATCACCATCTTCACTTTGAACTACAAACTTCTTTTTATGGCAATCTAGAATCACTCCGTGCTCCGTAAGCATACCCAAAATCAAAACAAAATTATTAAACGGTATTATCAACAAATCAATAGGGAATGTTATATTCTGTATTATTAATAGACATCTCCTACACACCTGATCTACTAATGCAGGTTGTCCCAATGAACTTGACTAAATGTTTCAAATTTTAAACTTCCTAATTTAACTAATTCAACATTAACATACGAATGTGAATATCCCAAATCTATCAAAGCATAAACAAGTTCTAAATGTAATAAAGAAATGCCTGCCACAACATCATTAGCATTGCCATCCTCACGTGTCCACACAACATAAGCTCGGGCTGGTGCTCTAGCCTCCAACTGATGAGTAACAGCGTTATTTCCCTTTCTAGTACCATTTCTCGAAAATGAACTACCTCAACTCGACCCACGACTACTAAATGTAGGTACAAACCTCTGAGAAGTAATAGGGGTAGCATTCTCATTCTTTGAACACTCTCTAGCAAAATGTTCCGTAGATCCACAGTGAAAACAAGCTTGACTTAACTTCCAACATTCACTACGGTGTTTTTTCCCACAATGCTCACAATTCAAAATATTAGAATCCCTGGATGGACCTCGCACACTACCTGTAGACACAGTCAGTTGTCAATCATGATTTCTATTAGCTCTATCAGACTCAAAAGTTAACCTCCAGCTACCACGAAATTCTTTAGTTCGTTTTGTTTGTGGATTTGAGCTAGCAGCTCTAGGACGTTTTCCAGCAGTACGACTAGTCTCAATCTTTTTATCAAAACCCAGATCTTGTTCTACCATTCTGGCCCGTTCAACTAAATCAGAAAACTCAGTAATTTTATGCGATACCAACTACACTCGAAGATTATCTCATAAACCACGCAAAAATCACTTGCAACTTCCAATTTTACTCAACACAAATTCAACAGCGTACCTACTAAGTCGTGTAAATTCCCGTTCATAGTCAGCCACTGACATCCCACTCTGTTTTAGCATTAAAAACTATTGTCTTCTATCATCAATATACAATTAGCCTGATTTGGAGATACATTGCGTGTCACTGACTGCCACTAGGTATATGCTTCTCATTGCAGTAGAGAAACAACATAAATTACACTTTAACGCGGGTTACATTCAAGTTGTTGCAAGACACGTTTAGTGGATTCAATCCAAATTTTAGCTTTGGAAGGATCAACTCCTTTCAACCCTAAGAATTTAGTTGCACCATATCTACACAATTCTTTTATCAGAGCTTGACGAACTGTAGGTGCAGATGCCGTAGCGGATGTAGTTCCCACAACACGCTGAAAAGCATTAACTATAGCTCGAAGTAATTGTAAGTCACCTCTTTCCTCATTGTTACATTCCTCAACATTAGGTTGTTAAGCACTAACTGGATCAGCACTCGGTGTTACTGATTCAGTTCCATCTAACTCATTAGAGACATCATCTCCAGTATACATCTCTTGATCAACTTCGTTATTATAGTCATTCGACATTTTCAACTATAAAACAAAAACAATTATAATCAGCATTCAAATCCTAACTCAATTCAACTCAACTATGGCATGTACCTTTAGACTTGATTTTGAGCTCAATTTATTCTGAGGATCGGCTAAAGTTGCGAGCTCTGATAGCACTAAATGTAACACCCCTAACCCCTCTCCGTCATGGATTAGAGTTATGAGCATTATCGTATAATCGAAACATTTATATTTAATTTCATTCAATATCATAAACATAACTTAAACCATTCATAAATACATGCATTATCCCTAAATCGAGCCCTTAAGGCCCTAAAAACACTTTAGAAACAAATCGAGACAAATTTGAAATCATTTGGAAAGTTTAGGAAATAATTACAAAAATTTTGATACAGGGGTTACATGGCCGTGTGGCCAGGCCGTGTGCCTTACACGGTTGAGACACACGCCCATGTCTCAGACCGTGTAACAACTGAACTAAGGACACACGATCGTGTCCCGGCCTGTGTCCTTACCCATGTAACTTTCAAACTAGAGACACACGGCCGTGTCCCAACCCTTGTCTCTGCTCGTGTAACTCAATGAGTAGGGTCACACGGCTATGTCACTCCCCCGTGTTCTAGGCCGTATAACTCTCGAAATAGCCCTACTTACTCGTGTACCAGGCCATGTACTAGCTGACTTGCACCCTAAGCACTCAACAGGTGACACACGGCCATGTCGCCAAGCCATGTGTTTCACATAGCCAAATCACACGTTCTTGTGTCCGGCCATGTGGACTCAAAATGTACCTTAAACAACAAGTTTACCAATTCCTACTTGCTTGGGCATTAAGCAACTAAAAAAACTGATCATTTAATGTATTCAAAATATGATCAAACATACTTAAAAAATGCCAAAATAATCATCTTAGGTGCCTAACCAATGTAGCCTCATTGGTACCATATTTTATATCATCTAAACATATCTACAATACATCATTCTATTCAAGATTTTAAGCATGCCAAAATCACTCAATTTATCCTAGCATATAACTACCTAAAATATCAAGCTTAAAATCACATTCACCTACTAAGCGTTGGTTCAAACATCATACCAAACTTATGGCTTTAACACAAACATATACTTATATAATCAAACCAACATTATACTTATAACTCAATTTACAACTAATTCACAAAATGAATAACAACCAAGAAATCCTAGGTACATGCCATTGCAAAAAGTAAGCATCACCACACTTGAGATCGGGATCATTGTTGGATGCTGAGTCGGCCATCAAAGAAGTACCTAGCCTGTGCACGGAAAACAAAATCAAACACTGAGTAAAACTCAGTGATATTTCTATAATTTGAACACTTAAATCATAATTATACATGCATGCTTAAATTGAATTATACGAACATACTACTGTTTAAGCTTACAATTACAAGATAATCACCATTTCCAATTCATGTTTATTACCACATCATTTCAACTATACTCAATTTTCACATATTTTCATATTTGATTTGTTTAACAAATATCTCAATTCACATCACTTGCTATGTAAATAGCTTTTCATATATCAGTCAACATTTCGTTTATACAATCCACTTTCTCAATTTGATTTCACAAACTTTGTCATCTAAATATCAATTATAGAATTTTAATATTTAATTACCCCTATTAACATGACTCGGACTCGGACGGATACATGCCAACACACCATTTTGGCACCCAGTGCCTCATCGGATAAACCCAAAGTAATAATTGTGCCTAGCGCTTTATAAATTGACACCCAGTGTCTCATCGGTTAAACCAAAGCAAATTGGCACCTAGTGCCTCATCGACTCAAAGACGAAGAAATCTCTGAACCCTTCCTATCCTATGGCATGCCATCTATATCCGACTTAGCCCAAAATAGTTAATAGGGTTCCATTTCACTTACAAATGCATCCAATATCCAAATCTCATATATGCACATTATCATATTTGAACATATATTCATTTCAATTTCATATAATCAATACATTCATAATATATATACCAATTCAATCCATTTTAATCAACTATAATTTCAATTCAATCCCAAAGTACTAAAGTACTCACCACAACTACTTACCATATGCAATAATTCAAAATACAACAATTAACAACTAGGTTTGGATTATAGAAACACAAATCGTGGATTCCAAGCTATTCGACGTTGATTTTATCTTTCCCCTTTTTAGTCAAGGATTCTGGTACGACGTTAGCTACGGAATTAAAACAATTAAAATACATTAATACTACACAATTCAATTCCACAGTGAATATTTCAAATTTTTTATGCAATATTTGCTTAAATTCCAATTTAGCCCTTAAACCGAAACTAAATTTTAACTTTCACATTTAATCCTATATTTTTATACCAATTTCACTTTAGCTAAATTTAACTCCCTATTTTCAATTATACCCTTAAATTTTGAATTTTTAACAATTTAGTCCCTAATACTCAAAATTTACAACTTTTTCTACAATTTAATCCTTTTTCATTTCTAACATAAAAATCTATCAATTTAATCCCTACAACTAAATCTATTCAACAATAACATCTAAAATCTTAATTAATGCTAAAATTTCAACATGGGTCAGATAAGTCTAAACACCATGATTCCAAAAATATAAAAATTACAAGAAAATGGACTAAATTGACTGACCGACTGAAATTTGAAACTTATAAATCCCTAAGGTGCCGTCGGTGTAACAGCTCGGTTTAGACCCTAGTAGGAACAGTGGTTTTGAGACCACAAATTTGAGATCAGAAAAATATTTTTATATTATTTTTAGTGTTTATAGTATGTGATTAAGCCTGTGTGAAAATTTTATCGTTTGTATGTTGATTTGCGAAAAAGGGCTTAATCGCATAAAATGCAAAAGTTTAGTGCTAGATGTTAAAAGTGCTTAATTATCATGGCTTCTTAAATAAGAAGTCCTTATATTGCAATTAGACCCTTGATAGTGGGAATGGCCATAAATGGGTATATATTTTATGAATAAATGGTTTAATAACAAAGGGTAAAATGGTAAAATAAATATTAATGTATAATAAATAAAACATAATGTAATATTATCATCATTTTTACTCATTCCACCGAAAATACAAAGAAAATAAAAGCCATGGATGTGTTTTAGGTTTTGGTTAGCAAAAAGCTCAATCAAGGTATGTTTTGAGCTCAGTTTTTAGTGATTTTTATGTTTTTGTGATCGTTGCTTTGTGTTCTATCAAGCCCATGTCTTAATTTTAGAATTTGATAATTATTTTGAGAAGTGTCATTGATGAATATGTGAACTTTGTGTTGATAGTTGGTGAAATATGAAAGTTTAATGTTGGGTTAACATATTTTGTCTTTGAATTTTTGGTGAAATTGATTATTTTGGGCTAAATTGAGAAAAGTGTAAATTAAAGGACTAAAATGTGAAATAAATGAAATATGTGGACTTGTATGAACATAAGGAAGATTTGGTTTAAGCATGGTATGATGAAATTGTGTGTATTTTGTGATTTTATGAAATAAGGACTAAAATGTCAAAATGTGAAAATGTGAGGGCTATTTTGTAAAATGCCTTAAATATGTATATTTGGAATAAATGATTTGATGAATGAATGAGCTAAATTTGAATATGTATAGATCAAGAAAAGGGAAATTTGGACTTAGATCGAGGCAAGAACAAAGTGCTTGATTGGTCGACTCGAATCGTTAATTCTACGTCCGAGGTAAGTTCGTGTATAATACGGGTTGAATTAATCATGTTTACATTTTAAGTAATGAATGAAAATGTGGTTGATGATTTAGTAATGTTAAATGTGGTATTGAAAAATGTGGCACTAAGTTTGCGTAATCAGAATCAATACTATGATGCATTGCATTAAGTGTGCGAATTAAAGAAAGCATTGATTATATTAGTTGGCACTGTGTGTGCGATACCGAGACATTATCGGTTTACTGTAATGGCACTAAGTGTGCGATGTTATTAAAGCTTCGGCTAAGAAATTGGCACTAAGTGTGTGAGTAAATCAAATGGTTAAAGAAGATCGAACGATTTGTGGTCTTGAGCATTGAGTATTAAAAGTGATAGTTAATTAAGTAATGGCACAGGTATGTTCGTAATCTATGTGGTTGATGATATCGTATATGAATGAATAAATGATTATGTGAGTAATGGCTATGGATGAGATTGTGTATTATTGTGAATTAAACCATGAGATAGTTTATTTTGTATATTGAATTTGAATTGTTAAGTTAAATGTGTTATATGTCGAACTTACTAAGCTTATAAGCTTACTGTGTGAAGTGTTTCTTTGTTTAACAGTATCATTAAAGCTAGCTTAGATCCGGGGATCGTCAGCGACTCAATCACACTATTGACCATCTATTTTGGTACTTTTGGAAGTCGTATATTTGGTATATGGCATGTATAGGTTAGTGATTTTGGTATGTTTGAGATGTAGAGATCTTGCCATGTGATATGGCTTGATAGTTTAATGATTTTGGTATATGCTTTGGATGTGTGGAAAGGATGGTTAATATGTGTTTGTGTGTTCAATTTGAATGACCATTATGGTATGAATTAGTATAATGGAAATGGTATGTTTCATGTTTAGATTTGGTAAGGATTGAATGATGAATGGATTATATTATTTGGATTGGTAAGTTGAGTTGAAGTTGTATAGGGAAATGAAAGATGATGTTAAGAGTTTAAACTATGCAATATTTTGGTATGTTTGGCTGCCATTTGGGGTATGAAATTATATGTTTTTTGCTTGTAGGTGTGACCCAAAGTGTGGGTGGCAAATTGGCCTTACAAATGGCCTATATTTGCCCACACGGTTGAGCACAAGGGCATGTGACTCGACTGTGTCTTTTACGTTTTCAATTTGAAACAAGTCAGTCTTGCACATGGGCTGGACACACGAGCGTGTGACTAGCCGTGTGAAATAAGTCAGTGTCGACCATGGGTTAAGCACACGGGCGTGTCATCGGCCATGTGGACAAGTTAGTATGTATGCCCTGTTTTGCCACAGCTTGGACACACGGGTGTTTCTGAGGCCGTGTGAGGTACATGGCCTACCCACAAGGGCGTGTGACCTCTGTAGCTTTGAAAAATGTTAAGTTTTTGGAAAACTTTCGTATGAGCTTGGTTTAGTCCCAACCCCTTTCCAATGCATGTTTAAGGTCTCGTAGACCTTATTGAAGGACTTAGTGACAATGATTGATTATGATATAATGTTGTATGAAATATGAAGGTTAAAGGTTTTGATTTGAGCGGTGATACCTCATAACCCTAGTCCGACAACAGATACAGGTTAGGGGTGTTACAGTCGGTCACTCTTTCTTCTTTATTTCTATTTTCTTTCTATTTTTTCTTTTTTTTTTTTTCAGTTTGCATGTCACCACTTTATTTTTATTATTTCTTTTATTTTCTTTTTTATTATAATTAACATATATATAAATTTCATAATAATTATTAATATAACATATATATATTACACACATGTTAATGACGTCCACTAACCTTAGGCAATTGAGTAATTATTACTTTAGTCTTTTTATTAATTTTTAATCTATAATTCAACTTTTAACCCTTATGTGATTTAGTCCCTATACCTTAGAAATTCTTAATTTCTCAAAATTTAGCTATCGGAGACCTAATTCATTCGTAAACTAACCTCGTAAATATTAAATAAAAATATTTCTGGTTCATTTTATAAAAACGGGGTCCCAAACTTCATTTTTTTCAACACCCTAGCTATCGGGTCGTTACATTCTTTATCATCACAGGTTGCTTGACAACGATTACTTCTAGAACATGTACATATTACTACTCCAGGTTGCTCGAGAATGATGGCTTTCATAATATATTTACTTTTTCATCTCGGGTTGCCTGACAATGATGACTATTAGAATATGTACATTCTACCATTGTAGGTTGTCCTGCAATGATGGCTTCTAATCATTATACTTCACCTTATAGCATGTCAACTATATTTGACTCTGTCCAAACAACTAATAAGGTAACCAATGTTTCAATTACACATTATAAACCAATTCAATGTCTTAATTCCATACCATTTCCTTCAACAATTCATATCACATCTGATTTAGCAATACATATCATACTCATTTTTACTATGCTCAGACCAATTCACAATCTTAACATTTAATATCGTCACATAATTTAATTCAGACAAGTGATATTCTTACCTTAATAGTTAATATGCAAAAAAATGTATATGTATGTATATAAATGGAATGATCTCAAATCATAAAACTACAAACTGAAGCTTTCATCACTTGTCTACAAATCTCGTCTTTCCCTTCCCTCATGACGGCCCGACGTCGTCTTTAGCTTTGTAATTTTGGTGGCCAAATGCTTGGATGAAAGCTTGGTGTTTTTCTTTCTTTTCACTTCAACGGACAGTGGAAAAAGATGAGAATATCATCTTTTATTCCACTAAGTTGTTATATATATATATCATTCTCAATCTTTCATTAACCTTAGTTAAACTAATTAATATAGCATTTACTTTTGTTAGAGTTGGGTCACCCAAATTCTAAGAGATTGCTTGTAAGTCAAGTTGAACAAAATATATTCTTTTTCTAAAAGATTTAGTATTTATTAGTATAATATATTTATCATTTATTAGCATAGTTTATTTGACCTACTAATTTAGCCTATAAATAGGTTTTTTTACAATCTTAGAAAATATACACCCATTAGAGATTAGAACTCATAACACATTTAGAGAATTTTGTGTTTACGTTTTGAGAGTTCTTTATTTTTCGGGTTTTCGGGGTTTAGTTTTTATGTCCATCTTTTGTACTCTTTGTTCTTTTGCCATTATAGTAAAATTATCTTTGTCCATGGTTTTTTATCCACTTTGGAGGGGTTTTTTCACATTAAATTTGTGTGTTCAATTTCTCAATTTATTCCACTATTATTATTTTTACTTGTTGCTTAATTGGGTCGATCCTAACAACTTTATTTAATCATTATTAACAATTTCATAACCTAACACATGAGTTATATTAATCTAAGATCTTTAATTAATATACTAACAACAATTTAAATAAAAATTACCTCTAAACTTGTGGGTAGCTTATGGAAATGAAGAGAAGAACATGCAATTTTTTTCTTCCTTTCTAGGTTCAATGGAGTAGAATGAAGATGAAACCAAATGACTTTGCTATTCTCTCACCCACTTACACTAATATTTTAACTTAATTAATTACCTTAATATAAAATAAAGGGTTGGTATTTCATACTGCAAATATTAATGGATATGAATGGTTTGGATCAAAGTCAGCCATTAACATAAATTTTGATTTAGGGATAATTATTATCAAGGCCTTGGTTTGTTCAATCTTAAAAGTCTAATAAATCTCTAATCACAATCTCATATTTTACTCACCTCACAATTTAGTCCATGTACTATATACTCAATAGCTTAATCAATTTAACTACCAATTTTAATTTCATGTTCGTCTTATAAACTCTTTAATTAGCATCTTTCTTGATTGCTTAGTTTAAAGAATTCGACTTTTAATCAAACTTTTCAACATCGACCAAAAATTGGTTCGTTACATACTAATATTTTTTTATGGAAAATATATAATAATTTCCTCCCTACTAAAGAAATCCTTCATCAACGTAATATTGGCGCAAATAGCAACTATCCTCTATGCTACACATACTAAGAATCCTTGGAATATTTTTCTTGTTCAGTAAGATTTTGCTAGAGCGGTATGATTTGGATCTCTCTCTGTCTCTCTGGGTATGTTTTGGTACTATTAATTTCTCCATATTTCCCTCTTGGATTTTCAAATGGCTCTAAGAATATGAAATCAATTCCGCAGAATGAAGATACCTTTTTATATGGCCTTCACTAGTACATTGTGGTCAATATGGAAAGCAAGAAATGAATTCATCTTCAAAGGAATCACTCCTAGTACCATGGCATATGAACTATATGGAGACTTTCTGAGATGCAACTCTCTATTTTGTATTATTTTAGTTTCACTCCATCGGGGATTAGCACTCCCCATCAAGTTCAAATAAATCTTGAAGAAAGTGTTACACACACTCCTTGGATATTTCATCTAGACATTTGCAACAATCCTAGACTTAATATTACTAAGGGTGTAGCCATTGTTCATAATGAATATGGTGACCAACTATTTGCAGTTAAAAGCCACAATACTACTTCTAAGCTTCGAGCAAGGATCCTCACTTTGTGTTCTCTTGTGCTTCTAAAATCTTACAATATTACATTTTGTAGGTTTTTGTCAAAAGATCATAAATTTATCAACATTATCCTGGGTAAAACTAGCACAAAATGGCGACTCAAACCGACATTCCATGACGTGTAAGAGCCCCTCAAAAGTTTCAAATTTATCCAATAAAGGAATGAAAACCAGCATATAAAGAAGGATGTCACTAGCTGGCGAAATGTACTTTGAAGACATTTATTTCTTTCACCTAACCTTAATATCTTACTCTTTTGTCTTTATCTATGTCTCCTCAAATACCGACATCATCTTCAAACAATTCGTTAGGGTCAATTTTTTTACTCGCTAGATTTTAGACATTAGTTTTTATTTTCTTTTTCATTTTAAATTTAATTCTTTATTTACTTTTTAAGTGGGATTTGATATTTTTGGGCCACATTCTATTCAAGTTTTATTTATTTGTTGCGTTTAATCCAATTTGGGCCAAAAATATAATGGCTTTGGGTGAATATTTAGATTATTGGAATAATAAACATAAAAAAAACCAGTTTCACTATTTTGGATTCCTACCTAGTCTAATGGCTGCTTGGAGCACTTCCAACTCATTGTTTCTATTCACATTAGTTTATATGTGGGTTTTCGAATTTCAATCTAGCTAGCCAAATTTGCTAAATTTGGTTCCAACATTAAAAAATCTAATTAGCCAACCCATATGTTACAAGGTTAGAACTTTCATCTCGCAATCCATGTCCCCTTAGGCAATTTCTTAGGTTCAAATCTGCTTGAGTCAACCTAATTCCCGCAAAGTGAGAATTCTGTATAGAAATTATCTTCAGGCACCGAAAATAAAGTAAAAGCAACTCGAGATGAGAGAACTGAAAAGCCATAAGGAAGTAATGCACACCAAATGTTTGAGTAAATTCTCTCAATAAATATTCTTTAACTCAAGAATAGAATAGAATGGGATGATTACAAATGAAGGGAGAGGTCTCTATTTATAGTTGAGCTCCCCCATATCCAACAGCACAGATTGAATTACATCAATGGTTGAGACTAATGCCTATCTACAAAATGAGAGTCCTAAGTGATTTAAACTCTATAAATCTTTATCCCTTAGGATTTACATTAATTACTCTGGTTACTCTAGTGTTACTAGAGTGTTTACTAGGCCACCAAAGCTTCAAGTAGATAGGCTTTTTCATGGGTTCTAAAAGTCAGGCCAGTTCAACCGACTCAAATGAACCCCATCTAATAAGTTGAACTCAATGGGACGTTTTGTGCACAATGGTCACGAGTTTTGATCTATGGCCCATGACATTCTCCCCCACCCATTCTCGTGAAACCCTCGTCACATCCTCGGAATGAAACTAGTTTGTCTCATCTCAGAAGTCCTCATTACCTCAACTGATTCCCAACTAGCCTCTTTTTTAGGTAGTTTTACCCATTGGAACATTTGCTTCGGCTAGTGTATGTAATAGCCCACCACCCTTACTTGCCCACATTTTGACCTGCGTCAATTGGGATCCCCTTAATCCGCACAAATAGGCTTCAGTACACTAACATTGAACACCGAGTTAACATTGAGTATTTTCTCTAAATCTGGTTCGTAAGCCCCTTGACTTACTCGCTTCAAAACTCTAAAAGGGCCCCTATGTCTTTGCCAAGCCAATGGTAAGTCAAAATGTAACACACCAGGAAAGTGTTTGAGATGCACCTCACTCATAGCATTTACTCAATTTAATTGTCCAGTTCACATCACTAATTTCCCTCAAAGTCTTATACACAACCCACCTCTCTCATAGATGGTAGCTCCACTGATGAATCAATAGGTTTTAGATCAGTTTTCCCCCGTCTTTAGCATTTCTAAGGGGGTTTCCTTAGCACTCTGATCTACCAAGTTGATGTTCTTTCCATAATGAACATTCTTGGCTAGCTAGATTATCGATAGTACCTTGGTTCCACCCCTCATGTCGCGATTCACCGGCACAACACGTTGTTGTTTTCGAGTATCCAAGTTACATATACAATCGGCAAAAGGAACCAAAGAGCATTAATCTGATTAAGGAAGTTCAAGCCAAGAACAATTTTGTAATCATCTAAGTGAATTACCTAGAAGTCTTCCTTGCCTTCCCACTCACTGATTTGTAGCTCAACCCCTTGTGCTACCCCCACAGCTGGGGCCTATTTGGAATTGATCGCCTTGATCCTTTTAGTCGATTTGCTAATTGAGAGGGCAAGTTTACCTACGGCTTCCTTTGATATGAATAAATTTGATGCCCTTGTTGATAACTCTAGAAAATAGAGTCCTCTTCAGTACTTTTAAACTAGTCAATGCAAATTTTGAGTATTTGATAACAAATTTTAGAGTTTTTGTTATAATTTTATCCTGTTGAATGATGCTAAGATAAATTTGATCATTTGATCATTTTCTACACTAAAACACATAATTTTTTTAGTTTTTATATAACTGACGCATTGGAAGAAAAGGCAATCTTGAAGCTCACATTTTTTATGCTCAATGTTGTAGCATTTCTACAACATAAGCCATACAGAAGTGGGTGAATATATGGTAATCTTTGGATGCCCAAATAAGGCTTATTATGTAACACCCCTAACCCCTATCCGTCACCAGAGTACATTTACGAGGTATTACTAATCAATACACTTAATTTAACATATATAACCCATACATTTATGCATTCATATTCAAATACCATACAACATAATCATATTGTCCCTTTATAAGGTCTATGAAGCCTTAAAAATGCTTTAGAAGTGATTCGGACTAAACCGATAACATATGAAAATTTTGGAAACATAGAAAAGTTTCAACATTTCAGGGGTCACATGCCCTTGTGAACCGACCGTGTGCCTCACACGGCTTCAGACATGCCCATGTCTCAGACCGTGTGGAAACAAGGCATACATACTAACTTGCATCACACGGCTGAGGACACGTCCATGTTACCAGGTAGTCTGAAAACTGGAGAGTATACTGACTTAGGTAACATGGCCAACCACACGCCCGTGTGTCTAACCCATGTGCCCTTTGAAATGGCCACACACGACCGTGTACCAGGCCGTGTCAAAACTGTAGGGTATACTGACTCATGCAACACGACCAAGTCACACACCCGTGTACTAGGCCGTGTGCCATTTAGGGGGTATACTGACTTGTACCACACGGCCAGTCACACGCCCGTGTGTGAGACCATGTGGATCATACTTACATCAATTTAATTCCAACACCAGGGGACACACGGCCGTGCAACATAACCGTGTGTCGCACACTTAACACCTCAAACCCGGCCTAGAAGTTAGGCCCGAGTCTGGAATGTCACATTAATGGCACACTTCAAAACGATTTTACAATTTAACAATTTAAGGCCCAAAAGCCCAAAACCCTTGTATCTTGTTAAGTTATATTGAAAAGCCCATATTTTAGAAAACATTCATAGGTTGAGTTATTTCGAAAACCATGTTAACCTTAGAAATTTTATTTAAGTTTATTAACTGGATAATAGAAACAAAAATAATAAAACCCAAAATCCAAAGTCAATTAGGAGTTACATGGCCTTATTACAATTAAATGAAAAAAAAAACAAAGTATTTAAAATAAATTCATTTAAACAAAATAAAACATTTGATCAGCTTGTAGTGTGGCCATCTCTGAGTTCTCTCCCACGTCGAGCCTTCTATTCAGGATTATCTGAAACATTAAATAAAAGGGCGTGAGTTGTGAAACTCAGTGTGTACAACCCTTGGCAATCAAATCACATACAAATATTCACACTGAGCCTAAGCCCTATCAAAATCGGTGGTCTTGGGCCTTAACCCACAATGACCTCATATCATATCAAATCATATCGTATCATATACAAACAGTATAACGCAAAACCCTCCCCAAAAATCCATCCGCTACACACACCATTTCCCTTCTAACCATAACACACCTGTGGGGATTTCTAAATCAACCCACCCATCCTCTACACACCAAAGGTAACCCGGTTGTAGTACTACCTAACGTTGCAACAAAGCTGCTAACCATATAATGGGCTTAAAGCCTCCAGTGGATCCATGGCTATACGACTATGCGATCCTCAAATCTTCCTCCGTACAATAATTCCCACCCATATGCATTCTAAGCAGAGTATCATATGAATGCTTCAAACACACGAGAAACATCACAAACTCATATTCGTCACATAGGGGTATTTTTGTCATTTCACTACCCAAGGGTGTTTTCGTAATTCTACCCTACAGGGGTATTTTAGTAATTTGGCAAGATAGGGGTATCTTGGTACTTTTGCAAAACATGGGTATTTTGGTACTTTTGCAAAATAGGAGTATTTCGGTAATTTACAAATCTAGGGGTATTTTGGTAATTTTACAAATATAAGGGTATTTTAATAATTTTACGATTATAAGGGTATTTTAGTAATTTTACAAATATAAGGGTATTTTAGTAATTTTACGAATATAACGGTATTACTAGTAATTTTACAAATATAAACGGTATTTTAGTAATTTTACAAATATAAGGGTGGTTGGTCCCTCTCAGGTTTTAGTTATGAACTTTGGCCTATTAACAAGTCCTCACGGCTAAAGTGAACAGACACTACGCACTAGGTAGGATTCCAGAGAAGAGGAGGTGGGCCACTCGGACCGCTTAATTACCAAGCTCTCCCTAGATCCAATCCTAGACATGCGTATGCCCGTTGCCACACCCTAACCCAGCGACTTGTTCATGGACATGTTTAACAAGATTAAGTCTTATGAAATTTAAGAGTTGTTCAAACTAGGCCTTAAGTCCATAAACCCTAACATACTTATCTACGTCCCCAAAGCCCATCAAACTCAAATTACATTTTTACGACCCATTAGGCCCAAATCACATCCTTATGGCCCTTTAGGCCCAAAACACTTCCAAATTAAGTATTATGCTTTACAGACTCAATTCATACACCAAACCAAACAAACTCATCAAACCTAGCCTTAGGGCCCACCAAGCCCATTTAGCCACTTTCGGCTCTTCGACTTTGTCGATATCGTGTGTGTAGTGTTTGTACACACCTGATAACCATGCGTACTGCAAACCCCTTAGTCACTAACCTACAATTGACATTACTAACGATTAACCAAGGCTTTAACACATACTTATAAAAAATTGAAACCTCACCGTACCCTTACCGTGTGCCTCACATTCTAGTAGCCCTTCCTTTGCTACTATTTGTGATTATCCTCAAGATCTGCACTCAAACACTTATATCATCAAGACCAAGTGACCCATATTGTACATAAGTCACCCCTATGAGCCATATAAGATTCGGCCGCTTAAAAAACCATGACTGAGTCAAGAACACTTACCACCTTGTTAGCAATCGATACCTACCACGCTTGCGACTGTTTAACCTTACCCTTGTTAATACAAGTTAATGAAAAGGATTGAGTTAGATAGCCCTTTAGCTTTTAACAAAACACACTAAAAAGTTCACTAAGCACTTACCGAAATTCTCCTTTGATCCTGCGGCTTAGATATCTACTGAACAAGATTCGGCTTCCAACGTGACTAGGAGTAGATAACAATCGATTTAGGTGGAGGAATAGCAACAAGGGTTCGGCAATAGCAAAGATTTGGCAAAGAAGGATGATAGAAATTTCGAAAAAGGAGGGAATTTGGCTTTGTGAAAATTCGGCAAAAAGGGAGAAACCGTTTCGGGAGAATAAAGAAAAAAATTAGGAAAGCTCAGGAACCCCTCACTGAAATTTGGCAACCCCTTTTTATAACCAAGGCCGAATCCTACCTTCCCTTCACGGTCCTATTCGGCCCCAACACTTCACCCTCCTCATCTCATATTTTTTCTCTCTGATAATACCTTAATCTTATCCGAAATCTCCTCCACATCCATCAGTCCTGCTTACTTCAAACTCTCCACGGAAAGAGTACAAAACCAACACAACTCTTGTCGTCCACCTATGCAAAATAAAACACTCCAAAATACACTCCTCCTACTTGAATCTTGGACCTCTTCAGCTTTCACACACGCCACCTCATAGCTCCCAAGTGACGCCACTTCCACTGGACCACAAGCCCATTTGTGTCCTATTTTCTCTTAATCTGATTAAGAGGCCTAATGCCTGAGACCAGGGTCCACTAAAGTAAGAAAAATAAATTTTTCCCTATGGTTATCCTTATCTCTAAGACTTTGAATAATCCCGCTAATACCTTAAAATCAATATTCTAAGTGCTACTCATACATACCAACCTTAGTGCACAGAAATTTAAAGTTTTGGGATATTTGGGGCGTTACAACCCAATAGGCCTAAAGCTACTAGGCCCAAATTTGGGGCGTTACAATTCTACCCTCCTTAAAGAAATTTCGTCCTCGAAATTTCCAACTAACTATCAGTCGTACTACCCAATTCTCACCACTATGCTTTCAATACGCACTCTAATTCTAAAGCCAAAATAAACACTTAGTATACTACTGTAGGGTACGCACCATTATTCGCATCTGGAGCGTCTTCGTCCTCTTGGCGACATGCTGTATAGACCAAAGCTGGCTGCCTCGCCTCAGCATAACTTGCACCTCTACCTGGTGCTCCACGACCGCGTTCATTACCATTATCGCCCCTGGCTTGTCCACGGCCCCTTGGGGGTTGTTGACCACCCCTCTGAGGCTGGAAATTACCTCTACCATCGCCTCGCTCCTGATCTAGCCTTCTCGGGTATTGCCTAACCTTGTGCTCCATCGATCCATAGACCAAACATGCTCCCATCCTCCTCCAACATTCGCCTAGATGCCTTCTCCCAGACTCAGCACAAAGTGGTATTCCGCTATTAACAGCAGCAACATGAGCCACATCTCTAACTGGCCCATTTACTCTGGCCCTCCCCATGGGCTTTTGTCCGACTCCCATAGGTTCCATATTCCATTTGTTCTTGCCCCTCTCTTTCTCTCAGTTGCAGCGCTCCATGCTCTTTACCTCCTCTTCTATTTTTGCTTTCTCCACCAAAATCGCAAAATTTCGCTTCCTTTGTAGAGCTATCAGTACCCTAAGGCTATCCCTTAATCCATCTTCGAGTCGCACACATCTTTCATACTCTGTTGCTACTATCCCCTTGACATATTGACTGAGGTGCAGAAACTCAGCCTCGTACTCTGCTACTAGCTTATCTCCCTAAGTCAAACTCAAAAACTCCTTCCTTCGGGCATCCACATAGGCCGATCCAATGTATTTTGCCTGGAATGCTAATTTGAAGAACTCCCAAGTGATCTGCTCCGGTTGGTTGCCCTCCTTTATGGTCAACCAGCACTGATAGGCTTCTTCCCTAAGTAGGGATATAGCTCCTTTCAACTTCTGCTCAACCGTGCAATACAGGTCATCCATTACTCTTTCAGTAGCTTCCAACCAATACTCTGCCACATTCGGGGCCACCCTCGCTACTCCTTTGAAAATCTCAGCCCTATTAGCTCGAAGTCACTCCACAATCGACCCATGACTCCCCGTACCATTATTAGGCCCAACAACCCATCCCAAGATTCTTAACATGGCCTGCGATACAGCATCTTCTGTAGCGACAGCCCGTTCGTTTGCTCCTCTTTTAGCTACTGGTGAGGCTGGAGCCTCCCCTACTCCTACGTTGGGCATATGGCCTGACTCGGATGACCCTGCCCTAACACCACCACGCCCTCTGCCGCGGCCTCTTCCACCTCTTCTAGCGCTCATGTTGCGTATTTCTGAATTAAGAATTTTATGAAATTTGTACTTAGTTCCACTTGTTTAGGGCACATGTCTTATGTAAGTAACAATAGTTTTCCTAAAGTTATTCCGCGGTCGAGAATCCACTACATGCTTAAGTTCCCTATGGGCTTTAGTCTCTAAAAGCCTATTTTTAAGTAGCCCATTATCTACACAGTTCAGTAATTTAAGCAAATGTAGTACAGAAAACTTACTTGGCTCGACGTCGAGGGCTCTGTGAACCACACTTCAAGAATCCCGCCAAAAACTCTTTAAAACTCAAAATCTAAGGCCCATTTCACAGCCCGAGCTTTGCAATCAGGCTCTGATACCACTAAATGTAACACCCCAAACCCGGCCTAAAAGTTAGGCCCGAGTCTGAAATGTCACATTAATGGCACATTTCGAAACGATTTTACAATTTAAGGCCCAAAAGCCCAAAACCCTTGTATCTTGTTAAGTTACGTTGAAAAGCCTATATTTTAGAAAACTTTCATAGGTTGAGTTATTTAGAAAATAATGTTAACCTTAGAAATTTTACTTAAGTTTATTAACTGGATAATAGAAACAAAAATAATAAAACCCAAAATCCAAAGTCAATTAGGAGTTACATGGCCTTACTACAATTCAATGAAAAAGAAACAAAATATTTAAAATAAATTCATTTAAACAAAATAAAACATTCGATCAGCTTGTAGTGTGGCCATCTCCGAGTTCAATCCCATGTCGAGCTGTCTATTCAGGATTATCTGAAACATTAAATAAAAGGGCGTGAGTTGCGAAACTCAGTGTGTACAACCCTTGGCAATCAAATCACATACAAATATTCACACTGGGCCTAAGCCCTATCAAAGTTGATGGTCTTGGGCCTTAGCCCACAATGACCTTATATCATATCAAATCATATCGTATCATATACAAACAAGATAATGCAAAACCCTCCCCAATAATCCATCCGCTACATACACCATTTCCATTCCAACCATAACACACCTGTAGGGATTTCTAAATCAACCCACCCATCCTCTACACACTAAAGGTAGCCCGGTTGCGATACTACCTAACATTGCAGCAAAGTTACTAATCATATAATGGGCTTAAAGCCTCCGGTGGATCCATGGCCATACGACTATGCAATCCTCAAATCTTCCTTCGTACCATAATTCCCACCCATATACACCCTAAGCAGAATATCATATGAATGCATCAAACACACGAGAAACATCACAAACTCATATTCTTCACTTAGGGGTATTTTCATCATTTCACTACCCAAGGGTATTTTCGTAATTCTACCCTACAGGGGTACTTTGGTAATTTAGCAAGATAGGGATATCTTGGTAATTTTGCAAAACAGGGGCATTTTGGTACTTTTACAAAATAGGGGTATTTTAGTAATTTACAAATCTAAGGGTATTTTGGTAATTTTACAAATATAAGGGTATTTTAGTAATTTTACGAATATAAGGGTATTTTAGTAATTTTACAAATATAAGGGCGGTTGGTCCCTCTCGGGTTTTAGTTATGAACTTTGGCCCATCAACAAGTCCTCACAGCTAAAGTGAACAGACACTACGCACCAGGTAGGATTCCAGAGAAGAGGAGGTGGGCCACTAGGACCGCTTAAGTACCAAGCTCTCCCTAGATTCAATCCTAGACATGCGTATGCCCGTTGCCACACCCTAACCCAGCGACTTTTTCATGGACATGTTTAATAAGAATAAGTCTTACGAAATTTAAGAGTTTTTCAAACTAGGTCTTAAGTCTATAAACCCTAACATACTTGTCTACGTCCCCATAAAGCCCATCAAACCCAAATTACATTTTTACGGCCCATTAGGCCCAAATCACATCCTTATGGCCCGTTAGGCCAAAAACACTACCAAATCAAGTATTACGCTTGACAGACTCAATTTATACACCAAACCAAACAAACTCATCAAACCTAGCCTTAGGGCCCACCGGGCCCATTTTGTCACTTTCGGCTTTTCGGCTTTTCGACTTTTCGACATTGCGATATCATGTGTGTAGTGTTTGTACACACCTAGTAACCACACACACTGTAAACCCCTTAGTCGCGCACCTACAATCAACATTACTAACGATTAACCAAGGCTTTAACTCATACTTATCAAAAATCGAAACCTCACCGTACCCTTACCGTGTGCCTCACGTTCCAGTAGCCCTTCCTTTGCTACTATTTGTGATTATCCTCAAGATCTACACTCAAACACCTATATCGTCAAAACCAAGTGACCCATATTGTACATAAGTCACCCCTATGAGCCACATAAGATTCGGCCGCTTAGAAAACCATGACTGAGTCGAGAACACTTACAACCTTGTTAGCAATCCTTACCTACCACGCTTGCGATTGTTGAGCCTTACCCTTGTTAATACAACTTAACGACAAGGATTGAGTTAGATAGCCCTTCGACTTTTAACAAAACACACTAAAAAGTTCACTAAGCAGTTATCGAAATTCTCCTTTGATCCTACAGCTTAGATATCTACTGAACAAGATTCGGCTTCCAATTTGACTAGGAGTAGATAACAATCAATTGAGGTGGAGGAACAACAATAAGGGTTCGGTAAGAGTAGAGATTTGGAAAAGAAGGATGATAGAAATTTCGAAAATAGAGGGAATTTGGCTTTGTGAAAATTCGATAAAAAGGGAGAAACCTTTTAGGGAGAATAAAGAAAAAAAATTACGAAAGCTCAGGAACCCATCACTGGAATTCGACAACCCCTTTTCATAACCAAGGACGAAACCTACCTTCCCTCCATAGTCCTATTTGGCCCTAACACTTCAACCTCCTCATCTCTTATCTTTTCTCCCTGATAATACCTTAATATTATCTTAAATCTCCTCCACATCCATCAGTCCTGCTTACTTCAAACTCTCTACGGCAAGAGTACAAAACCAACACAACTCTTGCCGTCCACCTATGCAAAATAAAACACTCCAAAATACACTCCTCCTACTCGAACCTTGGACCTCTTCAGCTTTCACACATGCCACCTCATAGCTCCCAGGTGACGCCACTTCCACTGGATCACAAGCCCATTTGTGTCTTATTTGCTCTCAATCTGATTAAGAGGCTTAATGCCTGAGACTAGGGTCCACTAAAGCAAGAAAAATAAATTTTTCCCTATGGTTATCCTTATCTCTAAGACTTTGAATAATCCCGCTAATACCTTAAAATCAATATTCTAAGTGCTACTCATACATACAAACCTTAGTGCACAGAAATTTAAAGTTTCGGGATTTTTTGGGCGTTACAACCCACTAGGCCCAAATCTACTAGGCCCAAATTCAGGGCGTTACACACACTGCAGAGACACACGCCCGTGTCTCTGCCTGTGTGGACAAAAATATGTCATTTGTTTAGCCATTTTGCCACCTTATTTTGACATGCATACACAAGCATAAATTACAACATTTCACAACTCAATTGGCAGCCAAAACATAATAACTCATACACATATTAATTCCATTTCAACATGGAATTCAAATGCATAATAAATCACATACATTTTCCATTCATAAGCCTACCATATAACAAGACACATTTCCATATTTCCATTCCATCTACTACTTGTCAAACATACCAAAACATAGCCTCAAGTTTAGCCAAATCCCATAGCTCAACTTATCCACAATATGTACCAAAATCATAATCTGAAGTAACTATAACTAACACCTTTAAAACTAGCCTATTCATGCCATATTTCATATATCCTGTAACATCCCGAAATTGGGCCTAGTAGGATTGGGCCCAATGGGCCGTGAGCGTAGCAGTGTTTAAAATTTTTGGAGAATAAGAGATCGGCTTTAGTGCAAGTTAGACTTATTAGGTGAGTGATTTTGGAAGGTTAGAGGGCTTCTAAGAAGTCCCAGGATCAAACTTTGGCTTTAGGGAAATTTTGGTTTTAGGTGGAAAAAGACCTTGGGAGTTAGTAGGTAGGCTTTAAGAATAAATTATGGAGAAAAATGACACAAGTGGAGTGTGTGGTGTACTGGCAAAGTGACGCTACATAAGAGACAAGAGGATGACGCCACAAGGAAGGAAGGAGGTCCAAGGTTCAAGTTTTGGCTCTTGCATTTTGGTTTTCTTTTTAAATGGACTTTAGAATTTGGCTATAGATTTATATTTAGTTGCGCATGGTTTAAGACACAAGAGGAGCTTGTGGCCAAGTGGTTAGCAGTGTGCATTATGTTGCATAGGGAGCCTGGGTTCGAATCTCATGAAAAGCAAGGGAGTGTTTATTTTGCGAATTGGACGGCAAGTGAAACACCCCATACCCGGCCCAATTTCCCCTGCATGTGGCGTCACTTATAGAGGCCTTAAGTGGCACCTCCAAGCCACTTTTCCAAGCCCAATTTCATGTCATATCCTCCCTACATTTTCTCTTAAAGCCACCTTGCTTCATGTCCTTCTTTTAAACTTTAAACTTGACATTTCTAAAGCATTTCCTTACATTTCTAAGACATTTCCTTATATTTCCAAGACATTTCCTTACATTTCCAAGTCATTTCCTTACATTTCCAAGACAAGACATTTCCTTCCATTTCCAAGTCATTTCCTTACATTTCCAAGACAAGACATTTCCTTACATTTCCAAGTTTCCAAAAATGTTCACCATACATTCATAACACATAAGACATGCCATTTCGTAAAATTAAATCAAAAATGCATAGGCCCATTTCGAGATATTACGATTCTACCCTTTAAAAATAATTTCGTCCTCGAAATTACTTACTAACGAATAATCATACATCTTAACTCACCGCACTACGCTTATGCTGCGCACTCTGATCTTAATAGAACCATCATACTTCCTAGGCACAATCTCTAAGTTCACGTCCCCTAGAACTCATTTCTAACGCTGCGATTTAATCTGATTAAAAAGTTTTATGCATCATAATTTTGTTCCACTTATTAACCGCGAACAATTTTATGAAATAAAGATATTTAGAAGTAGTTCTTTCGACTACACAAAGTTTCAGTTCAAGTTCACTACTCTAATTCAGAGAATCACATTCACATTCATCAACAGAGACACCTTCATTCCTCAATAGAGGCACATTCATTCATCAACATAAACATATTTATTCAGTGGTATCTACCACCCACATTCACTATTCGAACACTCTTTGCCTTATTCCTATCCTAGGGGTATTTTCGTAATTTTTCAAAATAAGGTTCCTTGTTGATTTTGTCAATAAGGGTATTTTGGTAATTTTACGTTGGGTATTTTTGGAAATTTTGAAATCCAGGGGTATTTCGGTAATTTTGAAACTCAGGGGTATTTTGGTAATAAACCAGGGTAAATTTATAAAGTTTAATAATTCAGGGGTATTTCAAAATTTGCAAAACTTTGAGGGTTCTTTTTGTGAATTTGCTTTCTATTTTGGTGATCTTGCAAAAATTTTGGAAGTTAGGGTCATTTTGGTAATTTTGTAAGTTAGGGGCAATTTCGTAATTTTCCAAAATCAGGTTATTTTGATATTTTGTGATCTAGAATTTTTTTTTTGGTCATTTTATAAAGTAAGGAAAATTTTATTGAAATCGGGGTAGTACGGTAAATTTTTTTTTTAAAAACTAGGGGTATTTTTGTAATTCCGCCACTAGGGGCATTTTGGTAGTTTTTTGTACATTGGGAATATTTTGAAAACTTTCTAAAACTAAGTTTTTGTTACTATTCAAAGGGGTAAATTTGGGGATTTTAAAACTAGGGTTTCCATAAAAACATGGCTAGTCCCTTTCGGGTTTTAGTTACTGGGTTTAGCCTATGAATAAGTCCTCATGGTTAGGGTGAACCGTAGCTATGCACCGGTAGGATTCTGCGAAGAGGAGGTGAGTCACTAGGGTCGCTAAGTACCGTGCTCTTCCGGATCCAATCCTAGACATGCGCACAGTGGTTGCCACACCCTAACTCGGCGACTTAACCACAGGTTTGTTTAAGTTAGGCACTTAAGTCTTATGTAATTGTTAGGGTAAACTAATCCTAGGGTTCACATACTTAACAGTCTAATCTACGTTCCATTTCTACCCTTCTATAATTCATTCCATAATTCACACAGAGGAGATAGGGTACTTACACAGTGGATCATGGTCTGGAGACTTAGGTGCCATGCCAGAAAACCTGCTTAACTCTAGAAATACTTTTCATAAAACTCATTTGGGCTCGTTTGGAAAATGTTTTGGGCCTTAGCCCACAGGCCGAGAGTTTTAAAACTGGGCTCTGATACCAAACTGAAACACCCCATACCCGGCCCAATTTCCCCTGCATGTGGCGTCACTTACAGAGGCCTTAAGTGGCACCTCCAAGCCACTTTTCCAAGCCCAATTTCATGTCATATCCTCCCTACATTTTCTCTTAAAGCCACCTTGCTTCATGTCCCTCTTTTAAACTTTAAACTTGACATTTCTAAAGCATTTCCTTACATTTCTAAAACATTTCTTTACATTTCCAAGACATTTCCTTACATTTCCAAAACAAGACATTTCCTTCCATTTCCAAGTCATTTCCAAGACAAGACATTTCCTTACATTTCCAAGTCATTTCCTTACATTTCCAAGTTTCCAAAAATGTTCATCATACATTCATAACACATAAGACATGCCATTTCGTATAATTAAATCAAAAATGCATAGGCCCATTTCCAGGATGTTATAGCAAGAGTTTGAGTTGGATTTAAACTCTACTGACGGAGGGATCCCACATCGAAAAGATACAAAGAAGGAAGGTGAGAAGCTAGCTACATATAGAGCATTCTAGGAGGAGAGTGGATATACCTTGGTGGGCGTTTGGGTGCAGGAGTGGTCGGAGCGCGGATTAGCACCAGATTCCTATCAGGCGTGTAACTCTCTCTACTCTAGTTGTAGAGCGGTAAATTACTGAAAATGGTAGCTGAGTTGCTCGGGGCGATATTAGGCCTTCGAAAAGGCCATTGCAGGTACGAAATTATTGAAGTACCCTCAATAGGTACATTACGAAAATACCCTTGGTAGGTAAAATTACCGTTATACCCTTAAAGGTTGATTAGCTTGATTATGTTGTATTATATCTATCTGATTATGATGGTAATTCATGTTATACGTTATATTTGATATATGTTTTGCATACATGACATACTACATACACGAATTATTATGTCATATTGCACGGGCTTTGGGATTATTTGAAAGGGGAAGTGCAAATAGGATCGCATGGTCGCTTGATGACTGTGGATCCACCGAAGGCTTTTTAGCCACCAGGCAGCTATGCTGTACCATTAAGGTAATGCCGCAACCGGTGTTACATAAGGAGTGTTCAGATGGGTGGGTCGATTAAATCCCCACAAGAGTGCACGGTTGGACAGGAGACGGAGTGTTCGGCTGGTATGGGCATTAATGCATTGCATATGTCGATTACATTACTGAGATGGGCTTAGGCCCAGATTTGTTTATATGATATGTGACATTTGATATGGGTTAAGGCCCAACTGAGGCTATTCTGGGCTAAGGCCCAATTGCCACCGTTATTGTAATGGGCTTCGGCCGGATTGTTTTGATGCATGTTCTTACTGATGAGGGTGTACACACTAAGTTTTTGTAAACTCACCCCCTCTTTTTAAATATTTCAGCTAATCCCTAGTTTGAGCACTTGGATCCGAGGCGAACTTTGAGGTGGCCATGCATTGTTTTTCTCGTAAACTTTCGGTTCTTATTTAATAGTACTTTTTAATCTTGGGATTTTATTATGTAACAAGGCCACTATAACTTTAAATTTTGTATTTTATTTGGTTTAGCTTTTAATATGATTACTGCATATTATTATCAAATGTTTAATACAGGATTTTCCTAAAACCTTAAAACCCTTTTTCCAAAAATGTTAACAAAAGGATAACAAGCGAATTAATTACAAGTTTTCAAAAATAAACACTGAGTTTTCAAACAACCCACCTAACTCGGAGTTTGCAAAAGAGATTCAAATATTTTTAGACGATTGCAAGTTTCATGAAAAACCTTTTATGTGACGCACCAGATCCTGTCGTAACGTCTAGGCCAGGTTTGAGGTGTTACATATCCACAAGTTCAAAAGTACCAATCAGCAACTGGATAGTGTGATGTGTAATGTAACAGCCTGATTTATGCCATGTTTGCATGCTAGTATGAATGTTTCTTGAAGCAATTTTATTAAATTGTGGTGGATTGGTCCAAAAGGACTAAATTGCAAAAGTTGCAAAATATGATTTTCTAGAAGCTTTTTGTATGAAATAGCTTTAGAATAGTAATTAGAAGTCCTTAAATAGAAATTTTTCCAAAAATATAATTTTGGACAAAATTGGCCTTGAGATGGTACAATAGAAATTTTTAAGAGGAAGGGCATTTTGGTCATTTGCCTAATAAGTGATTAAAACAGGAAAAAGATGAGAAAAATTCACTCATCTTCTTCCTTGTTGCTGCCGAAAAAGTGAAGACACCATAGCTAGGGCTCTTCATTTTTTTCAAGCTTGCTAGTAAGTTCATCTTAGTCCCGTTTTTGATATTCTTCGTATTTTTAGAGTTCTCGTATTATGAATTAGCCATTTCTAGCTATTAAATGAGCTATGACGCATGTTTAAAAATTTACCCATGATTGCCATGCATGCTAAATGCTGTTTTATGGAAGTTTATAAAGGTTTGAAGCTTGATAAACATCTTTTCCTTAATGAATTTCATGAAAAATGGTAGTATGGACCATTTTGTAATAGTTATAAAATTGGCCATACCTATTTGAAATAGAGAGAATTGATGATTGCTATAGTAGAGAAAATGGTTCAGCTATACATGATGTTTAAGAAAGTTGCATGAAAATCATTTTACGAGCCTAGGGGGAAAAGTGCAAACATGAGAAAGTATAGGGGCAAACTAGTAATTTTGCCAAAGTATGAGTTATGAGTCAATTTAGTCAATATGATTATTAACTGATCTATTTATGATTATAGATCAAGAAAAATGAAGCCCGGATTGAAACGGAGGCAAGAACAAAGTTGAGGACTAAATTGCATAACTACATACATTTTGTATATTGAGGTAAGTTTGTATGAGTTCTAAGCTTTATGATTTTATCATTTAATTGCTTAGTATAATATACATTGTTATCATGAATGGTTTAATGTTATGTTAAACAAGGAATTCTATAAGATTAAACAAGAGAAAGTCCCGATTGAAGATGAATTACCCGGGAGATACGGTCTATTATACAAGATAAGAAAGTCCATATAAGACCAAGCCAAGGCATGGCATCGGCAATTAAGCAAGTTATCATGAAAGTCCAAGGACTCAAGCTTGGCATAGAATAAGTTATCATGTAAGACCAAGGCAAGCTTGGCATTGATTCAAGAAGAGATCTTCCATATAAGTCTATATCTAGAGTATGGCAATGGCATGAAGTACATGACAAGAGATCTAGTATTCTCGGTAATTCATAGAAATTTATTGGGCAAATGAGTAAGCTAAAATGTGAAAACAAGAATGTTAAGAGAGCATAGCTATTACCAAGTTGAAATTGAATATTATTCATGTTATGAATGATGAGTTAGAAGACATAATTATTATGTTTAAGGATGCTGATCATTGTGATCAAATGGTACAGGTACCTTGTTACCTTACAAGTATGAGATTAGTAAGTACCATGAGACAAGTCAGAATCATGTATGAGTAAGTAAGTTTTATAGATGAGATAATGATACCATTCTTATGTCAAATGGTTTATCTGAAGTAAGTTTATTTATTATGTGTTATACATGCAAACTTACTAAGCTAATTGCTTATGTCTTTGATTTTTTCTTTCTATGTAGTCCTGCCAAGATAATTTTTGGATCATTGGAGTCAGAGCTCATAGCACACTATCGACCCTTATGGCATAGCCAAATTATATTACTAAGTATGGCATGTATAGGAATCATTCATTTTGAGAACATGTTTTGTGTAATGCCATTGTATAGGCTATCAAGTTTATTATTCTTTTGTATATGGCTAAATGGTTGGCCAAACTTGTTTAAGTTGTCTGTATATTGATATCAATGAAATACATAGTATTATTCATGTAATATGTTATTAATGAATTGTATTGTTTTGAGTTGGGTTGATCTTAATTTCAGGGAGGCAAATGGCTTGGTAAATAGCCTCTAGTTGCCTATACGGTTAGACACACGGGCGTGTGTCTAGACCGTGTTAACCCTGCACCTTAATGTTTTAAATAAAGTTAGACCACGGTCATTTTACACGGCCGTGTGTAAGGACCGTGTAAGACACACGTTCAAAGCATGGGCGTGTGCCCAGGCCGTGTGGTTGAAGTCAGTAGCTTCACACGGTTGGTAGACACGGGCATGTCAAGGCCGTGTGAATAAAGTTAGTAACCTCCCACGGTTGTAGACATGGGCATGTCTATGCGTACACGGGTGTGTCTCTATGTAACAAGGGCGTGTGAACCCTGCTTCCAAGTTGAGTGTTAGATGAAGTGTCCAAAAGAGTTCGATTAATTGTTAAAGGCCTCGTAAGCCCATAATATGCATGTTATGATCAAGAAAGAAAAGTTTTAAGTTGGTTCAAAATTTTATAGCCCGTAAGTACATGTTTAAGTGAGTTTAAGCATGGTAATACCTTGTATCTAGTCCTAGCATCGGTCTCGGGTATAGGGTGTTATATTTAGTGGTATCAGAGCTAAGTTTAGTCGGTTCTAGGACTAACGTAGAACGAGCATGAGTCTAGTTATACATGCCATACGTAAGAATGTTTTTATAATAATAGTGTGACAACTCCTGATGACTTAAATTATGTTTATACATATAGTAAATGGATCCCGACAGAGATATGGCGGATGATGTAGAAAGTAACGCACCAGCTCCCGCAGAAGGGACGGTGCCAAACGAGAATGAGATTAGACCCACTACGGTGAGTCAAGGAGGAGAAGAGGCTAGAGAAGCCTTCCTCCACATGATGAACACATGGTATCTGAGTTCGTTCTCGGCGAACCCGAATCGCAACCCCACCACCCCGCTGTTCCACAACTTGCTCCAGTAGCCCCTCAAGTAGTAGAGGTGGTAAGAGGAGATAAACCTCTAATTGATAAGATCAGGAAATATGGGGTAGAAGAATTCCGGGCTGAAAGAGATGATGATCCAGAGAAGGCTGAATTCTGGTTAGAAAATACCGTCAGGGTATTCAAGGAACTGTTATGCACACCTGAAGAATGCATGAAGTGTGTAATCTCTCTTAAGGGATTCTGCTTATCAATGGTGGAACACCCTAGTGTCGGTAGTACCGAGGGAAAGGGTCATGTGGGAATTCTTCCAAGAAGAGTTCAAGAAAAAGTGTATCAGTCAACGGTTTGTAGATCAGAAGAGGAAGGAATTCCTAGAGCTGAAGCAAGGTAAAATGTCAGTGACCGATTATGAGCGAGAGTTTATACGACTCAGCAAATACGCTTGCGAGTGTGTGTCCACTGAGGCCATTATGAGTAAATGATTTGAAGAAGGATTAAATGAGGACATTAAGTTATTTGTTACAGTACTTGAATTAAAAGAATTTGTTGTGTTAATAGTAAGGGCTTGTAAAGCCGAAGAATTATTAAAAGAGAAGAAGAAGTCTGAAACTGAGTCTCGCGACTCTAGAAAAAGGCAGTGGAATAAGTCATTTCAGTCTTCATCCAAGAAGTCAAGAGATTTCCCTGCTCGATCAACTACTTCCACTGGATTTTCAAGGAAAGACAAGAGTAAATCGTATTCAGAGAACAAAGCACAAACGACTTCAGTTGCAAGTGTTGGGAATTTTAGGTCTGACAGACCTAAATATCCACAGTACGGCAGACGTCATCTCGGAGAATGCCGAGCACATGAAAATGCATGTTTTAAATGTGGATCTCAAGACCATTTTATAAAAGATTGTCCAGAGATGATGAAAGAAGAGAAAAATCAAAACCCAAGATCTGGGAGTATGACTCGAGGAAGACCGCAGAGAAACCCGAGAAGTGGGACAAGTGGAAGAGGTAACCCTAGAGAACAGGCTGCGAGACCCGAGGGTAGAGCTCCTGTAAGGACTTATGCCATTCGCACTCGTGAAGAGGCATCTTCTCCTGATGTTATTACGGGTACCTTTTTCTCTTTACAATACCAAAGTTATTGCTTTAATAGATCCCGGATCCACACACTCTTACATTTGTCTGAAATTAGTATCCAGATTGAGTATGCCTATTGATACTACAGAATTTATAATTAAAGTGTCTAATCCTTTAGGCATGAGTGTGTTAGTTGATAAAGTTTGTAAAGATTGTCCACTAATTATTAGAGGTCATTGCTTTAAAGCAAATATTATGTTATTACCATTTGATGAATTTGACCTCATTCTTGGTATGGATTGGTGGACTATTCATGATCTGATTGTAAATTGTGGGAAGAAATACATTAAGATGAGATGTGAAAATGGAGATATTCTTCATGTAGAATTTGATGAACAAGATGGATTGTTGGTAATGATTTCTCATATGGTGGCACAGGGATATATAAGAAAAAGGTATGAAGCATATCTGGCCTTTGTAATGAATGATAAAGAAACAGAGTTAAAGATTGAGTCAGTATCAGTAGTATGTGAGTACTTGGATGTTTTCCCTGAGCAATTGCCAGGACTACCACCAGTTAGAGAGGTTGAGTTCAGCATTGAGCTAGCTCCAAGTACTGTATTGATATCTATTACTCCTTACAGAATGGCTCCAACAGAGTTGAAAGAATTGAAGTTACAGTTGCAAGAGTTGACAGATAAAGGCTTTGCAAGATCAAGTTGTTCACCATGGGGTGTTCCAGTTTTATTTGTGAAAAAGAAAGATGGCACCATGAGATTATGCATAGATTACCTTCAGCTTAATAAAGTGACAATAAAGAACAAGTACCCATTGCCTAGGATCGATGATTTGTTCGATCAATTTAAAGGAGCCACTGTGTTCTCCAAAATAGACTTGAGATCTGGGTACTATTAGCTGAGAGTGAAAGATTCAGATGTATCCAAGACCGCCTTTCGAACAAGGTATGGGCACTATGAATATTTAGTTATGCCCTTTGGGTTGACCAATGCACCTGCGATATTCATGGATTTAATGAACCGCACTTTTAGGCCGTACCTCGACAAGTTTGTAGCCGTTTTTATTGAGGACATACTGATTTATTCTCGGGACGAGAATGAGCATACTGAGCACCTACAGATAGTTTTACACACTCTTCGAGAAAATCAGTTGTATGCCATGTTCAGTAAAAGTGAATTTTGGCTCAAGGAAGTGGGATTCCTTGGACATATTGTCTCGAGAGATGGAGTCCGAGTAGATCCCAGTAAAGTCTCGGCCATAATGGACTGGAAGCCACCGAAGAACATCTCTGAGATTAGAAGTTTTCTAGGCCTAGCCGGCTATTATAGACGTTTTGTCAAGGGTTTTCCATGATTGGAACTCCAATGACTAAATTATTATAGAAGAATGTGAAGTTTGAGTGGACAGAAAGATGCCAACAAAGTTTTGAGAAACTGAAGACAATGTTGACAGAAGCTCCAGTTTTAGTACAACCCGAGTCAGGGAAAGAATTCATAATTTACAGTGATGCATCTTTAAATGGATTAGGTTGTGTACTCATGCAAGAAGGCAAGGTGATTGCTTACGCCTCCAGACAATTGAAGCCTCATGAGAAGAATTATCCGACGCATGATTTAGAGTTGGCTGCCATAGTCTTCGCTTTGAAGATTTGGAGACACCATTTGTATGGTGAAAAATGTCAGATTTTTACTGATCACAAAAGTCTGAAGTATTTGATGACAAAGAAAGTGTTGAACTTAAGATAACGGAGATGGTTAGAGTTGATAAAAGACTATGAATTGGTCATTGACTACAATCCAGGAAAGGCGAATGTGGTCGCCGATGCTTTGAGTAGGAAATCTCTATTTGCTCTAAGAGCATTGAATTTAAGAATATTTTTATTTGAAAATGGCTCTATTTTAGCTGAGTTGAGAGCTAGACCAATGTTTCTTCAAGAGATCTTTGAGGCTCAGAAAGAAGATAGTGAAGTGCAAGTCAAGAAAGCTCAGTGCGAGTCAAATGCTGAATCTAATTTTCGAACTAATTCTGATGGATACTCAATGTTTAGAAATAGAATCTGTGTACCGAGGAAAGAGAAGCTTGTTCAGAGAATTCTACATGAGGCACATAACGGATGTTTATCTGTACATCCAGGAAGTACTAAGATGTATAATGATTTGAAGTAACTATATTGATGGCCGAAAATGAAGAAAGATATTTCAGAGCTTGTTTCCAAGTGCTTGATTTGTCAGCAAGTAAAGGCTGAACACCAAGTACCTTCGGGTTTACTTCAGCCCATCTTGGTTCCCGAGTGGAAATGGGACCACGTCACCATAGATTTTGTAACGGGTTTACCGTTGTCACCAAGTAAGAAGGATGCTATATGGGTTGTAGTTGATAGACTTACGAAGTCAGCCCATTTCATACCTGTACGAGTGGATTTCTCCCTCGACAAGTTGGCAAACTTGTATGTTTCAGAGATGGTAAAGCTTTATGGAGTTCCTTTATCGATTATATTGGATAGAGACCTAAGATTTACATCCCGATTTTGGAAGAAGTTGCAAGAAGCCCTGGGTACAAAGTTAAACTTTAGTACGGCTTTTCATCCTCATACTGACGGTCAGTCGGAAAGAGTAATTCAAGTACTTGAGGCTATGCTCAGATGTTGTATTCTCGAATTCCAAGGCAGTTGGGAAAAGTTCCTCCCATTGGCAGAATTTTCCTATAATAATAGTTTCCAATCGAGCTTAAAGATGACGCCTTATGAGGCTTTATATGGGCGTAAGTGCAGAACGCCTTTATTTTGGACTGAACTTAAAGAAAACCAAATTCACGGGGTTGATTTGGTTAGAGAAGTTGAAGAGAAAGTTAAAGTGATACGAGAATGTTTGAAAGCTGCATCAGGTAGATAGAAATCCTATTCGGATTTAAAAAGAAAAGAGATAAAGTATCAAGTTGGGGATAAAGTTTTCTTGAAAGTGTCACTATGGAGAAAAGTCCTCAGATTTGGTCGGAAAGGCAAGTTAAGCCCACGTTTCATTGGACCTTATGAGATTATTGAGAGAGTTGGGCCGGTAGCTTATCGTTTGGCTTTGCCATTAGAATTAGAAAAGATACATGATGTGTTTCACGTGTCAATGTTGCGACGCTACAGATCAGACCCTTCACATGTGATTACCCCATCAGAGATAGAGATTCATCCCGACATGACTTACAGTGAAGAGCCAGTCAAAATTTTGGCTCGAGAAGTCAAGCAATTGAGAAATAAAAGTACTGCCTTAGTGAAAGTATTATGGCAAAGACATGGGATAGAGGAAGCTACATAGGAAACAGAAGAGAATATGAGAAACCAGTATCCAAACCTTTTCGCTGGTAAGATTTTCGAGGACGAAAATCACTAAGTGAGAGAGAATTGTAACAGCTAGATTTAGGGCCTAGTCAGAATAGTGGTGCGAGACCACGAATTCGAGGTGAATTTATGAGTGTTTAAAAGTTTATGCCATGTTTGCATGCTAGTATGAATGTTTCATGAAGCAATTTTATTAAATTGTGGTGGATTGGTCCAAAAGGACTAAATTGCAAAAGTTGCAAAATATGATTTTCTAGACGCTTTTTGTATGAAATAGCTTTAGAATAGTAATTATGAGTCCTTAAACAGCAATTTTTCCAAAAATATAATTTCGGACAAAATTGGCCTTGAGATGGTGTAATAGAAATTTTTAAGAGAAATGGCATTTTGGTCATTTGCCTAATAAGTGATTAAAATAGGAAAAAGATGAGAAAAATTCACTCATCTTCTTCCTTTTTGTTGCCGAAAAAGTGAAGGCACCATAGCTAGGGTTCTTCATTTTTTTCAAGCTTGCTAATAAGTTCATCTTAGTCCCGTTTTTGATATTCTTCGTATTTTTGGAGTTCTTGTATTATGAATTAGCCATTTCTAGCTATTAAATGAGCTATGATGCATGTTTAAAAATTTACCCATGATTTCCATGCATGCTAAATGATGTTTTATGGAAGTTTATGAAGGTTTGATGCTTGATAAACCTCTTTTCCTTAATGAATTTCATGAAAAATGGTAGTATGGACCATTTTGTAAAAGTTATAAAATTGGTCATACCTATTAGAAATAGAGAGAATTGATGATTGCTATAGTAGAGAAAATGATTCAGCTATGCATGATGTTTAAGAAAGTTGCATGAAAATCATTTTATGAGCCTAGGGACAAAAGTGCAAATATGAGAAAGTATAGGGGCAAACTAGTAATTTTGCAAAAGTATGAGTTATGAGTCAATTTAGTCAATATGATTATTAAATGATCTATTTATGATTATAGATCAAGAAAAAAGAAGCCCGGACCGAAACCGAGGCAAGAACAAAGTCAAAGACTAAATTGCATAACTACATACATTTTGTATATTGAGGTAAGTTTGTATGAGTTCTAAGCTTTATGATTTTATCATTTAATTGCTTAGTATAATATACATTGTTATCATGAATGGTTTAATGTTATGTTAAACAAGGAATTCTATAAGATTAAACAAGAGAAAGTCCCGATTGAAGATGAATTACCCGGGAGATACGGTCTATTATACAAGATAAGAAAGTCAGTATAAGACCAAGCCAAGGCATGGCATCGGCAATTAAGCAAGTTATCATGAAAGTCCAAGGACTCAAGCTTGGCATTGAATAAGTTATCATGTAAGACCAAGGCAAGCTTGGCATTGATTCAAGAAGAGATCTTCCATATAAGTCCATATCTAGAGTATGGCAATGGCATGAAGTACATGACAAGAGATCTAGTATTCTCGGTAATTCATAGAAATTCATTGGGCAAATGAGTAAGCTAAAATGTGAAAACAAGAATGTTAAGAGAGCATAGCTATTACCAAGTTGAAATTGAATATTATTCATGTTATGAATGATGAGTTAGAAGACATAATTATTATGTTTAAGGATGCTGATCATTGTGATCAAATGGTACAGGTACCTTGTTACCTTACAAGTATGAGATTAGTAAGTACCATGAGACAAGTAAGAATCATGTATGAGTAAGTAAGTTTTATAGATGAGATAATGATACCATTCTTATGTCAAATGGTTTATCTGAAGCAAGTTTATTTATTATGTGTTATACATGCAAACTTACTAAGCTAAATGTTTACGTCTTTGATTTTTTCTTTCTATGTAGTCCTGCCAAGCTAATTTGTGGATCATTGGAGTCGGAGCTCGTAGCACACTATCGACCCTTATTTTGGTATAGCCAAATTATATTACTAAGTATGGCATGTATAGGAATCATTCATTTTGAGAACATGTTTTGTGTAATGCCATTGTATAGGCTATCAAGTTTATTATTCTTTTGTATATGGCTAAGTGGTTGGCCAAACTTGTTTAAGTTGTCTGTATATAGATATCAATGAAATACGTAGTATTATTCATGAAATATGTTATTAATGAATTGTATTGTTTTGAGTTGGGTTGATCTTAATTTTAAGGAGGCAAATGGCTTGGTAAATAGCCTCTAGTTGCCTACACGGTTAGACACACGGGCATGTGTCAAGACCGTGTTAACCCTACACCTTAATGTTTTAAATAAAGCTAGACCACGGTCATTTTACACGGCCGTGTGTAAGGGCCGTGTAAGACACACGTTCAAAGCATGGGCGTGTGCCCAGGCCGTGTGGTTGAAGTCAGTAGCTTCACACGGTTGGTAGACACGGGCGTGTCAAGGCCGTGTGAATAAAGTCATTAATCTTCCACGGTTGTAGACATGGGCGTGTCTATGGGTACACGGGCGTGTCTCTAAGTAACATGGGCGTGTGAACCCTACTTCCAAGTTGAGTGTTAGATGAAGTGCCTAAAACAGTTCGGTTAATTGTTAAAGGCCTCGTAAGCCCATAATATGCATGTTATGATCAAGAAAGAAAATTTTTAAGTTGGTTCAAAATTTTACAGCCTGTAAGTACATGTTTAAGTGAGTTTAGGCATGGTAATGCCTCGTATCCAGTCCTAGCATTGGTCTCGGGTATAGGGTGTTACATGTAACTCCGACTTATCTGATACGAGAGAGCTAATGAACCTCTATAAAACAAAGAAAAGGAAACATAGTAAGCTTTATAGCTCAGTAAGCCCATATAATTTAGAATTAAACTTACCATTTATACCAAATTAATACAAATAATTAAGGTAAACTCCATACAATTTCCAAATGCCTAACACAACCTTTCATTCATAGGTTAGTCATATTAATACATTAAATCATCCATTATCACAATTCAATACTCAATATATATTGTATTCAACATTTCATTCTCAACCATATAATCAATAATTCATTCAGTAACAGTACTCATCTGTGTAGAAAAAATTTATGCCCGTTGAAGCCATTAGAACTTCAAAGGATACTCGGGTGATATAAATCAGTAATCCGTCAATTCGTTATCATTTTTGCTCTTTCGAGCTATAATCAGTAAGCTCTTCTTGAACTGATGGACAGTTAGCTTTACTGAGCTGAAACGGTAAGCTCTAAAGAGCTGAAAATAGTAAGCTCTTACGAGCTGATATATTGGTAAGCTCATACGAGTTATAGTGAGTCCGCAACAAATGCAGGAGCTCTACCAAAACGGTAACCCTAGTGACATGTCATTCGTATCCTACGAATTCATACGGTTCAAACGAGGCTCGGTAATAATCAGTCTATATCAATTAAGAATTCATATTCTAAGTATATCAACTACTCAATTGTATACATACATATCAAATAAATACAAGTATTTAAAGTTCAATTCTAATTATATGAACTTACCTTGACTTGCTCGGATAAAAACTATCGGCTATTCGTCAATCTTCCCTTTTCCCCAATCTAAACTTGATCTCGGCTTTTCTTGATCTATATATTATCAAATTCAATATATTCAGCATTCAATCTATTCAATTTAGTCCACAATTCATATTTTGGAAAATTTACTTTCATATCATTTACAATTTAGTCCTTATCACATAAATTTGCAAATTCATGCAATTTAGTACCAACTCATGCCTAGCAGAATTTCATAGGGACTCCTAGCAGCCCATATCTTTTATTATTTTACACTTTTAACCACCACATTTTACATTTTCACAATTTAATCCCTATTTTACATTTTTGTCAAAAATCATTTACAAAACTAGTTTAACTATTAACAATTAATCAAAATCCATCGTCAATATGCAATTAATCAAACATTCAACAATGGCAACATGAAAAACTTTAACAATTTCAAAATCTAAGGTACGGGCTAGCTAGAATACGAAACAACAATCTCAATAACATAGAAATCATCAAAAATCGAGCTAAAACCATACCTTAATGAGCTAGGAATGTGCCGAATGCTTCAAGCTAATCTCATGCTTTTATAAGCCCTAAATTTCAGCAAGAAGATGATGATAATGAAGTAAAAATTGTTTTTGTTTTATTTAATTAACCTTATTAACCAAATTACTAAATTAGCCTTAATGAACATTAAAAATTTCAAATTTACCAAGCCACTATCATCCACTATCATGTTAATGGTCTAATTTCAACATAAGGACCTTAAATTTAAGGTTCTATAGCTATTAGACACTTTTGGCTAATATAACACAAGTTTTATGCTTTATGTGATTTAGTCCTTTTTACCGAATTAAGCATTCAATCAGTAAAATTTCTTTACGAAACTTTCACACCATAATACTATCATGCTATAAAATTCAATAAAATAATAAAATAAATATTTTGGCTAAGATTTGTGGTCCCAAAACCACAGTTTTGATTTGACCTAAAAACGAGCTGTTACATTATTGGGCTTCAGTAATATTCTTGACCTAACTCAAGAATTGGCTTAGCAAAAATGGACAGCTTGATAAGAGATAGGAGCCCAAACCATCTAGTAAGGAGGAGGCAGTCCAACCGTCAATAAAGGTGCCCAAATTTGCCATCCAAGACTTGGTAAACATTGAAAATCAGCCACAAAAACCCACGCATGTTGTAACATCCTGAAAAGGGCCTATGCATTTTCGGTTTAATTATACGAAGTGACATGTTTTATGTACTAAGAATAAATTTTGAATATTTTTGGAAACCCGAAAATGAATGAAAATGATTTCGAAATGAACATTTTTGGAAACCCAAAAATGAATGGAAATGATGTGGAAATGAACATTTTTGGAAACCTGAAAATGTATGGAAATGTTAAGTTTAAAAATGGAAAGTGAACATTTTTGGAAACTAGGAATTGTAAGGAAATGATTTGGAAATGATTCAAAAGAGGAAAGTGAACATTTCTGGAAACTTGGAAATGTAAGGAAATGTCAAGTAAAGAGCCGAACGAAAATTTTTGGAAACTTAGAAATGACTTAGAAATGTCGAGTTTTAAAGTTCAAAAGAGGAAATTAAGGCAAGGTGGCCTTAAAAGAAAAAGTATGTGAAATTTGACACACAAACAGGCTTGGAAAAGTGGCTTGAAGATGCCACTTAGGGCCTTCTGAAATGGCGCCACATACAGGGGGTAGTGGGCCAAGGTTCGAGTTTGCGGGGAAGCAAAATAAAAGTTTTATTTTGTTACAAGGATGGACAGAGGTGGACGGCACATGGGTTATAATTTAGGAGCTTTTATTCTTTTATTTTTAAGAGATAAATAGTGGATAAATAAGGGATAAATAATGGATTTATTTATCATTATTTTCAAGACATAATTGTTGGATTAAATTCTTTTAATTTGAATAAAGAGATAAATGAGGAATTATTCTTTAATTAGGAAAACAAGGGAGAAGTGATGGCCAAGTAAGGGACTTTGAGTTTAATAATTTTAGCTAAGTAAGGATAGTTGCTGAATTATCTTTTATTTTAGTGATAATTAAAGAGATAAAGCTATTAAAATAGAAGAGTGATGGCCAAGTAAGGGATTCTAAGTTAGTAATTTCGGCTATAAAAGGAAAAGAGAGGCTATTCTGCATTATTTTCTGTTCTTTGAAAGCCTCTGCCGAATTCTCTTCACCAAATCTTCTTCTTCTTTTATTTTTGCCAAGCCGAAATACCTTGTGTGCTAGCCGAATCCTCCATCTTTATTCTTCCTTCTCTTTTCTTTCTAATCCCTCCAAAACCGAAAGTTGTGAGATCATCATCTAGCCATAGCCGAATCTCTGAAGGTTGAAGTGAAGGTGCAATCGATTTCTTCAAGTAAGGGTAAGATCTCATTCGGTTTCATCCTTTTTATTTTAAGATTTGCCAAAATCTAGGACTAATCCCATTAATATCTTGTTGCCGAAACTTTGAAAAGATCTTTCGGGATTTACTAAGTGTCGACTATAAGGAAGGAGAAGTTCTTTTCCCGAAGGTACACCATAGGCCACATGTTCCCTCGTTATTCGGTGAGTTTCGGGATTTCTAAGATTAAGGTAAGACATATGTATATTCGGCCAAAGGCCATGTTTTATGTTTTAATGGTTAGATTAAATCTAATGCAAGGTTATAGGAATTTCGACATTCCTAGGAAAACAATGATCAATTTCGGGATTTGTTGGTGTCCCAATCGGCAACAAGGTAAGTTTAAGAATACTAATCCTACTAGGATTTGGATTTATGGCCGAATGGCTTTTTATTAAATTAGTAAGTGATTAATCAAATGTAGGGATTAAGGAATTAAGCGGTAGATCAGATTTCGAAATCTCAAGGAATTTGCTAAGCGAATCAGGTGTGTACCCCACACTATCTTTTAATACGATGTATGGCTTAAACTTGTTACATGTTCTAATATGAAAATATAAGAATGTGGCTAATGTACCATGTTATGGTACAAAGTACTCAGGTACGTTTCCTACTCCTACTAGGATTACGAAATATGTTATATTTAACATGTGAAAAGTGACATGAATGTGAATTTGAGTATGATATGAATGTTATGAATAATATGGGGCATTCGGGTTATATGAGAAAGGAGAAGTGAATGTGGTGACTTCGGTCTCACTATCTGAATGTGGTGACTTCGGTCACATTATCTGAATGTGGTGACTTCGGTCACATTATCTGAATGTGGTAACTTCGGTTACATTATCTAAATGTGGTGTCTCATGACACAATTATGTGGTGGCTATGCCACAAATTTTATATGGGCGATGAGCACGTCAACTGCAGTGACTGCCTTCGATGGTGTGTAGCGGATGGAGGGTTGACTTAGTAGTCCCCACGGTGTGACTGGCAGGTACGGGGGTGTGTAGCGGATGGACAATTAGGTTTGGGTTTGGGAATGCATCATAACTTGTATTCATTGTTCTGAATGTGTTACCCTTGTATACCTAATTCTATTATGATTTAGTGTCATGTACACATTGAGTCTGTTTGACTCACCCCGTTGTGGGACCATGTTTCAGGTGATGAGCAGTGATGGACCGGGACGGCAGAACTTGTGGTGGCCATGCTCAACATGAAGTCTTTATTTTTATGGAACTATTAGTTTTTTTTTAAGTACTTGAATTATTTGGAAATTATTTGTTGTAATAAGGCCATAAGGCCATAGTTGAATCATTTTACATTTATTATTATTCATTATGTTTAGGAACCTTATTTATTAAAGTTTAAGTAAAAATTTCTTTAAACTAAATCCTAATTGTTTTATCACTTAATATTAAAAAGGGGTTTCCAAAAATAAAATCGAGTCTGTTTCAACACAGGCCCAACCCAAACCATATTTTCTTTAAAATCGTACAAGTTTTCTTTAAGTAACAAAGAACTTTGAAACCGGTTTTCTTGAGGAACATAGCAAATTCGGTCAAAGCTCGTGGGCCGGGTTTGGGGTGTTTCACATGTGATCGCCCACCTCCCTTCCCATTTCAAGCTTTCTCTCCCATGAATCAAGCAAGAATAAAGCAAACTTTTAAAGTCATCCACTCACTTTCCTTAAAGCAAAGGCTGGCCACATGAGAAGAGAAATTCAAGGCTCTAATTTGCTAAAAATATCTGGTCTCCACAAGTATAAATAAGGGCTAGCTATTCACTCATTTCAGTCATCCTTCACTCACCATCTCTTCTCCCATTCTCCATTCTTTTACTTCCCATTTGAGAAAGCAACACAAGAGTTTGAGAGAAGTATTTCAGAAGTTCTTTTGAGTAGTAAAATTTGGCATCTTAAGGAGAAATTGTGTAAAGGAGCAAAGAATGAGGAAGGAGGAAATAAAAAACAAGTTGAGCTATAAAGAAACACTATGTTTATTTTCTAGTTTCTTTCCCTTTAATCTTTTTATTTTGTTCCAAAGTGATGAACATGATTGTTAAGTGTTTTTTTGCTTTTAGTTTAATTAAAATGACTTAATTTTGTTATTGTTAGATTGATTGCATTCTTTTAGCTTAGATTGTTATTATGTTGTTAAAGATGTTATGTGCTTTAGTCGTTTATGTATTCAAATAAAAATATGAACATGTTACTCATGCATTATGAATATAGGGAAGAAATTGAATTAATTATTTAATCAGAACAAGATTGTAATTAATTAACACAATATTTGAATGGTGCATAAATTAGTAATAATATTAAACAATATCTTTACTTTACATAATCCTTTTATGATGTATGCTTATGAAATATTTAAGTTGATTAAACATAGAAATATGATAGATAAATTTAATAATTTAATAATTGATGCTCTATCTATTTCATCCCCTTTGATGGTAGAAAGCATGGACCATTTTGGACAGTTCCTCACAACGTGCAAACCTTCACAAAGGAAGCATCTCACTAACCCCTTTGGTTTGTTATTGGGCTTCCACTTCCTATTGTGTGGTTTCCCATTACCACTATTTCCATTACCATTTTTAACTTGTCTTTCTTCATCTCTCTCACCACTCCCCTTCTCCTTGGGCTCAGAAGACTTGAACTCATTTTTCCTCGGAACAAGCTTGATTAAGGACTCTACTACGTTCATTGCTTTAGATAATTACTTGACTCCTTAACATTACAACTCTTGCTTCGTACAAGGCTTCAACCCATCCATGAAGGAGAAAAATGCATTTTTCTCACCCAAATTGGAAACTTGGAGCATCGACTCACTAAACTCCTTCACATATTCCCTAACTAGTCATTTTTGTGTAAGCTGGCACAACTTAGCTCAAGCCTCATCCTCAATACACTAAGGCGTATAAAGCCATGGTCTAGTAAATCTTGCAACTAAAATTTCAATTCCTTCAGCTCTGCCGATGCCATACGATAAGGAGATCTTGACACCGAAGTCATACCAGGAAACACTTTAATTGTAAACTCAACTTCCCGATTTGGCAATAATCTTGGTAATTCCTCGGGAAACACATTGGAGAATTCACAAACAGTTCAAATTTTGTCAACTTGACTATCACCAGCATTCGAGTTAATAATATAGGATAGAAAAGCTTTACATCCTCGATTAAGGAGTTTATTAGCTTGGATTGCTTAATTGATACGAGTTGAGCCACTCGTTTGGACACCATTCACCTTAACCATATTTCCATTGGCATTCTAAACTACAAACTCCTTTTTACGACAATCCAAAATCACCCCCTGTGTCCGGTTAGTCAACTCGTACACAAAATCAAATCAAAATCGTTGATTGACATAATCAACAAATCAACAGGAAAAGATACATTTTGAATTTCTAACGAGCACCGCCTACACACTTTGTTGACTAATACTGACTGCCCCAAGGGACTCGATACAATCATAGCTACTTTTGACATCTCCAACTTTAGACTCCCCAATTTAACCAATTCAAAATTTATATATGAATGTGAAGATCTAGGGTCTATCAAAGCGTAAATAGGTGCAGAGAGTAATAGAAAAATACCTGCTACAACATCAATAGCATCACCCTTCTCACGAGTAATGACATGCTATGAACAATTACCAAACAATTCCATACTTTATTAATAAAAGTCTAGAATAAATATTAAATAATCACATATGAGCATGTATAAATACATCAATCAATCTATTTCAAATAGATATTAAGTATACGTAAGGTAAAAAACAATTCAATAATGGACAGCGATTAAATCAAATCCAAAACAAAAATTTGAGAAAAATATGCATACATGGGTCACACAACTCCCTGTGATCGTATGCACCAAAATCATCTAAATTTTTACAGACCACACAGCCGTGTCTCAGGTCGTGTGTACTTGGAAAATTCCTTCCAAAACAAGCTATTTAACCATGATATGCCACAAGCTACCATTTAAACAACATTTCAACCTATTCAAAAGCATCCAATTCAAGTCAAAATCATCATCTAAAAAAACCATCCTAAGTGCCTAACCAATATGCCACAATTGACACCTCAATATAATCAATTCAAAATAAACTAAAACACTGTATGCATAACTTTCCAATATGCCTTTCAAGGCAGCTCCAATAATGACTCAACTTAACACCAGACTAACCTTTTAAAACATTTCTCAAATTGACTCCAATTCAACTTAATACTTCATGCGTTAAAGCTACCAAATCATTTCAAGCATAGCATAGGCTTATAAATCACTTTTATACATCTATTTCATGGCACATTACGTAATCACCATTTAAGCTATCAACCATACAATTCAAGTATTCCTTAAAATACCATTATCACAATCAATTCCATCACAATCCAAATAAACATTATATAACCATAAGACATCCTAGGTACATGCCGAGACCAAAATGGATTCATCACCAACACTTGAGTTCAGGATTGCCACTGGATGCTGAGTCGATGAACGAATCGTAAAGTACATAACTTGAACACGAAAAACAAACCGTACGCTCAGTGTAACTCAGTGGTATTTCTTGTAACAGCCCGATTTTGGGGCTAGTCAAAATAGTGGTTTTGGAACCACTAATCTGAGGCTAGAGAAATTATTTTTAATATTATTTTATGTGTTATAACATGATTATATGAGGGCATGAAAATTTTGGTGATTTAATTTTATCGATTCCATGCTTAATTTTAAAAAAGGACTAAATCGCATAAGTGAGAAAGTTTTGTTCTACAAGATAAAGATGTTAAATAGCTATGGAACAGTAAAGTAGAGGTCCTTATTAAGTAAATAGACTAATAAAATTATAGTGGTTGGACATGGAAATTTTAATTGGAGACAAAATCATAAAATAGTAAAAAATTAGGTGACATTAGGTGACTTGCTTAATAAAAAATAAAATAAATAGAGAGGAGGCTATCATCTTCACTTCACCACCGAAACTTACAGCAAAGGGGGGTTTTGAGAGCTTAAATTTCCGCCAAGCTTTTCTCTTGCAAGTAAGTGATTTTAATGGTTATTCTTGATAATTGTTGTACTTTTGAGACCCTTGTAACATAATCTAGCTAATGAGAGGACTATTTTGCAAAATGGTTGAGAGTCTAGGGTCTTGCCATGAGATTATTCATGTTGTTTGCTGAAATTTTATGGATGAAAATGAATCTTGGTTGTTAAATAAACAACTTTTGTGAAAGGATTTTTCATGAAAACCTAAAATGGACCTTTTTGTGAAGTTTATAATATAGGTTGTAAATGTATGAAATAATTGGATTTGTGAGTTGTTATAAGAGTAATAAAGGTTTGGCTAGGCTTGGTTAATGAAGAAATTTGATTAAAATCATTTTATGAGCCTAGGGCAAAATCATAATTATGTGAAAGTCTAAGGGCAAAATGATAATTTTGCCAAAGTAGGAATTTTGGAATGTCTTGATTAATGTGATGATTAAATGAGTAAATTTTGTCATTATAGATCAAGAAAAACGGAATTCGGACCTAGGCCGGGGGAAAACCAAGCTGTTAGAGTAAATCGAACTAGTCACTTATTTTTTATACCGAGGTAAGTTGTATGTAAATAATACAACTCTACTGTTATTATGCATTAAATAATTGATATTGCATAAAATGTTTGATTATTATTGTGAATAAGCATGATGAGAATTGATGCAGTAAAAACTCCCTGTTGAACATTAGGAATAGATCAAATATCCATGCCATGACATTAGGAATATATGAGAGCCAATGTAAGACCATGTATGGGACATGGCATCGGCCTCAATATGTAATCCAGTGTAAGACCATGTTTGGTACATGGAATCGGCGTTGATATGTGTGCTAGTGTAAGACCGTGTATGGGGCATGGCATCGACCACATTATGAGACCCAGTGTAAGACCATGTCTGGACATGGCATCGGCATTGATATGAAAGCTAGTGTAAGACCATGTCTAGGACATGGCATCAGCATCGTACCCTCTTATATAAGGCTTTTCGGGTATACTTTGGTATTCCAACTGGTTCAACGGGTAATTTAAAGCTTGTGTCAAAAGTAAGGAAAGTTACGACTATATTGTAAGTGATACAGGTACCTACATGAAATTCATGAGACATGAGCTCGATTTATGTTGTATGATTAGTAGGGATGAAAATGAGTAAGTTATGCCTTTAATTATTCGAGAATTATGTGCAAATTTATAATATGTTATGAGTATATAATGCATGGGGATTGTTGTTAATTATTTACATGCGACTTACTAAGTTTTATGCTTACTCCCTCTCCTTTCCATTTTCTTATAGTATCGCCAAGCTAGCTCGGGAATCAAAGGACGTCGGAGGCTCGATCACACTATCAATCTGAACATTTGGTATAGTTAGATTTATCATTTTGAGTATGGCATGTATAGGGACTTGGTCTTTTGTTAAGTGTCATATTGTTTTGGCCAAATGTGTTAGCTTGTCTTGAAGATTGATTCATTTTGTATAAGGTCATGGATGATGGCTAGTACTTGTGATTGATATATGTAAATGGTGAGGTTATTCATGAATGTATAACTTATATGGTGGAATATATGGTGTGTTAATGCATGAATGAGTAAGTCACATGATTGGATTGATAAGTATGTGATACGTTTTGCACGTGAATAGAGTGTAGTGGCCATGATGTGTGTATGTCTTGATGTGGCTTATATTGGAGTAAGTAAGGGTGGCAAAAGGGCTTGGTAAATAGCCTTGTTTTTATCCACACGGGTAGACACATGGGCGTGTGTCTAGGCCATGTGTGACACACGGTCCTCCCCATGGGCGTATAGTCCGGTCGTGTGTCCTTTTGCATCCTAAGTTGGCAAAACTTAATGCCTAGTAGTACCACACGGGCTGAGACATGGTCGTGTGTCTCAACAGTGTAGAAGACGTGGCCATAGGACATGGGCATGTACCCAAGCCGTGTGAAGTCTGCACCTTGAATGTGAAATTTAGAATTTCCACACGGCCTTGCACACGGGAGTGTGCCTTGGATGTTTTGCCCTAAAAGATTGATGACGTCAAAAATAGAATGTCAAGGTTTTTGCACACGGGCTGAGACACGGGTGTTTCATGGCCGTGTGGGGGACACAGGCCATGGACACGGGTGTGTGCCAGGCCGTGTAAAAACCCCTACAGTTCAAATTTAAAAATAAATCCACAAGAGCAAGGGACACGGGCGTCTCCCTATATGATGAGGCCGTGTGAGTTACACGGTCCTTCAACATGGCCATGTTATTAGGTCACTCGGGCGTGTCGCCCATCCACACTGGCGTATGCCCTTTTTTTTTAGTGACATTTTCCAAACTTTTTCTAAAGAACTCGGTTTGGCCCCGAATTGTTTCTAAAGTGTGTTTTGAGCCTCATAGGCTCATATTAAGGATTTTAAGTCAAGCTTTGAAAAGTTTTAAATTTGAACAAAATTTCATGACCCGAAAATGTTCTATGCATGCTATTAAGTTAGGTAACACCTCGTACCTTGTTCTGGCATAGGATATAAGTAAGGGGTGTTACATTTAGTGGTATCAAAGCTATGGTTTAGTCGATTCTCGGACTAACCTAGCATGTGTACAGGTCTAGCTATACATGCCATATATGAATTATGATAGTGTGATGACTCCTGACACTTTAAAACGTGTTTTTGTATAGTAAATGGATCTCGATGGAGCAGTGGAGGATGATGTAGAAAGTAATGTGCCGACTCCCGTAGAAGGGACCGTGCCAGTTAAAAGTGGGCTCGTGACACTAATTCATGGCAGAGGGGCTAGAGAAGCCTTCCTCCATATAATGAATGTTTGGTATTTGGAGTTTATTCGTGAAAACCCGAATGCTTCAACTCCACCCTATCTAATCCTTCAATCTGCCCCTTGTAGCTCCCCAAGTGGTGGAGATGTTAAGAAGGGAAAAACCTCCAGCTGACAGAATTCGGAAGCAGGGGCTGAGGAATTTAGAGAGAGTATAGATGATGACCCAAAGAGGGTAGAGTTCTAGCTAGAAAATACCATTAGTGTATTTGATGAATTGTCTTTCACACCTGAGGAGTGCATGAAGTGTGTAGTGTCACTTCTACGAGACTCGGCTTACCAATAGTGCAACACCCTTATGTCGGTTGTACCAAGGGAGACTATAACATGGGAATTTTTCCATGAAGTGTTTTGAAATAAGTATATCAGTCAAAGGTTTATCGATCATAAAAGAAAAAAATTCCTTGAGGTAAAACAAGGCCGAATGACAGTAACAGAGTATGAGTGTGAGTTTGTAAGGCTCAGTAAATACACTCGGGAATGCGTATCTACCGAAGCCATCATGTATAAGAGGTTTCAGGATGAATTAAATGAGGACATCCGATTGTTGGTTAGAATTCTAGAACTGAAGGAATTTGTTGTGCTAGTAGAAAGAGCTTGCAAGACCGAGGAATTAGCTAAAGAAAAAAGGAAAGCTGATATTGAGTCTCGTGACTCAAAGAAAAGACAGTTAGGGAAATCATTTTAGTCCTCATCCAAGAAATTGAGAGAATTCACTAACCGATAAAATGCTTCAGCGGGATTCTCGAGTAGAAATAGGAGTAAGCAGTACTCGGCGTCTAAAGCTCAAACCACTTTGGTAGTGCTCGACCAAATAAACCGGAGTGTTCGCAGTGTGGTAAACGACATTTCGGTGAGTGTCGAGGAAATGATAGAAGTTGTTTCAAGTGCGGTTCGCTAGACCACTTTATTCGAAACTATCCGGGGATGGAGGTTAAAGATAGAAAGCAAGATGTGCGAGAAAGTAATGCACCTTCTAGGGGTAGACCACAAAAGAACCCGGGAAGTGGGGCTAGTAGTAGAGGTGCGCCTAGAGATTCCATCGTGACATCTGAAGGCCGAGCTCCTGTAAGGACTTATGCCATTCGCGCTCACAAAGAGGCATCGTTACCGGATGTGATTGCGGGTACTTTTTCTCTTCACAATATTTCTGTTGCTTTTATTGATCTGAGATTTACCCGTTCGTATGTTTGTATGAAATTGGTGTTTAGTATGAATATGCCTATTGATTCCATAGAAATTGTGATAAAAGTGTCACACCCATTAGGCAAGCATGTGTTAGTTGATCAAATATGTAGAAATTGTCCCTCGACAATTAGAGGTCATTGTTTTCCGGCTAACCTCATGTTGTTGCCGTTTGATGAATTTGACGCGATTCATGGTATGGATTGGTTAACTGCTCATAATGTGATAGTAAATTGTGGAAGAAAATTTATTGAACTGAAAAGTGAAAATGGAGATATTATTCGGGTTAAATCAGGTGAACTGGATAGCTTACGTATACTGATTTCTTCTATGACTGCTGAGAAATATGTGAGAAAAGGGTATGAGTCCTATCTTGCATTTGTGTTGAATACCCAAGAGTCGGAAGTAAAGATTGGGTCAATGCCTGTGGTATGTGAGTACCTGGATGTGTCTCCAGAAGAGTTGCCCGGATTGCCTCCAACTAGGGAATTTGAGTTTGGTATCAAGTTAGTCCCTGGTACGGCACTTATTTCAGTTGCCCCGTATAGGATGGCACCATTGGAGTTAAAAGAGCTGAAGGTTCAGCTACAAGAGTTAACGGATAAGGGCTTTGCGAGACCAAGTTATTCTCCGTGGGGTGCTTCAGTACTTTTTGTGAAAAAGAAAGATCACCAAGGTGACAGTTAAGAACAAGTATCCTTTGCCAAGGATCGATGATTTGTTTGACCAATTGAAGGGAGCCACAATATTTTCTAAGATAGACCTGAGGTCCAGTTATTACTAGCTGAGAGTTAAGGAACAAGATGTACCAAAAACTGCATTTCGGATGAGGTATGGCAATTATGAATTCCTTGTGATGCCCTTTGGCTTAACGAATGCTCCTGCAGTATTTATGGATTTAATGAACCATATTTTTCGATCGTACTTGGATAAGTTTGTAGTTGTTTTTATTGATGACATATTAATTTATTCTAGTGATGAAAGTGAGCATGTGAAGCATTTGAGAACTGTTTTACAAACTTTAAGAGATAAGCAGTTGTATGCTAAGTTTAGCAAAAGTGAGTTTTGGGTCCGAGGGGTCGGATTCTTAAGACACATCGTGTCAGGTGATGGAATTAGAGTTGACCCAAGTAGGATCTCGGCTATTGTTGATTGGAAACCACCGAGGAATGTGTCAGAGATTAGAAGCTTTTTGGGTTTAGCCAGATACTACAGACAGTTTGTTAAAGGATTCTCCATGATTGCTACACCAATGACTAGGTTGCTACAGAAATATGTCAAGTTCGAATGGACAGAGAAGTGCTAACAGAGTTTTGATAAACTAAAAGCATTGTTGATTGAAGCCTCAGTTTTAGTGCAACCAAAGTTGGAAAAGGAATTTGTGGTGTATAACGATGTATCCTTAAATTGATTGGGGTGTGTGCTTATGCAAGAAGGCAAGGTAATAACATATGCCTTGAGACAACTAAAGCCGCATGAGAAAAACTATCTAACTCACGACTTAGAGTTAGCCGCCATAATGCTCGCACTGAAAATTTGGAGACACCATTTGTATGGCATGAGATGCAGAGTATTCACCGACCATAAAAGTCTAAAGTATTTGATGACTCAAAAGGAGTTAAACCTACGGCAGCGGAGATGGTTAGAGGTGATGATTGACTATCACCCTGGAAAGGCGAATATGGTCACCGATGCTTTGAGTAGGAAGTCATTGTTTGCTTTGAGGGCTATGAATACCCAGTTGTCTGTAACTGATGATGGTTAGGTCATAGCAGAGTTAAGAGCTAGACCGATGTTTCTGCAAGTGATTTGTAAAGCTCAGAAAAGTGATAAAGAGTTACAAGCCATGATAACCCAGTGCGAAATGGGTATTGAATTAGATTTTCGGATTGGTACCGACAGTTGTTTAATGTTTCGAGACAGAATTTGTGTACCCAAAGACAACGAGCTTATTCAGAAGATTTTGCATGAGGCACATAGCAGTTGTATGTCTGTCCATCCGGGTAGTGTGAAAATGTATAATGACTTGAAGAAAATGTATTGGTGGTCAAGAATGAAGAGAGACATCTCAAAGTTTGTCTCTAAGTGTTTAATTTGTACCAGCCCAATTTAGGGCGTAGTCAGAATGGTGGTTGCGAAGTAGAAATATGTGTTCTATGATTTTATGAGGCTTGTGAGGTGTTTGCATGATTGTGTGAAAATTTCATGAAGAAATTTTATTAATTAGTGATCAAATTGTCCATTAGGACTAAATTGCAAAAGATTAGAAAATATGAGATTCTAGAAGATTTAAGTATGAAATAGAATTATAAAAATTACTAGAGGTCCTTATTACCATTAAATTTCAAGATCGACAAAAATGGACTTGGGAAGGAAAAATCTCAAGAAAGGGTCTTAAGGGCATTTTAGTCATTTGGTTAATTAATGAATTAAAAAAGGAAAAATAAGTCAAAATCTTGTCCATCTTCTTCCTCTAAGTGCCAAAATTTGCAAGGAGACATAGCTAGGGCTTCTTCAACTTCCAAGCTTAATAGTAAGTGCATCTAGCCCCGTTTTTAATGTTCTTCGTATTTTTGAGATCCTCGTAGCTCGATTTAGCTATTTCTAGCTATATTTTGAGCTAAGGTTTATGTTTAAATATTTACCCATGTATTACATGCATGTATTTTGATGTTTTATGGAAGACTATGAAAGTTTGATGTATGATAAACATCTTTTTCTAAGTGATTTTCATGAAAAATACATAAAAGGTACCAAATTGTAAAAGTTATAAAAATAGTCATACATGAATGAAATAGCAGAAATGGGGGATGTTGTAGTTAAGAAAATAATTCGGCTAGACTTAAAATACAAGAAAGTTGAATGAAAATCATTTTACGAATCTAGGAGTAAAAGTGTAATTCTAAGAAAGTTTAGGGGCAAAAGTGTAATTATGAGAAAGTTAGGGGCAAAATTATAATTTTTCCAAAATATGATTCATGAGTCAATTTAGTAAATGTAAGTATTAAACAAGTGAAATTGTTATTATAGATCAAGAAACACGAAGCTCGGATCAAAACCGAGGCAAGAACAAAGTCGTGGACTAAATCGAACATCTACACCTATTTTGAATACCGAGATAAGTTTGTGTGGAATTAAAGTTTCATAGTGTTTTATATTTTAAATTACTTGATATCATGATAAAGAATATCATTCCCATGAAAATCGACTAATGAAACCTTGATGAGAAAATGATGAGAATATGCTAAGTTGAAGTCCCGATTGAAGATTCGAAATAACGAGGATACCTATGTCACCACATGAGCTAAGGAAGGTCCCGTATAAGACCATGTCTAGGACATGGCATCGGCACCGAATGTAGGTCCCGTATAAGACCATGTCTGGGAAATGGCATCGGCACTGAACGTAGATCCTATGTAAGACCATATTTGGGGTATGGCATCGGCATCAAATAAGGAAGGTCCCGTGTAAGACCATGTCTGGGACATGGCTTCGGCACCAAAGGAAGATCTCGTGTAAGACCATGTCTGGGACATGGCATCGACATCTATGTACGATCTCGTATAAGACCACGCCTGGGACATGGCATCTACATCGAGTTAAGAGCTCCCGTGTAAGACTGTATCTGGGATATCTCATCGGCATCAAGAGGTGATCCTATGTAAGACCATATCTAGGATATGGCATTGGCATCGTGATACATGTATGATGAGACTAAGTATCCTCCGGTATTCTGAGTAGTTCAACAGACAAAAAAGCTAAATATGTAAAGATGATAAAAAGCCAAGTTACACAAGGATGACAAAGAGTTTCATTTAAGTTAAGGATGATAATAATTTAAGTTTATGTCAAGATAGCATAAGTGCTAAATTATGAGCTGAAGTGATACAGGTACCATGAGTAAATTACGAGTTATGAAAACCGTAATGTTATATGTGATGGGTAAGAGTAAGTATGAGTAAGTATGTCTAAATACTTGAGAACTTGTGTTGTTATTGTTCTATGAGATGAATGGATTTTACCATGAGAACTTATGTTGCTATTTTAATTCATGCAAACTTACTAAGCTATATGCTTACCCTTTCTCTTTTCCTTTTTCCTTGTAGTGTCACCAAGCTAGCTCGGGTATAGTAGAACGTCGGTGCTCGGATCACACTATCAATCATTCTTTTGGTATAGTAAAGTGGATTCATATTGAGTATGGCATGTATAGGAACTTGGTTATTTTGTGTTATGTCACATTTGGAAGCCAAAGTGTTGGCTACTAATGTTACACACTCATTTTGTAAATGGCCATTGGGGATTGGCCAATACTTGTCAAGTTTCTTATATATTTAATGATGATGAGTTTATGAAGTGAAAGTTCATGCAATTGATGGAGTGAAATATGAAGTGTATGAATGATGATTAGTGAGTCATCATAGTATATTATTACCATGTTATGTATTGCTTGTGCTGGTATATGTGTGTTTATGTTTCAAGGTGGGAATTGGCTTGGAAAATAGCCTTATAATTGTCCACACAGATAGACATATGGGCATGTGTCTAGGCCGTGTGTGACACACGGTCAGCCCCATGGGTATGTTGATAGGCCATGTGTCCACTATATCAAATTGCCAGAATTCGGTTCATCACACGGGCCAGCACACGAGCGTGTGCCTAGGCCGTGTGCCCTTAAGAGGTTACTGACATCATAAACAGAATACCCAGGTTTTTCACACACAGGTGAGGACACAGGCATGTCTAGAACGTGTGAGGGACACGGGCCAAAGACACGGGCGTGTGTCCGACCGTGTGAAAACCCCTGTAGGTTCGACATGAAAAATAAATCCCGCACGGACTGGGAACATGGGCATATGTGACCACACGACCTGCCAACACGGGTGTGTTCCATTTCACACGGACGTGTGGCCCTGTTTAGGCAAACTTTTTTCTAAGAACATAAAAGTTTCTGGTTTAATTCCGAAACCTTCCGTTTAGGGCCTTGTACGCCCATTATAAGGATGTTATGTATGTGAATAAGAAGTTTTAAGTTGAAATGAAATTTTATAGCCCAATGTTGTATGTTTAACAAGTTAAGTTCGGTAATGCCTCGTATCCGGTTCCGGCGTCGAACAGGGGTAAGGGGTGTTACATAATTTGTCAGCAAGTGAAAGCCGAACACCAAGTACCTTCGGGTTTACTTCAACCCGTTATGGTTCCCCGAGTGGAAATGGGACCGTATTACCATGGATTTTGTGTCTGGATTGCCATTGACGCCGAAGAAGAAAGATGTTGTATGGGTTGTCATTGATAGGCTAACTAAGTTGGCTCATTTTATACCCGTGCGTACCAATTATCCACTTGAGAAATTGGCCGATTTGTATGTTTCTGAAATTATGAGACTTCACGGGTTACCTTTATCGATCATTTCGGATAGAGATCCAAGGTTCATGTCACGGTTTTGGAAAAAGTTGCAAGAAGCGTTGGGGACGAAACTGAATTTTAGTACTGCATTCCATCTGCAAACCGACGGTCAGTCGGAGAGAGTAATTCAGATTCTTGAAGACATGTTGCAGTGTTGTGTCCTTGAATTCCAAAGTAGTTGGGAAAAGTATTTTCCGCTGGTAGAATTTTCCTACAACAATAGCTATCAGTCGAGTTTGAAAATGGTGACTTATGAAGCTTTGTATGGGCGTAAATGCCAAACGCCCTTGTATTGGACCAAACTCAAAGAAAATCAAATTCGCGGGCTTGACTTAGTCAAAGAGACGGAAGAGAAAGTAAAGGTAATTCGTGACTGTTTGAAGGCTGCTTCGGATAGACAAAAATCCTACACGGATTTGAAACGAAAAGAAATTGAGTTTCAAGTCGGTGATAAAGTGTTCTTGAAAGTATCTCCTTGGAAAAAAAGTCCTCAAATTCGGTAAGAAAGGAAAATTAAGTCCACGTTTTATTGGACCTTATGAAGTGTATGAAAGAATTGGACCGGTAGCTTATCGTTTATCCTTGCCGTCCGAGTTTGAAAAGATCCATGATGTATTTCATGTGTCTATGTTACGCCATTACCATTCCGACCCATCACATGTAATTTCACCAACAGAGGTTGAGATTTGTTCAGACATGACCTATAGTGAAGAGCCGGTTAAGATTTTAGATCGAGAGGTCAAGCAATTGAGAAATAAAAGTATAGCACTCGTGAAAGTACTATGGCATAGACATGGGGTTGAAGAGACCACATGGGAGCCCGAGGAGACTATGAGAGACCAATACCCAAACCTTTTCACTGGTAAGACTTCTGGGGACGAAAATCCCTAAGGGGGAGAATTGTAACAACCCGATTTTGGGGCTAGTCGAAACAATGGTTTCGAAACCACTAATCTGAGGCCGGAGAAATTATTTTTAATATTATTTTATGTGTTATAACATGATTATATGACTGCATGAAAATTTTGGTGAACTAATTTTAGCGATTCCATGCTTAATTTTGAAAAAGGACTAAATCGCCTAAAGTGCGAAACTTAAGTTATACAAGCTAAAGGTGTTAAATAACTATGGAACACTAAAGTAGAGGTCGTTATTGAGTAAATAGACCAATAAAGTTATGGTGGTTGGACATGGAAATTTTAATTGGAGACAAAATCATAAAATAGTCAAAATTAGGTGACTTGCTTAATAAAAAAATAAAATAAATAGAGAGGAGGCTATCATCTTCTCTTCACCACTAAAATTTACAACAAAAGGGGGGTTTTGAGAGCTCAAATTTCAGCCAAGCTTTTCTCTTGCAAGTAAGTGATTTTAATGGACATTCTTGATAATTTTTGTACTATTAGGACCCTTGTAGCATAATCTAGCTAATGAGGAGACTATTTTGCAAAATGGTTGAGAGTGTAGGGTCTTGCCATGAGATTATTCATGTTTTTTGCTGAAATTTTATGGATGAAAATGAATCCTGGTTGTTAAATAAACAACTTTTGTGAAAGGATTTTTCATGAAAACACCTAAAATGGACCTTTTTGTGAAGTTTATAAAATAGGTTGTAAATGTGTGAAATAATTGGATTTGTGAGTTGCTATAAGAGTAATAAAGGTTTGGCTAGGCTTGGTTAATGAATAAATTTGATTAAAATCATTTTACTAGCCTAGGGGAAAATTGTAATTATGTGAAAGTCTAAGGGAAAACGGTAATTTTGCCAAAGTAGGAATTTTGGAAAGTCTTGATTAATGTGATGATTAAATAAGTAAATTTTGTCATTATAGATCAAGAAAAATGAAATTCGAACCTAGACCGGGGGAAAACCAAGCTGTTGGACTAAATTGAACTAGTCGCTCATATTTTGTATACCGAGGTAAGTTGTACATAAATAATACAACTCTATTGTTATTATGCATTAAACAATTTATATTGCCTAAAATGTTTGATTATTGTTCTGAATAAGCATGATGAGAATTGATGTAGTAAAAAGTCACTGTTGAACCTTAGGAATAGATCGAATATCCATGCCATGACATTATGGATATATGAGAGCCAGTGTAAGACCATGTCTGGGACATGGCATCAGCCTCGATGTGTAAGCCAGGGCAAGACCATGTCTGGGACATGGCATCAGCGTTGATATGTGTGCTAGTGTAAGACCATGTCTGGGGCATGGCATCGACCACATTATGAGTGCCAGTGTCAAACCATGTCTGGGACATGGCATTAGCATTGATATGAGAGCTAGTGTAAGACCATGTCTGGGACATGGTGTCGGCCTCGATACGTGAGCCAGTGTAAGACCATGTATGCGACATGGCATCAGCATCGTACCCTCTTGTGTGAGGCATGTCGGGTATCCTTTGGTATTCCAACTGGTTCAACGGGTAATTTAAAGCTTGTGTCGAAAGTGAGGAAAGTTACGACTATATTGTAATTGATACAGGTACCTACATGAAATTCTTGAGAAATGAACTCGAATTATGTTGTATGATTAGTAGGGATGAAAATGAGTAAGTTATGATCATTTGAGAATTATGTGCAAGTTTATAATATGTTATGAGTATATAATGTGTGGGAATTGTTGTTAGTTATTTACATGCGACTTACTAAGCTTTATGCTTACTCCCTTTCCTTTCCATTTTCTTATAGTATCGCCAAGCTAGCTCGGGATCAAAGGACGTCTGAGGCTCGATCACACTATCAATCTGAACATTTGGTATATTTAGATTTATCATTTTGAGTATGGAATGTATAGGGACTTGGTCTTTTGTCGAGTGTCATATTGTTTTTGCCAAATGTGTTGGCTTGTCTTAAAGATTGATTCATTTTGTATAAGGCCATGGATGATGGCTAGTACTTGTTATTGATATATGTAAATGGTGAGGTTTTTCATGAATGTGTAACTTACATAGTGGAATATATGGTGTGTTAATGAATGAATGAGTAAGTGGCATGATTGGATTGATACGTATGTGATAAGTTTAGCACGTGAATAGAGTGTAGTGGCCTTGATGTGTGTATGTCTTAATGCGGCTTATATTGGAGTAAGTAACGGTGGCAAAAGGGCTTGGTAAATAGCATTGATTTTTTCCACACGGGTACACTGTAACACCCCTATCCCGAGTCTATCGCCGGATTAAGGTTAGGAGCGTTATCAGACATATCGGAAACGTTCACAGACAAATCATACATTCAATCAACATTCTAAGACATAATGTCCCTTAAACGGTTCCTCGAGACCTTAATCATTCTTAGAAGTCGAGTCGGGACTAAACTGAAACACATATGAAATTCCATGAAAATTTGAAACTTTTCTAAAATACAGGGTAGACACGCCCGTGGGAGGAGACCGTGTGCCCTCCACGGCTTCTAAACACCCCCGTGTGTCCCTTCGTGCCTATATACTGACTTGGTCCCCACGGCCACCAGACACGGCCGTATGTCCTAACCGTGGTCCTATACTGACTTCCCCGACATGGCCACCAAACACACCCGTGGTAAGGCCGTGTTGATTTTAGGCCACAATCTGCCAATTTTTCCACAGTCTTAGGCACGCCTGTGTGCCACAACCGTGTGACATTATAGGCCATTTACAATGCCAAAATGCCACCCATAAAGGGTCAAACCTATAAGCAACATATATCATCCCATTTCATTCACATAAAATAATCAAAACATACCAAATATTCAATCAATTCATGCATTTTTGTCAACTAAAGTAATCACACTACAATTCATTCAATCTAACCATTCAAACCAATTCCAAACATACCAATTTGCATAACCAAATCACAATTATGCCCAAACATCATTCATCTATAAACTTACAATATCAACCATGTCATATATTAACTAATCATGCCAAAACAACTTCTCAATTCACATTCATCTAAGCATGATACGAAAACATAACTAGCCAAATCACATGGCTAAGTTCACTTTACAAATCATAACAAGAACTAGCCTATACATGTCATATCTAGCTATTTACATATCCAAGGTGTACCAAAATGATATTAGTAGTGTGATGACGATCCTTGACAGTCCCAAGCCTTCAGTAGCTTTGACGACCTATAAAACAGATTAAACACACACAGAGTAAGCTTTCCATAAGCTTAGTAAGTCATATACAAATAAACTTGGTATGGAAAGCATATTTGCAAATAAATATATTGGCACATATAATTCACTTAGCCATTTTCATCATTCAAGAATCATATAAACACATAGCTCATCTAGTCACACAACTCTAGTCAAACTTTACATATTGTATCATCCATTTCATATACATATCATCATAGTAAGATCACTTAGATGCTTACCTTATATACACATTTGGTGTAAAATCAACATACCTAAATCGGACATTCATTTACTCAATCTATCAAAGCTCGGATTTATCATTCGTATTTCAGACTTGCCCGTTGAACCATAAGGAATCCACTAGGATACTTCAAAAGCTTGGAATAGTAGTATAATGCCATCGTCCCAGACGAGGTCTTACGTGCACTCAGATATCGATGCCACTGTCCCAGACAGGGTCATACACAAATCAGAATGATGCCAATGTCCCAGATATGGTCTTACACGAAAGAATCATAATGACGTCAACGTCCCAGACGTGGTCTTATACATAAAGCTTATATTGATGCTAACGTCCCAGATGTGGTCTTACACATAATCAGATATCGATGCCACTGTCTTGGACAGGGTCTTACACGAATCTCAAATCAATGCCAACGTCCCAGACGTGGTCTTACATGACAAAACAGAACAGATATCTATGTCATGACATAGCTAAACCTATCTATTCCTAGGTTTGTACGGGACTTCTCAGACGTTGTCACTATATCAACCTTAACTCGGAATTCATATGCTTAACAACACATAGATTATTCATTATCCACAATAATCATGAGAACATTTACAATTTTATATAAATGCGTTTATTTGCATAATGACTTACCTCGGATTCGGTTTTATTGGAATAGAAAATGGCTACTCGATAACTTTCTCTTTCTCGCGATCTAAATCCGTTTTCCTTAGTTCTTGATTTAAACATATTCAGAATTAACCCTTTTATTCACTATTCCATTCAATTCAATCCATACACATATATTTTGGGCTATTTACAAATTAACCCTTATATTTGCACACTTTATCAATTCAGTCTAATTTTCTCAAAACATCAAATTCACAAACTTTGTTCATACATAAGCATAGCGGAACCTCCCTAGAGACTATATAAGTCCAAATATTTCATCAAATTTACAAATTAGTCCTCCAAAATAATATTTTCACAATTTAGCCCTATTTAGCTAAATTCATCAAAACTTCAAGAACAAAATATGTTCATCTAGCTCATAGCTTTCATTTAACACCAAAAATCATCAAAAAGCTTATCAAATCATCAAGGGCATATTACAAAAACATCATCAATTCATTAAATTGAAACATGGGTTTGATAGCTCTCAAAGCAACGATTATAAAAACGTAGAAATTATCGAAAACCGACTCAAAATCATACATTAATTTGAGCTTGAAAATGTCGAATGCCTAGCTTAAGTTTTTTTCTTTCTTTTCTTTGCTTATTTGGTGGATCAAAAAATAGATTAAAGCTTATTTTAAGCTTTAATTTTATTAATAATATGTTATAAACAAATTTTACCATAATAACCTTTCATGTAAAAATATATAAAACATAGTTACAAGGTCATTTATGACCTTAGCCATCCACTAACCATGGAAATTGCCAAATTGCTACATAAGTCCTCATATTAATAAAGCCATAACACATAAGCACTTTAACATATAGCACTCAACTTTCATATTTAATGCAATTTCATCCTTTCGTCAAATTAAACACACAGACATACAAATTAGTTCACGAAAATTTATCACATGCTTACTCACATATCAACGACACAGAAAATAATATTAAAATATTATTCAGACTCGATTCATGGTCCCGAAACCACTATTCTGACTAGGGTATAAATCGGACTATTACATACACACATGGGCGTGTGTCTAGGTCGTGTGTGACACACGGTCTTCTCCATGGGCGTGTAGTCTGGCCGTGTGTCCCTCTGCATCCTAAGTTGGCAAAATAGAATGCCTAGTAGTAACCACACGAGCTGAGACATGTCAGTCTGCCTTAACCGTGTGGAAGACACGGCCATAGGACATAGGCATGTACCCAGGCCGTGTGAAGTCTGCACCTTGAATGTGAAATTTAGAATTTCCACACGGCCTTGCACCCGGACGTGTGCCTTGGCCTTGTGACCCTAAATGACCGATGACGTCAGAAATAGAATGTCAAGGTTTTTGCACACAGGCTGAGACACGGGTGTTTCATGGTCGTGTGGGGGACACGGGCCATGAACACGGGTGTGTTCCAGGCCGTGTGAAAACCCTTGCAGGTTCGAATTTAAAAATAAATCCACACGAGTAAGGGACACAGGTGTGTCCCTATATGCTGAGGTCGTGTAAGTTACACGGTCCTTCAACATGGCCATGTTATTAGATCACTCGGGCGTGTCGCCCTTCCATACAGGTGTGTGCCCCTTTTTTTTAGTGACATTTTCCAAAGTTTTTCCAAAAGAACCCGGTTCGATCCCGAACCATTTCTAAAGTGTTTTTGAGCCTCGTAGGCTCATATTAAGGATTTTAAGTCAAGCTATGAAAATTTTTAAATTTGAACGAATATCATGACTCGAAAATATTCTATGCATGTTATTAAGTTAGGTAACACCTCGTACCTTGTTCCAACATAGAATACGAGTAAGGGGTGTTATATTTAGTGGTATCAGAGATATGGTTTAGTCGATTCTTGAACTAACCTAGCATGTGTACGAGTCTAGCTATACATGCCATATATGAATTATGATAGTGTGACAAATCCTAACAATTTAAAATGTGTTTTTATATAGTAAATGGATCCTGATAGAATAGTGCAGATGATGTAAAAAGTAATGTGCCGGCTTCCACAGAAGGGACTGCGCTAGTCGAAAGTGGGCCCGTGACATAGTTATGGCGGAAGGGCTAGAGAAGCCTTCTTCTATATGATGAATGTTTAGTATTTGGAGTTTGTTCGTGCAAACTCGAACGCTCCACCTCCTCCACCCCTCCAATCCCTCAATCTGCCCCTGTAGCTCCCCAAGTGGTGAAGATGTTAAGAAGGAAAAAACCTCCAGTTGACAAAATTTGGAAGCAAGGGGCTGAGGAATTTTGAGCGAGTATAGATGATGACCCAGATAGGGTAGAGTTCTGGTTAGAAAATACCAATAGTGTATTTGATGAATTGTCTTACACACCTGAGGAATGCATGGAGTGTGTAGTGTCACTTCTACGAGACTCGGCTTACCAATGGTGGAACACCCTTATGTCAATTGTACTAAAGGAGAGGGTAACGTGGGAATTTTTCCAAGAAGAGTTTCGAAAAAAGTATATCAGCCAAAGGTTTATCATTCAGAAAAGAAAAGAATTCCTTGAGCTAAAACAAGGCCGAATGACAGTAACAGAGTATGAGCGTGAGTTTCTATGGCTCAGCAAATACGCTTGGGAGTTCGTATCCATAGAAGCCATCATGTGTAAGAGGTTTGAGGATGGATTAAATGAGGACATCCGATTGTTTGTTGGTATTCTAGAACTGAAGGAATTTATTGTGCTAGTAAGAGAGAGCTTGCAAGGCCGAGGAATTGGCTAAAGAAAAAAGGAAAGCCGATATTGAGTCTCATGACTCAAAAAAAAGACAGTTGGGGAAATCATTTCAGTCCTCATCCAAGAAATCGAGAGAATTCACTACCCGGTCAAATCCTTCAGCGGGATTCTCAAGTAGAAATAGGAGTAAGCAGTGCTCGGTGTCTACAGCTCAAACCACTTCTATTGCGAGTGTTGGTATTGCTCGACCAAATAACCCGAAGTGTTCATAGTGTGGTAGATAACATTTTGGTGAGTGTTGAGGAAATGTTAGAGGCTGTTTCAAGGGTGGTTCACTAGACCACTTCATTTGAAATTGTCCTGATATGGAGGATAAAGATAGAAAGCAAGATGTGCGAGCGAGTAATGCACCTTCGAGGGCAGACCACAAGAGAACCCAGGAAGTAGGGCTAGTAGTAGAAGTGTGCCTAGAGATTCCGCCGTGACGTCTGAGGGCCGAGCGCCTGCAAGGACTTATTCCATTTGCGCTCGCAAAGAGGCATCATCACAGGATGTGATAATGGGTACTTTTTCTCGTCAGGAAATTTCTGTTGTTGCCTTAATTAATCTGGGATCTACCCATTCGTATGTTTGTCTAAAATTGGTGTTTAGTATGAATATACCTGTTGAGTCCACAAAAAATGTGATAAAAGTGTCAAACCCATTAGGCAAGTATGTGTTAGTTGATCAAATATGTAGAAATTGTCCCTTGACAATTAGATGTCATTATTTTCCGGATAACTTCATGTTGTTGCCGTTTGATGAATTTGACGCAATTCTAGGTATGGATTGGTTAACTACTCACAATGTGATAGTAAATTGTGGAAGAAAATTTATTGAACTAAAAGGTGAAAATGGGGATATTATTCGAGTTGAATCAGGTGAACCGGATAGCTTACTTGTATTAATTTTTTCTATGACTGCTGAGAAATACATGAGAAAAGCATATGAGTCCTATCTTGCATTTGTGTTGAATACCCAAGAGTCAGAAGTAACGATTGAGTCAGTGCCTGTTATGTGAGTACCTGGATGTGTTTCCAGAAGAGCTACCTAGATTACCTCCAACTAGGGAAGTTGAGTTTGGTATCAAGTTAGTCCCTAGTACGGCACCTATTTCGGTTGCCCCGTATAGGATGGCATCGTTGGAGTTAAAAAAGCTGAAGGTTCAGTTACAAGAGTTAACGGATAAGGGCTTTTCGAGACTGAGTTATACTCCTTGAGGTGTTTCGGTACTTTTTGTGAAAAAGAAAGATCGATGAGATTATGTATAGACCACCGACAGCTCAACAAGGTGACAGTTAAGAACAAGTATCCTTTACCAAAGATCGGCGATTTGTTTGACCAATTGAAGGGAGCCACAGTGTTTTCTAAGATACACCTGAAGTTCGGTTATTACCAGCTGACAGTTAAGGAACAAGATGTACCAAAAATTGTAGTTCAGACGAGGTATGGCCATTATGAGTTCCTCGTCATGCCCTTTAGCTTAACGACTGCTCCTATAGTATTTATGGATTTAATGAACTTTATTTTTCGACCGTACTTGGATAAGTTTCTAGTTGTTTTTATTGATGACATATAAATTTATTCTCGTGATGAAAGTGAGCATGTGAAGCATTTGAGAACTGTCTTACAAACTTTAAGACATAAGCAGTTATATGCTAAGTTTAGCAAAAGTGAGTTTTGGCTCCGAGAGGTCGGATTCTTAGAACACATCATGTCGAGTGATGGAATTAGAGTTGACCCGAGTAAGATCTTGGCTATTGTTGATTGGAAACCACCGAGGACTGTGTCAGAGATTAGAAGCTTTTGGGTTGAGCCGAATACTACAGACGATTTGTTAAAAGAGTCTATGATTGCTACATCGATGACGAGGTTGCTACAGAAAGATGTCAAGTTCGAATGGATAGAGAAGTTCCAATAGAGTTTTGAGAAACTAAAAACATTGTTGACTGAAGCCTCAGTTTAGTGCAACCGGGACCAGGAAAGGAATTTGTGGTGTATAGCGATGCATCCTTAAATTGATTGGGGTGTGTGCTTATGCAAGAAGGCAAGGTAATAGCATATGCCTCGAGACAACTGAAGTCGTATGAGAAAAACTATCCGACTCAGAACTTAGAGTTAGTCGCCATAGTGTTCGCACTGAAAACTTGGAGACACCATTTGTATGGTGAGAGATGAAGAGTATTCACCGACCATAAAAGTCTAAAGTATTTGATGACTTAGAAGGAGTTAAACCTACGGCAGCGGAGATGGTTAGAGTTGATAAAGGATTATGAGTTGATGATTGACTATGACCCTAGAAATATGAACGTGGTCGCTGATGCTTTGAGTAGGAAGTCATTGTTTGCCTGAGGGCCATGAATACCCAGTTCTCTGTTACTGATGATGGTTCGGTCATAGCAGAGTTAAGAGCTAAACCGATGTTTCTGTAAGAGATTTGTAGAGCTCAGAAAAGTGATAAAGAGTTGCAAGCCAAGATAACTCAGTGCAAGATGGGTATTGAATCAAATATTTGGATTGGTACCAACGGTTATTTAATGTTTCGAGACAGAATTTGTGTCCCCAAAGACGATGAGCTTATTCAGAAGATTTTGCATGAGGCACATAGTAGTTGTATGTCTATCCATCCGAGTAGTGTGAAAATGTATAATGGCTTGAAGAAAATGTATTGGTGGTTGGGAATGAAAAGAGACATCTCAGATTTTGTCTCTAAGTGTTTAATTTGTCAGTAAGTGAAAGCCGAACACCAAGTACCTTTGGGTTTACTTCAACCCGTGATGGTTCCCGAGTGGAAATGGGATTGTATTACCATGGGTTTTGTGTCTGGATTGTCGTTGATGCCAAAGAAGAAAGATGTTGTATGGGTTGTCGTTGATAGGCTATCTAAGTTGGCTCATTTTATACCGGTGCGTACCGATTATCCACTTGAGAAATTGGCCGATTTGTATGTTTTTTAAATTGTAAGACTTCACGGGGTACCTTTATCGATCATTTCGGATAGAGATTTGAGGTTCACGTCACGGTTTTGGAAAAAAGTTGCAAGAAGCGTTTGGAACGAAACTGAATTTTAGTACTCCTTTCCATCCACAAACCGATGGTCAGTTGGAGAAAGTAATTCAGATTGTTGAAGATATGTTGCGGTGTTGTGTCCTTGAGTGCCAAAGCAGTTGGGAAAAGTATTTTCTGCTGGTAAGATTTACCTATAACAATTGCTATCAGTCAAGTTTGAAAATGGCACCTTATGAGGCTTTGTATGGGCGTAAATGCCGAATGCCCTTGTATTGGACAGAACTCAGAGAAAATCAAATCCGTGGGGTTGACTTAGTCAAAGAGATTAAAGAGAAAGTAAAGTAATTCGTGACTGTTTGAAGGCCACTACGGATAGACAGAAACCCTACGAGGATTTGAAACGAAAAGAAAATGAGTTTCAAGTCGGTGATAAGGTGTTCTTGAAAGTATCTCCGTGGAAAAAAGTCCTCAGATTTGGTAAGAAAGGAAAATTAAGTCCACGTTCTATTGGGCCCTATGAAGTGAATGAGAGAATTGGAGTGGTAGCTTATCGTTTAGCCTTGCCATCTGAGTTAGAAAAGATTCACGATGTATTCCATGTGTCTATGTTATGTCGTTACCGTTCTGACCCATCACATGTAATTTCACTAACAGATGTTGAGATTCATTCAGACATGACCCATGGTGAAGAGCCGGTTAAGATTTTAGATTGAGAGGTCAAGCAATTGAGAAATAAAAGTATAGCACCCATAAAAGTATTATGGCATAGACATGGGGTTGAAGAGGCCACATGGGAGCCCGAGGAGACTATGAGAGACAAATACCCAACCTTTTCGCTGGTAAGATTTTCGGGGACGAAAATCCCTAAAGGGGAGAATTGTAACATGCCAATTTTGGGGCTAGTCAGAACAGTGGTTTTGAAACCACTAATCCGAGGCAGGAGAAATTATTTTTAATATTATTTTATGTGTTATAACATGATTATATGAATGCATGAAAATTAAGGTAAATTAATTTTAGCAATTCTATGCTTAATTTTGAAAAAAAAAACTAAATCACATAAAGTGCGATAGTTTTGTTCAACAAGCTACAGGTGTTAAATAGCTATGGAACACTAAATTAGAGGTCTTTATTGAGTAAATAGACCAATAAAATTATGGTGGCTGGACATGGAAATTTTAATTGGAGACAAAATCATAAAATAGTCAAAAATTAAGTGACATTAGGTGACTTCCATAATAAAAAAAATAAAACAAGTAGAGAGGAGGCTATCATCTTCTCTTCACCACCGAAATTTACAACCAAAGGGGGGTTTTGAGAGCTCAAATTTCAGCCAAGCTTTTCTCTTGCAAGTAAGTGACTTTAATGGTCATTCTTGATAATTTTTGTACTTTTGGGACCCTTGTAGCATAATCTAGCTAATGAGGGGACTATTTTGCACAATGGTTGAGAGTCTAGGGTCTTGCCATGAGAGTATTCATGTTTTTTGCTAAAATTTTATGGATGAAAATGAATCTTGGTTGTTAAATAAACAACTTTTGTGAAAAGGATTTTTCATGAAAATGCCTAAAATGTACCTTTTTGTGAAGTTTATAAAATAGGTTGTAAATGTGTGAAATAATTGGATTTGTGAGTTTCTATAAGAGTAATAAAGGTTCGGCTAAGCTTGGTTAATGAAGAAATTTGATTAAAATAATTTTACGAGCCTAGGGGTAAAATCATAATTATGTGAAAGTCTAAGGGCAAAACGGTAATTTTGCCAAAGTAGGAATTTTTGAATATCTTGATTAATGTGATGATTAAATAAGTAAATTTTGTCATTATAGATTAAGAAAAATGGAATTCGAACCTAGACCGGGGGAAAACCAAGCTGTTGGACTAAATCGAACTAGTTGCTCATATTTTGTATACCGAGGTAAGTTGTACGTAAATAATACAACTCTATTGCTATTATGCATTAAACAATTGATATTGCATAAAATGTTTGATTATTTTTGTAAATAAGCGTGATGAAAATTGATGTAGTAAAAACTCCCGGTTGAACCTTAGGAATAGATCGGATATCCATGCCACGACATTAGGGATATATGAGAGCCAGTGTAAGACTATGTCTGGGACATGGCATCGACCTCGATATGTACGCCAGTGTAAGACCTTGGCATTGATTTGTGTTCTAGTGTAAGACCATGTCTGGGGCATGGCATCGACCACATTATGGGAGCCAGTGTATGACCATGTCTAGGACATGGCAAATGCAATGATATGAGAACTAGTGTAAGACCATGTATGGGACATGGCGTCGGCCTCGATACGTGAGCCAGTGTAAGACTATGTTTGGGACATGGCATTGGTATCGTACCCTCTTGTGTGAGGCTTGTCGGGTATCCTTTGGTATTTCAAATGGTTCAACAGGTAATTTAAAGCCTGTGTCGAAAGTGAGAAAAGTTATGACTATATTGTAAGTGATACAGGTACCTACATGAAATTCATGAGAAATGAACTCGAATTATGTTGTATGGTTAGTAGGGATGAAAATGAGTAAGTTATGCCTTTAATCATTCGAGAATTATGTGCAAGTTTATAATATGTTATGAGTATATAATGCATGGGAATTGTTGTTAATTATTTACATGCGACTTACTAAGCTTTATGCTTACTCCCTCTCCTTTCCATTTTCTTATAGTATCGCCAAGCTAGCTCGAGGATCAAAGGACATCGGAGGCTCGATCACACTATCAATCTGAACATTTGGTATTGTTAGATTTATCATTTTGAGTATGGCATGTATAGGGACTTGGTCTTTTGTCAAGTGTCATATTGTTTTTGCCAAATGTGTTGGCTTGTCTTGAAGATTGATTCATTTTGTATAAGGCCATGGATGATGAATAGTATTTGTTATTGATATACGTAAATGGTGAGGTTTTTCATGAATGTGTAACTTACATGGTGGAATATATGGTGTGTTGATGCATGAATGAGTAAGTGGCATGATTGGATTGATAAGTATGTGATAAGTTTTGCACCTGAATAGCTAGTGGCCTTGATGTGTGTATGTCTTGATGTGGCTTATATTGGAGTAAGTAAGGGTGGCAAAAGGGCTTAGTAAATAGCCTTGTTTTTGTCCACAAGGATACACACATGGGCATGTGTCTAGGTCGTGTGTGACTCACGGTCTTCCCCATGGGCGTGTAGTCCGGATGTGTGTACCTCTGCACCCTAAGTTTGCAAAACAAAATGCCCAGTAGTAACCACACGAGCTGAGACAAAATCGTGTGTCTCAACCGTGTGGAAGACACGGCCATAGGACATGGCCATGTGCCCAGGCCGTGTGAAGTCTACACCTTGAATTTGAAATTTTGAATTTCCACATGGCCGAACACGGGCGTGTGCCTTGGCCGTGTGACCCTAAATGATTGATGAGGTCAGAAACAAAATGGCAAGGTTTTTGGACACGGGCTGAGACATTAGCGTGTCATGGCCATGTAGGGGACACGGGCATGTGCCAGGCCGTGTGAAAACCCCTGTAGGTTCGAATTTAAAAATAAATCCACACGAGCAAGGGGCACAGGCGTGTCCCTATATGCTGATGTCGTGTGAGTTACATGGTCCTTCAGCATGGCCATGTTATTAGGTCACTCGGGCATGTCACCCTTCCACACGGGCGTGTGCCCCTGTTTTTTTTAGTGACTTTTTGCAAAGTTTTTCTAAAGAACTCGGTTTGGTCCCGAACAGTCTCTAAAGTGTTTTTTGAGCATCGTAGGCTCATATTAAGGATTTTAAGTCAAGCTTTGAAAAGTTTTAAATTTGAACGAAATTTCACGACCCGAAATGTTCTATGCATGTTATTAAGTTAGGTAATGCCTCGTACCTTGTTCCGGCATAGGATACGGGTAAGGGGTGTTACATTTCTATAATTCAAATATTTAAGCATAAAAGAGGTCATTAAATGTAAATTTTAAATCAAATAATGACATGCAATATAACCATTTATTAAAACCAAATTCAAAATTCTTTAATCACAACCAATTCATCATACTAATATCATTACATGAAAAATATATCTCATTTTACATATGGTAACTCAATTCATATATAGACATATCCCACCTAACATTTCAATTTCTTATACATTCATTGATCATCACTATTCATTATTCACATTACCATCCACCATATCGTTTTTTATTTCACATTTTAATTCCATTCCATATCATTTTTCATTTCAATATCATTTGATATTTTAATATCAATTCTCATTTCAATATCATTAACTCAATTTTAATGTTTATTTCCCTATTAACACGACTCGGACTCTGACGGATACATGGATCCAACTAACACACCAGTTTGGCAACCAATGCCTTATCGGATAAATCCGAAGCAAATAGTTGCACCTAGTGCTATAAGTAAGTAACACCCAGTGTCTCATAAGTTAAACCGAACTTTTTCTATCCTATGACATGCCAACTATATCCGACTTTGCTCGAACAGTTAATAGGGTTCCCATTTCATATTTCATTAGTATCAAATATCTCATTTCACCTTTGTTTTCATCATAAACATATAAACTTACATATAATAACATTATATCATTACATTACATGCTCAATTTCACATTTGAACAATACATATACATTTTCATAAACATTCAATTTAGTCATCAGATATATCAATCAATTCAATTTAGCTTAAATCATTTCATTATCACAAGTGACTTACCTCGTATTCTTACCATACATAAACAGTTCAAAATGAAACAATTTACAAAAAGTTTGAATTATAGAAACTCAAACCGTAAACTTTGAGCTATTTGTCAACAACTTTATCTTTTCCTTTCTTTTTCAAGGAATTCGGGTCAAAGTTAGCTACGGAATTAAAAACAACACATAAAATCACCAATGTACAATCACTTTCACATTCGATTTCTAAATTATGCAACTTTTGCATATTATTCAATTTAATCCTTAAAACCAAGACTAACATGATTTTCACATTTAACCCCCAAAACCTAATGTCGACTTCTATAGAGTCCCTATAGGACTTCCTATTTCTCAATTATACCCCAAATTTCACAAGTTGTGCATTTTAATTATGATTGCACAAAATCATCAATTGGCTTCACAATTTAGTCATTCTTCAATACTAAACTTAAAATCTATCTAAATTATAACACCCCTAACCCGTATCTGTCTCCGAACCAAGGTTAAGAGGCATTACCAGACATATCGGAATATTTTATGTTCATTTCACAACATCAATCAAACAACATCATTTCACAATAATTCATTCTCACATAGTCGTTTTAGAATATCTACAAGACCTTGAACATGCTTTAGAGAAGGTTCGAGACTAAATCGATCTCATACAGAAACTTTCCGAACTTAAAAATTTATCTTTCAAAATAGGGCACACGCCTATGTGGCTAGGCCATGTGCCTCACACTGCCGTGCCTTGAACCATGTCATAGCCCGTGTGTAAAATTGGCTTGAATCACACGGCCTATCACACACCCGTGTGTCTGTCCCGTGTACAATACTGACTTGGGTCACACAGCCTATCACACGCCCGTGTGACAGGCCCGTGTACAAGCTTGACTTACCTTGAATTAAAACAGTAAAGGACACGATCGAGACACACGCCCGTATGTTCAATCGTGTGGGAAATTATAGGCCATTTGCAAGGCCAAATTGCCACCCATTTTGGGTCATACCTACAAGCATCACACAAGCATTAAATTATAACCTTAAAGCATCCAAAACATACCAAATTTGACCATCTCTTTTGGCCATTCATGAACACATCCAAACATACCAACTTTTGCATCACGTAGCATGAATTATATTCACCCATAACCACATTCATTAACAAGTCATACCACATGGCTATATATACATGTCCCAAAACATATCTTAACATTTCTAGCCTATACATGTCATACTTCAATATATACAATTTCAAAAGGTACTAAAATATAGTTCGATAGTGTGGTGGTGATCCTCGACAATCCCCGAGCTTTCAGTAGCTTCGATAGTCTATAAAACAATGCATACACACAAAGTAAGCTCTCAAAAGCTTAGTAAGCCATATACAAATAAACTTATCACATAAATAATTACAAACTATTTCATTCATATGAACTATGGCATAACACAATAGCAAATTCATATTTCTCATTTGTCTCAATTGTTCTAAACCACTTGCTTACAACATATCACATTTTCATGTAACTCACATAATAAATGATCATATTCATTGTAATAACCTGATTTTAGTGCTAGTCGGAATAGTGGTTTCGGGACCACTAATCCTAGGTTGAAGAAATTATTTTGATATTATTTTATGTGTTATAGCATGATCATAAGGATGTATGAAAATTTTGGTGCATTAATTTTGGTGATGTCATGCTTAATTGTGAAAAAGGACTAAATTGCATAAAGAGTGAAAGTTTTATTTTACAAACCAAAGGTGTTAAATAGCTATAGAATTTTAATTGGAGGTCTCTAATGTGCAATTAGGCCTTCCTAATGTTTATAGCCGGCCATGGGGGGACAATAGACTCAATTTGGTCAAAAGAATTTAGTGGGTTAGGTGACTAAATGGCAATAAAATAAAATAAAACAAAAGGAAGGCTATCATCTTTTTCATCCTCCTCCTTCTTCCACCGATTTTTACACTAAAAGAAGGGTTTTGGGAGCTTGAAATTTTAGCAACTTATTCTCCTTACTAGTAAATGTTCTTGATGGTTATTTTTGATAATTTTTGTGTTTTTGGAACCCCCAAACCTTAAGCTAGCTAATGAGGGGACTATTTTCCAAAATGGTTGAAAGTCTAGGGATTTTCCATGAGAGTGTTTATGTTGTTTGCTGAGTTTTCATGAAAGAAAATGAATGTTGGTGGGTTAAAAAACAACTTTTGTGAAAGGTGTTACCATGAAAACACTTAAATGAGACTTATTTGTAAAAGATCTAAATGAGTAATAAATGTAACAGTCCGATTTAGGGGCTAGTCAGGTGATCTCGGGATCACTAAATCTGAGATTTGAGAAAAAAATTTTATGTGTGATTGTATGAATTAGTATATGACTGTATAGGTACATGAGAATTTTTGGCATTTTAAATTCTAGCGATTTCATGTTTAATCGCGAAAAAGGACTAAATCGCATAAAGTGCAAAAGTTCCATTTTTTTTTCTAAAGGTGCCAAATAGCCATAAATTGTTAAATTGAGGTCTTTAAAAGGCAGTTTAGCCCCTGTAATGTGCTTGGTCGGCCATAAACTTAATGGAAGACAAAGATGGACAAATTTGGTCAAAGTTGGTAACAAAAATTTGACTAGTTTAATATTAGAATAAAGAAAGAGAAAATATCATCTTTCTTGTTCATCTCTCCCACTGAAATTGCAAGCAAGAATAGGGGTTTTGAAAACTTAAATTTTCAGCAAACTTTCCTCCATTGTTGTAAGTGATTTTGATAATTTTTCTTAATAATAATTATACTTTTGAGACCCCTAAAGCTTAAGCTTTCAAATGAGGGGACTATTGTGCAATATTGAGAAAGGTTTAGAGTTTTTCCATGAGAACTATCATTGTTATTTGCTGCATTTTTATGGAAGAAATTGAGTCTTAGGTGTTAGATGAACAACTTTTGTGAAAGGTGTTGTCTTGGAAACACCTAATAGGACCTTGATGAAAAGGTTACAAATTTGTAGTAAATATGTGAAATGTTCAGTTTTGATGATAGCTATAAGAGTATCAAATGCTCACCTAGGCTTGTTGAAGATAGAAATGTGATTAGAATTAATTTTCGAGCCTAAGGGAAAAATAGTAATTTTGCCAAAGTCTAGAGGCAAAATAGTAATTTTTTCCAAAGCAAGATTATGAAATGCTTTTATTGACATTATGATTAAAATGAGCTAAATTGTTATTATAGATCAAGAAATACGAAGCCTAGATTGAAACCGAGGCAAGAATAAAATCGAGGACTAAATTTGCATAACTACATACATTTTGGATACCGAGGTAAGTTTGTATAAATTAAAGTTTTACGTGTATTCTCATTCAATTACTTATTATGTTGTATAACGTATATTATTTCTATGAATTAAAATTATTGATATTATGATGAGAAAAGTAAATGAGAATATGTATGAGAAAGTCCCGGTTGAAGTCTCGGAATAATGAGGATATTATTATCACAACATGTGATAAGGAAAGTCCGTGTAAGACCATGTCAAGACATGGCATTGACATAAGGCAAGGATATCATGTGAGTCCATGACAAGTCATGGCATTGAAAAGTTATTATAAGCCAAAGGTCCCATGTAAGTCCAAGCCAAGGCTTGGCATTGGTGAATTCATAAGACAAAGATGTCATGTAAGTCCATGTCAAGACATGGCATTGATAAGATTCAAAAGGCAAAGATACCACGTAAGCCCATGTCAAGACATGGCAATGGTAAGTTTCCAAAGGAAACACATAAAGAAGGTCTCGTGTAAGACCATGTCTGGGACATGGCATCGACACCGAGCTAAGGGATCCCATGTAAGACCATATCTGGGATATGGCATTGGCATCATGAGGCAATCCCATGTAAGACCATGTTTGGGACATGGCATTAGCATCAAGATACATGTTTGATGAGATTAAGTAACCTCAAATATTTCGAGAAATTCAACGGGTAAAAGAACTAAATATAAAAGAAGCAATAAGAAAGTCAAATAAGTAAAGATAGTACTAAGATAAGTTATACAGGTTAATATAAAGCATTTTTCATGTTAAGAAAGATGAAAGTTGAGTTTGCTTTTGCATCAACAAAGTGTGCTAATCTATGTGATCAAGTGACACAGGTGCCATGATCATAATGCAAGTATGAAATTATTATGTATCATGTGAGGAGTAAGTAAGCCATGCACTTGAATTTATGTTGTTCTCAACTTGAAATGGATGAGTTATAATAAGTTAATATATTGCTATGTGAGTTTCATGCAAACTTACTAAGCTTTATGCTTATCCCCTTTTATTGCTCTTCTTCCTTGTAGAATTGCAAAGATAACTCGAGGAACGTGGACGTCGGAGTTCAGAGATCACACTATCGACATCACTTTGGTATAACAATTTAGACTTATTTTGAGTATGGCATGTATAGGACTCGAGTATTTTGTTAAGTTGTAATTTTTAGTCAAAGTGTTGGTTGTGTAAGTTATTTAAAGTCATTTTGTAAAAGGCTTATGAGTTAAGCAAACACTTGGCCAATTCTATTGCGTAATGAAGATGAATTTCATGAAATATATGCTTTTGGGTACGTTTTGATTCTTTGAGCTCCTAGAGGTACCTATGTGTCATCTTTTATGTTGGAATGAGTATTTAGATGTACCTTTGGGATAGGAGTTGTATTGTTTTGAATGGAAGTACGTATGTGTGCATCGTAGGGTGGCTTAGGGCTTGGTAAATAGCCTACTAATCCTATACATGGGTTGATACATGGGCATGTGTCTAAACCGTGTGGGAGGCACGGCTGGCACCTGGGCGTGTGCCCAAGCAGTGTGAAGTTTGCACCTTGCACATGGGACTTAAATCGCCACACGGCTGAAGCACACGGTCGTGTGCATAGACCGTGTGAATAAGTTAGAATGCCAAGGTTTGGCACAAAGGCTAGTGCCACAGGCGTGTCAAGGCCGTGTGATATTAGTCAGAATCGACCACGGTTGGAAAACATGGGCATGTCTTAGGGGCACACGGGCGTGTGTCTAGAGTAATACTGGCGTGTGGCCCCTGTTTTATTGAAAAGTTTCCCGAGTTCATAAAAGTTCCTGGAATAGTTCCCAAACTTTTATGAGGTATGTTTAGGGCCTCTTAGGCTGAGTATGTACAAGTGATGGGTTTAAATGAAATTTTATAACCCTACTTGAGGCATGTAAGCAGAGTTAGTTAATTGACGCCTCAAACCCAATCCAAGATTGAATGCGGGTATGGGGTGTTACATTTATTGGTGTCAGAGCTTCGGTGTAGTCGGTTCTAGGACTAACGTAGCGGAAGTACGAGTCTAGTTATATATGCCATATGATATGATCCGCCTCGGGGTTGAGTTGAGTCGTATTTGAGTTGACCAATTGTCTACGTAGGAGTTTCGTTTGATTTGATGAAAAGGGAAAATTTGGATAGATTAAATAAAATGGCAGCGGTTTTAAAATAAAGAAAAAAGATGGCTGAATGGATAATTGGCTGGAACAAGAAAGAACCCTTAATATAAGATTAAGGACCCGAATCTTATAGGTTTCAAGGGAATGGATGAATTGAATAAAAACCTCGACCCACTATCTAGTAAGATAGGAACCTCGCTATAAAAGTTTGAATGCCACACCCGAATGGATGATAAGTTCGAAACAAAGTCAGATTGACGCCACTAGGTACTAGATAAGTTAATTTGAACCTTGAAGAATAAAGGGATTGGATAGATCACAATCTAAAAATTTCATAAAACATCAAAAGTCCCCAATTACAAGCTAATACAAAGTATATATAGTGTTTACATGTGGTTAGCTGAAGAGTCATATGAATTCACCTTTACTATGCATTTAAATGGCTGAAATAAAATCTAATTAATAGGTAAAGACTCTTGAATTCCTCCAGCAACTTTATGACTCCTAATGAGCTGATTTCAATGAGTTTAAATGCTTGGTTTCATGCTTTCTTAGCAGTAGAATGGTCACCAAAAACTTAATGAGAAGTTGTAACTCTTGTGTGATCTTTTAAGCCTCAAATGGTTATGGAAGATGAATAGGTTGCTGCCAAAATTAATGGAGATGTAATGCTTCCATCAATGATGATAACAACTCTCTTTAATGTTAAATAATGCTTCTCCATGTGTGTAACCGTTTTCACTTGAAAAGTCACATTAACTCTTTGTAACATCCCCTTGAGTGTAACGATTTTCACTTGAAAAGTTTTCTAAATTCAAACACATTAAACAAACAATTTAATCACATTTAAACAGTTATTAAACACTATTTTAACTTAAAAACATTAAACACTTGACTTTATTAAATGAACTAAAAGTTAAGACTTCAATTAATGCAGCAACTAGTTAATTAAATAAACTAACACTTAAACATCATTTATTCCAACAACTAGCTTAATTAAATAAACTAACACTTAAACATCATTTATTCCAACAACTAGCTTAATTAAATAAACTAACACTTAAACATCATTTATTCCAAAGAACTAGCTTAATTAAATAAAGCATCATTAAATGAACTTAACTCATGCGAAAGAATAAATTAACCTAGTAACTAGATTAATTAAAGAAACAACTATTAAATTAAATTCATTAAAAGAACTCAATTAATTAAACTAAGCTAAGTTGAATTAATGACCAGCAACCATTTATTGAACTAAGATGCTTAAATGCAAGTGTTTAAAATGCAAACTAAATGCAAAGCTGAAAATTAAATAAAGAGTTCAATTTAGTTGGATCGATTCAAAGAGCTGGAATCAGCTTCATTTTGCACTTTGGCCCCTCAAACTTAGGCCACTCTCGATGGCGTCGGATGTAGTCGAACAATGATGCAACTAGGATCGCATCATACCCCCTCTTGAAAGTGATTCATCCTCGAATCGAGCTGATGATTTTCTCGAACAAAATTCATTTTGATCCACTTTCCTTGATCAAACAGGGAGGATGATATTCGTGACACCTAAAAAGTATAATCATGCATTAACAAATAAAGCTTCACATAGATTCGCAATCTGAACGTAATAGAAATAAAACAAATTAATTGCATGCGAACAGGTAGACTCACTTTGTCATATAAAAGGAACAATGCCTGGTCAAAAGTTTGACTCACGATGGAATATATATCAAGGCATGCATACGTTGTAAATGGATTCCACAAGACAAAATGGTCTTGTGAGTAACACATCAAATGATAGATATAATCGTCACAAGCAGATAGGTGAGAAAGTGCGTATGATGCTCGAAATGGAACAACCAAATCTTGCATTGAACGATATATGAAACCACTCGCACATGATTTATAACAATTTATAACAAGTATCAAACACAAAATGCTTTTTATCAATGAACAAAATAGATGGATCATCAATAGGTAGAATGGAACATTCGAGCACTTCATGATCGAAATGTTTTACAAAATAAAAATTAGCATCATGTGTTGCATTAACATCCAAAACAGATAGATCATAAGTAAACAAATTGGAATAGCTAAACATATCATGACCTAATTGTTTTGCAAAAGGCAATCCATTAACACAACGCTTGTTATCATCCGAAGATATCAAAAAATGCATCACCAATTTCAGTAGGCTTACCTTGATGCACAGAAAAGTAAAGATCTTGCTTACCTTGGTCGAGTAATACAAACCTTCTCTCCGTAGGCATGTAGTGTAGTCTAAGCTTCACGTTTGATTCGAACCTTTTTAGATGGGAACTGAATTTCAAATACATCCACAGAATTTGTTTAAGGAGCGAATAAAAGTTGAAAACAAAATAAACAAATTTTGCAACCTTACTCAAAAACCTCGTATCAAAATGATAGAAAGGATTTGCACACAATCGGTTTTGCTTGAGTTTCCAACAAGATATACCAGATGATACTTGAGTTTTCCACAAACAAGATGATATAAAATATATTCCTGGTTTAAAAACATGCGTTTGATTATTTAAAACAAAATGTGACAATGGTTTTGAAAAATCAAACTTGTTAAACCAATAGGAATTGTAAATATTCAAGATCAAGAAATCAAAACTCTTATCATATTTTAAAACTGATTTGCAAAAACTCAAAGATTCCATTATAGACAATGAACAAATCTCATAATACCCGCAATCAAACAAGTTGGGGTTAAAAGAAAATTCATCGTCATACCTTGCATCACAATGAATGTTATTAGACAAACTCGTCTTACCATCAATTAAAATATCACAATGAATCGAGGGATGGCAAATGACGGTGTTATCCACATTTTCACACTCATTAGAAAAATTTGAAGGAATCAGAATCGTTTCAAAACACTGACCTTCCTTACCTTCCGAATAGGCAGTTCAATTTCACTTTCAACCTTACCTTTTCAAACAAACAAAAACGTCGCTTGTTGGGAAGGTATTGAAGTCGCAAATCTTCGTGCGATTTTTTGGGAACCTGAAAAGTAGAAACAGTAGAAGAATAAAAGTCTGAAGAGTTAGCTGGAAAACCACTCTCTTTTTCTTGCTCATATTGTTCTCGCGTTTCTTTTTCCATCTCTTTTTCCACTTCTTTTTCTTTCTCAATTTTTCTTTCTTCATTTTCTTTTTTAAACTCTTTTTCTTCACTCTCAAATTCTTTTTCGATTTCGTTACAACTTGTAAATGTTACAAAAGATTCGAAAAGAGAAGGGTTTGACTCAAACAAAGAAGTCATTTTCTCGTAAAAATCATTTGCTATTCTTTGTGAAAGGTTCTTTGATCGTGACTTCTTTGAATCATACGTCGAGTAACTTGTACTTTCCTGTTCGTCGCCTTGAAGAGAATCAAACTCCTAACTTTCTTCTCTTTGTCTTGACAGCCTCGTTGAGTAGGACTTTCGATAATAGTCACTTCTCGAATAGTCATTGGGAGTGGTTCTTCGAGAAGAATACCTCGTGAATGTTTTCTTGGAAGTTTCTGAACAGGTATATCGATCAAATTGCTCGTCATCTTGGAAGGAGTAAGAATCATAGTCAACTTCTTATCTTGGAATTGATGGCGAAAAGGAATCACATCGGACTTCTTCAAATAGTATTCGACGGTATATCTTCATGGGGTTCTTATTTCTGATTTTCGACTTGAAGAATCTTGTTCATAAAGGGCTCCTTTTTCCACACGATCTAATCCTTCGTGCAACTTGTCAAATTTGGAATTGCATTCCATTCAACAAATATTGATAATCAGATTCTGACAACGCTTCTTGTTTCATATTTATATTTTCTATAAAGAAAGATCGTTAAAATAACAAAACTGAAAAGTAAAACCTCACCACAAAGATTCACAAGTCACTCACAAAGAAGAATCACTCACACTCATGTTTTCACTCGTATAAGGCTTTTTTCTTTGATGAATTCACTCAGGCCTTTTACCACTCGAATCCACCTCTCAAAATTCTGGAAGGTTGCCTTAGGCTTACTAGGAACTTGTAGGTCGGCTTCAAGGGGTTATAGCAAAGGATAATTCGTTTTAGGTAAAGGTAGGCTAAAAGAAAAAAAAATGTTAGGGATGGTGGCATTGGGATTAAACGGATGGTACAGAATGATGGTTAAAAATGCTTCTTGAAGGATCGGAGTGGGAAGATGAAAAATAATGGTTTGAAAACTCAGAAATTGAGGAGAAGAATGGAGAAATTAACAAAGTCACAAAGCTTCATTTCTTTTTTTTAACTTTTTTCTTCTTTTTTTTCACCTCAAATGCACGAAAATAACAAAATTACAACTTTGAATTTTTTTGCAAATTTTTTTTTGAAATTTACGTACCTACTTCGGATTTACGATGTTTGTCAAAGCTCCTCGTTTTCTAGCTCTAATACCAAATGATACGATTTGCCTCGGGGTTGAGTCGAGTCATATTTGAGTTGCCCAATCGTCTACGTAGGAGTTTCGTCTGATTTGATGAAAAGGGAAAAATTGGATAGATTAAATAAAATGGCAGCGGTTTTAAAATAAAGAAAAAAGATAGTTGAATGGATAATTGGCTAAAACAAGAAAGAACCCTTAATATAAGATTAAGGACTCGAATCTTATAGGTTTCAAGGGAATGGATGAATTGAATAAAAACCTCGACCCACTATCTAGTAAGATAGGAACCTCAGTATAAAAGTTTGAATGCCACACCCGAATGGATGATAAGCTCAAAACAAAGTCAGATTGACGCCACTAGGTACTAGATAAGTCAATTTGAACCTTGAAGAATAAAGAGATTGGATAGCTCACAATCTAAAAATTTCATAAAACATCAAAAGTCCCCAATTACAAGCTAATACAAAGTATATATAGTGTTTATATGTGGTTAGCTGAAGAGTCATATGAATTCACCTTTATTATGCATTTAAATTGCTAAAATAAAATCTAATTAATAGGTAAAGACTCTTGAATTCCTCCAGCAACTTTATGACTCCTAATGAGCTGATTTCAATGAGTTTAAATGCTTGGTTTTATACTTTCTTAGCAGTTGAATGGTCACCAGCAACTTAATGAGAAGTTGTAACTCTTGTGTGATCTTTTAAGCCTCAAATGGTTATGGAAGATGAATAGATTGCTGCCAAAATTAATGGAGATGTAATGCTTCCATCAATGATGATAACAACTCTCTTTAATGTTAAATAATGCTTCTCCATGTGTGTAACCGTTTTCAATTGAAAAGTCACTTTAACTCTTTGTAACATCCCCTTGAGTGTAACGGTTTTCACTTGAAAAGTTTCCTACATTCAAACACATTAAACAAACAATTTAATCACATTTAAATACTTATTAAACACTACTTTATCTTAAACACATTAAACACTTGACTTTCTTAAATGAACTAAAAGTTAAGACTTCAATTAATGCAGCAACTAGTTAATTAAATAAACTAACACTTAAACATCATTTATTCCATCAACTAGCTTAATTAAATAAACTAACACTTAAACATCATTTACTCCAGCAACTAGCTTAATTAAATAAAGCATCATTAAATGAACTTAACTCATGCATCAATAAATTAACCTAGTAACTAGATTAATTAAAGAAACAACTATTAAATTAAATTCATTAAAAGAACTCAATTAATTAAACTAAGTTGAGTTGAATTAATGACCAGCAACCATTTGTTGAACTAAGATGCTTAAATGCAAGTGTTTAAAATGCAAACTAAATGCAAAGTTGAAAATTAAATAAAGAGTTCAATTTAGTTGGATCGATTCAAAGAGCTGGAATCAGCTTCATTTTGCACTTTGGCCCCTCAAACTTAGGCCACTCTCGATGGCATCGGATGGAGTCGAATAATGATGCGACCAGGATCGCATCATACCCCCCTCTTGAAAGCGATTCGTCCTCGAATCGAGCTGATGATTTTCTCAAACAGAATTCCTTTTGATCCACTTTCCTTGATCAAACAGGGAGGATGATATTCGTGACACCTGAAAAGTATAATCATGCATTAACAAATAAAGCTTCGCATAGATTCGCAATCTAAACATAATAGAAATAAAACAAGTTAATTGCATGCGAACAGGTAGACTCACTTTGTCATATAAAAGGAACAATGCCTTGTTGAAAGTTTGACTCACGATGGAATATATATCAAGGCATGCATACGTTGTAAATGGATTCCACAAGACAAAATAGTCTTGCGAGTAACACATCAAATGATAGATATAATCGTTACAAGCAGTTAGGTGAGAAAGTGCGTATGATACTCAAAATGGAACAACCAAATCTTGCATTGAACGATATATGAAACCACTCGCACATGATTTATAACAATTTATAACAAGTATCAAACACAAAATGCTTTTTATCAATGAAACAAAATAGATGGATCATCAATAGGTAGAATGGAACATTCAAGCACTTCATGATCGAAATGTTTTACAAAATAAAAATTAGCATCATGTGTTGCATTAACATCCAAAACAGATAGATCATAAGTAAACAAATTGGAATAGCTAAACATATCATGACCTAATTGTTTTGCAAAAGGCAATCCATTAACACAACGCTTGTTATCATCCGAAGATATCAAAAAATGCATCACCAATTTCAGTAGGCTTACCTTGATGCACAGAAAAGTAAAGATCTTGCTTACCTTGGTCGAGTAATACAAACCTTCTCTCCGTAGGCATGTAGTGTAGTCTAAGCTTCACGTTTGATTCGAACCTTTTCGGATGGGAAGTGAATTTCAAACACATCCACAGAATTTGTTTAAGGAGCGAATAAAAGTTGAAAACAAAATAAACAAATTTTGCAACCTTACTCAAAAACCTCGTATCAAAATGATAGAAAGGATTTGCACACAATCGGTTTTGCTTGAGTTTCCAACAAGATATACAGATGATACTTGAGTTTTCCACAAACCAGATGATATAAAATATATTCCTGGTTTAAAAACATGCATTTGATTATTTAAAACAAAATGTGACAATGGTTTTGAAAAATCAAACTTGTTAAACCAATATGAATTGTAAATATTCAAGATCAAGCAATCAAAACTCTTAATATATTTTAAAACTGATTTGCAAAAACTCAAAGATTCCATATTAGACAATGAACAAATCTCATAATACCCGCAATCAAACAAGTTGGGATTAAAAGAAAATTCATCGTCATACCTTGCATCACAATGAATGTTTTTAGACAAACTCGTCTTACCATCAATTAAAATATCACAATGAATCGAGGGATGGCAAATAACGGTGTTATCCACATTTTCACACTCGTTAGAAAAATTTGAAGGAATCATAATCGTTTCAAAACACTTACCTTCCTTACCTTCCGGAGTAGGCGGTTCAATTTCACTTTCAACCTTACCTTTTCAAACAAACAAAAACGTCACTTGCTGGGAAGGTATTGAAGTCGCAAATCTTCGTGCAATTTTTTGGGAACCTGAAAAATAGAAATAGAAGAAGAACAAAAGTCCGAAGAGTTAGCTAGAAAACCACTCTCTTTTTCTTGCTCATCTTGTTCTCGCGTTTCTTTTTCCATCTCTTTTTCCACTTCTTTTTCTTTCTCAATTTTTCTTTCTTCATTTTCTTTTTCAAACTTTTTTCTTCACTCTCCAATTCTTTTTCGATTTCGTTACAACTTGGAAAACCCAACTGATTATAGCCTTTTCTACTTACATTTTGGGCAAAGCCCATCCTCAATCATAATCGGCCATAAGCCCATAACATAGCATATTAAATCACATATATATAAAAAAACAATGTTGCAACTGTTAGATATCCACCTCTACACACCACCCGTATCAACCAATACACCAATGGGGATTACTAACAACGTCACCCTCGAATCATAACTATTTGTGACATAATGACAACGTCACCGAATCATAATATTGTGACATGAGTCACCGAATAATGTGGTAAAACCACCGAAACACTTCCCCTTTTCATTATAACCCTCATGCACATGCAACATACAAATTATATAGATATCATGCTATTTACTTTATCCCAAACCCATATCAAAATTATAAATGTTTTCATACCGATTATTTTAACCACTATAACAAGAGTTAGATGTAACATACCTGAATGAACTGTACCATTGAATGGTACCCTTAGCCATGATTATTCATAACCTCATTACCATATACTTAATATTATTAATCTATTGGGTAAAAGTGTGGGGTTACACACCTATAAACACAGAGAACAACACTCTCGATCTCACTGACGCCTTCACTTGCAGGGATCACAGCGATCTGCTTGTCCCTTTTTGAGGCTGGCCCACAACCCGGTGGCCAGTCACGTACCGTAGAAACCAAACGTTTCTTGAATCTAGGGGTAGGAACTACCCCTTTCTCTCCTCCACTGGTACTCGCGTCCATCGACCATCACTTAATCAGAAACCCGGTTAATCGATACGTAAAAATCTAAACGAATCACCTCTATAACTTAACTGAATACCCTTACCAAAATAGATCCGAATCCCGAAGACTCCTGCTTAACCTTCCAAGTTGTCGAAATCCCTATACAACCCAAGTTAGAATCGACTTCATTGCAAAAACCAATAAAAGTGGCCCTTGGCCGAATGTTAACTTCTTACCTTGAATAATCGAAACCCGAGAGATCCCTAATGCTCCCTTACGCTAGCTACAACCGAAAGAAACACAAGGTTATGGCCCTATTAAGATTCGGCCACCCCTAAGAATCAAAGCCGACCATTGGTTTTGGCACACCAAATGAAAAGAGATGAAAACGATTACTAATGAAGAGAATACTTACCACCACCAAAACACGATTGAGGGGATTAGGAGAAGATGATCGACGGCCTTACCCTTAGAGATTATCAAACGAAACAGTCACTACACTCAAGGAGATTCAACTTTGATGGTAAAGGAATCGATGGAAGGTGAAATGAGTGTAGAGGGTTACGGCTTATGGTGTTTCGGCTTTAGGAACTAACAAAAAGAAAAGAGAAAGAGAGAGTTACATGATTCGGCTATGACCTCCAAATGAAGATGGGTTATTCGGCCACCAAGAGAAGGTGATAGAATGAAGGTTGAGAGAAAGCAAACGAAGAGTAGAAAGACACTAGAGGAATTCGGCAAAACACCCAAAAAGGTACAATAGACGAATGACCAACTTCTGACACTTTTGACAGAGAACTTAGAGAAAAGAGAAAAGTTGCACTCAAAACCCGAAAAAAGAGCCTACTTCACTAAAAATTTTCAGCACACACCCCTACTACAACCCAAAACCGAATATGCACATCTCCTAGAATCCCACATTCGACCACCTCTTCTCTTCTCTCCTAATCCCACATTTTTCTCCTAATTCTTCTCTTCTCCTCTCATTCAAAAGAGTTTGAATGAGTCAACTCTTATCTTCCTTCTTAGCCGAAATTTCAAGTGCCTTGACCAAGTCAAATTCTCATCCAACTAGTGTCTAATTGCCGTCCAACTCTTCACTCCCCTTGATGCAATAATAAAAGCCAAAACGCTACCAGTGCTGCTCGAGCCCAGGTCCCTTCTCACTCCCTGAGGCGTCACTCTCCTGTGGTCCAAGTGGCGTCGCCTCCTTGCCAATTTAACACTGGAATTCTTGTGTCATAGTCCACACATAAATTTTCTTAAGGTAATTCTTGTGTCATAGTCCACACATAAATTTTCTTAAGGTCTAGCTCCTTTAGCTCTCCCCTAAAGGCTTAAAGGCTTCTACCTACACCCAAGGTTTCCGAAGCCCCCAAACACATACAGACAACACACCAAGCACACTACTACATGAATAAAAATTAAAACGCATAACCTCTAATTCTCGGATATTACAGTTCTACCCCCTTAAAAATAATTTCGGCCTCGAAATTACCTGGCTAAAATAGGTGAGGGTATTGTTGTTGCATTGCTTCCTCCGGCTCCCATGAAGCTTCTTCCGACCCGTGGTTCCTCCATAACACTTTGATTAGAGGAACTGACTTCCTATGTAATACTTTCACATCCTGTTCCAAAATCTGAAACGGCTCTTCCTCGTACGATAAGTCTGGCCCCAACTCCACTTCTTCTACTGGTACCACATGCGATGGATCAGATCAGTAATACCGTAGCATCGAAACATGAAACACATCATGCATCTGCTTTAATTCCAAGGGCAACTTCAGCTGATATGCCACTGGTCCAACCTGCTTCAAAACTTGATAAGGCCCTATAAACCTGGGACTCAGTTTACCTTTACGACCAAATCTCATCACCTTTTTCCACGGCGAAACTTTCAAGAACACCTAATCTCCCACTGCAAACTCTATCTCTTTCCATTTGAGATCTGCATACGACTTTTGTTTGTCAAACGCCTCCTTCAATCGTGCTCAATTCCCTTAACCTTTTCTTCCGATTTTGCCACAATCTTTGGACCCAAAACATGACGTTCCCCCAATTCTATCCAACATGTAGGAGTGCGACACTTTCATCCATACAGTGCTTCATACGGTGCCATCCGAATACTTGCTTGATAGCTGTTGTTGTACGCAAACTCCGCTAAAGGCAAGAACTCCTCCCAGCTTCCTCTGAAATCAATCACTCATCCTCTCAACATATCCTCTAACACCTGAATTAACCGTTCAGACTAGCCGTCCGTTTGCGGATGAAACGCTGTACTGAAGTCTAACCTGGTGCCCAATGCCTGATGTAGTGCTCTCCAAAACCAAGACGTAAACCTCGGATCCCTATCCGAGATAATCGATATCGGCACTCCGTGCAGCCTCACAATTTCTGCCACATACAACTTTGCCAACCTCTGCAGAGGATAATCAACCCATAGTGGTATGAAATGTGCAGACTTTGTCAATCGATCTACTATCACCCATACTCGAGTCCTTCTTAGTAGGCGTAAGGGGAAGCCCACTAACGAAGTCCATCGTGATTCTCTCCCACTTCCACTGCGGAATCTTTATCGATTGAAGCAACCCCAAAGGCACTTGGTGTTCAGCCTTGACCTGTTGACACGTTAAGCATTTCCCCATAAATTCCGTAACTTCCCGTTTAAGATCAGGCCACCAAAACTGATCCCGTAGATCCCTGTATAACTTACTTCCTCCAGAATGCATAGCATAAGGACTACTATGCGATTCCCTCCTCAATTCTTCATCCTTTGGCATACAGACCTTGCCCCAAAAACATAACACTCCATCGCTATTTATACCATAGTCTTCTAATTCCCCATTCTGCACTTGCAGTAGTTTAGCACTCAGATCGTCATCTACCAACTGTTTCTCTTTCACTTGACTTAACCATGTCGGTTTCACCTGCAGCTCTGCTAACAAACTCCCATCATCATAGAGACTAAGATGTGCAAACATCACCCTCAGATCCGACACTACTTTCTGACTTAGGGCATCCGCCACCACATTCGCCTTACCCGGGTGGTACTCTATTGAACAATCATAGTCTTTCAACAACTCCACCAACCTTCGCTGTTTCAAATTTAGTTCCTTCTGAGTTAGCAGATATTTCAACTCTTGTGGTCCGTGTAGATCACCAACTTTTCTCCATACAAGTAGTGCCTCTACACTTTTAAAGCGAACACTACGCAGCCAACTCCAGATCATGCGTTGGATAGTTAACCTCATGAGGCCTTAATTGCCGAGACGCATAAGCGACCACCTTTCCTTCTTGCATCAGCACGCATCCCAATCCTGTATGAGAGGCATCACAATACACCACAAAGTCTTTCCCTGCCTCAGGATGAATTAAAACCGGAGCTTCTGTCAATACTCTCTTAAGCTTCTCGAAACTCTCCTGCTGCTTATCTGTCCACACGAAAGGTACCTCCTTTCCCAACAATTTCATCAAAGGTGCTGCAATTGACGAGAACCCCCCGACAAATCTCCTGTAGTAGCCCGCTAACCCCAAGAAACTACAAACCTCTGCCACAGACTTAGGTGGTTTCCAATCTAGCACTGCCTCAATTTTCCGACGATCCACCCTTATCCTTTCCGCAGACACCACATGTCCTAAAAACGCAACTTCCTTTAACCAGAATTCACACTTGCTAAACTTGGCATATAACTTCTTTTCCCTTAGAACCTTCAACACTACCCGGAGATGCGCATCATGCTCTTCCTCAGACTTGGAATATATCAGGATGTCTTCTATGAACACAATGACGAACTGATCCAAGTAGGGTTAGAAAACTCGGTTCATCATATCCATGAACGCAGCTGGGGCGTTCGTCAATTCGAACGGCATTACTAAGAACTCATAATGCCAGTAAATAGTCCGGAAAGCTGTCTTATGGATATCTGCTTCCTTCACCTTAAGCTGATGATATCCCAACCTTAGATCTATCTTTGAAAATACCGCAGCCCCCTTAAGCTGATCAAACAAGTCGTCTATCCTCGGCAACGGGTACTTGTTCTTGATGGTCAACTTATTCAACTGCCGGTAATCTATGCACAAGCGCATAGTCCTGTCCTTCTTCTTCACGAATAGGATCGGTGCTCCCCATGGAGACACACTGGGTCGGATAAACCCACGATCAAGTAACTCTTGGATTTAATCCTTGAGCTCAACCAACTCCTTTGGTGCCATTCTGTGCGGAGCGATAGTTACTGGCGCTGTACCTGGCAATAAGTTAATCCCAAATTCCACCTCACGCTCCGGAAGCAACCCTGGAAGTTCTTTCGGAAAGACATCCACAAACCTTTTACAGTCCTGACCTCTTTTACCGTTGTTTCCTTAGCCTCCAAAGCACTAACAAACATCAGAAAAGCCATACATCCCTTCCTTACCATCTTCTCCGCCTTAAGGGCAGACACTACATTCGACAGGAAATTCCTCCTCTCACCCATCACCACAATCTCATTGTCATTGGAAGTCCTCAACGACATGCGCTTAGCAGCACAGTCCACACTCGCACGGTACTTCACTAACCAGTCCATGCCTAAGATTAGGTCAAATTTCCCAAATAACAGCTCCATTAAGTCAACCGAAAACTGCGCCCCTGAACTTCTAAAGGCACTTCCCTAAAGAGTTTGTCTACTACTATTGATTGCCCTAAAGGACTAAGTACAGTCATCTTCCTAGGGACAGTCTCAAAGTTCACATTCAGAGTTCCAGACACTTCACTAGCAATGTAAGAATGAGTCGACCCAATATCTATTAGAGCAGTAAAGGGTAATCCAGAAATAAGGAACGTACCCGTTATGACGTTAGGTGCGTCACCATCCTCCCTCCGACGAACTGCATACACCAGACCTGGCTGTCTCGCTTCCGTGTTACCACCACCTCTGCCCGGTGTCTCACGACCTCTACCAGAACCATTACCTCTGCCAAACGGACCATGACCCCTCGGCGGCTGCTGTCCACTCTACTAGTCGGATTAAAACCCTGACCTGCTGGTCGACTCCTATCTGTTTCCACCGGACAGTCCCTAATCATGTGATCTTTGGACCCACACTTAAAACATCCCCCTATCTTTTTCCCACACTCCCCCGGGTGTATCTTTCCACACTGAGCACAAGTACGATACTGACTTCCCACAGCAACCGACTGACCTCGCGGCCCATCAACTCTAGGTCTTTTCTGGAAATTCCTGGATGACGCTGATGACCCATAGCTCCTCTTACTCTTACCCTGACCTCTGTCCCAGTTCTGTCTCTCGGTACGCTTCACCTCCTCGGCTATTTTCGCTTTTTCAACCAATATCGCGAAGTCCCTCTCTCGCTGTAGAGCTATTAACACCCTCAACTCATCTCGAAGCCCATCTTCGAACCGTACACAGAGCTCATAGTCGGTCGCCACGATTCCCCAGGCATATCTACTCAAACGAAGAAATTCTACTTCATACTCGGCTACGGATTTGCCCCCTTGTACTAGGTTCAAGAATGCCTTCCTCTGAGCATCCACATAACTCGCTCCTACGTACTTCCCTTGGAACATAGTCTTGAAATAATCCCAATCAATCCGGTCCACCTGGGTACCCGCTCTAACAGTGAGCCACCACTGGTACGCCTCATCCTGAAGTAGTGACACCGCCCCTTTCAGTTTCTCCTCAGCCGTGCAGTCCAGGTCGTCCATGATTCTTTCGACCGCTTCCAACCAATATTCAGCAACATTTGGGGCCACCTCAGAGACCCCCTAAACACCTCAGCTCCGTTTGCTCGCAGTCGTTTAGGCACTGACTTCCGAGCCCCTCCACCTAGACTTGCACCAGTAACTCTTTCCAACACTCACAACATCGCTTGAGATATTGCGTCATCTCCCCCGATTTGGCCTTGAAATTTCGCTTCTCCAACCGGTGGTAATGGTACTTCATTCCCAGACCCGTGTCTAGACCCTACTGGTTCGGAACATAGTGATTTTGCCTCTGCCACGTCCACGCGTATTGTGACCACGTCCCCTAGTACTCATTTCTACTGTCGCGTTTTATCTGTTTTACAAGTTTTATGCATTAGCTTCTTTTCACTTCTTGTTTAAAGGGAAGTTTTATGCAGAAAGAGATTTAATAGTTGTTTTTTCATAGGAGTACACATATATCTAGGGGTTCATGTCTCTATAGTATGGTTTCCTAGTCCTACTATCTATAGTATCATATATCAGCACATACAAATCAATTTACGATCCAAGGAACTTACCTGGCGGACTTGGGCCGAGAACTCGGGTGCCATACTTCCAAAAGACCATTTCATAAAAAATTTCAAAAACCCATTTTTAGATCAAATGTTGAAAATGTTGTGGGCTTCAAAACCTAAGGCCTAGTGTTTGAAACTGGGCTCTGATACCAAATTGAAACACCCCAAACCTGGCCCACAAGCCTCGACAGGATCTGACATGTTCCTGTAGAAAAACTTAACTTAATCTTGTTTTATCTTCTTATAAAATGTGGCGATTTTAAAACAGGTTTGTACTTTCATCAAGTTGAAAACCAAGTTGCCATTCAAGTTTGTGTTTTATTAAAAATGTTCCTTTCATACTTTAAAAATTAGAAGATTTGCCAGATTTTAGAGTTCCTTATGTTGAAAAGAAAACCGTAAATTTGATTAAGCGATAAAACATTGAAGTTGCTTTGAGAAAATATTTAATTACTTATCTGTTGATTATCGTATGGAAATAAAATTTGAAAACACGAAATTAAACAGTTTAATAGTGGCCTTATTACAACAAAACAAAATAAAACCCGAAATAAATCCCGAAAGCATACTACAGAAAACGTAAGTAGTTCAACCGTAGGAAAAACTGAAATTTGCTGAGTATGGCCACCACCTAGTCTCTGCCGACCCGGTCCATTGCAATATGTATCACCTGCAAAATGTTAGCCCACGAAGGGTGAGTTAACAAACTCAATGTGCAACTACCAACACTAAAACCCAACTGATTATAGCCATTTCTACTTACATTTTGGGCAAAGCCCATCCTCAATCATAATCGGCCATAAGCCCATATCATAGCATATTAAATCACATATATATAAAAAAACGATGATGCAACCCGAACCCACCTAGATATCCAACCTCTACATACCACCTGTACCAGCTAGTCACACCAATGGTGATTACTAAATCGACCCTCCATCTGCTACACACCCTCGAAGGCAGTCGCTGCAGTCAACTGCTCATCGCCCTTAATAAGTGGCATAGCCGCCGGATAATGTGACAACGTCACCGAATCATAATATTGTGACTCATATGGTAAAACCACCGGAACACTTCCCCTTTTCATTATAACACTCATGCCCATGCAACATACAAATTATACATATATCATGCTATTTACTTTATCCCAAGCCCATATCAAAATTATACATTTTCATACCGATGATTTTAACCACTATAACAAGAGTTAGATGTAACATAACTGAATAAACTGTACCATTGAATGGTACCCTTAGCCATGATTATTCATAACCTCATTACCATTTACTTAATATTATTAATCTATTGGGTAAAAGTGTGGGGTTACACACCTGTAAACACAGAGAACAACACTCTCGATCTCACTGACGCTTTCACTTGCAGGGATCACAGCGATCTACTTGTCCTTTTCCGAGGCTAGCCCACAACCCGGTGGCCAGTCATGCACCGCAAAAATAGAACGTTTCTTGAATCTAGGGGTAGGAACTACCCCTTTCTCTCCTCCACTGGTACTCGCATCCATCGAACATCACTTAATCAGAAACCCGGTTAATCGATACGTAAAAATCTAAACGAATCACCTCTATAACTTAACTGAATACCCTTACCAAAATAGATTCGAATCCCGAAGACTCCTGCTTAACCTTCCAAGCTGTCGAAATCCCTATACAACCCAAGTTAGAATCGGCTTCATTGCAAAAACCAATAAAAATGGCCCTTGGCCGAATGTTAACTTCTTACCTTGAATAATCGAAATCTGAGAGATCCCTAATGCTCCCTTACGCTGGCTACAACGGAAAGAAACACAAGGTTATGGCCCTATTAAGATTCGGCCACCCCTAAGAACCAAAGCCGACCATTTGGTTTCGGCACACCAAATGAAAAGAGATGAAAACGATTACTAATGAAGAGAATACTTACCACCACCAAAACACGATTGAGGGGATTAGGAGAAGATGATCGACGGCCCTACCCTTAGAGATTATCAAACAAAACAGTCACTACACTCAAGGAGGTGAAATGAGTGTAGAGGGTTGCGGCTTATGGAGTTTCGGCTTTAGGAACAAACGAAAAGAAAAGAGAAAGAGAGAGTTATATGATTCGGCTATGACCCCCAAATGAAGATGGGTTATTCGGCCACCAAGAGAAGGTGATAGAGTGAAGGTTGAGAGAAAGCAAACGAAGAGTAGAAGGAAACTAGAGGAATTCGGCAAAACACCCAAAAAGGTACAATGGACGAATGACCAACTTCTGACACTTTTGACAGAAAACTTAGAGAAAAGAGAAAAGTTGCACTCAAAACCCGAAAACAGAGCCTACTTCACTAAGAATTTTCGGCACACACCCCTACTACAACCCAAAATCGAATATGCACCTCTTCTCTTCTCTCCTAATCCCACATTTTTCCCCTAATTCTTCTCTTCTCCTTTCATTCAAAAGAGTTTGAATGAGTCAACTCTTATCTTCCTTCTTCGCCGAAATTTCAAGTGCCTTGACCAAGTCAAATTCTCATCCAACTAAAATCTGATTGCCGTCCAACTCTTCACTCCCCTTGACACAAAAATAAAAGCCAAAACGCTGCCAGTGCTGCTCGAGCCCAGGTCCCTTCTCATTCCCTGAGGCGTCACTCTTCTGTGCTCCAAGTGGCGTCGCCTCCTTGCCAATTTAACACTGGAATTCTTGTGTCATAGTCCACACATAAACTTTCTTAAGGCCTAGCTCCCTTAGCTCTCCCCTAAAGGCTTAAAGTCAAACATTTTTCTAAGGCTTCTATCTACACCCCAAGGTTCTCGAAGCCCCCAAACACATACAGACAACACACCAAACACACTACTACATGAATTAAAATTAAAACGCATAACCCCTAATTCCTGGATATTAGAGAATGTGTTGCATTAACATCCAAAACAGATAGATCATAAGTAAACAAATTGGAATAGCTAAACATATCATGACCTAATTGTTTTACAAAAGGCAATCCATTAACACGACGCTTGTTATCATCCGAAGATATCAAAAATGCATCACCAATTTCAGTTGGCTTACCTTGATGCACAGAAAAGTAAAGATCTTGCTTACCTTGGTCGAGTAATACAAACCTTCTCTCCGTAGGCATGTAGTGTAGTCTAAGCTTCACGTTTGATTTGAACCTTTTCGGATGGGAAGTGAATTTCAAATACATCCACAGAATTTGTTTAAGGAGCGAATAAAAGTTGAAAACAAAATAAACAAATTTTGCAACCTTACTCAAAAACCTCGTATCAAAATGATAGAAAGGATTTGCACACAATCGGTTTTGCTTGAGTTTTCCACAAACTAGATGATATAAAATATATTCCTGGTTTAAAAACATGCGTTTGATTATTTAAAACAAAATGTGACACTGGTTTTGAAAAATCAAACTTGTTAAACCAATAGGAATTGTAAATATTCAAGATCAAGCAATCAAAACTCTTAACATATTTTAAAACTGATTTGCAAAATCTCAAAGATTCTATATTAGACAATGAACAAATCTCATAATACCCGCAATCAAACAAGTTGGGATTAAAATAAAATTCATTGTCATACCTTGCATCACAATGAATGTTATTAGACAAACTCGTCTTACCATCAATTAAAATATCACAATGAATCGAGGGATGGCAAATGACGGTGTTATCCACATTTTCACACTCATTAGAAAAATTTGAATGAATTAGAATCATTTCAAAACACTTACCTTCCTTACCTTCCGGAGTAGGCAGTTCAATTTCACTTTCAGCCTTACCTTTTCAAACAAACAAAAACGTCGCTTGTTGGGAAGGTATTGAAGTCGCAAATCTTCGTGCGATTTTTTGGGAACCTGAAAAATAGAAACAGAAGAAGAACAAAAGTCCAAAGAGTTAGCTGGAAAACCACTCTCTTTTTCTTGCTCATCTTATTCTCGCGTTTCTTTTTCCATCTCTTTTTCCACTTCTTTTTCTTTCTCAATTTTTCTTTCTTCATTTTCTTTTTCAAACTCTTTTTCTTCACTCTCAAATACTTTTTTGATTTCGTTACAACTTGTAAATGTTACAAAAGATTCGAAAAGAGAAGGGTTTGACTCAAAGAAAGAAGTCATTTTCTTGTAAAAATCATTTGCTATTCTTTGTGAAAGGTTCTTCGATCGTGACTTCTTTGAATCATACCTCGAGTAACTTATACTTTCCTGTTCGACGCCTTGAAGAGAAATGAACTCATAACTTTCTTCTCTTTGTCTTGACAGCCTCGTTGAGTAGGACTTTCAATAATAGTCACTTCTCGAATAGTCATCAGGAGCGGTTCTTCGAGAAGAATACCTCGTGGATGTTTTCTTGGAAGTTTCTGAACGGGTATATCGATCAAATTGCTCGTCATCTTGGAAGGAGTAAGAATCATAGTCAACTTCTTGTCTTGGAATTGATGGTGAAAAGGAATCACATCGGGACTTCTTCAAATATTATTCGACGGTATATCTCCATGAGGTTCTTGTTTTTGATTTTTAACTTGAAGAATCTCGTTCGTAAAGGGCTCCTTTTTCCACACGATCTAATCATTCGTGCAACTTGTCAAATTTGTAACTGCATTCCACTCAACAAATATTGATAATCAGATTCTGACAACGCTTCTTGTTTCATATTTATATTTTCTATAAAGAAAGATCGTTAAAATAACAAAATCGAAAAGTAAAACCTCACCACAAAAACTCACAAGTCACTCACAAAGAAGAATCACTCACACTCGTGTTTTTACTCGTATAAGGCTTTTTCTTTGATGAATTCACTCATGGCTTTTACCACTAAAATCCACCTTTCAAAATTCTGGAAGGTTGCCTTAGACTTACTAGCAACTTGTAGGTCAGCTTCAAGGGGTTATAGCAAAGGATAATTCGTTTTAGGTAAAAGTAGGCTAAAAGAAAAAAATGTTAGGGATGGTGGCATTGGGATTAAACGGATGGTACATAATGATGGTTAAAAATGCTTTTTGAAGGATCGGAGTGGGAAGATGAAAAATAATGGCTTCGGAAACTCAAAAATTGAGGAGAAGAATGGAGAAATTACTAAAGTCACAAAGCTTCACTTCTTATTTTTTATTTTTTTCTTATTTTTTTTCACCTCAATTGCATGAAAATAACACAATTACAACTATGAATTTTTTTTCAATTTTTTTTTGAAATTTACGTACCACCTACTTCGGATTTACGATATTTGTCAAAGCTCCTCATTTTCTAGCTCTGATACCAAATGATACGATCCTCCTCGGGGTTGAGTCGAGTCGTATTTGAGTTTCCCAACCGTCCATGTAGGAGTTTCGTTTGATTTGATGAAAAGGGAAAAATTGGATAGATTAAATAAAATGGCAGAGGTTTTAAAATAAAGAAAAAAGATGGTTGAATGGATAATTGGCTGAAACAAGAAAGAACCCTTAATGTAAAATTAAGGACCCGAATCTTATAGGTTTCAAGGGAATGGGTGAATTGAATAAAAACCTCGACCCACTATCTAGTAAGATAGGAACCTCGGCATAAAAGTTTGAATGCCACACCCGAATGGATGATAAGTTCGAAACAAAGTCAGATTGACGCCACTAGCTACTAGATAAGTCAATTTGAACCTTGAAGAATAAAGAGATTGGATAGCTCACAATCTAAAAATTTCATAAAACATCAAAAGTCCCCAATTACAAGCTAATACAAAGTATATATAGTGTTTACATGTGGTTAGCTGAAGAGTCATATGAATTCACCTTTATTATGCATTTAAATGGCTGAAATAAAATCTAATTAATAGGTAAAGACTCTTGAATTCCTCCAGCAACTTTATGACTCCTAATGAGCTGATTTCAATGAGTTTAAATGTTTGGTTTCATGCTTTCTTAGCAATGAATGGTCACCAAAGAACTTAATGAGAAGTTGTAACTCTTGTGTGATCTTTTAAGCCTCAAATGGTTATGGAAGATGAATAGGTTGCTGCCAAAATTAATGGAGATGTAATGCTTCCATCAATAATGATAACAACTCTCTTTAATGTTAAATAATGCTTTTTCATGTGTGTAACCGTTTTCACTTGAAAAGTCACATTAACTCTTTGTAACATCCCCTTGAGTGTAACGGTTTTCACTTGAAAAGTTTCCTACATTCAAACACTTTAAACAAACAATTTAATCACATTTAAACACTTATTAAACACTACTTTAACTTAAACACATTAAACACTTGACTTTATTAAATGAACTAAAAGTTAAGACTTCAATTAATGCAGCAACTAGTTAATTAAATAAACTAACACTTAAACATCATTTATTCCAACAACTAGCTTAATTAAAACATCATTTATTCCAACAACTAGCTTAATTAAATAAACTAACACTTAAACATCATTTATTCCAGCAACTAGTTTAATTAAATAAAGCATCATTAACTGAACTTAACTTATGCATCAATAAATTAACCTAGTAACTAGATTAATTAAAGAAACAACTATTAAATTAAATTCATTAAAAGAACTCAATTAATTAAACTAAGCTGAGTTGAATTAATGACCAGCAACCATTTGTTGAATTAAGATGCTTAAATGCAAGTGTTTAAAATGCAAACTAAATGCAAAGTTGAAAATTAAAGAAAGAGTTCAATTTAGTTGGGTCGATTCAAAGAGCTGGAATCAGCTTCATTTTGCACTTTGGCCTCTCAAACTTAGGCCACTCTCGATAGTATCGGATGGATTCGAACCATGATACGACTAGGATCACATCACCATATGTAAGAGTGTCTGAGTAATGATAGTGTGATTGGCTCCTGACATATAAAATTGTGTTTTATGTAGTATATGGATTTTGATCCAGACTGAACTGCAACCAATGATGATGGGAGTAATGCACCGGCTCCCGTTCAAGGGGCCGCGCCAGTAAATAGTAGACCCGAAACCTCGGGGCAAGCGAAAGAGGCCCGATAAGCCTTCTTTTGCATGATAAGTAACTGGTATACTGAGTATACCCGAGCAAATCCTAATGCTCAACCCCCTCCACTCCGCCTGTTCTTCAGCCTACCACTGTAGCTCCTCAAGTAGTAGAAGTAGCAAGAAGAGAAAAACCTCCGATTAATAGGATTCAGAAACAAGGAGCAGAGGAATTCCGGGCTAGTAAAGACGACGATCATGAAAAGGCAGAATTTTGGCTTGAAAACACCATTATAGTATTCGATGAATTATCGTGTACACCTGAAGAGTGCATGAAGTTTGTAGTTTCCTTTCTGAGAGATTCTGCTTACCAATGGTGGAATACCCTTATGTCGGTTGTACCAAGGGAAAGGATTACATGGGAATTCTTCCAAGAAGAATTCAAGAAGAAGTATATCAGCCAAAGATTTATTGATCAAAAAAGAAGGGAGTTCTTAGAGTTGAAGCAAGGCAAGATGTCAGTAACTGAGTATGAGCGTGAGTTTGTAAGACTCAGTAAATACGCTCGAGAGTGTATATCCATTGAAGCCATCATGTGCAAGAGATTTGAGGACGAATTAAACGAAGATATTAAGTTGTATGTTATTGTCCTAGAATTGAAAGAGTTTGTTGTGTTAGTGGATTAGATTGGTAAAGTCGAAGAATTAGTAAAAGAGAAACGAAGGATTGAGATGGAGTCTCGTGACTCGAGAAAGAGACAGTGGACTAAGTCCTTCCAATTCTTATCCAAGAAGTCAAGGAATTTCCCCACCCGATCGGCTACTTCAACTGGGTTTTTAAAAAGAGGCAAGAGTAGACAGTATTCGGCGAATAAGGCTCAAACTACTTCAGTTGTGAGTGTTGGGAACATTCGATCTAATAGATCGGAATGCCCACAATGTGGAAGACGTCACCCTGGAGAATATAGGGCACATGAAAATGCTTATTTTAGATGCGGTTCCCAAGATGATTTCATAAGAGAATGTCCTGAGATGAAGAAAGAAGAGAAAGCTCAGAGTGCGAGGTTCGAGAGCTTTGTTAGAGGAAGACCTCAGACGAATCTCGGAAGTGGAGCGAGTAGTAAAGGTAACCCCAGAGAGCAGGCTGCGAGACCAGAGGGTAGGGCGCCTGCAAGGACATATGCTATTCACGCTTGTGAAGAGGCATCTTCTCTTGATTTTATTACAGGTACCTTTTCTCTTCATGATACTAAAGTTATTGCTTTAAATGACCCTGGATCTACCCACTCATACATTTGCATGAAATTAGTATCTAGTATGAATATGCCCATAGAGTCCATAGAGTTTGTGATTAAGGTGTCTAATCCATTAGGCAAAAGCGTGTTAATGGATAAAGTATGCATAGGTTTTCTATTGAAGATTAGAGGTCATTACTTTAAGGCCAACCTCATGCTATTACCATTTGATGAATTTGATATTATACTTGGCATGGACTGGTTAACCACTTATGATGTGATAGTAAACTGTGGAAAGAAATATATTGAGTTGAGATGTGAAAATAGGGATACCCTTCATGTTAATTCAAATGATCAAGATAGGTCGCCGGTAATGATCTCTCATGTAACGACTCAAAGATATGTAAGAAAAAGATATGAGGCGTATCTTGCTTTTGTGATGAATGCCAAAGAAACTGGGTTAAAGATTGAGTCGGTGCCTATAGTATGTGAGTACCTTAATGTCTTTCTGGAAGAGTTTCCAAGGCTACCTCCGGTCAGAGAAATTGAATTTGGGATTGAGTTGGCTCTGGGTATCGCCCCATATTTCTATTGCTCCATATAGAATGGCTCCAACTGAGCTAAAAGCACAGTTGCAAGAACTAACGGATAAAGGTTTTGCTAGGCCGAGTTTCTCTCTATGAGGTGCTCTTGTTTTATTCGTGAAGAAGAAAGATGGTTCCATGAGACTATGTATAGATTATCGGTAAGTCAACAAAATAATTGTGAATAATAAGTATCTGTTTGAGGATCGACAATCTATTCGATCAATTGAAGGGAGCCACTGTAATTTCTAAGATAGATTTGAGGTCAAGGTACTATCAGCTATGAGTCAAGGACTCGGATGTGCCGAAAACCGCATTTAGGACTAGGTATGGCCACTATGAATTTTTGGTCATGCCTTTTGGTCTAACAAATGCTCCTACGGTGTTTATGGATTTAATGAATCGCATCTTTCGGCCATACCTAGACAAGTTTGTTGTTGTTTTCATTTACGATATACTGATATATTCCCGGAATGAGAGGGAGCATGCTGACACTTAAGGACAGTTCTGCAGATTTTGCGGGATAATCAATTGTACGCCAAGTTTAGCAAGAGCGAGTTTTGCCTTAAAGAGGTTGGATTCCTGGGGCATATTGTCTCGGGAGATGGAGTCCGAGTTGATCCAAGTAAGATCTCAGCTATTATGGATTGGAAACCACCGAAAAATGTATCTGAAGTTAGAAGTTTTCTAGGCCTAGCTGGATACTACAAGCGATTTGTCAATGGGTTTTCTATGATGTGACCTACTGACAAAATTGTTACAAAAAAATGTAAAGTTTGACTAGATGGAAAAATGCCAACAAAGTTTTGAGAAATTGAAGGTAATGTTGACAGAGGCTCCAATTCTAGTGCAACCTGAGTCGGGGAAGGAATTCATGATTTTCAGTGACGCCTCTTTAAACGGATTAGGCTGTGTACTTATGCAAGAAGGCAAAGTGATAGCCTATGCCTCTAGACAGTTGAAGCCACATGAGAAGAATTACCCGACGCATGATTTAGAGTTGGCTGCCATTATTTTCATATTAAAGATTTGGAGACACCATATGTATGGTGAGAGATGTCAGATTTTTACCGATCACAAACGTTTAAAGTATTTGATGACTCAAAAGGAATTGAATTTAAGGTAGCATAGATGGCTAGAGTTGATAAAGGATTATGAGTTGGTAATTGACTACCATCCAGGAAAGGCAAACGTAGTCGCCGATGCTTTGAGCCGAAAATCATTGTTTGCACTAAGAGCCCTGAGTACTCAGATGACTTTGTTAACTGATGGCTCCATTTTAGCTAAATTGATGGCTAAGCCAACGTTTCTTCAAGAGATTTTTGAAATTTAGAAGGATGATATCAGTTTACAAACCAAGAGAGTTACGTGTGAGTCGAACGTTGAGTCAGACTTTCGAGTAAATCTGGATGGATGTCTGACATTTCGAGACAGGGTCTGTGTACCCAGAAATGACGAGCTTATTCGTAAAATATTGTATGAAGCGCATAGTGGATGTTTGAATGTACACCCAGGTAGTACGAAGATGTACAATGATTTGAGGGAATGGTAATGGTGGCATGGTATGAAGAAAGATATTTCTGAGTTTGTATTGAGATGCCTGATTTGTCATCAAGTGAAAGCTGAACATCAAGTACCTTCAGGTTTACTTCAGCCTATAATGGTTCCTAAGTGGAAATAGGACCGAACTACCATGGACTTCATGACGGGCTTAAAGTTGACTCCAAAGAATAAAGATGCAATATAGGTAGTGGTTGGTAGACTCACAAAGTCAGCCTACTTCATACCAGTGCGAGTCAATTATTCGCTTGATAAATTGGCAGACTTGTACGTGTTAGAGATAGTAAGACTTTATGGAGTACCATTATCGATCATTTCGGATAAAGATTCGAGATTCACGTCACGATTTTGGAAAAAGTTGCAAGAGGCCTTAGGCACGAAATTGAGTTCTAGTACAGCCTTTCATCCACAGACAGACGGCCGGTCGGAAAGAGTAATTTAGATACTTGAGGACATGCTTTGATGTTGTGTTTTAGAATTCCAAGAGAGTTGGGAAAAATATTTACCATTGGTGGAATCCGCCTACAACAACAGTTTTCAGTCAAGTTTGAAGATGGCGCCTTATGAGGCATTGTATGGGCATAAGTGTCGAACGCCTTTGTATTGGTCAGAACTTAGAGAGAATCAGATACACAGGGTCGACTTGGTTAAGGAAACCAAAGAGAAGGTGAAAGTGATACGTGACTATTTGAAAGTCGCCTCAGATAGACAAAAGTCCTATTTGGATTTGAAAAGGAAAGAGACTGAATTTAAAGTTGGTGATAAAGTGTTCTTGAAAGTATCACCTTGGAAGAAAGTCCTTATATTCGGCCGGAATGGCAAATTGAGTCCGCGTTTTTATCGGACATTATGAAGTTATCGAGAGGATATGATCGGTAGCTTATTGGTTGGCCTTGCCTCCTGAGTTGGAAAAGATTCATGACGTCTTTCACGTACCCATGTTACGCCGGTACCATTTAGACCCTTCACACGTCATAGTGCCTACAGAGGTAGAGATACAACCGGATTTGACTTATGGTGAAGAACCGGTTAGAATTTTAACGCGAGAGGTTAAGCAGTTAAGAAACAAAAGCATAGCCCTAGTGAAAGTTCTATGGCAAAGACACGGGATAGAAGAGGCTACATGGGAGCCCGAGGAAACGATGAGAACCCAATATCCCAATCTTTTCACTGGTAAGATTTTCGGGGACGAAAATCCCTAAGGGGGGAGAATTGTAACAATCCAATTTAGGGGCTAGTTGGAACAGTGATCTCGGGATCGCTAAATCTGAGATTTGAGAAATTTCTTTTATGATGAATTAGTATATGATTGTAGGTACATGAGAATTTTTGGCATTTTAAATTCTAGCGATTTCATGTTTAATCCCAAAAAAAGACTAAATCGCATAAAGTGTAAAAGTTCCATTTTTCTTCTAAAGGTGCCAAATAGCCATAAATTTTAAATTGAGGTCTTTAAAAGGCAATTTAGCCCTTGTAATGTGCTTGGCCGGCCATAGACTTAATGGGAGACAAAGATGGACAAATTTGGTCAAAGTTGGTAACAAAAATTTGACTAGTTTAACATTAGAATAAAGAAAGAGAAAATATCATCTTTCTTGTTCATCTCTCCCACCGAAATTGCATTCAAGAATAGGGGTTTTGAAGACTTAAATTTTCAGCAAACTTTCCTCTATTGTTGTAAGTGATTTTGATAATTTTTCTTAGTAATAATTGTACTTTTGAGACCCTTAAAGCTTAAGCTTTCAAATGAGGGGACTGTTGTTCAATATTGTGTAAGGTTTAGAGTTTTGCCATGAGAGCTATCATTGTTATTTGCTGCATTTTTATGGAAGAAATTGAGTCTTAGGTGTTAGATGAACAACTTTTGTGAAAGGTGTTGTCTTGGAAACACCTAATAGGACCTTGATGAAAAGGTTACAAATTTGTAGTAAATATGTGAAATGTTGAGTTTTGATGATAGCTATAAGACTATCAAATGCTTACCTAGGCTTGTTGAAGGTAGAAATGTGATTAGAATTAATTTCCGAGCCTAAGGGCAAAATGGTAATTTTGCCAAAATCTAGGGGCAAAATAGTAATTTTTGCCAAAGCATGATTATGAAATGCTTTTATTGACATGATGATTAAAATGAGCTAAATTGTTATTATAGATCAAGAAATACGAAGCCCGGATCGAAACTGAGGAAAAATAAAATCGAGGACTAAATTTGCATAACTACATACATTTTGGATACTGAGGTAAGTTTGTATGAATTAACGTTTTACGTGTATTCTCATTCAATTACTTATTATGTTGTATAATGTATATTATTTCTATGAAGTAAAATTATTGATATTATGATGAGAAAAGTAAATGAGAATATGTATGAGAAAGTCCCGGTTAAAGTCTCGGAATAATGAGGATACTATTATCACAACATGTGATAAGGAAAGTCCATGTAAGACCATGTCAAAACATGGCATCGACATAAGGCAAGGATATCATGTAAGTCCATGACAAGTCATGGCATTAAAAAGTTATTATAAGGCAAAGGTCCCATGTAAGTCCAAGCCAAGGCTTGGCATTGGTGACTTCATAAGACAAAGATGTCATGTAAGTCCATGTCAAGACATGGCATTGATAAGATTCATAAGGAAAGGATACCATGTAAGCTCATGTCAAGACATGGCAATGGTAAGTTTCTAAAGGAAACACATAAGGAAGGTCTCGTGTAAGACCATGTCTGGGACATGGCATCGACACCGAGCTAAGGGATCCTATGTAAGACCATATCTGGGATATAGCATTGGCATCATGAGGCAATCCCATGTAAGACCATGTCTGGGACATGGCATTGGCATCGAGATACATGTTTGATGAGATTGAGTAACCTCAAATATTTTGGGAAATTCAACGGGTAAAAGAACTAAATATGAAAGAACCAACAAGAAAGTCAAGTAAGTAAAGATAGTACTAAGTTAAGTTATACAAGGTTAATATAAAGCATTTTTCATGTTAAGAAAGATGAAAGTTGAATTTGCTTTTGCATCAGCAAAGTGTGCTAATCTATGTCATCAAGTGACACAGGTGCCATGATCATAATGCAAGTATTAAATTATTATGTATCATGTGAGGAGTAAGTAAGCCATGGACTTGAACTTTATGTTGTTCTCAACTTGAAATGGATGAGTTATAATAAGTTAATATATTGCTATTTGAGTTTCATGCAAACTTACTAAGCTTTATGCTTATCCCCTTTTATTGCTCTTCTTCCTTGTAGAATTGCAATGATAACTCGAGGAACGTGGACGTCGGAGTTTGGAGATCACACTATCGATATCACTTTGGTATAACAATTTAGACTTATTTTGAGTATGGCATGTATAGGACTCGGGTATTTTGTTAAGTTGTAATTGTTAGTCAAAGTGTTGGCTGTGTAAGTTATTTAAAGTCATTTTGTAAAAGGCCTTATGAGTTAAGCAAACACTTGGCCAATTCTATTGCTTAATGAAGATGAATTTCATGAAATATATGCTTTTGGGTATGTTTTGATTCTTTGAGCTCCTAGAGGTACCAATGGGTCATCTTTTATGTTGGAATAAGTACTTAGATGTACCTTTGGGATAGGAGTTGTATTGTTTTGAATGGAAGTACGTATGTGTGCATCGTAGGGTGGCTTAGGGCTTGGTAAATAGCCTACTAATCCTCTACATGGGTCAACATACGGTTGTATGCCTAGACCGTGTGGGAGGCACGGCTGGCACCTGGGCGTGTGCCCAGGCCGTGTGAAGTCTGCACCTTGCACATGGATTTAAATCGAACACGGCTAAAGCACACGGTCGTGTGCATAGACCGTGTGAATAAGTCAGAATGCCAAGGTTTGGCACACGGCCTAGTGCCACGGGCGTTTCAAGGCCGTGTGATATTAGTCAGAATCGACCACGGTTGGAAGACACGGGCTTGTCTTAGGGGCACACGGGCGTGTCCCTAGACTAACACGGGCCTGTGACCCCTGTTTTATTGAAAAGTTTCCCGAGTTCATAAAAGTTCTCGGAATAGTTCCCAAACCTTTATGAGGTATGTTTAGGGCCTCTTAGGCTGAGTATTTACAGGTGATGGGTTTAAATGAAATTTTATAACCCTACTCGAGGCGTGTAAGTAGAGTTTGTTAAGTGACGCCTCAAACCCGGTTCAGGATTGAATGCGGGTATGGGGTGCTACAATAAATGCATGAAATGATGGGTTTTATGAATTGTTATAAGAGGAATAAATGTTCACTTAGGCTTTTTTAATAAGAAAATGTGATGAAAAATGATTTACGAGCCTAAGGGCAAAATCGTAATTTTGCCAAAATATAAGGGCAAAATGGTCATTTTGCTTAAGTAGAAATTTTGACGTATCATGAGTTATAAAGTGATTGAATGATTAAATTTTATTATTATAGATGAAGAAGAGCATGGAAACAACCTTGACCGAGGAAAAGACAAGGTTACGGACTAAGTCGTCGATTGATATATTTTGCACCGAGGTAAGTTTATGTATAAACGATACATCTTTAATACATATGTAGTTACTTATTGATGCATTGTATGAATGAGATCAATTATTAGTGAGATTGATTGAAATTGATAGATAGTGAGTAATTCTTGTATGAACCTCGGAATACAAATGTAAGTGCGGAAAAAAAAATCTGTAATTATTATTTGGTGGGCTGTGTGCGACACCACCTTATTTCTTATTCACGATGGGCTATGTGCGATACCATCGTTTATATTATCATTTGGTGGGCTATGTGCGAAACCACTGTAATTATTCTTATTGGTGGGCTATGTGCAAAACCACCATAATTATTCTTATTGGTGGGCTATGTGCGATACCACCATATTATTGACTATCGGTGGGCTGTGTGCGAAACCATCGAGTGCTTAGTATCATTCCGAAGGGTTCATCGAGAAATTGTCTAAGTAAATATATTTCATGTGGCTTTGTGGTGATGAGTGCAGGGAATATGTGCAAGTAAATGTGAACAATATATATGTATATGGTTGGAATGTGGTAAGAAATGAAATGAGTAAGCATGATTATGAAAATGTGAATTGTTCTTACTATATATATATATATAATGTTTGTGGTTGCTTTGCATATGGTATGATGTTTATTGTTTACATGTAAACTTACTAAGCTTATAGCTTACTCCCTTTCTTTTCCCTTGTTTTATAGTGTCAAAGAGCCAGCCCGGGATACAAAGCTAATCGGAAGATTCACCCACACTATCAGTTCATCTCGGTATATTTAAACTTAGCATTTTGGGTATGGCATGTATAGGGGCTAGACTTAGTTAAGCATCTTGTTGTTTTGGCCAAGTGTGTTGGCTCTCTTTTAAAAATGAACTTTTTGTTAATAGCCATAGTTGATGGCTCATTAGTATTAATATATGAAAAGATGAGGTTATTCATGTATGTGTATGATGCATGATTAGGTTGTTTGTTTAATGGTTGAATGTGATTTGTGTTGTATGAGTTAGGGTGATAAAAAGAGCTTGGCAAATAGCCTTGTTCTTGTCCACACGGGTAGACACACGGGCGTGTGTCTAGGCGGTGTGTGACACACGGTCAGTCTCATGGGTGTGTGACTGGGTCATGTGTCCCTTATGAGGTTGCTGACGTCACAAACAGAATACCCAGGTTTTCACACACGGGTGAGGACACGGGCATGTCTAGGTTGTGTGAAGGACACAGGCCAAAGACACGGGCGTGTGCACGGCCGTGTGAAAACCCCTGTAGGTTTGAAAGAAAAAATAAATTTCACATGGGTTAGGGACATGGGCGTGTATGACCACACGGCCTGCCCACACGGGCGTGTCCCATTTCATACGAGCGTGTGGCCTTGTTTAGGTAAAAATTTTCGAAGTATATAAAAGTTCCCGGTTTAATTTCGAGACCCTCTGTTTGCATGTTTAAGGCCTCGTAGGCCCATAATAAGGATGGCATGAATGTGAATGGGAAGTTTTAAGTTGGAATGAAATTTTATAGTCCAAAGTTGTATGTTCAAGCAAGTTTAGTCATGTAATGCCTCGTACCCGGTCCTGACGTTGAATACGGGTAAGGGGTGTTACATTCATACTTATCTTCCATTGCCAAATTTCGTATACATTTCATATGTACCTGAATGGATACATATTCACATATTCAATCACATCTCAGAATACCCGTTGAACCATTCGAAATCAATAAGGATACTCGGATAACTCGGAAAGCTCGTACAATGCCAACATCCCAGACGTGGTCTTACATGTAATTAAATATCGATGCCTCTGTCCCAGACAGGATCTTACACGAAATCATATACGATGCCGATGTCTCAGACATGGTCTTACACGTATATCTCAAATTGATGCCAACGTCCCAGACGTGGTCTTACACGAGAACACATATTAGAATCCTATGTCATGACATATGTATCCTAACTATTCCTAAGGTTCGTACGGGACTTTTCGGACGTCGTCACATTATCGGCACTTTCCCAAATTCCACATATTCAGCTCAAATAGCCATATATCACAATTCATTTATATATAAGTAATAATAATTTAATTCAAACACATTTATTTGTATATCGACTTACCTTGTACGGGAAAGAACAGAAACGAACGACTATTCAACTACTTTCGATTTTCCCTGATCTAATTTTGTTTTCTTTGGTTCTTGATCTATACACATTCAAATTTAACTCTTTTATTCACCAAATCATTAAATTCAATCCATATACACATATTTAGGGCATTTTACAAATTAACCTTCACATTTTCACATTTTGACATTTAAATCCCTATTTCATAAAATCACAAAACACACATAATTTCACATTTTTCATGCTTAGCCGAATTTTCATGAAGTTCATTTAAGCCCATATATTTCATTTATTTCACACTTTAGTCCTTTAATTTCTCATTTTCACAAATTAGCCCATAATAGTAAATTTTATAAAAAATCCCAATACAAAACATATTTATCCAACATCAAACTTTCATATTTCACCATTTATCAACACAAAGCTCACAACATCAATAATGGCATAACTCAAAATCATCATCAATTTCATGGATTAAAGCATGGGCTTAAGAGAACACGAAGCAACGATTACAAAAACATAGAAATTACAAAAAACCGAACAAAATTCATACCTTAATCAAGACTTGGAAGTGCCTAATCCTAAGCTTAGTCTTTTTCTTTTCTTTTCTTGCTATTTTTGGCCAAAAAGATGATAAATTGGCCACTATATTGTTTTGTTTTATTATAAATCATATTAATACATGAATTACCATATTAGCCTTTTTAATTTCATTTAAAACCCACTAACCTTAGGTTTTTATTTCTATCCAATATTCAAATGGTTTAATTACAAGATAAGAACCTCACATTTAAAGAGACACATCAATTCGACATTTAATCAAATAGAAGGCCACTTTTACATTTTTGCGATTTAGTCCATTTTGCAAATTAAGCACACAAACGATAAAATTTTCATACGAAACTTTCACACATAAAAATCACATGCTATAAACACGGAAAATAATATTAAAATATTTTTTTGACTCGAATTTGTGGTCTGAAAACTACTATTCCGACTAGGGTTTAAACCAGACTGTTACATAAATACCACTAAAAACTTTAACTATCCAACAAAGGGTAAAACTCACAATCTTTAACAATATTAAAAATTATAACATAGGTCAACTAGCTCAAACTATCGGGATTCTAAAAACATAAAAATTATAATAAAAAAAAGACTAAATTAGACTAACCAAATCAAGCTTCAAACTTTTAAACCCTTGTAGTTTCGTCTTCTTATTCTCTTCTTTTGATTTCTAAATATTAAGAATTGAAAAGAGAATGAATGTTTCTCTGTCAATCCACTAATGTTTTCATGCTTTATTAAATTAATTTACTTTTCATTTTATAATTTATTTTATCACAAAATTTAACCATATAAAGCCATACTACTGTCCACTATCATTTAACATTGGTTTAATTGCCTTATAAGTCCCTTAGCTATGTTCTACCTTATAATTTCTTAACAATTCACATTTTATCACTTATGCGATTTAGTCCATGTATGCTAATTAAGTCCTAATTAAATCAAATTACCCGACCCTAATTCAATTCACTTCAATTATAGTTCCATAAATATTGCATAAAAATATTTACAAGAATGGTTTACGAAATCGGGGTTTCGAAACCACACTTTTCGACACCACTGACTTCTGGATTGTTACACCTTGCTCAATTACAACTCTATGGTACACTCATCAACTTCCTCAAGAGTCTCCTTCATATCACCCATGGAGACCTTAAGTTTGGCCACCCTCCCATCTAAAGTTGATAGCATATCCCTCGATCAGCTAGCTTTCTTGCCCCCCACGAGTCTCCATTGGCTCAACCTGTTCGTCTACTCCTTTCGACATCTCAACTAACACTTTTGAACACTAACTCGAACACCAACTGTTACGAGGCTAGAAGTTTCGTCTTGCAATCCGTGCGGCCTTAAGTGATTTCTTGGGTTCAAATCCGCTTAAGTCGATCTAACTCTTGCAAAGTGAGAATTCTCAATAGAAATTCTCTTCAAACACTGAAAATAAAGCGGGAGCAACTCGAAATGAAAGAGCAACGATAGAACTGAAAAGCCATAAGGAAACAATGCACACCAAGTGTTTGAGTAAATGCTCTTAATATATATTCTTTAATTCTCGCAAAGTGAGAATTCTCAATAGAAATTCTCTTCAAGCACCGAAAATAAAGCGAAAGCAACTCGAAATGAAATAGTAACGAGAGAACTGAAAAGCCACAAGGAAGTAATGCACACTAGGTGTTTGAGTAAATGTTCTCAATATATATATTCTTTAATTCTCACAAAGTGAGAATTCTCAATAGAAATTCTCTTCAAGCACCGAAAATAAAGCGGAAGCAACTCGAAATGAAAGAGCAACGAGAGAACTGAAAAGTCACAAGGAAGCAATGCACACCAAGTGTTTGAGTAAATACTCTCAATATATATTCTTTAACTCAAGAATAAAATATAATGGGATGATTACAAATGAAAAGGGAGACCTCTATTTATATTTGAGCTCCACTAAATCCAACGGTACAAATTGAATTATATCAATGACTGAGACTAGGTCTATCTACAAAATGAGAGTCCTAAAGAGTTTAAACTCTATTCATCTTTATCCCTTATGATTTACATTAATTACCCTAATAACTCTAGTGTTTTATTGGAGTGTTTTACTGAGATGAATTTCTCTATGATTTCACAAGTCGGATAAATTCAAGCGGATTAAATAAGCCATATTTAATAAATAAACTTCCATGGAACATTTTGTGCACAATAGATATAAGTTTTGATCCGCAAGCAGTGATACATGCACCAATTTAGTTTGATAAAGCATGGCAGAAGAAATAATATTATCATAAAATAAATTCATCCTTTAAAAAAAAGTTCTTCTAAAGAAGAATGCAGGGCAAGATTCGAACCCGACACATTACTCCGTCAAGTTAAACGCAAGAAACATTGGGTACAGCAGAGCATTCTGAGTGAGTAGCATATTTAGAATTAGTTTCAAACAAGAGTATCCCTCGACTCTTGAAGGTCATCCTGTAGCTATTGCTATTTAAAAATCACAGCAAAGCACAGCCATAACCTCCTTTCTAACGCACAATTCCCTTCAGGTTTCAATTTCAAACTGAAGAAAAGCAGGTTGAATTTCTTCTTCCGTTTTTGAATTTTGTGTTCCAGCTTTAATTACTCATTCAATTTCTTATTTTTGTTTTACAGAAATTTATTCAATCATCTTATGAATTGATCTTTTTCCGACTATTGATTTGACATGTAATGCAAATATAATGTAATTATTTCAGAACCCCTTTTCTTCGCAGTCGCTTTAGCCTTCTTAGACATGGTTTCAACTTTGAAGTGAAAGCTTTCTCCACTTGTTTCTGATTAATTGTTGCTTTCTAAAACAGCTTGCTTTCATGGTATCAAAAATAATCCAGCTGAATTTATTACAGTTGTTAAGGTGGTGTATTTGATATGTCTGATTCAAAAACAAGCCAAGGTGGCGGTGCTGGAAAGACCCAGACTCGAAATCTTCCATCGTGGATGAGTTCAAGAGAGAATGAAAGTAAATCCCATGGAAACAAGTCCAATGATGCTAAAGGACATGATAAGGGGCATGCTTCTAGTTCTAACAACACCAACTTTTCCAAACTTTTGGTACTGAATTGTAATGATGTGGATTGATGTTCTTATTTTCTATGATCAAGCTAATGGATTTGTATTTGATTTGTTTCTTTCTGTGCAGGAAGGGGTGGTCTTTGCATTGTCAGGATTTGTTAATCCGGAACGTAGTACATTGCGTTCCCAGGCTTTGGCAATGGGAGCTGAATATCAGCCTGACTGGAATTCAAATTGCACGCTTTTGGTATGTGCTTTTCAAAATACCCCGAAGTTTCGACAAGTTGAAGCTGATTGTGGAACAATTATATCAAAGGTAATATAAACTGCTGAGCTATACTCATTTACCACGTCCAGTGTATCATCTATGACTAAGTTGATATGGTCTCTGATTTCTAGTTGAGCTATTCAATCTTCTATTTAGTTGAAATCTTTAATTCCAACAATAGGAGGATCTGACGTTGATAGCCTCCAATCTTTGGTTTAAACTATCCAATCTTCTATTTATCTGAGATCTTAAATTCCTACATTCGGAGAATCTGAGGTTGATAGTCCCCAATTTTTTGTTGAGGTATCTAATCTACTATTCAGCTGAAATATTAAATTCTGACTGTAAGTATTTCTGATGTTTTGAATGGTGCCTGGTTATTCCTATTTCCTCTTAAGCTACTATTTATTATGTGGATGATAGAATTTGTGTGTGGTGTGATATGGGAACAGGATTTTTTTTCAATGCTGAAAGCAATTGCAAGGGATTTGTTAGCAGAGGAGTTTCCATGGTTGTTTTTCGTATTAGAATTGTAATGAAGGAGAGCACATTTTGTGTTTATAATATATGAGATTCACAACAAGCTATTTTCTCTTTTTGTTTAAACTTTTACCTGTTAGTCTGATGGTATCTACTTTGCCTCGCCTTAGGAATGGATATTAGAATGTTATGCACAGAAAAAGCTTGTCGATATTGATCCTTACCTCATGCATGCTGGGAAACCTTGGCGAAGAAGTAGCATTTCTCATGAAACTAGTGAAGGTAATGCTGTGATAGTACCTTTTTTTTTTTCTCTTGCCTTTTGAGTAAAGACTAGTTATTAAATTATTATACATTAGAGCCTTCGTTGACTAAAGACTATTTATTCTCATGAAACTGTGTTAGTACCTTTTTTAACCTTGTTCCTTGTCATAACTACCCAAGGCAAGGTTTTCGAGCTTGTTTTCTGTCACTTATTTGAATCATTAGTTGCTTATTATTGAACATACATGTAAAAAGCTTTAGCAGGTGAGTTTTAAGATACCTTTTGTGAAAATTGAGCTTTGCAAAAGAATGTAAGGACATTTACAAGTTAAAATTGAGCTTGGTACAAATGGAAACTTTGTTAATCCAATGGTTAAGATTCATAACTACTTTCCTACTTTGTAGCTTAACCATTAGATTAATAAATTATTCATCCTCACTCCTTTTCATCCATGGTAACAAGCAGGGCCTTCTTTCTTTGCTTAAGGAGGGACTCGTTTGGAACTGATTGAGTTGTCCGATTGAAGTATAGAACTGTTGGCCCCTACTCTTTTAGATCTTCCATCAGGGAGTTAGGCTACGGAAGTGAGACAAAATTTCACTAATTGTGTGCGAATTGAGAGATCGAGAAGAATGACTCTACGAGCCGTACATGGCTTCTTGATAACTATGAAAATTTTGCAACTGTGATTAATCATTCCAGTGGCTGGAATAAGTCAGATTGCATTCAATTTCTAACCAAAAAATGTTTGTGCATCGTTGGAGACTAATGCAATGTGTTCATCTAATGTAATTATATTTGTGTCTTCCCTGCACACCATGCTTTTCTTTAATGTTATCTGTATTTCTATATTTTGGCATATATAAGAAGCCTATGTTCTTAATTTAGGGGTGCTTGCAGAAAAACAAGGATCGTCATTAACAAAATCTTACAAGAAGGTTGAAGAAACACAATCAAAGACAACTTCCGGTCCCTCCAAGGTATCATTTTCTTGTTATAAAGATAGAATTTGATTTGCACTTTCGTTTTTATTCTGTTAGTTGTCTTTCTATATCTAGTATTTACCTAGTTTAAGATTGACATCCCCTTTTCTTCTATGTAACATTTTGTACATGATCTTATGCTGATTCATAGAGCTGATTTGTAGGGATCATAGAATTGATTTGTAGGGACTTGTTTTTCTGATTTCTTTCCTTTTTCTATCCTCTGTAACATGTATAAATTCTTCACTTCTGAGATGAATAGCACACAACAATATTCTTTTCTCTACAATTCTGCCTGTTTACAAATTCCATTATCCCTGAGTTTAAAATATGACTATATATTTCCTACATTTATCAGTGATTATATATTTTTCAGAATAAAGCATCTCAGCTTGCTCAGGACAGATTTTCTCCTCCAAAAGTGAAGAAGTGGGTAATGGATGATTTTAATGAAACTATTTCATGGCTGGAGAGTCAAGAGGAAAAGGCAAATGCCATTTATTGATTCCATTTTCAGCTGATATGTTTGATCTATCCTCTCCTATCTTGTTCGTGTAGGCTTCCAATATCTATTGTGCTAGCCTGATTTCTATCTTGTCTTTTAACAGCCAGAACCGCAGGAGATAAAGCAAGTAGCTGGAGAAGGGATCTTAACTTGTTTGCAAGATGCCATAGATTGTCTTGCGCAAAAGCAGGTTTGCTGTGCTCAGGAAGCTGCATTTATTCTCCTGAAAGAAGGGATCTTAATTCGCTACTGTTTTATTTGACTGCATGCTATGAGCCTCAACTTTGCCACATTTCTTATCTTTGATGATTTAAGCATATTAAAGAAGTGTTTTAGAACATCCAGAGATTAGCACAGGTGGTTGGTGTAACTACCTTTAAGAGGTAGTGTTTAGTAGGTTTAGGGTTCAAATCCCTGACATCTGCAATCTATTCCCATATTTTCCTAGGTTGTGGTCTCCATTGTACCAAAAGCGGGGAAACTACAAGAGTCGTTATGCTCTCTTATATCATTTACATTCTCTTTGCAGCTCGCTATTCTACAGATGGAGTCTTTGAAAATTTTCCCTCTTATTTTCAGTTATTGACGAGTTGTTTCTTCATGATTTTCTTACACTTTCAGCAGTGTTGAAGTTTTTTGATATAATGCTCAAACCACCCATAACCCCCAAAAAAAAAAAAAAAAAAAAAAAAAAACCCTAAACTGGAGGTTAATGCATGCTTAAGCGCATCAAACTTATGTCCTCCAGGTTGTTGCAACAGCAATAATATCAGCCGAGCTAAGACTTAGTTGGCTTAGCAGTGTTGAAGTTATACATATTAGTTATCTGTAATGGTGCAACCTCTTTTTGCTCCTCCATCTGGCACCTCTTGCGATGTACATTAAAACCTATACAGTGGTGATAGTAACCGTGAAGTTGGAACTTCTTGTAATATCATCCTGTTAAAATGGATGATATCCTCCATCAATAAAACAAAAAACTATTCAAATGAATGTTTATAGCTGACAATGCATCCATTATATTATGGATAAAATGTATTTATTTGTATCACTACCTTGCCCCAAACAATTATCATTTTGTTTGTTGCTCAGGAGGTGCAGCAAATTACTGAGCAGTGGAGCTTCATCCCTCATGTGGTCAAGGAGCTTGCCATCTTCGATGGCAGTAACCATGGCTCACTCACCAAGGAAGATCTTTTGAGAGAGGCCAAGGTATGCAAGCAAATATACAAGGATGAACTAAGCCGGATAAACAGTGGTTCTTTGAAAAGAAAAAGGCCAAAGACTGATGGAGGTGAAGAAGGCAACAAGGGTGAAACCAAAGCCATTTTTGCATCAGGTTATGACAGTTGTAATAACCAAATTTGCCCGGCCCAAAACCCAATAAACCCGAGCCCAATTGCAAAACCAAAAATTAAATAAAACAAAAAAATCCAATAAAATAAATGTCCAAAGTCCATTACAAGAAACCCGAGGCCCATTTTACACTAAAATTTCGGAGCCCCATTAACCCAATAAACAACCAAGACCTAATCGGCCCAAATGCCAAAGGGCCCAAAAGAATGAAAAGAATTTGCTAGGGTTTCCCTAGCCTAGGCGCCGCACGAGCCTCCATTCAGCCCCTGAGGTGTCGCTGGCCTCCACCCACGCGGGCACTATCGCCGCTCCCCACTGCCGTTTGTCCACTTCCTGTTGTCGGCCACGATCTGCAAGAACAGACAAAACGCAACAATACCAGAAAGCAAAAGAAACAAACAAAAAATAGCAATAATATATTGTATTTTAGCTTTCTTTTTCTTTCAATCTCGGTTATAAAAACCGAATGAAAACACTGTAAAAAAGGGGGTTTTGTTTTTTTTTCTTTTCTTTTGAATAGACAGTAGACCGAAAGTAATCTAAGGCTATTTTTTTTCTCAAATCACAAACAAAGAAAAACGAAGGTATTTTCATTTTATTTATATTTTATCCTTTCTTCCTTTTCATTCATTCACTAACATATACTTATATATATTTAAAGCATAAAAAATATAAAAAAAAAAAGGAAAAAAAGGTACCGTTTGCGATTTTTACCCACACGCTGCGATGGCCGTGCAGCGGCGCGCATGGTGGACACCCTCGCAGAAATCGCCTCCTTGCACCTACAGAGAAAAAAAAAGAAAAGAGTTAAGAGTTTTTTTTTTAAGAGATGAAGCAGAAATGAATTTTTTTTTGAAAGAAATTGGCCTTAAATAGGCCCCCAAAACGGCGCCGCTTTGGTCTGGCCATTTAGGCCCCAAAACGACGCCGTTTCCCTTAGCCAACCCGCGCGTGTGACCCGACCCGCCATGGGATCCAGTGTTTTTAGTTAAATGGGCTAATTGCCCTATTGGTCCCTCCGCTTTCTTTCATCTTTCCAATCCGATCTTTTATTTCTTCCAAATTTGGCCCAAAATTTGCTTTTCGTTCAATCTAGCCCGCTCTTGAACATCTGCTGTTTTGACAACGGGCTTATTTTCCATTTAAGTCCCTTTAAGTTACGCTACTACGACAATTTAGTCCCTTTATCTTTATTTCATTTCAAATCGACCCGAAATCTCATTTTCCATACAATTTGATCCCCTTCTTAGTATTTTATAATTATTCACTTTATCCTTATATTTATATATTATTAATAATTATTATTATCATTACTATTATTAATTACTACTATTAATATTGTTAGTCATGTATATATGTACATATTATTATTATTATATTATTATTATTCTCACACTTATATTATTGTTATTATTTTTATTTTTATTTTTATTATATTATCATTTTAATATATATTTTCCATTATTATTATTATTATCACTATGATCATTATTGTATTATTACTTGTACATATTTTTGCATTATTATAATTATTATTATTATCATTGTTACTATACTATTATATCATTATTATAGTATTTACTATTATTATATTATATTGTCATTATTATTATATTTTCTGTATTACTATTATTATTATTATTATTGTTATTAGTATATTGTGTATATTATGTGTTGTTTTCATCATTATTACGATATTTATATTATTATATTGGACATATAGCGTACTAACTACTATTATTAATATATTATTATTATTGTCACGTTTATATTTACATGTTATATATACTGCATATTGTTATTATCATTATTATACTTATATTATCATTTTGTATATATTTTGTATTATCATCATTATTCATCGCATGACTCTATTCACGTTCTGAATAACATTCCCTTAAAACATACCTGGTTTTTCATCAATTTCACCAAAAAATTTTAAAAATTTTCGAATAAGGCAATATTCCGTGTTTGGAAATTCAAGGGACCGTGCCCTAAGTGTTGGGTTTCGGTTCTCTTGCTTGCCCAAATAATCGAATAACCTTTTGTTATTTTAATAAATGAGTCTTAGGGATTGAGAGACGACCTTGGATTTGAGGATTGAAATTATCGTGTCCTATGTATTGGATGTGATATTTGGTCCCTTCGAAATAAGGAAATCTTAATATTCAAGTTTAAGAAGACTCAAACATCTCCAAAAAAAGGTCCAATTTCCTAAATTCGTTTCTAATTTTTTTTTTTCGACATTGGGACATCAATTAATCAATTTGGTACCGATTTTCGGGCGTTGCGAGGGTGCTAATCCTTTCTCGCACGTAACCGGCTCCCGAACCTGTTTTCTCGAATATTCGTAGACCAAAAACCCGTTTTAGTAAATCAAATGTTTTATTAAAACAAAGGTGATCCGATCACACCTAATAAAAGGTCGGTGGCGACTCCCGTTTTATTCATCTTTGAAACCCAAGTTCGATTTCCGTTTTGTTAAAAAAATGGTTATGACAGCTTGGCGACTCCGCTGGGGACCTTGAGAGTCAGGCCGAAAATTGATTGATTTTTGTCCCTTTGATTGAAAATTTGGAAAATTGTTTTGAAAGATCGTATTTCTCTTTGATGCATTCGCTTGTGCTGTAGTGTCGGGTCTCGTAAAATACTTTGGCATTGCATTGCATGACCATTGCAGTCACACCCTTAAGTGGGAGTGAGAAGCTACTCTTTCGTGAGGTTTTTACCTCCGTGCAAGATAGTGGATCACTTTCGGGATACATCCGTACCTATGTCTTCGTGAGATTTTTATCTCCGTGCAGCCATAGGGAAATGTATTCCCCTGAACTGAACTCGGTCTATATGAGCCTATAATGGGTGAAGATCGAGGAATCTGCTAGTTCAGGTACCCTTGCTTTAGAACCGAACCATATATAAAGAGACCTAGGAGCCCGTTATAGGTAGAACCGTGTGAACCTTAGTCGCTACCTTAAAATAGGAGTTTGATCATTTTCTGTTTATTTTAAGTTTCTTTTTTTTTTACTTGATACTAACCTGTCGTGTTTTGCTTTTATTGCATGGCATTTCATCATAAAAAGGTGTTGATCCATATTCGGTTACTAAATAGAAAAGCTTAACATGGAAAAGGGATTTCTCAATAGAGTGGAGGATAATGCGGCAGTTCAAGTTTGGTCCGAGAGAACACAGCACGAAAAGGGGGATAGCATGACAGTAGGGTATGAATCAGAGTTATGGGATTTCACCCGTATCAGCGCGGCTCAAAATAATCTGCGAGAATTAAAGGAAATATGGAACTCATGGGGAAACGAGGACAACCAACTGCTCTACTATAACTACGGCGTTCTGCCCTATCTGTTTGATGTTAAGGTAGACGAGTACCTACTCCGAGCTATTACCCAGTTCTGGAACCCCGCCTACAATTGCTTCACTTTTGGAGAGGTGGATTTGGTGCCTACCATAGAAGAGTATACAGCTTTGTTTCGCTGCCCAAGATTTCAAACTGATAAGGCATATTCAAGGTTTGCAAATGTGTCGGCGTTCTCGAAAAGGCTAATGAACATTACAGGGATGAGCGAGCAATGGGTCACGACCCGGATTAAGCAAAAGGGAGATTGTAAATGCATTCCTTGGAAACACTTAAGGGACTTGATCTTGGCACATCCTGATAAGAAGAAGAGGGTCGACATCTTCGCTCTAAGCATTTATGGTTTGGTCATCTTTCCCAAGGCGTTAGGGCATGTGGAGGATGCTGTTTCAGACCTATTCGATAAACTTGATAAGGGAGTGACACCTGTCCCCGTAATTTTAGCCGAAACCTTTAGATCACTGAACGCTTGCCGAAGAGCGTGCGAAGGGAGGTTCGTGGGATGTGCACAGTTGTTGCTATCTTGGTTTCACTGCCATTTTTGGAAGAGAGAAAAGGCCGCATGCAAAGTATTCTTTGAGAACTACTCTCCTCTAGAGGAATTAGCGAGTATACCAAGGCGGGACGACCTATCTGGAGAGAAGTGGATGGCGATTCTCCAAAATCTGCAAGACAAAGATGTAGTATGGAAAGCTCCGTGGATGATCGCTGACGAGATCTTGTATCGGTGTGGAGGGTTCGACTGGGTTCCTTTACTCGGAATATGGGGAGTCATCAGATATGCCCGTTACTAGTGATGAGGCAATTATCGATCGAGGCAGTTCATACCGGCAACACATGGATTAGCCCAATGTGAATTTTCATACAAGGATGACAACTATAAGAAGAGAGTTCGCGAGATATCAGAAGCGTGGACCCAAACTTGGAAAATGAAGAGACTCGTCATAGGTCCCATGGCGACCCCCGAATACGATCAATGGCGGGCCAAAAGAGTCAACGACAATATCCCAGGGCCAATCCAAGGAAATACTCGACCAATAGAAGAATAGCTGCAAGTGATCCCAACTGAATTAGAAATTATCAAGCAAGATTTCGAGAGAAAAAGCCGGGAATTGGGTAAGAAGATAGAGCAGCTAGAAGAAGAAAAGATGCAGTTAGGACTAGACATTGACGTCCATAAGTTCGAGGCTGAAAAATTTAAAAAAGGGAAGAACAAAGCTGAAGAAGATTTGGATAGCTTAAAGACGGACTACAAGAAGCTGCGCATGTCTATCAGAACTGCGGGTCTGGGTAAGACATCGGAGCAATGGCAGCAAGAGATTGAAGGAGAAAAATCCAAGACCAATCAGTGGGAGAAGAAATTTCAAGAGGCTTGGATATGAGAGGACGCTTTGAGAAAGAACCTGTTAGAAAGCCAAAGCGAAAAAGAGAGGTTGCGCACCCAAGTAGCAGAATTAGAAAAATCACTACTTTTGCACCGTAGTCGCAACTCGGTAGTTGAATTAAGAGCTAGTCAAAACAAAATCGAAGAGATGAGAGGAAAGATAGAGGAGCTCGAGACTGCATTACAAGATAGCAAAATTCGATGTGAGATCCTTGAAGCGGGCAATGAACACTGGAAGGAGCAGCTCCACCGTTCCCAAGAACAGACCAGAAACAGAGACTACTTAATGGGCAAAGCCGTGGCTCAAATCCGAGAGGCGGCCGATCATTTGCAAATCTTGGGAGTTCGGGCTGACACGTTAAGTCTGATGTACGAGTCGGGATCAAGGCGAGGCCAAAGTTTAGCTTGGCTTCTTAGGAAAGTTAAGGACTTAGGCATTAGGGCAAGGTCGTATATGTAATCATCCGTTCTATGAAAGGAAATTCGTTTTCTAGTAAAGTTTATCTAATGGGATTGAATCAAATCAACACCTTTTTCTTCTTGCATTCATTCCACACATTTGCATTGCATCCACCGGCATACATCGCACCATTTGCATCAAAAAGGAGCCTAATTGGTTAAAAACGTGACAGAAGTTACACTGGAAACCGACGAGGATCAACCTATCGTACATTATTACAACACTCGTCGTAAGGCAAAAGCAATGGACCAAAGATACGAACAATTCCAGAAGGACATAGAAGACCAGATGAAAAAGTTTCAGCAAGAATTAAAAGACCAGATGGAAAAGGCTCAAAAGGATATGGTGGCCCAAATGACTCAATTAATGAATGGGATAACAAACAAAGGAAAAGACCCTACAACTAGTACCGGGAAAGAAAGCGAAAGCCATCCTCCAGGATTTACTCCACCCCATGGGGTCTAGCCTCAAAAGGAATTTACAGGCCTAGAACACCCACCTGTATTTCCACCTGCCCATCTAGGACAAGGAGTATTTGCATCAAGTCACGAAACTAACCCAGCTGACCCTATTGTCCCAGATTTGGATGATCCTGTGGAACTAGCTAAGTTAAAAATGAAGGATCAGGGTGCTCAAGACAAGTTTAAAGATCTGGAAGAAAGACTCGAGGCGATGAGGAACTAGAGCCTCTTCCGCAATGAGCATCAAAAAGCTCAGTTTGGTTCCTGGTCTGGTCTTGCCCCCAAAATTTAAAGCACCAGACTTTGAGAAATACGATGGAACAAGGTGCCCAAAGGCGCATCTCATCATGTTTTGTCGGAAAATGGCTGGTTATGAGGACGAAGACAAGTTGCTGATACACTGCTTTCAAGAAAGCTTGATAGGGTCAGCTCTCCGATGTACAATCAACTAGGAAGAGAAAAGATCCAATCATGGGATGACTTAGCTGCAGCATTCTGTGAACAATATAAACACATCTCCGACATAGCGCCTGATCGCCTAACATTGCAGATGATGGAAAAGAAGCCATCTGAGACCTTTAGGCAATATGCTCAAAGGTGGAGAGACGTCTCGGTTCAAGTGGAACCTCCACTAACCAAGACGGAGATCACAGTCCTTTTTATTAACACTTTAAGAGCGCCATTCTATGACAAGCTGGTGGGGAATGCCACAAAGGATTTTGCAGATGTCGTAATATCTGGAGAGCTCATCGAAAATGACATCAGGAACGGGAGAATGGAAGGGTCTGAAAGCTCTAAAAGGCCATTAAAGAAAAAGGAGCCAGAAACCCATATGGTAGGGACCGAGAATCACTACACTCCTAATCCATACCCTATCCAACCTCGACCTCAATTCCGCCCAACTCCAAACCTCTACTTTCCTCCTCAGAACCTCTATTATCAAACCCCTCCCCCTTATCCCGTCTATACCGCCGATGCCCAAAGACCACTCACCATCTTCTCACCAAATACCACAACTGCTCCGAGCCAACCCAGAAATGAACCGAGGCCAACGAGACCCAACCCCGAAAAACCTCAGTTTGCCCCTATTCCCATGACATATGGGGAACTGTGCCCAAAGCTGCTAGAGAAACAACTAATAGCACCGCATTATATAGCACCTTTGAAACCTCCCTACCCCAAATGGTACGATCCTAATGCTAGCTGCATGTACCATGCCGAAAACCGGGGGCATTCCACAGATAATTGCCTAGCCTTCAAAAGAAAGGTTCAAAGTCTGATTGACGCGGGTATTCTACGATTTGATGGGGTCAGTAATTTGGCTGGGAATCCACTCCCTAACCATCCCAGAGGGAACATAAGTGTGGTGGCACAAGAAGATACGTGGCGAGCCAAAAGTCATGTCTCCGAGATAAGAACACCTTTGGGGAAAATATTGGAAGTAATGACTGAAAAGGGTTTGCTTACCAGAAGGTTCAAGAAGGAAATCGTAGAAGGTCAAAGTTCTTGCGCTTTTCACGGCATGGAAGGACACCATATCCAATCTTGCAAGGAATTTAAAGAACTGCTTCAAGGCATGATGGATAATAAGGAGGTTGCGATTTGTAGTAAGAAGGAAGGGTTCGACGAAAAGGATGTATATGCTTCCGAGGGCCAATCATCAGGTCCCCTTTATAGTGTTGACCGACCCTTGGTAATCTATTATGAAGCAAAGAGGGAGGGAGTGAAACCAAAGATGATAATTAAGATGCCAACTCCGTTCCCTTACAAAGAGGACAAAGCGAAGGCCTTGGGAATACGATGTCAACATTACCACCGCCGTGGAAGCTACGAATGGAAGTGCTAGCGAGGTAGGACATTTTACCCATGCGGGGAGGTGCTATTATCCCGAGGTGTTCGAACCAAAAAAGAAAGGCATCGACTCAAGTTAAAAAGGAAAAGCACCAATGCGTGAGGCGGTGGTCGAGAATGAAATCCCATCCGAACAGGTGAACGAGGACGAAGCGCATGAATTTCTAAGGTTTATCAAGCATAGCGAGTATCATATCGTGGAGCAATTAAACAAGCAACCGCAAAGATCTCGGTGTTATCTCTCTTCGTTGAGCTCGTAACCACACCGAAATGCCTTATTGAGAGTGTTAAACCAAGCATATGTGCCGAGCAATGTACCCGTTGAAAAGCTTGATAGATGGGCGAACAACTTGAATGCGGATAATTTCATCTCTTTCAGTGATGATGAAATACCGCCGAACGGTAGAGAGCTCTATTAAAGCTTTGCACATCACCACCTATTGTAAGGGTTACATAGTGCCGAGTGTGCTCATTGATAACAGGTTCTGCGGCTTAATGTCATGCCTTTATCCACACTATCCGTAATGCCAATAGATATGTCTTATCTAAGGCCTTGTCATTCTCTGATGAGGGCATTCGATGGGACAAGACGAGAGGTTATGGGGAAGATTAAAATTCCTCTGGATGTGGGCCCGTGTACATACAATGTAGAATTCCAAGTTATGGACATCTCACCTTCATACAATTGCCTCTTAGGAGACCTTGGATCCATTCTGCACAAGGCGATCCTTTCATCTCTCCACCGAAAAATAAAGTTTATCATGGATGATCGCTGATCACGATCATTGGTGAGAAGACATCGTCGCTTTATCTATCTCACGATGCACCCTACATCGAAGTGAACAAAGATGCGAGAGAATGTTCCTTCCGCTCCTTTGAATTCATCAATGCTACTTTCGTCATTTGAAGGAAGTAAAGCTCCCACGCCCAAGTTGTCAAAAATACCGGGATGGGAATCAAACTAACGGTTGGAAAAGGAGCCCGAGCAAGGAAAGGCTTGGGAAAATACCAGCAAGGGGATGGCTAGAGCGCTAAAACCGGTACCCCACAAGGCTCGATCGGCTTAGGATTTGAGCCCGACATGCAAAGAAAGAAGGAAACAATTGCAAAGGGAGCAAGAAAGAAGGATCGCAAGAGTCACAGGTCGAGAATTAGAGTGGGAGCCCATAACATATCCGCCTTTGTCAAAAATGTTTACCTCAGCTGGAATTATATTCTCGGGAAGAGATGACCCACAAAGCATGGTGTCATGGATAGAAAAGGGTCTACAGGACTTCAGCATAAATGTCATTGGCAAAGGGAATAATGCAATGGAAGGCGTCTCAGCGATACGCCCTTGCCCCCCGGGATTCACTCCTAACAATTGGACTGCTGTGGATCTTCTCGTAATTTCCAAGCCTCCTCCAAAGTAATGCTCAATGTTGTTTTTGTATGCCCCTAAGCTGTGGGGGAATCCGTTATGAGAGTTCATTTTGTCTATCTAGCTTTTAAATGAAACATGAATAAAGATGCATTTTGTCGTCGGCTCCATATTTAGTTCCTTCTTTATCTGTCCCTATATACCCCATATCATCATATCACGTTCATAGGATCTGATACCTTGATGTCCCTCTATAGTTTTCTTTTTCGTTTACTTTTCAGGTGCTCAGATATCGACGACGCGAACAATCCTGTTACGAGTCCTAAAATCGACTTCGAGAAGGCTATTTGTGTAGGAGAATTCGAGGCTGAAGAAGATGCCGAAGACTATACTTCTTCCCTAGACCTACTAAAAATAGTAGAACAAGAGGATAAACAAATTCTGCCCTATCAAGAATCGGTCGAGACAGTGAATTTAGGAAGTGAAGAAAAGAAGCAAGAGGTAAAAATTGGGACTTCCATGTCTGAAGACACCAAACATGATCTGATCACCTTGCTTCATGAGTACAAAGACGTGCTCGCATGGTCGTATCAAGATATGCCAGGTTTGAACGAAGATATAGCGGTCCATAGACTCCCACTGAAACCAGAATGCAAGCCTATCCAACAGAAGTTAAGGCGGATGAGACCTGAAATGCTCTTAAAAATAAAGGAAGAAGTAAAGAAGCAATTGGACGCTGGATTCCTGCAAATCTCTAGGTATCCAGAATGGGTGGCTAATATAGTCCCAGTACCGAAGAAAGATGGCAAGGTACGAATGTGTGTGGATTACCGTGATTTGAATCGAGCGAGCCCTAAAGATAATTTCCCGTTGCCACACATCGATATATTGGTAGATAATACGGCGAAGAATTCGTTGTTCTCCTTTATGGATGGATTTTCGGGCTACAACCAAATCAAGATGGCTCCCGAGGATATGGAGAAAACTACGTTCACGACGATGTGGGGGACATTCTGCTACAAAATGATGCCGTTCGGTTTAAAGAATGCCGGGGCAACATATCAAAGAGCCATGGTGACACTGTTCCACGACATGATGCATAAGGAAATAGAAGTCTATGTCAACGATATGATCACCAAATCTCAAGGAGAAAGAGAGCATGTTGAAAACCTCCTAAGTCGCTCAAAGACTGAGAAAATTCCAACTAAAGCTTAACCCTGCCAAATGTACCTTTGGGGCTACCTCCGGAAAGTTATTGGGTTTCATCGTTAGCAAGAAAGGTATTGAGGTCGATCCAGATAAAATAAAGGCCATACAAGAACTACCGCCCCCGCCCACACAAAAGGAAGTCAGAGGATTCCTAGGGAGACTGAATTACATCGCTCGATTCATTGCTCAACTCACCAAGCAGTGTGATCCAATTTTTCGACTCCTTCGAAAACACAATTCTGGAGAATAGGACGAGGAATGTCAAGAGGCTTTCGACAAGATAAAGCAGTATTTATCAAGTCCTCCAGTGCTAGTACCACCAACTCCCGGAAGACCGCTAATACTATATCTGACTGTGTTCGAAAACTCAATGGGTTGCGTCTTGGGGCAACATGATGAGTCCGGAAAAAGAGAACAGGCGATCTATTATCTCAGTAAGAAATTCACGGAGTATGAAGCAAGGTATCCGTCAATCGAAAAATTCTGTTGTGCTCTGGTCTGGGCAACTCGGAGGCTTAGACAATATGTGCTGTATCATACGACGTGGTTGATTTCCAAGCTGGACCCAATAAAATACATGATGGAATCACCTGCACTCTTAGGAAGAATGGCGCGATGGCAGATCCTACTATCGGAGTATGACATCGTATACGTGAGCCAGAAATCGATTAAAGGGAGTGCAATAGCTGATTTCTTAGCAACTCGGACAACAGAAGAATACGAGCCATTGAAATTTGACTTCCCAGACGAAGACTTGATATGCGTTACGGAAGAAGAATGTGAATCGTCGAAAGAGAAATCATGGAAGATGAGTTTTGATGGCGCGCCAAATGCATTGGGGCACGGGATTGGAGCAGTCTTAGTGTCGCCCGAAGGGTATCATTACCCCTTTACTGCCAAATTAAATTTGTTCTGTACCAACAACATAGCAGAATATGAGGCCTGCATCATGGGACTTCGCACAGCTATCGAGCAGAACGTTAAGGTCTTGGCAGTCTCCGGGGACTCAGCATTGGTGATTTACCAAATCCGTGGAGATTGGGAAGTAAGAGACTCAAAGTTGGTTAAATATCGCAATCTTGTGGTAGAATTGGTTGAAGAATTCAAGAAGTGACTTTTAATTATTTCCCACGGAAGAAAACCGGTTGGTCGCATACCGCCACCTTGGCTTCAATGTTCAAAGCAAACCGAGAAACAGAAATAATGCCTCTCCAGATGAGCATATACGAGGCCCCTGCGCATTGTTTTAGCATTGACAACGAGGCAGACGGACAACCATGGTTCCATGATATCTTAGAATATATCAAGAATCAAAGATATCCCGAGCAAGCAAACGAAAATGACAAAAGAACGATCAGAAGATTGGCGGCGGATTCGCTTCTCGATAGGGACATCCTGTACAAAAAAGGAAAAGATCAAGTCCTCCTGAGATGTGTGGATACTGTTGAAGCCAGAAAGATACTCGAAGAGGTCCATGAAGGAGTTTGTGGAACGCACGCCAATGGCTTCACTATGGCCAGGCAAATTATGAGGCTCAGTTATTACTGGTTAACAATGGAAAGCGATTGCGTTAGTTATGCACGAAAGTGTCACAAATGTCAAGTTTATGGTGATAAAATTCATGCAGCACCTTCACCCCTTCATATCATGACTTCCCCGTGGCCCTTTTCTATGTGGGGCATGGATGTTATAGGGCCAATCTCCCCGAAAGCTTCGAATGGACATCGATTCATTTTTGTAGTCATAGACTACTTCACAAAATGGATAGAGGCCGATTCGTTTGCTAATGTGACAAGGACGGCGGTATGCAGATTCTTAAAAAAGGAGATCATATGCCGATACGGTTTGCCGTGCCGAGAGAATTATTTCGATAATGCTTTAAATCAACAACAAAATGATGAAGGAAGTGTGCGAGCAATTTCAAATAAAGCATCATAATTCCTCACCCTATCGTCCAAAGATGAACGGAGCAGTAGAAGCCGCTAACAAGAATATCAAGAAGATCATTGGGAAAATGACTGAGACGTATAAAGATTGGCACGAGAAGCTACCATTCGCCCTATATGCATATCGCACGTGCGTGTACTTACCTCTACGGGCAACTCCTTTTTCTCTAGTCTATGGAATGGAAGCTGTGCTGCCATCGAGGTGGAAATCCCCTCTCTGCGAATCTTAATGGAGTCAAAACTAGAAGAATCTGAATGGGTTCAGGCTCGATATGACCAACTAAATCTGATTGAAGAAAAACGCTTGAAAGCAATTTGTCACGATACGAGATGTACCAAAGGAGAATGATCACACCCATGACAAGACAAGAAAGTACGCCCCGGGAATTTCGCGAAGGAGAACTCGTGCTGAGGAAGATTCTCCCTATACAAAAGGACTTTCGAGGAAAATGGGCACCAAATTGGGAAGGACCATACGTCGTGAAGAGAGCTTTCTCAGGAGGAGCTTTGATACTCACTGAAATGGATGGGAAGGAGTTACCAAATCTGGTGAACTCAGATGCCGTGAAGAAATATTACGCCTAAAAAAAAAAAAAAAAAAAGGCGTCCGATAAACAAAGGAGGTTTAGGATGAAAACCCGAAAGGGCATCCTAAGGAAGCAAATTTGGTCGGGAAAGGCAAGAATGGGTTGAACAAAGAGTCAAACGGCGAGATCATAGTATTGAAGCGGACTCCGAAGCTCAAGAATCTTCTACACGAAAAATCTTGCTCGAAAAGATTCAGGATGAAGAAACATGGAAAAGTTCATAAGTCGGATATCTAGAGCACTTACTACAACTGAACTCGTTTTCCTTTCATAACGCTTTCTTAATCGAGTCATTCCTTGTCAATTTTCTTGCTGCTTTTGAAATAAATATAGATACGAGGAACACCTTCCATGCCTACTTTGCAATTTTCATGCATTTTTCTTATGTTTCATTTTGGAGATGAATAGTAAAATTACGCACTCTAAACGAAAAGAATATGGAGCATTACCTGGAGGAGAATTGGGTAGATACGGGAGCTTCAAAGCAAGGACAAAGTTCAACATGGGGCAAAAAAAAAAAAAGAAAAAAAACGAGAAACACGAATTACTTGTTACTCCTGAGGGCGGGTATCAAGCCTGAGGAAAGTCAAGAGTCGAAGCAGTGAATGCAGGTCATCATGAGAGTCGTGACAAGAAGAGATACATGACAAACAAGCCCAAGACACATGGCATAATCATGTAGGCATTTAAGACAAACACATGCATATCATGGCATCACCACTCATGACACATACAGGTACACTAGTAAAGCAAGAAGTCTTGACGATGGTTGCACCAAACCAAGGAGAAAGAAGACATCCGAGTTCCATCAGATGATATATTTTGAGATTCCAGTTTCAAATATCAACTCACATTCAGAGAGAGGTGAGTTGAGCCTCGGGTCACTCCCTGAGGTGTCTTTTAATTTCTTTTCAAATATCAACTCATATCAGAGAGAGGTGAGTTGAGCCTCGGGTCACACCCTGAGGTGTCTTTTAATTTCTTTTCAAATATCAACTCATATCAGAGAGAGGCGAGTTGAGCCTCGGGTCACTCCCTGAGGTGTCTTTTAGTTTCTTTTCAAAATATCAACTCATATCAGAGTGAAGTGAGTTGAGCCTCGGGTCACACCCTGAGGTGTCTTTTAATTTCTTTTCAAAATATCAACTCATATCAGAGAGAAGTGAGTTGAGCCTCGGGTCACTCCCTAAGGTGTCTTTTAGTTTCTTTTCAAAATATCAACTCATATCAGAGGGAAGTGAGTTGAGCCTCGGGTCACACCCTTAGGTGTCTTTTAATTTCTTTTCAAAATATCAACTCATATCAGAGAGAAGTGAGTTGAGCCTCGGGTCACACCCGGAGGCGTCTTTTAATTTCTGTTTTTCTTTCAATTCCTGCTTGCAAAAATTGGTTCATATTACGAAAGGCCGAAGTATTTTTAATTTCTGTTTTACAAAAAAAAAAAAAAAGAATCTCTCAGATGAAGGACTAAATTCGCATTGAGCAAATTGAACAAAGAAGATCCAGTGGACGAAGAAGATTGAGCAAGAGCAAATGGAAGTTACAGACCATATCTATCGGGAGCATACTGAAGATCGAAACCCCGACCATAACAAGAAAACAGTTTGGAAAGTTCGAATTTATCTCCTTAAAATCCCGGTGGAGAAGATCAAAGCCCTGAAATCACATCGAAGCCAATCAAGGCACTAGTTACTGTGCCCTTGAAGAAGCAATGGAATAGGAAGTGTTATCTCCCTAAAGATATAACGAAATGGTGAAGTGGATCAAAGCAACGAGTTACAGTGGAGTTTGAAGCTGTTTGAAGAAGACGAGGACCAACAAGCCAAGGCTTGGCCCAGACCGGGCAAAATTGGTTCTTCTATTGTCTTTGCCCTATTATCGTTTCACGACAATGAGCAAAGAGGGGCAGCTGTAATAACCAAATTTGCCCGGCCCAAAACCCAATAAACCCGAGCCCAATTGCAAAACCAAAAATTAAATAAAACAAAAAATCCAATAAAATAAATGTCCAAAGTCCATTACAAGAAACCCGAGGCCCATTTTACACTAAAATTTCGGAGCCCCATTAACCCAATAAACAACCAAGACCTAATCGGCCCAAATGCCAAAGGGCCCAAAAGAATGAAAAGAATTTGCTAGGGTTTACCTAGCCTAGGCGCCGCACGAGCCTCCATTCAGCCCCTGAGGCGTCGCTGGCCTCCACCCACGCGGGCACTATCGCCGCTCCCACTGCCGCTTGTCCACTTCTGTTGTCGGCCACGATGCAAGAAGAATGCATAAAACGCAAATAATACCAGAAAGCAAAGAAACAAACAAAAATAGCAATAATATATTGTATTTTAACTTTCTTTTTCTTTCAATCTCGGTTATAAAAACCGAATGAAAACACTGTAAAAAAAGGGGGGGTTTTGTTTTTTTTTTCTTTTCTTTTGAATAGACAGTAGACCGAAAGTAATCTAAGGCTATTTTTTTTCTCAAATCACAAACAAAGAAAAACGAAGGTATTTTCATTTTATTTATATTTTATCCTTTCTTCCTTTTCATTCATTCACTAACATATACTTATATATATATATATTTAAAGCATAAAAAATATAAAAAAAAAAGGAAAAAAAGGTACTGCTTATGATTTCATGGTGGCCAGACGCAGCGCGCGATGGTGGACACCCTCGCCGGAAATCGCCCCTCCTTGCACCTACAGAGAAAAGAAAAGGAAAGAGTTAAGAGTTTTTTTTTAAGAGATGAAGCAGAAATGAATTTTTTTTTTTGAAAGAAATTGGCCTTAAATAGGCCCCCAAAACGGCGCCGTTTTGGTCTGGCCATTTAGGCCCCAAAACGATGCCGTTTCCCTTAGCCAACCCGCGCGTGTGACCCGACCCGGCCATGGGATCCGCGTGTTTTCGTTAAATGGGCTAATTGCCCTATTGGTCCCTCCGCTTTCTTTCATCTTTCCAATCCGATCTTTTATTTCTTCCAAATTTGGCCCGAAAATTTGCTTTTCGTTTCAATCTAGCCCGCTCTTGAACACTGCCGTTTCGGACAACGGGCTTATTTTCCATTTAAGTCCCTTTAAGTTACGCGCGCCTGACAATTTAGTCCCTTTTATCTTTATTTCATTTCAAATCGACCCCGAAATCTCATTTTCCATACAATTTGATCCCCTTCTTAGTATTTTATAATTATTCACTTTATCCTTATATTTATATATTATTAATAATTATTATTATCATTACTATTATTAATTACTACTATTAATATTGTTAGCTGCGTGTATATATGTACATATTATTATTATTATATTATTATTATTCTCACACTTATATTATTGTTATTATTTATTATTTTTATTTTTATTATTATTATATTATCATTTTAATATATATTTTCCATTATTATTATTATCACTATGATCATTATTGTATTATTACTTGTACATATTTTTGCATTATTATAATTATTATTATTATCATTGTTACTATACTATTATATCATTATTATAGTATTACTATTATTATATTATATTGTCATTATTATTATATTTTCTGTATTACTATTATTATTATTATTATTATTGTTATTAGTATATTGTGTATATTATGTGTTGTTTTCATCATTATTACGATATTTATATTATTATATTGGACATATAGCGTACTAACTACTATTATTAATATATTATTATTATTGTCACGTTTATATTTACATGTTGTATATACTGCATATTGTTATTATCATTATTATACTTATATTATCATTTTGTATATATTTTGTATTATCATCATTATTCATCGCATGACTCTATTCACGTTCTGAATAACATTCCCTTAAAACATACCTGGTTTTTCATCAATTTCACCAAAAAATTTTAAAAATTTTCGAATAAGGCAATATTCCGTGTTTGGAAATTCAAGGGACCGTGCCCTATGTGTTGGGTTTCGGTTCTCTTGCTTGCCCAAATAATCGAATAACCTTTTGTTATTTTAATAAATGAGTCTTAGGGATTGAGAGACGACCTTGGATTTGAGGATTGAAATTATCGTGTCCTATGTATTGGATGTGATATTTGGTCCCTTCGAAATAAGGAAATCTTAATATTCAAGTTTAAGAAGACTCAAACATCTCCAAAAAAAGGTCCAATTTCCTAAATTCATTTCTAATTTTTTTTTTTCGACATTGGGACATCAATCAATCAATTTGGTACCGATTTTCGGGCGTTGCGAGGGTGCTAATCCTTCCTCGCACGTAACCGCTCCCCGAACTCGCTTTTCTCGAATATTCGTAGACCAAAAACCCCGTTTTAGTAAATCAAATGTTTTATTAAAACAAAGGTGATCCGATCATACCTAATAAAAGGTCGGTGGCGACTCCCGTTTTATTCATCTTTGAAACCCAAGTTCGATTTCCGTTTTGTCAAAAAAATGGTTACGACAACAGTGATGAAACAATCAAGATGACAGAAGAAGAAATCGAGCTTGCTTATAAAAATTTCAATTCTGGAACATTGTAACTCGAGTTCTATGGGCTGAAAACACTGGTTTTATGATATAAGCTAGTTTAGTTTTATGATATAAGCTAGGTTAACTTTAGGCCTATGCATTACAGTACAAAGTTGTCATTGCCATTTCCTCTGAGCTTTTAGGAAACTATAGGATGCTTGTTCTCTAAGTTTACAACTAACTCAGGAAAGCATGATTTTGCTTTATTTATTTTGTGTTGGTCTTACGTTTTTCCTCGAAATTCTGAACATGTTCATGAACAGACATGGAATGTTCAACGGAAATTTTTTTTAGCAGAAATTAATAGAATGTTTTTCACTCTATTATTATCTATTTCTAGCAACATTGTCAAATGTCATGCACGGAGTACACCTTTTCTTTTTCTTTTTTTAATGTGTTTTCTTTTACAACTCACATTATGGGTAGAAACAAATCATTGCCATACGTACACACATACACTACAAACATGCGATTCTTGCAGTTTAATCTCAAGACATTGATATAGAGTAAATGTCGTTGACCAATAAACCAAATATTGGGTTCAAAAAGAAGTTTAGTATGTGCATGGCTCCTGCTTTAATGTGATAGCAGTCAAATGTTCTAAATTGAAATTTTAAATATAATTTTTCATGCCTTAGAAAATGTAAAATATTCTTTTGAAGAAAAAAATAATTAATTAAATTTTTTTCTAAACTAATATGTTTCCATAAAATAAACATAAAAAATTCAAAAAATAAATGACCCATAATCTTTAGCCGAAGTCCACCTTAGAAGAAAACTCAGATGAGAAATCCCATATTTAATTACCATAATAATACATTATACATAATCAACAATTAAAGTTTTTATTCATTACTTATAATAGTTAGATAAATATCTTACTGTAATAATTTAAGAAGGTAACACTAACCAACCACTAGCAAAAATGTTTTCCAATTCATTATACTTGAATTAATACCTTTCAAAGAGAAGGTATAACATTTACAATCCCTGTATTTTACACAAGGCTACGATAGATGTAACAACTCATTTTCAGTGAAATCGAAATAGTGGTTTCGGGACCACAAATTTGAGTCGGAAAGAAAAATTATTTTAATATTATTGCATAGTCTGCATTATGATATGAATGTCATATGAAAATTCTGATAAGAAAATTTTACCGATTATGTGCTTAATTACGGAAAAGACCAAATTGCATAAAATGCAAAAGTTGAATTCTAATAGCTAGAAGGATCAAATAGCTATTGAATTCAAAACTTGAGGTCCTTATATGGTAATTAGACCATTAAAGAAAAGTTAGTAGATATTTTTAGTGATTTATCTATGGAAAAATTAAAAAAGGCTAATGACTAAATTGGAAATGAGAAAAATTAAAAGATAATAAATAATTAAATAGAATTAATATCATTTTATATCATTTTCATCCCCAATTTTTCTATGGAAACTCTATGAAAGAGAAAACAAACTTTCTTGGCTTAATCTGGTAAGTATTCTTGTCCCATTTTTAGTAATTTTTATATTTTTGAGATCGAGATAGTTTAATTTAACTATTTTGGGGATTAATTTGAAAATTTATCAAAGTATAGAAAATTTTCCATGGATGAATATGCTGAAATTTTGAAATTTATGGTAGAAAATGAAAGGTTGTTGATAGATAAACAACTTTTACAAAGTGAATTTTCATGAAATTGTGACTTAGGGACTAAATTGTAAAATGTAAAATTCATGAAAAATTTCTGATTTTTATGAAATATATGCGTTGTAAATGTTATATTTAAATTTTGGTTAGGCTTGGGTTAAGGATTAAATTGCATGAAATTCATTTTCCAAGCCTAGGGATGAAATTGAAATTTATGAAATGTTAGGGGCAAAATAGTAATTTTGCCTAGAGTGTAATTTGAACTCAATTGAATATGAAATATGATAAATTGATGATTAAATTAATTTATATAGATCCGGACAACTCAAATTCGAAGCTAGTCAAGGAAAAGAAAAAGTTTCGGATTAATAGATTTTTATATACACGAACAAGTGTCGAGGTAAGTTCATGTAACTTAACTATACATGTTAATATGGTTGAATTGAATGTTACATTTGGAATGAATGTAGTATGTGTTTATGTGAATTATATAAAAGTTATAAATACCTTAAATGATTACATGATCGGAAATGTTCTTAAGGAGTTAAGTTCCGTTTGAATAATGAAATTCGATGGACACGTGTGATTTCCCATATTTGAATGTGATTCTGCATATGTTGTAGACAGGATTTAACTCAGACGAGTAATCCTGATATAGCCCTCTCGAGTATCCTGATATATAGTTCTCGCGAGCATCCTAATCGGTAGTGATTTAGCATGTGTTGCGCACTACCGCCGCTCTATGTGAGCGTCCTGTTACATGGCTCGATCGGCTGTGATCCAGCATATAATGTGGACACAAACGTAGCTCTACGTGAGCATCTTGATATAAGCTCTTATGGGCTTTCTGACATGGCTCGCTTGAACTCTCTGTTACCTTATTCGGTGCTCCCTGATATTAACTCTTCGGAGTTATCTATCAGGCTCTATGAACTCCCTGAATAAAACTCTTATGAGTTTCCTGTTTAGCCCAGGTAAGTGTCCTGTTACATGGCTCATCTGAGCATCCTGATATGTGGCTTGAGAGTGTTCTCTCTGATTACATGCCCTAATGGGTACCCCTGATTATGAGTTGACAGTTTATAGATTTGTACACTTTGAGTGTACTACCTGAGTATCCATAGAAATTTCAATGATTTAATGGATGAACTCCTGAAATGAGAAATTATGAGATTTAAATGAATTATATTAATCCCAAAATACCTGAAAATTTGTAACATCATGAGCTCATCTATGCTTATTTGATTTACATGTGAATTACGTAATTAACTTATTTGAGTGAATGTGTTTAGGTAAAATTGTCAAATTATTGGAAAGCATGTTATTGTATGCTTATTTTAATGAATGTGATTGGTTAGTTTATTTCCTATTATACGAACTTACTAAGCATTAAGTGCTTTAAATGCTTATTAGGTTTTATTTTCTCTATTTTTATAGTGCTCGAAAGCTCGCGAAGGTTGGAGATCGGTCGGAGCAACATCACACTATCCACTAGCTTGTTTTGGTATAAATAATAAATTTATTTCTGTATAATGGCATGTATAGGTTAACTTGGCCTTTGTTGGTTTGTAAATATTGTTTGTAATGTAGCCATTGGAATGGCTAGTAAATGGTTTGTTTTGACATATGTATAAGGTTATATCATGATAAGCATTTATATGACAAGTATGTTTAATATATAGGTTAAACAAAGGTAAGAAAATAAACATGATTGCATGTGATGAAATACCATGTTAGATATTAGAATTGACTTGATTTATAATGCTTGAATTGGTTGGCATATACTTGTAAGTTTTGGTGTAAGTTGATGACAAGTTTGGGTGAGAAAATAAAGTTAAGAAATGGCTTTATTTTGTCCACACGAGCAGACACATGGGCGTGTGTCTTGACCGTGTATGACACACGGCCTGGCACATGGGCATGTGGATTAGCCGTGTGTCCTTTGCATCTTAAATTTGAGAAACTGAATGCTCAGAATTGAGCACACGGGCAAAGACATGGGCGTGTGTCTCAACCGTATGTGCTACATGGTTTAGAACACGAGCGTGTGTTTTGGCCGTGTGAAACCTGCACCTAATTTATGAAAAATAAATTGACCACAAGGCCTAGCACACGGGCATGTGGCAGGCCGTGTGACACAAGTCAGAGAGTTACACGGGGGACACGGCCTGCAGCATGGGCATATCCTATGGTCACACGAGTGTGTGTGCCCTGCATCTAGAAAAAATTTTAAAAGTTCTTGAAAAATTCTCTGAGTTCCTGATTTAGTCCCGATTCTATTCCAATTTTTATATTGGGCCTCGAAGGTCCATTCAAGGGAAAAATGATTAGTTTCAGAATTGAATAGTAATTAACATGAATTATCTGTAATTGTTCTGCAAACTTTGGTAATACTCTGTAACCCTATTCCAGCGACGGACACGGTTAAGGGTGTTATAATAGAAACTTCTCATTATTTTTTATGGCTTAACTCCAACCTTCTAGTTTTTACAAGCACAACTAAAACTTTTTACAATTCACTGAAGGTTTCATACCTCAAAAATTTTAAGAAGCTTTTTGCAATACAAGGAAAGATGCAAACAATAAAAACCTCTCAAAGGTGTGTATACAGAAGTGTTGAGCTCTCTCAAAGAATGAATGTGAGAATAATAATAATATTTAACAATAAGCACCTAAGAGTTATGCACAAGAGAAAATGAAGGAATAAAGAATTTGAAATTTTTCTCTTGATTTCTTTTCTTGAATGTTCTTATGTCTTCAAGTGTTCTTGACTTGAATTTATACCCTCTAACTGATTTTTGGATGTTTGGAGCCGTTGGAAAGAGTTTTTAGCCGTTGGAAGAATTAACTCAAGCATTAAATGCAGTCTGCAAGGTCAAGTTTTGATACTTTATGAACATGTATTGAGACTTGGATAAAAGCTAACCGTTTTAAGTCTTGACGTCTCGAGACTTATGGGTAAGTCTTGATACTTAGTCCAGTACGTATCGAGACTGTATTGCTGTCATTTAGTTTGAGCTTAATATTTTCATAAGTTTCAAAAATTAGATGGTAAGTCTCGATACTTGGGCTAGAAGATGAATTTTAAGACTACAAAACTATTTTGAAGGGTGTTGGAGTCATTTCAAAATAATATTATTGAGTTTTAAACACTTGGAAATAAATTGATCATACTTAATTGAAGAAATTTTAAAATTAATTTTATTATATCAAAATATTAGAAAATTAAAGCTAACAATCTGCCTTTTTAATATAATAAAACTTTTGAAAAATATTATTTTCAAGTTATACTCCTTTTTTTTGAAACACTTTATGAAGACTTTCTTTAAAGAATGATTTTCTTGAATTTCACAAAAATAGAGAATTTTTGAAGCTTTGAAATTCAACATTAAATTACTAGTACTTATTAGCGATGTTCTAAATTTGAATTTGTTTTATAATGTCATTGCTTATAAGTAATTGCAAATTTTTACCGTGTACTTCTCCCTATTTTGGTATATCAAAAAAACATTAGAGGTATATTTAGAAACAAAATACCAAATGAAAAATATTTGAAAATCAATACTTAAGGAAAAAAATACATGTCAAACCAAAACATATGTAAATGGAGCATTGGATATGCATAGATAAAGGCAACCAAATATAAACTGTAAAAACAAATGGAAAGCTAAATATGAAGAACGAAGGTCTAATCCATCTAAAAATATAAACAAAAATGAGAAAGCGAAAGCATAAAAAATAAGTCTAAAACATCCAAAATAGCATTCAAGATAAGAAGTCCTAAGCCGGCCAACAAATCACTCATCCGAAGGAGGTAGAGGCGGAACAGGAAATCGAGACCTGAGGGAAGTCATTTGATCCTCCAGTCCGGTGAAGCGCAAATCAAACGTCTCGTCCAACAAGAGAATGAACTCGATTCAAAACCCCATGAATAGAGGTGAGAAGTGTTGGAAAAATCTAGTATTCTTGTACAGTTGAAAAATAAAAATTTGAAAACCGAGCCAGTTTGTGATATTTATAAAAATAATTTTTTTTCCAAAAATTACCTATACTTTGAGCGAGATAGATCCTAGACATTCTTAGCTTTCAACCAAATGACTTTTTTCACTATTTTTGTACCACAAATAACTTCAAGTGTAGACTTGAACAATTACGAATTAAACATAGAACCAGAAATAATTTTATTACTTTCAGTAGGAAAGTAAATCTCTCTAATAGAAACCAATAGAATTGTTGTTTTCGAAAATTAGAATTTATACTTAGAAATAAATTCTGACTATTTTCGAGCAAAATAACAATATCTTAAAAGTTGTGTTTTCGGCCCTACCAATGTCATCTATTTATATGGAGAAGAAGTGAAACACTAGTTTAATTAGTAGAACACAAATAATACTTATTGAATAGAAAAATACATCCCCTAGAAGAGAGGGGCAGTTAATAGGGTGTGTCTCCCTTCATATGTATTATGATGAGTATTTGTGCCTATTGTATTAGGTCCAATTATATGTGATTCCTAATCTTTTAACTTGGCACTTTATAATTTAATCCAACCCAATATATGTTTTTCTATTTCCCAAAAAAAGTATTATTTATTAAATTAATTTTAATTCATTAATTTTTTAAATTAAATAAATTTCTCAACCCAATTCTAATTCCATTAAAATTATGACAACTTTACAGTGAAAAGAACCTATAAGAGAATATATTTAATTTATACATTCAACGAATTCACAATGACCATTTAATTTAATTTTGTTATCAAATTTTAATTATTTAATTAAATAATAATTCAGAAAACTTAAATTAATTCTTAGGTGGTTTCCATATTTAGTGAGAAAACACATTCATTTCCGAATGTAACTCATATCTCTAACTTTATCATTTCTACCATTTTTGTTCATTTGATTCAACAAGCAATTCATTTCTAGTTTGAACGAGCTAGTGGAGGGACCAATTGGATTTATGTAATTAGGAATCAAATGTTTTATAACTAAGTTCTAACTTTTTGCTTATTAATTATAAACTCATTTAGTCACGAAGTCATTCCACTATAGTATCGTGATTGAGTTCTCCCTAACAACATACCATTACAAAAGCTACTTGATTAGTGCTCATCCAATGGCCTTGTCATAAGTGTGTTACCCTTATAGTATATCGTTAATCTCTTTGGGATAAATCTATTGTCTCAATATATTCCTATTTATCTCATGGTAACACTATCATATAGTAATTAAGTCATTCATCACAAAGAAAAACGACCCGTGACCACATTTACTTTTTATCTATCATTTAATGCCAATGAGAGGATATCATTTACCCATTTCTTGAGCTATGAATTCTACTATTGTGAATGATGCTACATACTGCATGACCTACCATAATTTGTTGTGACAAATTAGGTACTTTTTAGCACTTAATGAGTTTGTTTTCTAGCCATTTTGTGTTATTTTGTTTTGTTTTCTGTTTTAGTAGCTTAGACTTAATTATTAGCAAAATAAGTGTTTTTATGCATTTCTAGTGCTTTGACGACCTGTTAGGCCAACTCGAGCTTCGGAAATGACTAATGGGCTACTTGAATGTGCAGGGTGTCATTTCAAGCCAAAGAACACAAAAGACGACTATAATGTCGCAACACCAGCATGCAGCATCGCAACACTGAACATCAAAGCTACCAAGGCTGAAACAGACTTGACTCAGTGACGAGGGCGTATTGATGACGCGACGAAAACCTAGACCTAGGAAATCGTGTTAGGGAGCCATCGTACAATCTTTCATATTTTTAATTTAGGTTTTCAAATTTTCTTTCGCTCTTAGTTTTTCTTACTTAGTTTTCTTTTATGTTTGCTTAATTAAAATCTTTCTATTCTGAAGTTAGACAATCGCGAGCAAAGGATGTTCTAGAACTGCGCTACTTCGTTGATTAATTCATGATAATTCTCTTCGCCTTATTCTTCTATTTATATTTCATTTCTTAATTTTATTAATTGAATGTTTGTATAATTAATTGAATATATTTTGTGCTTCATACTTATCTCGCATGATTTGATTGTTTTGTTAATTAATTGATTAAGTAAATAGTAACTTGAAATTGAGAATTTATTCGAGAGTGCTTAGTATACTAGAGAGTGACACCTCTACTGTAATATCTAAATAGGTGAGACCAAAAGTATATCTTGTTAAGTAGAAATCGTACTAAGCAGTGAGACCAAGAGGGTATCCGTATGCCTAGGTGAGACTAAGAGGGTATCTTAGGTGATAATCCTTTGTGAAGATGAGATCGAGCGAGTATTCCTAGCTAAGGGTGGTTAATATTTAATTAAGGGTAATTATTAACTTAATTAATAATTAGGGTTATAATTGGTTCTAGGCTCAAGAGGCTCGCTTAGTCGAAACTAGGAATAGGAGAGAAACCAATAATTAACTTAGGGTTAGTTTTAGTTTAGGTTAATGTAACAACCCTCACCCGTATTCAACATTGGAATTGGGTTTCGGAGCATTATCAGACTTATAACTCATATAACTGTACTTTTGTCAATCATTTGATCAATTTAAACAATCATTATTCAAACTCAACCATTTTGTCCCTTATAATAGCCTCCAAGGCCTTAAACATGCTTTAGGAGCAGTTCTGGACTAAACCGATAACTTATAAAAAATTTGGAAACTTAGAAAAAATTTCAAACATACAATGGTCACATGCCTGTTTGAACAGACTGTGTGCCTCACACAGCTAGTAGACACGCCCGTGTCTTAGGCTGTGTGGAAACAGGGCATACATACTGACTTGTATCACACGGCTGAGGACATGCTCGTGTGCCAGGCCGTGTGAAAATTGGAGAGTATACTGACTTGGGTCACACGGCCAACCACACGCCCGTGTGCCCTTCGAAATGGCCACACACGACTGTGTTCCAGGCCGTGTCAAAATTGTAGGGTATACTAACTTATGTAACACGGCCAAGTCACACGCCTGTGTGCTAGGCCGTGTGCCATTTAGGGGGTATACTGGCTTGTGCCATATGGCCAGTCACATGCTCGTGTGTGAGACCGTGTGGAACATACTAAATTCAATTTAATATCAACACCAGGGGACACACGGTCGTGTAACATAACCGTGTGTCACAAACGGTTGAAACACACGCCCGTGTCCCTACCCGTGTGGACAAAAATAGGCTATTTGCAAAGCCATTTTGCCACCCTATTAGCATATGCATACACAATCATAATGTTAATAGTTATACAACCCAATTGGCAGCCATTCCATAACAAATCATACACATATAATACCATTTCTTCCTACCGTTCAAATGCTTAACTAATATCATTCATATTCCATTCATATACCTTTCAAATAACAAGACATCATTTGCATAATTTCCATTCCATCAACATTTGAAAAAACATACCAAAACATAGTATCAAGTTTAACCAAATCCCATGGCTTAACTTATCCACAAAATGTACCAAAACCATAATCTTAAGCAACCATATCTATCACCATTATAACTAGCCTATACATGCCATATTTACAATTAACCACAAGTTCAAAAGTACCAATCGACAACTGGATAATGTGATGTGTAACTCTAACTTGTCCGAAACGAGCGAGCTAACAAACCTCTATAAAACATAGAAAAGGAAATAGAGTAAGCTTTATAGCTTGGTAAGCTCATATAATTTAGAATTAAGCTCACCATTTATACCAAATCAATACAAATAATTAAGGTAAACTTCATACAATTTCCAAATGCCTAACACAAACATTCATCCATAGGTTAGTCATATTAATACATGAAATCATCCATTAACACAATTCAATACTCAATATATATTGTATTCAACATTTCATTCTTAATCATATAATCAACAATTCATTTAGTAACAGTACTTATTAGTATAAACAGAATTTATGCCCGTTGAACCTATTAGAACTTCAAAGGATACTCAAGTGATATACATCAGTAATCCGTCAATTCATTATCATTTCTGCTCTTTCGAGCATGATTGGTAAGCTCCTCCTGAGCTGATGAACAGTAAGCTTTATTGAGCTAAAATAGTAAACTTTGACGAGCTGAGTAGTAAGCTCTTACGAGTTGATATATTGGTAAGATCATACGAGCTGTGGTGAGTCCGCAACAAATGCAGGAGCTCGACCAAAACGGTAACCCTAGTAACATGTTACTCGTATCCTATGAATTCTTACGGTTCAAACGGAGCTCGGTAACAATTAAACTATATTGATAAGGCATTCACAATCCAAATATATCAACTACTCAATTATACATATTCATTGCTGTTATTTCAAGTATTTAAAATTTCGATTCTAATTATACGAACTCACCTCGAGTAGCTCGGATAAAAATTATCGGCTATTCGTTAGTCTTCCCTTTTCCCTGATCTAAACTTGATCTCAGATTATCTTGATCTATATATTATCGAATTCAATACACTCAGCATTCAATCTATTCAATTTAGTCCATAATTGTAACACCCCAAACCTGGCCCATACGGTATAACTGGATCTGGTATGTCACATGAAGAAAACGTATAAAGAACTTGTGATTCTTACTAAAGTGGGCGTTATTTGGTTATAGTTAAGAAAACAAGTTTGGTTATAAATATTCAATAAAATACTACTAATCTCGAGAGGTTGATTGAAGAATCGATAATCGAACTAGTGAACTTTTAAAACCGTGACTTTTGAAAATAACGTTGATAATTCGAAGGAAAATCCAAGTTAAATTATTTGTACATATTTATTATGAAATTCGTTTGTTAATCAATTTTGGAAAACCGTTGTTTATAATCTCAGAAAATCCCCATTTTAAAAAAAATTCAAGAAAGATAATAAGTACGTCAAAACATAAAGCAAAAATAAAAATATTAGAGGCCTTATTACAACTTAAAACCAAAAATAGTAAAAGTAACGAAATAAAGCAGAAAAAAAAACTTTACTAAAGTTCAAAAATATCATTTCTAAAGTATGGCCTCCACCGAGTCATCCATGGCCCCAAGTCCTCATTACTGAGCATTACCTGCAAGGATTAAGAAAAAGGGAAGGGGTGAGTTGCAAGAACTCAGTGTATAATCCCCTTACCGCCATCCACTGGGCCTGAACCCGCATAACATCATCTTGGGCCTAAGCCCATTTATGAAGTAATAATTAAATGAAACGAATGTAACCTAACCCATCCATCCATCACACTCCCGACCAGCCAATCACACCTGTGGGGATCAAGTCAACCCACCCCGCCGCTCACACCAATTTGCAGTCAAGCTGCTAAAGTATAATATTTTTGTGGCCATGCCACCGAATTCATAGTTAAACTCATTGAAAGTATTGTGGCTATGCCACCAGGCTACACTACTCTTCATACAATTTTTCCCACCCCATGCAGTATGTAAGGATGCAACATACATAGAAAATTTATTCAAATATCATACAAACATTAATCGTAAAATATTTCGATGAAACGTCCCATTAAAGCATTTTGGCAAATTCGGCCCACCATGGCAGTTTGATAAATCGGCCTATCGTGAGCATTTTGGTAAATCAACCCTTTAAGGGCGTTAAAGCAATTCGATAAATCGGCCCATTGAGGGCATTTTAGTAATTCGGCCCATAAGGGCATTTTCATAATTTAACAAGTTAATACTGTTTTTGACAGATCTTAGAATTAATGTTGTTTAAGCAAATTACTCGATTCATGCCATATTATGGTTATTAGATTCGTAAACAACAACGATCTATATTTCCAACATGATGGTGAATCATGAATCTACAGGATTTTGGTGTGAGATTACACACCTAATGAAACACCCCAAACCCGGCCCACGAGCCTGAACCGAATCTGGTATGTTCCTTAAGTAAACCGGTTTCAATTTCTTTTGTTCCTTAGGAAAAACTTGTGTGATTTTAAGAAAAATATTGTTTTGGGTTGGGCTTGTGTTGAAAACCAATTCATCTTATATTGAAATCCATTAAATAAGGTGACAAAACAATTTAGGGTTTATTTTAAAGGAAATAAATTTTAAACTTAACTTTAATTGAAAATAATTCGTAACATAGTAATTAAAAATAAAAGTAAAGAAATGTAACTTATGGCCTTATTACATCAAGTGAAATCCCAAAATAAAATTCTAAAATACTTAAATAAAATTAAATATCCATATTGAATAAAACTTCAAGTTGAGCATGGCCATCCCTAAGCTTCTGCCGAACCCGGTCCATTATTGATCGTCACCTGAAAAATAGTCTCACAATGGGGTGAGTCAACAGACTCAATGTGTACACAACACTAAAATTCAATAGATCAGGCATACATTTTCATATCAAATACTTATTCATAAAACAGATAAAAATGATGATGCAACCTAAACCCAAACCTAGATGCCATTCTCTACACATCCCCGTACCAACCTGCACACCGTGGGGACTACTAAGTCAACCCTCCATCCGCTACACACCATCGGCGCGATCATCGCGCGATCGGCGTGTTCATCGCCCATACAAATTCGTGGCATAGCCACTCGATAATTGTGTCATGAGACACCACATTCGATAATGTAACCGGTTACCACATTCGAGATAATGTAACCGGTTATCACATTCGGATAATGTGACCGAAGTCAAGACATTCGGATAAGCGAGACCGAAGTCATCACATTCACTTCCCTTTTTCATATCACCCACCCGATGCCCCCATATTATTCCTATCATGCACATCATACTTAAATTCACATTCTTATCATATTTGACATGTTAAATATAACATATTTCGTAATCCTAATAGGAGTAGGAAACGTGCATCAATACTTTGTACCATATTATGGTACCTTAGCCACATTCTTATAAACATGCATATATTACATATTACCATAAATCTTATTAAAAGTTAGTGTGGGGTACACACCTGATTCGCTTAACAAATTCCTTGAGATCCCAAAAAGCTTGATCTAATGCTTAGATCCTTAATCCCTACATTTGATTAATCACTTACTACTTTAATAAAAAGCCATTCGCCACAAATCCAAATCCTAGTAGGATTAGTATTCTTAAAACTTACCTTGTCACGATTTGGACACCAACAAATCCCGAAATTGATCATTGTTTCCCTAGGAATTGTCGAAATTCCTTTAACCATATGTTAGATTTAATCTAACATTAAAACATAAAACATGGCCTTTGGCCAAATGTATATAGGGACTTACCTTGAAATTCTCAAATCCCGGAATCCTTTTATACCTTTGTCGAAATCCCTATAGACTTATATATATTAGATCTAATTTCCAATCATTTAATCATGAGAAATAGCCTTAGATCGATTGCCTCACCTTAGATCTTTAAAAATACCAAAATACAATATGAGGGATTAGTCCCTAAATTTCGACAGGCTTAAAAAGAAAAGAATGGAAACCGAGTCTAGATCTTACCCTTACTTGGAGAAATCGACAGCACCTATGCTTGGAGCTCCTCAAAGATTCGGTTATGGAGTCTTGAAGACTAGACGACTATGGCCTAGAGGTGTATCAACACTTTTGATTCTTGAGGCTTAAAGAATCGGTAATGGTGGATAAAGAAGAAGTTGATTTCGGCTTGATAAAATAAAAAGAGAAGAGAAGAGAGGAGAGCACTAAGAAATTCGACAGAGAGAAGCGGAGGAAGAAAAATTGATGAGTAGCCCTATTTTTTTTCTTTTATAGCCGAATTTACTACTCAGAATCCCTTACTTGGCCACCACTCTTCTTAATTTGATAACTTTATCTCCTTAATAATAATAATCCTTCTATTATCTCTTCTTTTATCCATTAAAAATAAAAGGAATTAATCCACAATTATCTCTTGAAAATAATTTAAAATAAATCTACTATTTATCCTCTTATTAGCCGAAATTTAAAGAGAATAAAACTCTTCCTTTCTAGAAAGCTTTTGCCGTCCACCTCTAGCTTCTGGAAGCAAAAATAAAACTTCTTTTATTTGCTTCCCAAGTGACTCGAACTCAGGCCCAACACCTTGCATGTGGCGCCATTTCCATAGGCCCTAAGTGACATCTTCAGGCCACTTTTCCAAGCCCTTGTTTGTGTGTCAAATTTCACATACTTTTTCTTTTAAGGCCACCTTGCCTCGCTTTCCTCTTTTAAACTTTAAAACTCGACATTTCTAAGTCATTCCTAAGTTTCCTAAAATTTTCGTTACGCTCTTTAAACTTGACATTTCCTTACATTTCCAAGTTTCCGTAATGTTCACTTTCCATTTTTGAATCATTTCCAAATCATTTCCTTACTTTTCCTAGTTTCCAAAAATGTTCACCTTCCATTTTTAAACTTAACATTTCCATACATTTTCGTTTTCCAAAAATGTTCATTTCTAAATCATTTCCATGCATTTTCAAGTTTCCAAAATGTTCAAAATTTATTCATAACACGTAAGACATGTCATTTCGTATAATTAAACCGAAAATGCATAGGCCCTTTTCGTGATGTTACGCTTCTACACACTTTAAAATAATTTCGTACTCGAATTACTTACTAACGAACAATCGTGCGGTCTAACTCACCCCACTACGCTATTGTCGCAAGACTGATTTTATAAAACTATCATACTTCCTATGCACAATCTCAAAGTTCATATGCAAGGCTTCGAACACATTCACTAGCAATACAAGAATACTCTACAATAATCAAAGCAATTAAGGGTATCCTAGAAATAAGGAATGTACCCGTTATCACATCTGGCACATCTTCCTCCTAGCGACGGCCAACCGTATAAACCAACCTTGGTTGCCTCGCATTTGCACCTTTAGCATCTCTGCTTGGTACTCCACGTCCTCGGCCCGAACCATTTCCTCCATAGTTCGGTCCACGACCTTCTTGAGGTCATTGCCGCCCACCTTTACCACTGATTAACATTCTCGAGTCGACGATCGACTTTCATCTGGTTTCTTAGGACAATCCTTGAGTATATGGTCCTTGGACCCACACCTAAAACACCCTCCCGTCTTTTTCCAACACTCCCCTAAGTGCTCCTTTCCACAATGATCGCAAAGATGATATCGCCTCTTGTAGCGACTTGCCGTCGACTTCTCGCACCCATCAACTCTAGGCCTCTTATTCCCGGATGATCCGCACAATCCAAAACCTCTTTCTGGCCTATTCCGATCAGTGTTCTACCTTGTAGCATCCTTAATTCCCTCGGCTACCTTGGCCTTTTCTACTAAAGCAGAAAACTCCCGCTCCTGATGTGGTGCTATCAACAATCTCAAATTATCCCTTAGTCCGTCCTCAAAACGGACACAGCGCTCATGCTCAGTTGCCACTACTCCTCGAGCATACCGGCTCAACCTCAGAAATTCAGCCTCATATTCCGCAACGGACTTGTTTCCTTGAACCAGCCCCAGAAAAGCTTTCCTTTGTTCATCAGTGTACCTAGTTCCAACATACTTCATTTGATAAGCTTCCTTAACATAGTCCCAGGTCAGATCCTCAGCTGTGGCACCATCCCGAACAGTTAACCACCATTGGTACGTTTCATCACGTAATAGTGCCACCATTCCTTTTAACTTCTCCTCAGGGGTCAGATCAAGCTCATCCATGATGCGCTCCGTTGCTTCCAACCAGTACTCAGCTGTACTGGGTGCCACACCCGATACTCCACGAAACATTTCGGCTCCATTAGCTCGGAGCTGTTCAGGCACAAACTTACGATTTCCCAAATTTCCTCCTGCACCAGCCACCAATTCCAAAACTCGCAGCACAGCTTGCGATATAGCATCTTCTCCTGTTTGAGCTTGCTGCTCAACACCCACAGCTGGGGGTGGTGGTGGCGGTGGTATCTCATTGTCAGAACCTTGACCCGATCTAACGGGTTCCGACACGGTCATCCTTCCTCTACCTCATCCACGACGACCACATCCTCTAGAGCTCATTTCTAACATCGAGATCTGATTAAGAAGTTTTATGAATTAGTCTTTGTTTCAGTTGTTTACCCGCGAAGGAGTTTTATGAAAAGAGTTTTAGGAGTGGTTCTTTCGTATTCATACATGCACACAGTCTTTTCATTCATTCATACATCCATCAACCAATTATGAACTTTCGTTCATTCAGAGAAACGTTGTAGTTTTCATTGTTGTTGTTTCTCTACTACCCAGGGGTATTTTCGTAATTTTGTCCTACAGGGGTATTTTCGTAATTTTTTTAAAAGAAAAAGTTTCTTGGTGATTTTGTCAAAAAGTATTTTGGAAATTTTGAATTTCCGGGGTATTTTGGAAAATTTCGAAATTCGAGGGTATTTCGGTAATTTTAGACCTCGGGGGTATTTCGGTAATTTTTCACAAATCAGGGTAAATTTGTAAAATTTACTAAATCAGGGATATTTCAAAAGTTGCAAAACTTTGAGGGTTCTTTTTGAAAATTGTACTTTCCAAAACAGTGATGTTGCAAAAATTTTGGAAATCAGGGTCATTTTGGTAATTTTGTAAGTTAAGGGCAATTTTGTAATTTTTTCCAAAATCAAGGTATTTTGATATTTTGCAAATTAGGGTTTTTGGACTTGTCATAAAGTAAGGAATTTTTTTTTTGCTAAAACTGTGGGTAGTTCGGATATTTTATAAACCAAGGGCATTTTTGTAATTTCACAACCAGGGGTACTTAGGTAATTTTTATAAATCAAAAATTTTTCGAAAAATTTTGTAAAAATAGTTCTCACAAATAAAAAGGGTCATTTTAAGAGTTTTAAAATAGGGTTTTTATAAAAACACGGCTAGTTCCCTTTTGGGTTTTAGTTATTGTGTTTAGCCTATGACCGAGTCCTCTTGGTTAGGGTGAACCGAAGCTACACACCAGGTAGGATTCCAGCGAAGAGGAGGTGAGTCACTAGGACTGCTTAAGTACCAGGCTCTTCCGGATCCAATCCTAGATATGTGCACAAGGGTTACCACACCCTAACTCGGCGACTTAGTCATAGGTTTGTTTAATTTAGGCACTTAAGTCTTATGTATTTGTTGGGGTAAACTAGTCCTAGGGTTCACATACTTAACAGTCTAATCTACATTCCATTTCTACCCTTCTACACATCATACTATAAACCACACAAATGGATAGAAGTACTTACCTGGGGGACTGCGGGTCGGAGACTTAGGTGCCATGCCAGAAACCTGCTTATTTCTAAATTATTTTCATAAAACTCATTTGGGCTCGCTTTGAAAACGTTTTGGGCCTTAAACCCCTAGGCCGAGGGTTTGAAACTGAGCTCTGAGACCAAACTGAAACACCCCAAACCCGGCCCACGAGCCTGAACCAAATCCGGTATGTTCCTTAAGTAAACCGGTTTCAATTTCTTTTGTTCATTAGGAAAAAACTTGTGCGATTTTAAGAAAAATATTGTTTTGGGTTGGGCTTGTGTTGAAAACCAATTCATCTTATATTGAAATCCATTAAATAAGGTGACAAAACAATTTAGGGTTTATTTTAAAGGAAATAAATTTTAAGCTTAACTTTAATTGAAAATAATTCGTAACATAGTAATTAAAAATAAAAGTAAAGAAATGTAACTTATGGCCTTATTACATCAAGTGAAATCCCAAAATAAAATTCTAAAATACTTAAATAAAATTAAATATCCATATTGAATAAAACTTCAAGTTGAGCATGGCCATCCCTAAGCTTCTGCCGAACTCGGTCCATTATTGATCGTCACCTGAAAAATAGTCCCACAATAGGGTGAGTCAACAGACTCAATGTGTACACAACACTAAAATTCAATAGATCAGGCATACATTTCCATATCAAATACTTATTCATAAAACAGATAAAAATGATGATGCAACCCAAACCCAAACCTAGATGCCATCCGTTACACATCCCCGTACCAACCTGCACACCGTGGGGACTACTAAGTCAACCCTCCATCCGTTACACACCATCGAAGGCAGTCGCTGCAGTCGACGTGCTCATCGCCCATATAAATTCGTGGCATAGCCACCAGATAATTGTGTCATGAGACACCACATTCGATAATGTAACCGGTTACCACATTCGGATAATGTAACCGGTTACCACATTCGGATAATGTGACCGAAGTCAAGACATTCGGATAGCGAGACCGAAGTCATCACATTCACTTCCCCTTTTTCATATCACCCGAATGCCCCATATTATTCCTATCATGTAAATCATACTTAAATTCACATTCTTATCATATTTGACATGTTAAATATAACATATTTCGTAATCCTAATAGGAGTAGGAAACATACCTGAGTACTTTGTACCATATTATGGTACCTTAGCCACATTCTTATAAACATGCATATATTACATATTACCATAAATCTTATTAAAAGTTAGTGTGGGGTACACACCTGATTCGCTTAACAAATTCCTTGAGATCCCGAAAAGCTTGATCTAATGCTTAGATCCTTAATCCCTACATTTGATTAATCACTTACTACTTTAATAAAAAGCCATTCGGCCACAAATCCAAATCCTAGTAGGATTAGTATTCTTAAAACTTACCTTCTTTGTAGATTTGGACACCAACAAATCCTAAAAATTGATCATTGTTTCCCTAGGAATTGTCGAAATTCCTTTAACCATATGTTAGATTTAATCTAACATTAAAACATAAAACATGGCCTTTGGCCAAATGTATATAGGGACTTACCTTGAAATTCTCAAATCCTTAATCCTTTTATACCTCTCATCAAATCCCTATAGACTTATATATATTAGATCTAATTTCCAATCATTTAATCATGAGAAATAGCCTTAGATCGATTGCCTCACCTTAGATCTTTAAAAATACCAAAATACAATATGAGGGATTAGTCCCTAAATTTCGACAGGCTTAGAAAGAAAAGAATGGAAATCGAGTCTAGATCTTACCCTTACTTGGAGAAATCGACAGCACCTATGCTTGGAGCTCCTCAAAGATTCGGTTATGGAGTCTTGAAGACTAGACGACTATGGCCTAGAGGTGTATCAACACTTTTGATTCTTGAGGCTTAAAGAATCGGTAATGGTGGATAAAGAAGAAGTTGATTTCGGCTTGATAAAATAAAAAGAGAGAGAGAGAGAGAGAGCACTAAGAAATTCGACAGAGAGAGAAGCGGAGGAAGAAAAATTGATGAGTAGCCCTATTTTTTTTCTTTTATAGCCGAATTTACTACTCAGAATCCCTTACTTGGCCACCACTCTTCTTAATTTGATAACTTTATCTCCTTAATAATAATAATCCTTCTATTATCTCTTCTTTTATCCATTAAAAATAAAAGGAATTAATCCACAATTATCTCTTGAAAATAATTTAAAATAAATCTACTATTTATCCTCTTATTAGCCGAAATTTAAAGAGAATAAAACTCTTCCTTTCTAGAAAGCTTTTGCCGTCCACCTCTAGCTTCTGGAAGCAAAAATAAAACTTCTTTTATTTGCTTCCCAAGTGACTCGAACTCAGGCCCAACACCTTGCATGTGGCACCATTTCCATAGGCCCTAAGTGACATCTTCAGGCCACTTTTCCAAGCCTGTTTGTGTGTCAAATTTCACATACTTTTTCTTTTAAGGCCACCTTGCCTCAGTTTCCTCTTTTAAACTTTAAAACTCGACATTTCTAAGTCATTCCTAAGTTTCCTAAAATTTTCGTTCTGCTCTTTAAACTTGACATTTCCTTACATTTCCAAGTTTCCAGAAATGTTCACTTTCCATTTTTGAATCATTTCCAAATCATTTCCTTACTTTTCCTAGTTTCCAAAAATGTTCACCTTCCATTTTTAAACTTAACATTTCCATACATTTTCAGGTTTCCAAAAATGTTCATTTCTAAATCATTTCCATGCATTTTCAAGTTTCCAAAAATGTTCAAAATTTATTCATAACACGTAAGACATGTCATTTCGTACAATTAAACCGAAAATGCATAGGCCCTTTTCAGGATGTTACACCTGATTACGGTAAAAACTAACCATTCTTGATCCTCGGCACCTATGTCACCATAACACTCGATTAACTAACAAAAGAGGGTGTCTTAATCCAAATCTAAATCAAACGATCTAAGGAAATGCTTACCCTTAGTATCGTGAACGACCATGATGTGCCTTCTCTCACCAAAAGATGGTCCACAACCTGGTGGAAAATCCCGAACTGCCGATACCGCCCTACGCTTGAACTTGGGAGTAGAGATTGCAAGTCCATTCCCTTTTCGTCCTCCTATCGGTTTTCCTTTAATATCGCTACCACTTGCCTCCATTGGAAGAGTATCAGTCAGAATAATATAACGATGAGAGAAAGTAGTTGTCTAAGGAGAGGGTTTCGACTTACCACTACTTCCGAAGGATCAACGAGTAGAGAAGAACGAGTGATTTAGCCCCTAGAATAAACGATTAGACATAGCTATCGATCCGTTTTAGCGGAATAACCAAACAATGAGAGAGATCGAAATGAACCATGAAGAAACTCCTTACCTTAACGATGATAGATCCGACTCCCACCAATTCGGCTTAAGGCTAAAGATGAATCGACAAGGATGTGATATTCGGCCAACCCACTAGAACACTACAAAAAGGAGATGATCACAATATGAGGGAGTAGAAAAGGGAATGGTGTTTCGATTTAGAAATAAAGTGAAACAACCAAATGATGGTGATCACACCTTCGGCTATGGAGAAGAGAAGATGAGAGGAAGAGAATGAAATCACTTACCCGATTCAACCAAGGAAGAAATGCCCAACACGTAATAATGGAGAAGAAATAAAGTGTTTATAGGTTCTGCTATTTAGGGAGAAAAGAACAAGCAAGATTCAGCCTCCAAATATTGTTGACTAAAGAGAAAGAGAGAAAGAATAGAAGAAACGGTGAGAAAAGAGAAGAAGAGATGGAAAAGAAGTGTTAGAGAGTTTCAGCTAATCACCAAGGAGAAGATGATCAAAATGGCTTGAGTGTTTCGAAAAACAAAAGAAAAGATGAAAAGAAGCACAAAATGTTCAAAAAGAGGAAAAGCTTTGCATGCAAAAAACTTGCAAAATGACCATAGGAAATTCGGCTCCCAATAATCCCTACCAAAACCGTATGCCCCTTACCAAAAAAAAATCATGGTTGACCAACTTTCTTTCCCCATGCAACTCCAAAAATTCGGCCAACATATCCCTCCCTTATCTCTTCCCTTTATTTCTTTCCTTATTTTTCCCTTGATCTCCTCCTTACTCTTTTCTTTAGTCTTCTTTCCATCATTTGAATGAGTATTCCTTCCTTATTTAGAGTCTTGGCTGACACTTACCATCTTCCACCTGATTAGCACAAAAATTAAATCCCAAAAGTTGCAATAGGTGGGATTCGAACTCCACTCCTTAAGTCCCTTCATGTGACGCCTCACCACCTTACTACTAGCTCCTCATGTGCTAGCAAAATACACACTTATTTCCTTAAGTCTTGATGCCTCTTGCCTTCTCCCCCTTAAGTGCTTAAACAAAAAAATTCTACTAAGGCCCAACTCAACCCCAAGCCTTCTTAGGGCCCCTAAACATACACAACTATCACTCTTAACTAACCTAACGCATGGAATAATGCAAACCATAAAATCCTGAATTTTAGGATGTTACAATAATTCATATTTTGGCAAATTTACACATTTCCCCTATACTTTCATATTATTACAATTTAGTCCTTATCTCATAAAGTTGCAAATTCATGCAATTTAGTACCAACCCATGCCTAGCCAAATTTTATAAGGACTCTTGGCAGCCATATCTTTCATTATTTCATAGTTTTAACTACCACATTTTACAATTTCACAATTTAATCCCTATTTTGCATTTTTGTCAAAAATCACTTTACAAAACTAGTTTAGCTATTAACAATTAATCAAAATCCATCATCAACCATCCAAGTACCCAAACATTGAATAATGAAAACATGAAAAATCTTTAACATTTTCAAAATCTAAGGTACGGGCTAGCTAGAATACGAAGCAACGATCTAAAAAACGTAAAAATCATTAAAAATCGAGCTAAAATGAACTTACAATTGAAGATCCAAGTGACCGAACCCTAAAACACAAACAATAGCTTTCTTTTTTCTTATTATTCGGCTAAAAAGATGAATGAAGAAAGAAATTTGGTTTTGTTTTATTAATATTAACATTAATTACTAATTTACCTTTATAACCTTTAAAATATTAAAAATTACACCAATTGCCATGCTTTTATCATCCACTAACCATAAATGGTCTATTTAACTCTTAAGGACATTTACTTTAATGTTCTATAGCTATTTGACACTTTTAGCTAATAGAACACAAGTTTTACGCTTTACGTAATTTAGTCCTTTTTACCTAATTAAGCATTCAAACAGTAAAATTTCTTTACGAAACTTTCACCCAATAATACTATCATGCTATAAACTTCAATAAAATAATAAAATAAATATTTTGACCTCAAATTTGTGGTCCCAAAACCACTATTCCGGTTTGACCCAAAAACAGGCTATTATAGTTAAAGTAATTAATTAATTTTATTATTATTTTGGATTTACACTACTAATTTTTAACTCGACTAGATTAGTATATATTTTATGTAATTGATTTAATAATGATTTTATCCAATCGACAATCCTTTGGCTACGATCCTCGGAATACTTACCAAGTTGTTCATTGTAAACAAACTATATTACAATTTGACCCATATACTTGCGAACACTGCTGCTTTAATTTCATATCTTTCTGTCACAATATTTTCAATCTAAACATTCGCACGTTTGGCGGCAATCATTGCAGAAGTCGTATGTAACAGCCCGATTTAGACCCTATTCAGAACAGTGGTTTCGGGACCTTGAATTCGGGTTAGAAAAATATTTTAAAATTATATTCTGTGTTTATTATGTGTGAATTTATTTGTGTGAAATTTTTGTGCTTTAATTTTGTTGTTTGAGCGTCCGATTAAATAAAAAGATTAAATCGCGTAAAATAAAAATTTAGTGGTTATTTTTAGAAGGCCTGAATTGCGGTTGTTCATTTAATTATGGAGGTTTTATGTTGCAATTATGCCATTAAATATATGAATGGACTGCATTAGGCATATATTATATAGTTTTTATATTAATTAGTAAAGGTTAAAATAGTAAATAATATATTAACATGTTATAATATTAAAACAAACATTAAAATGATGAGATAATGCTCATATTTCCGCCAAATTTGAAGAAAAAGAAAAGAAGTAAAACCTAGCTAAGTTTGGCTATTGTTCATCTTGATTCAAGGTTAGTTTTTGTTCGGTTTTTGATAATTTTTACGTTTTTAATATTGTTGCTATGAAATGTACTAAGCCCATGCTTTAATTTTTGATTTTGATGAGGATTTTGAAATGTGCCATTGATGAATATATGAGTTTTGTGATGTTAGTTGATGAAATATGAAATATATGTGTTAGATTAACATGTTTTGTCTTTGGATTTTTGGTGAATTTGAGTAATTAGGGATAAATTGTAAAAATAATAAATTGAGGGACTAAAATGTGAAATAAATGAAATGTATGGACTTGTATGAGTATGGGTAACATTCGGCCTAAGCATGGTGTGTGCCAATTTTGCATGTTTTTGTGTTTTATGCAATAGGGACTAAATTGCAAAAAGTGTAAAATGTCAAGGGTAAAATGGTAATTTGCCTATTTATGTGTTTTTAGACTAAATTGATAAAATGGTGTTTAAATAAGTTTAATTTGAATATGTTTAGATCAAGAACCAAAGAAAACGAATTTGGATTGGGGAAAGTAAAAAATAAACGAATAGTCGTTAATTTCGTCCGTCGATATCCAAGGTAAGTTTATAAGCATTTCATGTTGTTAAAAATTGAAATTATATAAATGTTATATGATGAATTGGAATTTTATGAATATATATGTGTATTGCCGAATGTAATTAAGCTTGGGAGTAATGTTTACGAGTTCGATTCGATCGAGGTGTGATGTTCGAAAGTCCCGTACGAACCTTAGGAATAGCTAGGATACATATGTCATGACATAGGATTTCCGATATGTGTTTTTGTGTAAGACCACATCTGGGACGTTGGCATCAACGTGTGATTTACGTGTAAGATCATGTCCGGGACATTGGCATCTTATTTGATTCGTGTAAGACCTTGTCTGGGATAGTGGCATCGGTATGTGATTACATGTAAGACCACGTCTGGGATGTTGGCATTGTACAAGCTTTTCGACTATCTGAGTATCCTTTTTCGTTCCAAATGGTTCAACGGGCAATGATAAGTTAAGATCGAGTGTAAATCATGTTAAAAATGCTCAGGTATGTAATCATACTATGTTATGAAATTAAGGTAAGTTGCAAACTTGAATTGATGATATGAAGTCATGTGAAATATGAATTATGCGATTGCATATTTGAATATATATGTATTCGGCCTTTTTAATGTATATGTATGAGGAAAGTGATGGTTAGCTATACTAATGTTTATTTGAGTATTCGACCAAAGTAGAATATATACGAAACATATATGTCTTGATATATGAAATTAAGTTAGAAATGTGCTTCAGTTGATAATGACTTATTTTGTTTTGAATAAATTAATTATAGTATATAATTAAATGTTTTCAATGCTTATGACTTACTAAGCTGCAAAAACTTACTGTCTGTATATTTACTCTTTGTTTTATAGATTTTCGAAGTTGGTACGAGCTCGGGGATCGTCAGAGAAATTCATCACACTATCGATCGCTATTTTGGTACCTTTAAAGCTTGAATTTTGAACCTATGGCATGTATAGGCTTGTATTTGTTTTAGTTGAATTTTGTAATTGTATATATTTAAAGCCATGCAAATATGGCTTGATCATTATGTTTAAGCTTGGTTATATATGTTCTTGGGTAAATGTTTAATGTGTTTGATTTCTATGTTTGAATCCGATTATGCTTGGTTATGGTTTAAGTTTAGTTGGGAAGTAATACCATGTATATATATATTGTAACACCCCGTACCCGTATCCTACGCGAAACTGGGTACGAGGCATTACCAGACTTAACAATACATTCTACCAAATCCCGAGCCACAAAATTTCACTTATAATTTAAACTTTAACAAACACATGCATACACAAGCATTATAACTCCATGACCAATATGACCCACAACTCATGGCTAAATATAGAATAATGCTTATTATAGTTATGAAGCAATACATTTGGTCAAATTAATTAACACATACAAAATGACTTAGTCAAGCCCCTATACATGCCATAACTTAAATCATTTATAAATAAAGATACCCATAGATAGCTTGATAGTGTGAAGCGATCTCCGACGACCTTCAGCCCGAGCTTGTTTAAAAGGACTCTGAAACATGGGAAAGAAAAGGGGGTAAGCTTATAAAGCTTAGTAAGTTCACATGTAAAAATAATAAGCATTAGCAATGAATTTAGCTTACTGCTAAGCTGTCATAACTTGCATAAATAATGCTACGTTCTTACTTTCTCAACTTACTCATTTGTAGCCTTACCAAAGCCTCAATGAGACAAATCCTCACAACAAGTTCTCAAATTGATACAATCATTAAATCACATGCTTATACCTTATTACTCATGTTCACATTAATCTGTCTACTTGAATCGCTGTCACTAAATTATTTATTTCTTGAGCTACAGAGCTCCGAATTACAAACCACTAATTTTATCTGAAACTAGACTCACATATCTTCATATCATAAAATTTATAGAATTTTTTGTTTTGCCAATTAGTACAGTTTATTCATTAAAATTTCCACTGTTTCACTATTTGACTATACTGACCTCTCTTCACTACGAATCAATTTTCACCTCTTACAGAATTTAGATGACCTTTTTGTTTGATTAATTTGAAACTAACCTCATTCAGAATTTCAGGCATATAAATTATATCCCATAATTATTTGTATAAAATTTTGAATGATTTTTCTAAGTCAGAATAGGGGATCACGTAATCATTCTGAACCAGTCTCACAAAAATTTAAATATCTCAAAATATACAAATCCTTTGTTTTCTCTATTTCTTTTATATGAAAATAGACTCAATAAGCTTTAAATAAATATATCATCCAATTTATAATTCAGTTTCTACTATTTTTGGTGATTTTTCAAATTCACATCACTGCTACTGTTCAAAACAGTTCTATTGTAAATTTTTGCTCTCTCTCACTTTAGTTGTATTCATTACTTACCTATAACAATCTTTCCAATTTCCGATTACATATTGAGCATACTACTCATACGTTACACATGCGTATACCTACACTTATCACTACAAAGTCACACATAATTTCACTTAATCGATTTTCCCGTTGAACGCTTCGGAATAATAACGGATACGCGGTGGTTTCGCACACAGCCCACCATTGAAGTTGAAGCTCTCTTGTACACATAGTGGCCTTCATTTACATGTGACCTAGCTCGATTGTACACATAATTCTGGCTCTCTTGTACACATAGTGGCCTTCACTTAGTACCACTCATGTGACCTAGCCATCTCGTAGCTCTCTTGTACACATAGTGGCTCACACTACATACCACACATGTGACCTAGCTACGTATAGCTTTCTTGTACACATGGCGTACTCTCGGTACCACACCTGTGACCCAGCTACGTATATATATGTATCTTGTAGCTCTCTTGTGCACATAGTGGCCTGCACTTAGTACCACTCATGTGACCTAGCTACATACCATTTATATCTTTCAATTTTGAAGGTTCAAACGGGAAGTATCTCACTTTCTAATACTTTATTCCATTCCTTCAATAGTCATTTATGATTCAAAAATCAGCTACAATACATAAAATATGCTGAAATATAAAAACGTCAATAAAAATAATGAATTGTTTACATACAACTTACATAATTACATTCTCAATCTCATCACATCATCAATTTAACTTATCCTCCCCAAATTATTCTATTCAATACTTTCTTGATATTACACAAAGCCATCTTCCTAATTTGGTCTTACATGTAAACTTATACCAATTCTCATTAAAACGTCGAGTCATTATCGAACATTATAATTATATTGGAAAATCAATACTAAAGTATTCATAACTAAAATTTCAATTTAACATTCAAACTTGCATCATTAAATGCTTATTAAACATATGAACTTACCTCGATACCAAAACGGTCATTTTACCAACTTTCCCGATTTTCGATTTTCCTCCCATTCTAGGTCCAAATATTATTTTTTGGGGTCTAAGACATCACATTTCACTTATTGAATTAATGTACTACTCAAAACAGTCCTTAACTCAAACTTTGAAAAAATTACAATTTTGCCCCTAAACTTTTGCATAATTACCATTTTGCCCCTAGGCTCGAAAATTAAACTTCATCCCTTATTCTTATGTTTTATAACATGCTGATCATTTTTCCCATGGCAACATCAAATTCTTGCTCTAACATGCACTTATGTACATTAGGTATTTTTGCCGATTATGTCGTTTTACTAGTTTTCACTTAAAATCGCTTAGTGAAAGTTGTTTAACATAATTATAAGCTTCATATTCTGCCATAAAACATAAAAATAAACACATTTCACCAATGGGTATTTTTCCAAATATGAACCCTAGGTTAAATTGTTGCTAGAATAAGCTAAATCAAGTTACCGGGACTCTAAAAACGTAAAGAACATGAAAAACGGGGCTAGAATGGACTTACCATGAAGCTTGGAAAGTTTGAAAACCCTATCCATGGCTTCCCACGTGTTAAATTCGGCCTAAGCTTAAATATGGACAAATTTGGCATTTAAATTTTGTTTTTAATTCCCTAAATTACCAAAATGCCCCTTAAAAAAATATTTTGAAACATACCCATCCATGTCCATTTTTTTCCACCAACTTAACCAATGGTATAATTATCATTTAAGGACCTCCGTTTTAAAATTTCATAACAATTGGACACCTCTAACATGTAGAACTCAACTTTTGTACTTTTTACAATTTAGTCCTTTTGACTAAATTGAGTGCCCAAACGTCAAAATTTTCGAATGAGATTTTCACGAAATCATTCCGTGAAATTTTAGACCATAAAAATATAAATAAAATAAATTTCTCAACATCGGATTTGTGGTTCTGAAACCACTGTTCCGACTAAGCCCAAAATCGGGCTGTTACATATATATAATGTGATGTTTAGGTATGTGTTTTGGCAATAAGGTAAGTAATGGACATGTTAGTTAAGTAATAGGCATGTTATACATGTATGTGGTGTACTTGAAATATGTTTGAATTGTTAATGTAATTGATGATATGATTCGGCTTAGTATGAAGTAAGTATACATGGATCTTGATTGATATGCTTTGTTAAGATATTGTTATGTGATTTGGTATTTAAATATATTCAGTTATGTCATATAAATGAAATGAAGTTGATGTGGTTTACTAATGTTTTAGGTTTAGTATCTTTGATATTGATTGAGTTTATTTTGGTAAAAATGTTAAAGACATTTGTGATCATTGAAGGTGTTTGGCTATGTATTAAATTTAAGTAATAGTTACAAATGGTTTGATATTCGGTCATGTTATATATATATACTTGTGATGAGTTTGTTATAAAATGCAAATTATGCATTGATATATTTTGGTTCGTACTATGCAATATTAAATGCGTGTGATGTGATTTAGGAAAATGAAAATAGACATTTACTAAAACATATAAATTAGCATGCTTATATTAGGCTCTTGTGTTTGGGTTTTGATCATTTGAATAGTGACTTGTATTATAATAAAATTAGAAAGATATATGTGTATTAAGTAAATTGGTTTTGTTATTTGGGTTTAGTGATTAAGTAGTATGTAAAAGTATAATGATAAATATATTAAATTCGGTCAAGTTTAGATAAATTGAATGAAAATGTAAGATGTGCCGATTACGAAAAAGGTGATTTTGATTTATTTGATATTTTTGCTTATGATTTATGTGACTACATATATGATCGTTATAATATGGAATAATTCGTAAAGAGTTTATGTTAGCTTTGTATTTAAAATTTGATTGATTTAAGAGACTCATTTATGTGTACATATAAGATTGTTCGGATATTGTACTTTGTATAGCAATGCCTCGTAACCCATTCCAGCAACGGATACGAGTTAGGGGTGTTACATCGTATACCTAACGCACCAACTTTTAGTTAATTATCTATTCGAACTCAGGCTTTTACTTACATCAAAGTGTACGAATCATGCATACATAGTCCATCATCCACTCAAGATTAAGGTATGTCACACTATGAACGTCACAAGTGAATATATTCATAAACGAATTCAAGATCTATTCTATTTGGGTCCTGTCCAATATACTGTCAGTCTAGTCAATCACATCTATATATCTATCTTCAAGGAGTCATCCGCTCCGATGCTCAAGACAAAACATCTCTTCAATTGGACTTGATAGAGGACATATTAGTCTTTTAATTGGTTTGCTCATTTCCGTAATACGATCTGACCACGTAATAATGCTTAGTATTAGTTAAACATTAGACAACTAGTGAGCTAATATTTGCTTCCATTTTGCTTTGCATGCAAATTTATCGCCATATCAATTCATGTAAAAACATAGATCTCAGAAATTACAAACATAGTTATATACATATCTAAATCACAAACACATACATGGTAACTCACAAATTGTATTTAACTAATTATATTTCACCTCATATCAATCATTAAAAGACATTATAACCAAGATAGCATAACATTATCACAAAACAATTCCACAATCAAAATATATTCCTGTTCAACATATCTCAACCGAAATCGAGTAGTCAAGTTTCAACATGCCTTGTATCATGTTCGATTCCATTTTTATTTGATTATATTTAAATAGTTAATGATGCATTTAAAATAAAATTACGAGAGCACAAAACGATGTTGCTATCGATCGCCCGTTTTCACCCTGGCCTTTGATGTTTCGGCCTCGTCGTTAGCTACGTACGAAAAATTCGATTACAGAAATATCATCAGTTCCTCATTTAATAAAGACATACTAACAAAAAATCATATTTGTACATCTTTACATTAGACCGCTTGTAACACCCCATACCCAACTCGATCCCTGAGTCTAAGCTACAAGATGCCATATTCATTATTGGAGCAACCACGATTGATTATACACAAGTTTAATTTGTAGAAATTAAGATATGAATATTACACATGTATAATATTATATATAACATTTTTAAGTCACATACGAACTTACGAAATCTCACTCGCTATCCTGGGGTCAAATTAGACCAAACTGCAAAGTTTTCAAAACATTTTAGGTTGGTGTCATGAACTCCAAAATTATAGGCTAGCTTCTGAAATTGAGGACTAAAATGTAAAGATTCTAAAACTTCATCGAGTTGGCTTCACGACATCAAATAGGGGACGTCGCAACGATGATGGCTGCTGTCTCGACATCCAAAGGGCGGTGTTACGACTCCCTCGGCAATATGCTACAATTCCAATTCCATTTGGTCTCAACCTAACATATAACAATAAATAGTTGGTCTTAAGACCCAAAATGACCATTCAACACATTAAGAAGTTCAATATACAACTCCAAGTCAAAAAAACCTTTTCATGCATGAACTATTATCATCTTCATTCATCCACAACTCAAATACACAGATTTGACCATTTTTAACTTAGAACTAGCTCAATCCTAGGTACATGCCATTTAACAAAATGAATAGCGCTATACAAACTTTTTTGAGTTGAGAGCTACAATCTGGATGTTGAATTCATGTAACACCCCAAAAGTCGTATCCGTCACCAGAATAAGGTTACGAGGCATTACCAATCAAATCACAACATACAACAAACATTTATGCATCCATTCTCAAACACCATTCAATCATAATCACATTATCCCTTATAAGGGCCTACGAGGCCTTAAACATGCTTTAGAAGTGGTTCGGGACTAAACCAATAACTTACAAAAAATTCTCGAAAACTTAGGAATTTTTCAAACATACAAGGGTCACAAGCTCGAGTGAACAGGCCGTGTGCCTCACGCGACTTCAGACATGCTCGTGTCCTAGGCCATGTGAAAATAGGGCATACATACTGACTTGGGTCACACGGCTGACCACACGCCTGTGTGCCAGGCCGTCCCAATCCTGTAGGGTATACTGGCTTATGCAACACGGCCAAGTCACATGCTCGTGTGCTAGGCCGTGTGCCATTTAGGGGGTATACTGACTGGTGCCACACGACTGATCACACGCCCGTATGTGAGACTGCGTAGAGCATACTTACTTTAATTCAATTTCAACACCAGAGGACACACGGTCGTGTATCATGACCGTGTGTCGCACACGGTTGAGACACATGCCCGTGTGGACAAAATTAGGCCATTTACAAGGCCAATTTGCCACCCTTTCTCAAACTCACCTAAACAACCAAAATAATACCCTTTCAACATATTTATAGGCAACCAAAACATACCAATTCATATACAAATCATGCCATTTCATCTTCAACCATTTCACTACCCAAATCATAATCATAAACATACCAAAAGAATATGTCATTACCAACAATTTCACCTATCTTCCCTGCAACATCCGGGATTTAGAGGTCTCACATTTTTTTTCTTTTAAATTTCGTATCTATATGTTGGTATGCTTTGCATGACTGGTTGAATGTGTTTGGGGCTTCAGGAAACCTTGAGGGTAAGTTTGAGCCTGAGTGAAAATTTTTGGTTTTAAGTCATTGGGGAGAGAGTCAGGAACCAGGGCTTTAAAGGATTAAACTTTGAGATTGTTGACACAAGTGAAGAGGTGGAGTAGTGGCAGGGAGGCGTCACTTTGGAGAGCTTGAAAGTGGCGTCAGAAAGGAGTTACAAGGGGGTAGGAGTTTGAGTTGCATGGATAGCATTTTGGAGTTTTATTTTTGGGTCAAGAGAGGGAGGTAGTGGATTTGGCAAGGGCACTTGAAAGGGGGAGGTTTGAAAGGGTCAAATGTTTTGAATGGTTGGTGGAGAGAATTATTAGGAGTTTGAATCATTCAAACTTGTTTGAATGGGAGGCTATGAGTAAAGTTAGGAGAAAGTTAAGGGATTTGGAGAGGGGTGGAGTTGTTGGCCGAATGTGGTATGGTTGAAGGAGGGGAGTTTTGGTTTTGTGCTTAGTAAGGAGTGTGCCAAAAATCCTTAGAGCTTAGGCTCTCTTTTCGGTTCTTTTGCGTGCTTTTGTCGGCCATAAGGGTGTGCTGTCCCTTAAGTGTTTTCCCTTGGGGAGTTTTGGCTAGCCGAATCAGCCTAGGAAGTTCTTTCTTTTCTCCTTTGCTTGGTGAGCATCTTATTTCTTTCCTCAGCAACTTAAAGCCGAAAACTTCAGTCTTCTCTCGAGATCTTTCTCTTTTCCTTCTTCCTCTTATCTTTCTTTCTTTCTTCCTCTACGACTGAACCTAGTGTTTCATCTTCTTCTCATCATTTGTGTTTTGCACCATTGACCCGTTTACTTTTGTCTTCTTTCTCTTTTTGCATTAGCCGAATTCTTCCTACCCCATTTGCTTCATCTCTTCTCCATTCTCCTTAAAGCCGAAATACCCATTTGTGCCATCCTTTTTCTACTCTTTCAAAACCGAATTCCCTCTACTCTTTTCTTGTGATTTTTACCCCTTTTCACCTAGACAAAATCTAGTCCCTTTTCTTTTGCTGATCTACAGAGGAAGTGCCGTCACTCATCTCCTGCCAAACCCCTCAATCGGTTCTTAGTGGTAGTGGTAAGGGTTCTTTTTCTCTAAAAACCTTTCTTTTTCCTTTTCTCTTTGGTTTGCCGAAACCAAAAGCCTGACTCTGTTTCTCATGTGTGGCTGAATCTATGAAGGGCCTTGGCTACGTGCCTCTTTTGTTTGTAGCAAGTGTGAAGGGTATTAAGGATCTTTCGGGTTTTGATCAACCAAGGTAAGAGGGGTACACCTTTCGTTTGGCCGAAGGCCACTTCGTTTGGACCATAAGTGTTAAGGCCGAATCTAACATGGGTTTATGTAGGAACTTCGACAATCATTAAGCTCAGGTGAATAACCTCCGGGTTCTGTCGACTTTGGTAAGGATTTGTTCGATCGTAACATTTATTTAGTTTCGTTTAAATCTCATTCAACATGTTAACCGGGTTTTCTGATCAAGATCTTGTTGTATGGATTCGAGTACCAGTCGGGTAAGGGAAGGGGTTGGACACGTAGTTTCTACCCCTAGGTTCAAAAGACGAGCAGTTTCAGCGATTCGGGATTGGCCACGGGTTGTGGACCAGCGTCTGAAAAGGATAAGCAGATCGCGGTGATCTCTTCGAGTGAGGACGTTAGTGAGATTGATAGTTTAGTTCTTCAAGTTTTCAGGTGTGAATTATCACACTGTTCCCTTAATCTTTTATTAAATATATGTGTTATGCTTGAAAACCGAAAATAGTGGCAGTGGTTGTAACACCCCAAACCCGGTCATCACACCACGACCGAAACTGACATGTTACGAAGTGAAAAACGTTTTAAAGAAACAAGTTACCGGTTAAATTTTATTGAAAAACTCTTTATCGCTTTAGAGTTTAAAAACCCCGTATAAAGTGATGTTGAAATCTTTTTAATGTTACTTTTAAATCCGGAAGATAAGTTTTGGAAAATCTGTAGATACTTATTAAAAACCGAGTGAGCTGAGCATAGTCAAGTTTAAAATCATTTGTTTTTGAAGTTGTTGAAAATTTAAGTTTGAAGTCGTCCTTATTAACGTGATTATTACCTTGTGTGTAATGTTACTCGATGGTAACGATCGAAAAACCCGAGATAAAGTATAGTTTGTTGAAAATGTTGCTTTTTACCCGGTTACTTAAGCAATCCATTTGTTAAGCACATGCATAATATATTCAAAATTAAAGCAAGTAATTAAAAACCCAAAATAATACTTAGCGGCCTTATTACAAATCCAAACCAAATAAATAAAATTGAAATAGTAATTTAAAGTCAAAACCCAAAAATAAGTTTGCATGGCCACCTCGAGTCCTCCTCGGCTCCATATCCGCAATCTATGCCTCATCTACAAAATATAAGTGAAGGGGTGAGTCACCGAGACTCAGTGTATAAATCTCCAACCCAATGGAACAGTACTTACACAAATCATTAATAGAACATGTAAATCATGCAACCCCATTATCTAATCATTCGATCTCCGTTATCTACCCCGTGTGGTCAAAACCACTGGTGACCGAAGTCACAAATATATATATATCGGTGTGGTCAAAACCACTGGTGACTGTAGTCACGAATCAAGTGATGGGGCCAACCCATCGTGTGCTCAAAATGACTGATGACAATCCCGTATAAATCATGTGGGGCCAACCCACTGTGGTACCAAACCACTGGGACGAGTCACAATATCCATATGTGGTCAAAACCACTGGTGACCGTAGTCACAAATATCATCAATGTGGTCAAAACCACTGGTGGTCAAAACCACTGGGACTTAGTCACAAAAACTAATATCAAAGACGGGGCCAACCCGTCGTGTGGTCAAAACCACTGGTGACAGTCCAAATAAATCCTTCCCCTCCTCTCATCAATCCCATCATCATGTCCATATCATACGTGCCATAATATCATGTAATCATGCAAATAATGCATAGCATAGCATTTAACAGTAACATGACAATGTATATCAAAAAGCACATAGCAGGGGACTTACCCGGAGTCCACGCTCATGCCCATAAGGCAAAATCACTGATCTCAATGGCTAACCGGTTTTAACAGTAAACACAATCACATGTAACATTAATGAAGTGTGTAAGGTTACACACCTGACTATTCGTAGATCTAAGCAAAATCCCGAAACTACGCGAAACTAGCGAAATCCCAAAACGTTGCCTTCCCCCCTTCCTACAATCGGCCAACATTTGTTAGTAACCAAAAGCCTATTCGGCTAAACTAGAAATCCCGAAGGATATGTCACATGGAGATAACTCATTACCTTAGTGCCGATTTGGTTTCCAACCAAATCCCGAAACTACGTGATGATTCCCCCTTGCAATCGGCCAAGCACTAAGACACACAAATGATTAGCCTTTGGCTTCTAAAAGAATAAGAAATAGATTCGAAACACTAGAACCTTTATCGGCAATCAAATCCTGAAGATCCACTGGTTCGGGTTGTACTCCTCCCTACAATCGGTTTTAACACATCATTAGCAATCTAAAGATATTCGGCCATAGCATGAATCCAAAAAAGTCTATCACCTCCTTACCTTAATGACTGATTCAGCTTCTAAACACCAAAGATCGGCACCCCCTATTGATGTTAGGGGTTTCGGCAAAAGATTTGGCTAACCCAAATGGAAGAGATAGGTTTCGGCACTTGAATGGAGGCTAGATCACGTGAGAAGAGAAAGAAAATACACTAAGAGTATTCAGCCAAGAAGAGAACAACAACAAGGTTTCGGCTTTTGAAGATGGTGAAGATGAAGAAAGAGTGTTCGATAAAGAGATTGAAAGAAGATTTCAGCACTAGGAGGTTTGAAAGAAATAAAAAGATGAAGTGAAATGAGTTTGCTCTCGGCTTGAGCAAAATAGAAAAAGAATAGGTGAACCAAAAATGGTTTCGGCAAGATAGGCTAATCAATGAGAACAGAAAAGAAGAGGGAGTGAATGGCTACCAAGTTTGGCTCTTCAAAAATAATGCACAAGAGATTCGGCCAATTACAAGAGCTGCCGAAAAGAAACAAAGCAAAAAAGCAAATGGTGGTTCGGCTTTGACACAAAACGAAAAGAGAAGGACACTCTCCTCACTGGCTGAAATACTCCCTTAAACCACCATAAGCATTCGGTCACCAACAAAAGACTCCCAAAACCGATAGCACCCATTGCCCAAAGTCCATACTTCGGACAACTCCTTCAAATGAGTTTGAAAAGATTCAAACTCCTAAATTTCCTCCCCTCCATCAGTTCAAATTCGTTTGACTCCTTCCATCCCTATCTCCTAGAGTCTATCTTGAGCACTCCTCCTCTTAGCTTGTAGCGTGAAAAAGAAATAGCAGAAAAGGGATTTCTGCAGCTCGAACCCAAGCACTCCCTTCCCTGCATGTGGCGTCATCACCTAAGCACCTTAGTGGCGCCTCCTTTGCCACTTTACCAAGGCAATTCTTGTGTCTCAAACCTCCAATAAATTCTTTTAACCCCTAACTCCCTTAGCTTCCTCTCACTAAATACCAAACAAAAATTTTGGTCATGACCCAGGCCTAACCCAGGGTCATGCCTAGACCCCAAAACAAACCAAACAAACACAGTAGACATATCATCACATGCAAACACATGCAAAATGCAGAGACCCCAATTTAAGAATGTTACAGTGGTGGTCGTATTACCTACGTTGGGTAATCAATAAACAAGGTTAGTAAACTACCTGCACTAAAAGTTGCTGATAAATGATTGTGGATGCAGGTAAGCATGCTGTATATATATTTATAGATGTTTTCATGTTCTATCATATTGCCATCTACCATATTATGTTGCATGTGTATGGGTTTCGGGATATAATAATTAAAGGGGAAGTGTATATATATGTGGGTGACTCTGTCACGATTGATGATGGCCTCAAGCCTCATTGTGGAATTTTGTGATTTAATCACGTAGATTTAGTGGCTAGACCACTTATGTGGACTTTGAGCAGTGTGTCTGTCAGCATAGACTGTCAAAGAGATGTGTAGCGGATGGAGGGTTGATTGTAGAAATCCCCAGGTGTGTATGAGGATGGATGTATGGGTGGTGTATAGCGGATGGATACTAGGTTGGGTTGGGCTATCACTTTGCATATCTGTGCATGGTATGATGATTTGCTGTGGATATGGGGCTAAGCCTATTCGTGGAATTGTGTTGTATAATTGCACACTAAGTCTGGTGACTCACCCTATTTTTTCCCAAAACAATGCAGGTAACTCATGATTCATTGGACCGGGCTGGAGTGGACTCGAGGTGGCCATGCAGAAGTTGTTTTCGTTAACTTTATTTTTAAACTGCTAGTTGCTATTTTTGGATATTTTTATTGTGTAATAAGGCCACTTTAAATATTCTGGGATTTTATGGTTTTAAGTTGGATTTGCTATTAAACAAGTATCTAAAATGTGACTCTAAAATATTTTCAACATGGGAGTCAAAATGAAGATTCCTTAAAAATAACCATTTTCTCTCAATACCAGCACAAATAACGAACTGAACTTTGCACAACTTGGAAATTTTCATTCTCGGCAAACTACTATTTTTAACGACAACCCCTTTAAAGCGAAAGGTTTTTCAAACTTACAGTCTAACTTCACCCTCAAAACAAAAATTCATTTTCACCTCTTTCCCAGTAACATTCCAGATTCGACCGTGGTGTTCGGGCCGGGTTTGGGGTGTTACAATTTGATATCTGAGCCCAGATTTTAAACTCAGCCTTGGGCTTTGAGGCCCACAACGTTTTTGAATTTTGCATTTAAAATTAGTTTAAAAGAAATTCCTTATGAAATGGTCTTGTGGAAGGATGGCACTCGAGTTCTCAGCCCAGGTCCACTAGGTAAGTCCTCTAACTGATAAATGAATTGTATGAAGTGGTTATATGATGCATTGTTGTGGATCTTAGAAATTAGAATATTTACTGTAGAGACAGAAACCTTTAGGGATGTATGTGTTTTACGAAAAAAACAACTTAAAAAACTATTCACTACTAAACAAGTGGCAAGATTTGCTGACTCATAAAGTTTATAACCAGAGTAAGGGCGGAAGGTTAGCTATGAGTACTAGGGGACGTGGACGTAATGCGCGTGGACGGGGTAGAGGCAGGATTGCTGTGTCAGAACCAGTAGGGTCCGGCCATGGGTCAGGAAACGAGGTGCCGCTATCGCCAGCTGCGGAAGCAGAATTCCAGGATCAAACGGGTGGTGATGATGCGATGTCCCAGGCAATGCTGCAGATTCTGGAAAGAGTGGCGGGGGCAGGCATGGGTAATGGGGCTTTCTGAGCGACTTCGAGCGAATGGAGCCGAAATATTTAGGGGTGTCTCTGGGGTAGCTCCAAACGTGGCTGAGTATTGGCTAGAGGCGGTCGAAAGAATTATGGATGACTTGGATTGCATAGCTGAGGAGAAGCTGAAGGGCGCAGTTTCTCTACTTAGGGATGAGTCCTACCAGTGGTGGCTCACTGTCAGAGAGGGTATCCCGACAGATCGGGTAGATTGGGATTTCTTTAAGATAAAGTTTCAAGGGAAGTACGTTGGGGCCAGTTATGTGGATGCTCAGAGGAAGGCATTCCTGAATTTAGTGCTAGGGGGTAAATCGGTAGCTGAGTATGAGGCAGAATTTTTGCGGTTAAGTCGGTACGCCCGAGGGATTGTTGCAACCGACTACGAGCGCTGTGTGAGATTTGAGGATAGACTGCGGGATGAGCTGCGAGTGTTGATAGCTCCTCAGCGGGAGAGGGACTTTACTATTTTGGTGGAAAAAGCTAAGATAGCTGAGGAGGTTAAGCGAACCGAAAGGCAAAATAGGGACAAGGATAGAGGCAAGAATAAGAGAAGTTATGGACCGTCAGAATTATCGGGAGGATTTTAGAAAAAGCCTAGGGTTGATGGACCTGTTCGTGATACTACACCAGCTGTTGTGGGGCAATTTCATCAGTGTGCTCAGTGTAGGCACTTTGAATTCTTGGTTATGCCGTTTGGGTTGACAAACGCACCAGCCGCGTTCATGGATATGATGAATCGGGTTTTTCAACCCTATTTGGACCAGTTCGTAGTAGTGTTCATAGACGACATTTTAGTATACTCCAAGTCAGAAGAGGAGCATGATGCGCATCTTCGGGTTGTTCTACAGATTCTAAGGGAGAAGAAATTGTACGCCAAATTTAGTAAGTGCGAATTTTGGTTAAGAGAAGTTACTTGTCTGGGTCATGTGGTATCTGCAGAAGGGATAAGGGTTGATCCTCGAAAGATTGAGGCGGTGCTGGATTGGAAACCACCTAAGTCTGTGGCGGATATTCGGAGTTTTTTGGGATTGGCAGGTTATTATAGAAGGTTTATCGAAGGTTTTTCCTCAATTGCGGCGCCATTGACTAAGCTGTTGAGAAAGGAGGTACCTTTTGTGTGGACGGACAAGCAGCAAGAGAGTTTCGAGAAGCTAAAAAGGATTTTGACAGAGGCTCCGGTCTTAATTCAGCCTGAAGCTGGGAAAGATTTTGTGGTGTATTGTGATGCTTCACACACGGGGTTAGGTTGTATGCTGATGTAGGAGGGGAAGGTTGTTGCCTATACGTCTTGGCAGTTAAGACCGCACGAGATTAACTATCCTACGCATGATCTGGAATTTGCTGCGGTGGTTTTCAATTTGAAAGTGTGGAGACATTATTTATATGGAGAGAAGTCTATCATCTACACAGACCACAAGAGTTTAAAGTATCTGTTGACTCAGAAGGAGCTGAACTTGAGACATCGTAGATGGGTGGAGCTATTGAAGGATTATGATTGCTCGATTGAATACCATCCAGGTAAGGCAAATGTGGTGGCAGATGTGTTAAGTTGGAAGGTAGTATCAGATTTGAGAGCGATGTTCGCACTTCTTAGTCTGTATGGTGACAGGAGTTTATTAACTGAGCTGCAAGTGAAGCCAACATGGGTAAGGCAAGTTAAAGAGAAACAGTTATTGGATGATGTTTTGAGTGCGCGACTTCGGCAAGTATAGGATGGGGGAATAGAGGATTACAGCTTGAACAATGACGGGGTTTTGTGTTTCCATGGGAAAGTTTGCATGCCGAAGGATGTGGAGTTAAGGCAGATGATTCTTCAGGAAGCGCATAGTAGCCCTTATGCTATGCATCCTGGAGGAAGTAAGATGTATCGGGATCTACGGGAGCAGTTTTGGTGGCCTGGTTTGAAGCGAGAAGTTACGGAGTTTGTGGGGAAGTGTTTAACGTGTCAACAGGTCAAAGCTGAACACCAGTTGCCTTCGGGGTTGCTACAGCCGGTGAAGATTCCGCAGTGGAAGTGGGAGAGAATCACTATGGACTTTGTTAGTGGGCTACCCCTTACGCCTACTAAGAAAGATTCAGTATGGGTGATCGTAGATCGGTTGACAAAGTCCGCACACTTTATACCTGTGCGAGTCGACTATTCTCTTCAAAAGTTGGCTAAGTTGTATGTGGCAGAAATTGTGAGGCTGCATGGGGTACCTGTGTCAATCATATCAGATAGAGACCCTAGATTTATGTCACGGTTCTAGAGGGCGTTGCATCAGGCTTTGGGTACGAGGTTGGACTTTAGCATGGCTTTTCATCCGCAGACGGATGGCCAGTCTAAAAGGGTAATTCAGGTTTTGGAGGATATGTTGAGAGGATGTGTTATTGATTTCAGAGGCAGTTGGGAAGAATTCTTACCTTTGGCAGAGTTCGCATACAACAACAAGTACCAAGCTAGTATTCAGATGGCGCCGTATGAAGCATTGTACGGGCGGAGGTGTCGCACTCCCACTTGTTGGACAGAATTGGGTGAATGCCATATCTTGGGTTCGGAAATGGTTGCAGAAACAGAGGAGAAGGTTAGGGTAATTCGAATTCAATTGAAGGAAGCATCAGACAGACAAAAATCGTATGCGGATCTTAAGCGAAGAGAGATAGAATTTGCAGTAGGTGATCGGGTCTTCCTGAAAGTTTCACCGTGGAAGAAGGTGATGAGGTTTGGACGTAAGGATAAGTTAAGTCCCCGGTTTATAGGGCCTTATCGGGTTTTAAAGCGAGTGGGATCGGTAGCGTATCAGTTGGAGTTATCGTCAGAATTGAAGTAGATGCATGATGTGTTTCATGTCTCGATGCTAAGATGTTATCGATTGGATCCGTCCCACGTGGTGCCAGTTGAGGAAGTTGAATTAAGACCATACTTGTCTTATGAGGAGGAACTAATTTAGATTTTGGAGCGGGATGTTAAGGTACTACGGAGGAAATCAGTTCCTTTAGTAAATTCTTGTGGCGGAATCATGGTTTGGAACAAGCGTCATGGGAGCCAGAGGAGGCGATGCTACAGCAATACCCACATATCTTTTGATCAGGTAATTTCGAGGCCAAAATTTCTTTAAGGGGGTAGAACTGTAACATCCAGGATTTAGGGGTCTCGTATTTTTTTCTTTTAAATTTCGTATCTATGTGTTGGTATGCTTTGCATGACTGGTTGAGTGTGTTTGGGGCTTCGGGAAACCTTGAGGGTAAGTTTGAGCCTGAGTGAAAATTTTTGGTTTTAAGCTGTTGGGGAAGAGCTGGTGGAACCAGGCTTTAAAGGATTAAACTTTGAGATTGTTGACACAAGTGAAGAGGTGGAGTAGTGGCAGGGAGGTGTCACTTTGAGGAGCTTGGAAGTGGCGTTAGAAGGGAGTTACAAGGGGGTAGGAGTTCGAGCTACATGGATAGCATTTTGGAGTTTTATTTTGCATTAAGAGAGGGAGGTAGTGGATTCGGCAAGGGCACTTGAAAGGGGGAGGTTTGAAAGGGTCAAATGTTTTGAATGGTTGGTGGAGAGAATTATTAGGAGTTTGAATCATTCAAACTTGTTTGAATAGGAGGCTGTGAGTAAAGTTAGGAGAAAGTTAAGGGATTTGGAGAGGGGTGGAGTTATTGGTCGAATATGGTACGGTTGAAGGAGGGGAGTTTCAGTTTTGTGCTTAGTGAGGAGTGTGCCGAAAATCCGTAGAGCTTAGGCTCTCTTTTCGGTTCGTTTGTGTGCATTTGTCAGCCATAAGGGTGTGCCGTCCCTTAAGTATTTTCCTTTGGGGAGTTTTGGTTAGCCGAATTAGCCTAGGAAGTTCTTTCTTTTTTCCTTTGCTTGGTGAGCATCTTCTTTCTTTCCTCAGCAACTCAAAGCCGAAAACTTCAGTCTTCTCTCGGGATCTTTCTCTTTTCCTTCCTCCTCTCATCTTTCTTTCTTTCTTCCTCTGCGACCGAACCTAGTGTTTCATCTTCTTATCATCATTTGTGTTTTGCACCATTCACCCTTGTACTTTCGTCTTCTTTCTCTTTTTGCATTAGCTGAATTCTTCCTAACCCATTTGCTTCATCTCTTCTCCATTCTCCTTAAAGCCGAAATACCCATTTGTGCCATCCCTTTTCTACTCTTTCAAAACCGAATTCCCTCTACTCTTTTCTTGCGATTTTTACCCCTTTTCACCTAGACAAAATCTAGTCCCTTTTCTTTTGCTGATCTACAGAGGAAGTGCCGTCAATTATCTCCTGCCAAACCCCTCAATTGGTTCTTAGTGGTAGTGGTAAGGGTTCTTTTTCTCTAAAAACCTTTCTTTTTCCTTTTCTCTTTGGTTTGCCGAAACCAAAAGCCTGACTCTGTTTCTCATGTGTGGCTGAATCTATGAAGGGCCTTGGCTACGTGCCTCTTTTGTTTGTAGCAAGTGTGAAGGGTATCAAGGATCTTTCGGGTTTCGATCAACCAAGGTAAGAGACGTACACCTTTCGTTCGGCCGAAGGCCACTTCGTTTGGACCATAAGTGTTAAGGCCGAATCTAACATGGGTTTATGTAGGAACTTCGACAATCGTTAAGCTCAGGTGAATAACCTCCGGGTTCTATCAACTTTGGTAAGGATTTGTTCAATCGTAACATTCATTTAGTTCCGTTTAAATCTTATTCAACGTGTTAACCGGATTTTCTGATCAAGATCTTGTTGTATGGATTCAGGTACTAGTCGGGTAAGGGAAGGGGTTGGACACGTTGTCCCTACCCCTAAGTTGAAAAGACGAGCAGTTTCAGCGGTTCAGGATTGGCGACCGGGTTGTGGACCAGCGTTTGAAAAGGATAAGCAGATCGCGGTGATCTCTTCGAGTGAGGACGTTAGGAAGATTGATAGTTTAGTTCTTCAAGTTTTCAGGTGTGTAATTATCACACTGTTCCTTTAATCTTTTATTAAATATATGTGTTATGCTTGAAAGCCGAAAATAGCGGCAGTGGTGGTCGTATTACCTAAGTTGGGTAATCGGTAAACAAGGTTAGTATACTACCTACACTAAAAGTTGCTGATAAACGGTTATGGATGCAGGTAAGCATGTTGTATATATATTTATGGATGTTTTCATGTTCTATCATATTGCCTCTACCATATTATGTTGCATATGCATGGGTTTCAGGATATAATGATTAAAGGGGAAGTGTATATATATGTGGGTGACTCTGTCACGATTGATGATGGCCTCGAGCCTCATCATGGATTTTTGTGATTTAATCGCATGGATTTAGTGGCTAGACCACTTATGTGGACTTTGAGCAGTGTGTCTGTCAGCATAGACTGCCAAAGAGGTGTGTAGCGGATGGAGGGTTGATTGTAGAAATCCCCAGGTGTGTATGAGGATGGATGTACAGGTGGTGTGTAGCGGATGAATACTAGGTTGGGTTGGGCTATCACTTTGCATATCTGTGCATGGTATGATGATTTGTTGTGGATATGGGGCTAAGCCCATTCGTGGAATTGTGTTGTATAATTGCACACCGAGTCTGGTGACTCACCCTATTTTTTCCCAAAACAATGCAGGTAACTCATGATTCATTGGATCGGGTTGGAGTGGACTCGAGGTGGCCATGCAGAAGTTGTGTTCGTTAACTTTATTTTTAAACTGCTAGTTGCTATTTTTGGATATTTTTATTGTGCAATAAGGCCACTTTAAATATTCTGGGATTTTATGGTTTTAAGTTGGATTTGCTATTAAACAAGTATCTAAAATGTGACTCTAAAATATTTTCAACATGGGAGTCAAAATGAAGATTCCTTAAAAACAACCATTTTCTCTCAATACCAGCATAAATAACGAACCGAACTTTGCACAACTTGGAAATTTTCATTCAACGGCAAACTACTATTTTTAATGACAACCCCTTTAAAGCGAAAGGTTTTTCAAACTTACAGTCTAACTTCACCCTCAAAACAAAAATTCATTTTCACCTCTTTCCCAGTAACATTTCGGATTCGGCCGTGGTGTTCGGGCCGGGTTTGGGGTGTTACATTCCCTATGCATTTTTCTCATCATTTATTCAACTAATTCATCCCACAAAATATATCAATTCATCATCCCTATATCATACCAAATCAACCATGATATATCATTGGTAATTAATTAAAACAATTAACCATTTAACCATCACAATAATCATACCAAACATGCCAAAACACAAGGCCATATATACATCACATATCACTTACCAAATTGATAAATTAAGCCAACTTAGATGGCCAAATACACACCAACATGTACATCATTTACAAGCCAACTTTCATGGCTAAAATCACAACTCAAAACATATCATCTTAACACTAGCCTATACATGCCATATATGTAACACCCCAAACTCGGCCCAAATGTCATGACCGGATCTGGAGCGTCACAGGGAAAGGTTGTTTAAAGAAACTTGTGATCGTTTAAAAAATTTCGAATTTAATTATTTATTCACTTGTTATCCTATTTTTTTTTGGAAAACGGTTATTAAGGGTTTAGGAAAATCCCGTATTAAACATTTAATAATAATAGGCAGAAATCATATTAAAAACTAAACCAAATAAAATACCAAAAATACAGCTAAAGCGGCCTTATTACATAATAAAAATCCCAAATTAAAAATAAGTTCAAAATAAAGTAACGTAGTTTATGAAAGAAATAAAAGCACATGGCCACCTCGAGTTTGCTCAATCTCCAAACCCGCGATCTAGTGATTACCTGCAAAATTTAACAGAGGGGGTGAATCAAGAAGACTCAGTGTGTAATTACTCCACAGGAACCCTAACTGGGCCCGAGCCCATTCACATATCAGTTGGGCCTTAGCCCTTACAAATCACTCTGGGCGAAGCCCGCACAGAAACAGACTGGGCTTTAGCCCTTTTAGCAGAGTACAACAGGTAACCAGATAATCAATGCAATATGATGCAAATCCCAACCCAACCTAAATTTCCATCCGCTACACACCACCCGTACCTGCCAATCACACCAATGGGGATTTCTACAATCGACCCTCACTGCTACACACCATCGATGGCAGTCATGCTGTAGTTAGCTGCTCATCGTTAGAATTGTGACAGAGTCACCAGATTATGTGGCATGGCCACGAGCAGTGTGGCGAGCCACGAGCAAGCATTGTGGTAAAGACCACCAGAACGCTTCCCCTTTCATTCATATCCCATAGCGCATGCAGCATGTCGTGACATAATAATTCATGTATGCAGTATGACATGTATGCAAATCATATATCAAATATAACATATGAAACAGATTACCATCATAATCAGAATAACAAATACAACATAATCAAGCTAATCAACCTCTAAGGGTATAACAGTAATTTACTTTCCAGGGGTATTTTTGTAACTTATCTATCGAGGGTATTTCAGTAATTTCGCGCCTACAGTGGCCTTTTCGAAGGCCTAATGTCGCCTCGAGCGACTCAACTGCCATTCTCGGTCGTTACCAGACTATTGGGCCTAAAACCCGATTTTGGCCCATTCGGGCCCATACCCTCGTGTGGCCCACCTAACACAAATCTAGCCACGTATATAAGATTGACCTAGTCTAGTTCACTATATACTACCATCATACAATTTTAATCAATTGGGCCCAGTTCAGCCCATCGCGGCCCAAGCAGCCTCAACCCACAAGATTACTAATAGTGGCCTCAACTATCGCGTCGAAGCCCCACACGTGCGCTCGCATGCTCGTGTGGCTACTATTGGCCGGCACTTCTGCATTTACCGCTCTACAGCTAGAGTAGAGAAGTACACACCTGATAGGAATTTGGTGCTAATCCGCGCTCCGACCACTCCTGTGCCCAAATGCCCTCCAAGGTGTATTCACTCTCCTCATAGAATGCTCTATATATAGCTAGCTTCTCACCTTCCTTCTTTGTATCTTTCCGATGTGGGATCCTTCCATCAGCAGAGTTTAAATCCAATTCAAACTCTTCCCATCCAATCCGCAAAATAAATACTCCTTTGCTTGTCATGAGATTCGAACCCAGGCTCCCTTATAACATAATCCACGCTGCTAACCACTTGGCCACAAGCTCCTCTTGTGTCTTAAACCATGCACAACTAAATATAAATCTATAGCCAAATTCTAAGGTTCATGTAAAAAGAAAACCAAAATGCAAAAGCCAAGACTTGAACCTTGGACCTCCTTCCTTCCTTGTGGCGTCATCCCCTTGCCTCTTATGTGGCGTCACTTTGCCACTACACCAAACACTCCACTTGTGTCATTTTTCTCCACATTTTATTCTTAAAGCCTACATACTAACTTCCAGGGTTTTTTTCACCTAAAACCAAAATTTCCCTAAAGCCAAAGTTTGATCCCGGGACTTCATAGAAGCCCTCTAATCTTCTAAAATCACTCACCTAATAGGTCCAACTTGCACTAAAGCTGTTCTCAAAAAATTTAAACGCTCCTACGCTCAAGGCCCATTGGGCCCAATCCTACTAGGCCTAATTTTGGGATGTTACAGTATACCATATTTACAAAGCATCAAAAGTACCAACAAGTTGTTCGATAGTGTGACGATGTTCCTAATGATCCCCAAGTCCAAGCTAGCTTCGATTATCGATAAAATAGGGAAAAAACACGCAAAGTAAGCTTTAAAAAGCTTAGTAAGCCATATACAAATAAAATTACCACATGAATGAATAACATTTTCATTAATAGACAAATCATGAATAAGCATATAAAAGCTCACAAACCTTTCCCATTTAACACATATTCAAAATAATAAGTGAATTAATCAAATACTTCCCTTTTCAATACTTGTATGTACCTGAATCACTTAACTCTTTCTCAAACTTGACTTTGCCCATTGAACCATTCGGAATCGTTAAGGATACTCGAAAATCACATATAACTCGTACAATGCCATATCCTGGATATGGTTTTACATGTTATCACATATGATGCCATTGTCCCAGACAGGGTCTTATACGAAATCATATAACGATGCCAATGTCCCAAACATGGTCTTACACGTAATCACATCTCGGTAATCCTAATTCGTGACATTTGTATCCTATACTATTCTTAAGGTTCGTACGAGACTTTCAGATATTATAACCCTGTCGATTCTTGCTCGTATTTGATCATTCAACTTTCATAGTAGTTTAATGACAATTAAACATATATAATTCAATTTAAAGACATTTATTTGCATATGAACTTACCTTGTATTCGGAATAAACGAACTGGATCAACTATTCGATAACTTTTGATTTTCCACGATCTAATTTCGATTTATTTTGTTCTTGATCTATATACATTCAAAAAATTAACTCATTTATTCATCAAATCATTCAATTCAGTCCACAAACACATATTTGGGCATTTTTACATTTTAGCCCCTAACCTTATTTCATACAAACACAAATTACACAAAATATCAATATTCCATGCTTGGCCAAATTACCCTTAAGCCCCTAGCAACCCATATTTATCAACATTTCAGACATTTAACCACACATTTTTATCTTTTCACAAATTAATCCCTAATATGCATTTTCATAAAAAATTACTTTATAAAACTTGTAAAACTATTAGAAAATATTCATATTTCATCAACAATCATCAAAGAACACATAGATTCAACAATGGCATCTCTCAAAATCTTAAACAGTTTTGAAATTAAAGGTATGGGCTAGCTAGTACTCGATACAACGATCACGAAAACATAGAAATCATCAAAAATCGAGCTAAAACTGTACCTTAATTAAACCAAAAGTGTGCCAAAATGTTCAAGGTTCCAAGCCCTAGCTTCCTTTCAATTTTCAGTGAAGAGATGTAAAAGATGAACATAAAATCACCTGGGTTTTGTTTAATATTCATTAATACTATTATTACCATTTTAACCTTTGTTTAAAACATTATAAATCACTTAATATAAGGCCATCTATGTCAAATTCCACTATCAATGGTTTAATAACATCATAAGGACCTTTAATTTAATAAACCATAGCAATTAGGCACTTTAACCAAGCAAAATGCAATTTTTACATTTTACGCGATTTAGTTCTTTTATCAAATTAGACATCCAATCGATAAAATTAAACCACGAAACTTTCACACATATATGCTATCATGTTGTAAACACATAAAATAATATTAAAAATAATTTCTAACCTTGAATTTTTGGTTCTAAAACCACTAATCTGATTTAACTAAAACCGGGCTGTTACAATTCAACTATTGAGACTTCAAGTAATAACTATACATGCGCACGGAGTAAACAAACCGTATGATGAGTGATAAAGCTCAGTAGTACTTTTATGATTCAAGATAAGACTACATTAACATTAGCAATTGATCATAATGAGTACAATTTCAATGTCTATCCAATTTATATCCTATCATGGCAAGCAATTCCATTATCACATACGTATATGAGTATACATATGGTAAATGACAAATCAATCAATTCAACATTGCAATAGAATTGACTAATTCATACTATTTTTCAAGAGCCAATCTTTATGCCATTTAAACATTCAATACCATTTATGAATCAAACATATTGATCTTCCGTAATTTGATATGTCAAATTAGGCTCTTTAATAAACTTGAGGAGCTTATTCTAAAGCAATTTAAGTGTCTTTTATATGTTTTTTTGTCAATTTTTAGTTTTGTTATTAATAATTTGTTATTATTAGTTTTAAGTCATTTTTTGAGACCCATTTTGTCCAATCGTACCATGGGGAACCCAACAAGTTGATCGAGTGTTGTAGGGAGTCGACGGTGGCCCGAACATGAAAAGAAATCGCCTAGAAGGAGGGTATCGTGATATTGAAGCATAGATGTCGTGATACCCTTTATAGTAGCTAAATGAAGAGAATCAAGGCCATCTACAATGATATCGCAATATCGAGTAACGAGTATCATGATACTGAGACATCCTAGGACCACCCATTTCAAGACTATTGTGGGTATCACAATATCCAAGCCTGGGTATCGTGATATAGTTGTCTGACGAGTGAAAAAACTGTAGGGTCAATTTTATGTCCAACAAGCTTAAGTATGTTTTTCACTTAAAGGTAAAATGGTCAGTGTTAGGTTAAATTTTAGTAGGCTATAAATACTACTTTATAAGCCTTTGAATTTAGATTTTGTTGGCTGATAGTTTCCTTTAGTTTTCCACAGTTTTAGGGTTAGGTTTTCTTTTCTTTTCATATTTAGTTTAGGTTTCTATTTTCTTTTTTAGATTAGATTTTATTTTTGTTGTTTCCTTTCTTCCTTATTGTTGAAGATTATGTAAAAGGGAGATGATCAAACTCTTGGGTTTCATTAGATTTTCATCAATCAAATGAACATTTCTCAAACTCTTTACTCTTATTTTATGCTTACTATGTGTTTGATAAAATGCTTGTTAGGAATTTAAGTTTGATTATGTGCTAAATTTGTTGATGGTTGGCTGATTAGTTAATGTTTATGTTTGATGTATTGATTGTTCAATTATATCAAAATGTTTAATACACTAGAATTGATGCCTTTAGGGGAAAATCTAAATAAACGAGACCAAGAAGAGAGTTTATCCTTAGATAGTTCAATATAATTGTACTGAGTAGTGAGACCAAGAGGAGATCTATATGCTTAGGTGAGACTGAGAAGAGAACCTAGGTGGTATCTTTTAGTTTAGGATGAGACTGAGAGAAGATTCCTAGATAAGAGTGACAATCAATATAATCGGTATAGATTTATTAGCTTAGTTAATGATTAACTAATCAATCAACCATCGGTTTATCATTTACATTTACTAAAACAACAAGGAAAAAAATTAGATTAGTTAGTTTAATTGATAATCTAAATTTAGTTTATAAATAATTTTTTAATTGAACTTGCACTAATAATTTCTGACTCTATTAAATTAGTAATTGCTTAACTTGTAATTAAATTGATAAACACATTTACCCACTTGGAAATCCTTTGGGTCTGAACCTTGGGATATTCGAGTGTTCCTGTAACACCCCGAACCTGTATCCGTCGCCGAAACAGGGTTACAGAGCATTACTGGAACTTTCAGAATATTTTTCAGATAATTCACAATGATTACTATTCATTAACCGAGATCATTCATAACGTCCCTTAAATGGACCCTCGAGGCCCAATATGAATAGTGGAAACAAATCGGGACTTAATCGGAACCTCTAAGAATTTTTTGCAAAATGCTAAAAGTTTTCTAAGTTGTAGGGCTCACACGCCCTTGTGGTTTAGGGACACGCTTGTGCGGTTAGGCCGTGTGGTAACACACGCCCGTGTCCCTTGTAACATCCTGAATTTTTGGACCTATGCATTTAATGTGTGGTTATGTTTAATGTGAGTGTTAGGGGTTCAGAATGGGCTCAGGTTTGGGCCGAGGTTGTAGTTAAAATTCTTGTTTGAACACTTTAGTGGAAAGCTTGTTAAGTTTGGGCATAACAGATATTGGATGTGTTTTAAAACACAAATGGGCTTGTGGCCTAGTGGCAAAATGGCGCCACTAAAAGCGAAGGGAGTTGGTGCCAATTGAAGGTCCAAGGTTCGAGTCGCCTAGTACCTTTTATTTTAAATATTTTCGGCATTTATAAGAGCAGTAGTGGAGTTCGGCAATGATGCTTAAATTTAGGAATTTATTTAATGTGATTGTAATATCCTGGATTTTGGGCTTATGCATTTGTGCTTAATATATGTGAAAGCATGCCTTTATGTGTTATGAATGTGTTGTAAACTTTAGAAAATAGGAGAGTGCTTTAGAAATTCTCAGATTTCAAGTTTAAAAGAGGAAGCTAGGCAGAGGAGGCCTTAAGAGAAATTGTAGGTGAATTATAACACAAAAAGTGCCTCGGTAAAGTGGCAAGGAGGCGCCACTTAAAGCCCAATAAGTGACGCCACAAGGAGTGTCAGAGAAGCCTAGGTTCGAGTCACAAGGGAAGCAATTAAAAGTGTTTTATTTTTGCGGCAATAGGGAGCAGCAGTGGATGGCATGGGGACTTCATTTAGGTGATAAATTATTTCGGCTAAGTAGGAGATAAATGATGATTTTATTTTAAATTATTTTGAATGAGCAAAAAGAGAGAAAATGGGAGAAAAAGAAGGGATGAGATAGGGGGAAGGAGAGTTGGCCGATTAGGGGAGTCTAAGGGTGATATTTTTGGCTAGGGAAGGAAAGTAAGGACATTATTCTTTTTCTCTTTTGTTCCTCTGCCGAATTTTCTAGTAAACCTTCTCTTCTCTTTTATTTTGACAAAACCGAAAACCTCTCAAACCTTAGTTCCCTTCTTCTCCATCTTCTCACAATCCAATCATCTCCAAAAGCCTAAAATAGGATCCTCCTAGGTCTTTTCGATTTTCTCTGAGTCTCATACTCTTTCTTTTCTTTCCATTGCTAAAGCCGAATACTCAAAGGAGTCTTAGCCGAATATCTCTGTGGGTTTTGGTAAGGGTGCCGTCGACAACAACACTAAGGGTAACGATTCAACTGTTGTTGTTTTATGTCTTTTCTTAAAGCCGAAATCAAGACTCTAATGCCATTAATGTCTCTTGGCCGAAACTATAGAGGAGGTTTCAAGAATTGCCTATAGTCGACTATAAGGAAGAGATCTTCGGGATTTCAATATCCAAGGTAAGTTATGTATTCGGCCAAGGGCCATTCGTTATGATTAAATGTTAGAATTTGATCTAACATATGCCATGGTGATTTCGACAGATACCCCAATCAAGTAGCAATTTCGGTATTTAAGATTCACAAGGTAAGTGAATTTGATATTCGGCCAAGGCTATAAACAATGATTTGGATCTATACCTTATTTACTCAAAAGCCGAAAACTAACTAGTTCAGTGATTTGGTGTCTAGCCGATTGCAAGAAGAGGCATCACAAAGTTTTTGGGATTTGATTAGGTAAGAAGTTGGGTGCGTTAATGCTTCGGGATTTGGTTTTATAGCCGAATAGGCTTTTGTTAAAATATTAAGTGTTGGCCGAATGTAGGGACTAAGATCTAGAGCATTGAATCGGAATTCTTCGGGATTTCAGTGAACTCGTTAAGTATACCAGGTGTGTAGCCCTACCCTAAGTCTTAATAGATTTATGGTAATGTTTTAATGTATGTGTTATTAAGAATGTGAAAGATATGGCTAAGGTACCATGCAATGGTACAAAGTACTCAGGTACGTAAACCTACTCCTACTATGAGTATAATATGATAAATATCTATTATGGCACATATGTGAAATTATAAGAATGTGAATAAAGAAAATGGCATAATATTTGCATGGTTTGCATGATATAGGGCATAAGGGTGATTTGGAAAGGGGAAGTGATCTGGTGGTTTATACCACAATATCTGAATGTGGTGACTTCGGTCACATAATCTGAATGTGGTAACTCATGTCACAAAATTTTATCTGGTGGCAATGCCACAATATATATAAGGGGGATGAGCACGTCGTCTGCAGCGACTGCCTTCGATGATGTGTAGCGGATGGAGGGTTGACTTAGTAGTCCCCACGGTGTGATGGTTGGTACGGGTGATGTGTAGTGGATGGTATCTAGGTTTGGGTTCGGGAATGCATCATTATTTGTAAATTGTGATATGTATATGTATGATCCGATATGCCTGAATCATTAGGGCCTAGTGTGGTTGTTATACACTGAGTCTGTTTGACTCACCCTGTTGTGGGACATGTTTTCAGGTGACGCTCAGTAATGGACCGGGTCGGCAGGAGCTTAGTGGTGGCCATGCTCAGCTCAGAGTTTATTTTTAATTTGGACTTTCTATTTTCTTTACGTATTTGGATTTATTCGGGTTTTGTTTTTAATGTAATAAGGCCATAGTATGAACTGTTTATGCTTGCATTTTAATTATTTTGGTACGATACAAATTTTATTAAATTAACGCTCAAGTAATCTTTCTTAAAATAAACCTTCAAATGTTTTGACATCTAAACACAAATGATTTCCAATTTAAAGACAAATCTTTAACAATTTCGGCATGTCTTCTAATTTAAAAACAAGATTTTAATAAATCCCTGATTTCCAAAAAAATAACAATGTTTTCAATTGAACTCAACACATATTTTCTTCAATACCGCTCGAAATTTTCCTAAGTAACAAACAAGTTTGGAACCGTTTACTCAAGGAATATACTAGATCCAGTCGAGGCTTATGGGCCGGGTTTGGGGTGTTTCAGTGATAATAAGGTGGATAATGTGCTGATAAAGGAAGGAAGAGGTAGTGTTATCCATGACACTGTGGATGAATAGTCAGATGAGGATAAGGAAAGAATCAAGGAGTTATCTGCAAGGCTAGGTGGTGGCCGAAATTTTGACTCTAAGAGGGGGGAAGAAATTGGTTTCTGTTTGCCATAAGGGGTGCCGAATTTTCCCTGTTATTTGTTTAATTTTTAGTTATCAGGAAGGGCACTTCCGGGATTTGATAAGTAAGTGCTAAAATTCTCTATAAATAGGGGTAGTATCTCTTCAATTCCGGCATTTGAACCCTATTCTTTTCTTCATTCTCTGTGCCGAAACCCTCAGCCATTCTCTGCAACCTTTCCTTTTAATTTCTTCTAAAAGCCGAAACCTCATAATCCTTTCTCTACATTCTTTTCTTTTGATCTTTGCTGAAGCCGAACCTACCTGTAGTCTGCCGAAATTCTCTTTTCTTCTTCCTGTCGATTTCTTCATTAAAAGTCGAATCTCCATAGATTTCTTCGAGTCATCTTCTCTTCCTGATTTTTGCAAAAAGCCAGAATCCTCTGGGAGTAGCCGAATTTTCTCTAGTAAGGTGAGTGTCGACTCTTGTTATTCCTTAAGATCTCTTTCGGTTTTGGAAGACAAAGCCGAAAGGCTAATGGTTTAATGGTTTTATGTATTTTCTTGTTGGGCGACATTGGGAATGGAAGAAGATCATCTAGATCTAAAAGCCGAAAATCGTTAGTGTAACACCCCAAACCCAGTCTATGCATTAATACCAGTTTTGGTAGCCACACAAAACGAACATACATCTAGTCATTTAATGATTTAAAGAAAGCAGATCCTCAAAACTATTTTGGAAATGGAGTTTATCAAAAACCGATGTTAATTTAAAATCTATGATTTTAAACATAAAAGTTTATAATTTGAAATCAAAATTTATAAAAGAGTTTTTACAGAAAATTTTACAAGATAATGACATTTAAGAAAAACCCATTTTTTTATACATAAATTAAAGAAAATTTATAAAAATAAAATATTCTCATATAAGTATAAAAAATGTAATTAAAATCCATCCACGAAATAAAATCCATAAAAATAATACCAAAGGCCTTATTACATCACAACTGAAATATTAATTAAATAAAAATACTTAGGAGTAGTTCAAAGCTCATAAAAACCATTATTTGAAGTATGGCCTCCATGAAGTCATCCTTGGTCCAAGCCTCCATTACTGATCGTTACCTGAGAAGGGTAAAAGAAATGGGGTGAGTTACTTAGAACTCAGTGTGTAACCCACTTACTAAGTTCACTGGGCCAAACCATTAAAGCATTTAATTGGGCTTGAGCCCATTTACGAATATAAAAATATAATAAATAAAAATGCATATGAAATGCAATTCCCAACCAAGCTTAAATTTCCATCTGCTACACACCACCCGTACCAACCAGCACACCTGTGGGGATCAAGTCGACCCACACCGCCAACACACCAATCGCAGGCATTAAGCCATTTAATTCGCAGGCAAAATTCCATTTAAAACAATGATTCGCAGGCCAGTGGTCATTAATACGTAGGCATTTAAGCCATTTAAACTGGGCACGAAGCCTTCTTCTCTTCATCAAAATATCCCAACCCATGCAATCATGTTTTTACAATGCACAACAATTTATTCATATGATAATTTTAACATTAGGCCCATAATAAAATTTGGCCCATTGCACAATTTGGTCCATTAAGCAATATAACAAATTGGTCCATATAGCGATCTATCAAAACGGCCCATTAAGCAATCTATCGAAACGGCCCATTAAGCAATCTATCGAAACGGCCCGTTAACACATGAGGCCCATATATCACTTTTTATCAAATTAGCCCATTAAGAGCGAATTCGTAATTTCACGGTTTTAATACCGATTTCATGCACTTACACTAAAATGTTAATAAACCATATTTTTTCAATTTTACCAACTTTGTGATTATTAATCTAACGCTTAATAACGGTATAACATCTAACCCATGAGATAAGTGTGAAACTACACACCTGATTACGGTGAGAACTATACTTTCCCGCTTGTCGATACCTAAATACGTGTCACGCTTGATTAGAACACTAATACTTAATATAAATCTATACTAAAGATAAGCGATCTAGATCTTTACCCTCGGAATCTCAAACAACAACTATTTGTCGGTTCTCCCAGGTTGACGGTTCACAACCCGATGGGAAATCTCGAATAGCTAATGGCTCGAAACTACAAACAACTTCGAATAATTGATTCTCCTTAGATGAGGGTCCACAACTCGATGGAAAGTCTCGGATTGTCGAAACATCCCTTCGCTTGAATCTAGAGAGAATAGTGAATCCGCCCCTCTTCTGAACACTATTCACCACCCTTTTCGACCCTATCTTGTTTGCTTTCATTGATAAAATAATATTAGTCCAACTAATATTTCGAAATTTTAGTCTATAAGTTTTAAGGGTGAAATTGGCTTACCACTAAATCTTACGTTTACAGAATGAAAAATCAAGGGATAGCATCCCTAAGATAAAATCAATTAATAACTCCATTTTTAACGAAATAACGAGTAATATGGAAGTCCTTGATAGAAACCCTTACCTTAACACTTTGAACCGAATCCTAGCGATTTACGATGCTTACGAATACTCCGAGTTTCAACCTTCACTTTATCACTATAAAGACAAGAAGATTGTCTAAGAAAAAGGGATGGAGAACGCTATTTTCGGTCAAAAGACCCTCCCAAACTAATATATATATTTAGCTAGAGAAAAGAAGAGAATAAAGATTTGAAAAGGGTTCTTACCGATTATTCAAAACGAGTGCAAAGAAAACGATTGATAATAAAATATATGTGAAAAGGGAAGTTCGGCCAAGAAGAAAAATTTGATGAAGATGATGCTAGCAATATTCGGCCATGGAGGAAAAGAGAAGGGAGAAAATGTGTTTGTGAGAGTGAGCAAAATGGAGAAAGAAAGAGATAAAAGATGAAGGGTTTGTGATTCGGTTTTCAAAGGTGAGAAAAGAGCAAAGAGAGGGGGTTGGGACAAAGGAGCATTCGGCAATGGGGAATAAAAGAAAGAAAAAGAAATGGCTCTTGTGTTTTGGTATTTTCGGCACTAGGAGAAAAGAACTTGAGAGGTTTGGCAAAATATGACCAAATGGTCAAAAAGAAATGACCAAAAGAAGAAAACAAAATGTTCACTAATGCACAAAATGCATTCGGCTAGGGAGAGAAAGATGAAAAGAAAAGATTTTGTGAAAAGCACAAAATAACCAAAATGAAAGTGACCAAACTTGCTACACATTCTTACCAATACCTCCAACAACATTCGGCCACCCCCCTAGCCCCCAAAACTGTCCAAGTTCATGGACAAAGTTTGGCCATTCCAAACTTTCCAAAACATCACCCTTGTTTCATGCCTTATGTCCCCCTTACTTGCCTTTTCCATATGATTCTTTACCTTAAGTTCACTCTTACCATATTTCTTAGCCATCAACCATAAAAATAAAGTCCAACCTACCAAAAATAAGGCTTGACCGACACATGCTAGAAGAGTGCAAAAATAAAAGTCAATAAATGCATTCCAAAGGATTCGAACCTCTTCCCTCAAGCAACACTTATGGCGCTAACTCCACTTTACTACTAGTCATCTTATGCTAGTTTTTGTCATTTAATTTCCTTAAACAACAAGGTCGCTTGTTCCATTTCAATAAAGTACTCATTACTAAAATTTATTCTAATTCTGAATAAATCACGAGCCTTCTCAAGTCTATATTAAACACACAAATTGAATCATTCACAAACTAAGCACCAAAAACATGCAACATATCGATACTCAATTTTTAGGATGTTACAGTTAGTTCCTAATTTCGGGAATTCAAGTTAAGGGGTTCTCTTTAGATCTTTGTTAGATTCGCTATCGTATTTATGATCTTAACCATATGTTATGGTTTAACAAACCTATTTCGTCATAGTAGTTTTGAGAAGGACTTTTTGATGTAATCAAATATGGATCAGGCAAAGGAGAGGATTGGGTCCGTAAACCCAATCCTTAAGTTTAAGAAACGAGCGGTGTCTGCTGTTTGAGATTGGCCACCGGGTTGTGGACCGGCTTCTGAACAACACCTTAGGCAGATAGCGGTGGTGTTGGCTACGGATAGCGTCGACATAGGTAGTATCATCTTGTCGGTAATCAGGTGTGTAGATCTCTAACACACTAGTTAGTTACAATATATGTGTTATGGGCTAAAAAGCCGAAAAGAGGCTGTGTAGACAGTCGAATAAAACCCGAAAAAGGGTTTACAAAGGATGCCAGGTACGTAATCATAGAAACCACTCTATGAGTATTGATATATGTGAAAACCTATTTTCTTATTGTTTTTAAGTATGTATGCATGGGGTGGGACTATGATAATGAAGGGGAAGTACATGATAGGTCACTTGGTGATTAGTGGTTAAACCACAAAATCTAATGTTAGGTCACATAGTGATCGGTGGCAATGCCACGTTTAATGATTCCTGATTAATAAGAATAGGCAGTACAGCTGTCGTTATGGTGTGTAGCGGATGGAGGGTTGATTGTAGAAATCCCCGAGGTGTGATGGTTGGTACGGGTTGGTGTGTAGAGGATGGAATTCTAGGATGGGTTGGGCTATTCATCATTTATTATTTATCATGTTATTATGATTGTTGCCTTTATGTATGGGCCAGGGCTCATTATGTGTTTGTGGGCCTCAGGTCGTTATTGTGTTTCGGGATTTATACACTGAGTCTTGGTGACTCACCCTTTCATTTTTCTCTACTCTTTCAGATGAGCAGTAGATTGTGGACATGGGAGCTGAGACGGACTCGAAGGGCCATCAAGTTATTTGTTTTTACACTTTCCATTTGATTTTAAGTTTTAATTTCGGAATTATTGGATGTAATAAGGCCTCCGTAGCTTAGGTTATAAGTTGATATATGTTAATGCTTATGTTTTTTTTTTATTATTCATGATCAAAGACTTATGTTTTAAAGAAATAAAAATGGGATATTTAGACATTATTTAAGTAACACTTATTTGGAAAGATAAATTACAAAGATTTTCTACAAGTGCCACCTATTTAACAAATATCTTAAAAAATGAACTAAGTTTTACAAAGCCCTTTTGACGAAAAGTTTTTAACATCAAACTCCTAGCAAACTAGATCTGGTCGAAATGTATGAGCCGGATTTGGGGGTGTTACATTTTGGTATCAGAGCCCAGTTCAAAACTAGGGCTGTGAAATGGGTCTAGTAATGTTTTGTAAAGTTGATGTGGAATTGGAAAAAATTTAGGAAGAAGATATGGCCTTTGAGTCTACCGGCACCCGATCTACGCAGGTAAGTATTCTAAACTTCTGTGTGTGATATGTATGTGGGCTTGATGGGCTTGATGGACGTAGACTAGTTAGGCATTGATGGACTATAGGCTAAGTTAAAACAACTCTTTAAATTCATAAGACTTAATCTATCCAAACAAACCTGTGAACGAGTCGATGGGTTAGGGTGTGGCAACAGGCATACGTATGTCTAGGATTAGATTCAGGGAGAGCTTGGTACTTAAGCAGTCCTAGCGACTCACCTCCTCTTCACTGCAATCCTACCTGGTGCGTAGTGACTGTTCACCTCAGCCACGAGGATTTGTTGACGGGCCAGAATCTATAATTAAAACCCGGAAGGGACCAGCCACCCTATTTCACAATTAAAATACCCCCAAGTTTTGTAAAACTTGGTTTGTGAAAATTTCCCAGAATACCCCAAAACTGTAAAACTACCAAAATTTGTGAAATTACTGAAACACCCCGGTTGGCAAGATTTCTAAAATACCATTGGTTTGTGAAAATTTCCAAAACAACCGTGATTGTATAAAATACACATGTTTTGCAAATTTACCCGAAAACCTCTAGAATTACAAAAGTAACCTGGGTTGCAAAATTAAATTTTCCAAAGTACCCCGCTCTAAAAAAAAAGAAAAAAATGTACCAATGTACCTCTAATTCGAAGGAAATCACCAAGATACTTTATTTTGGAAAATACCCTATAGGGCAAAACTACGAAAAAACCCCTGGGTAGTAAAATGACAAAAATACCCTTATGTGATGAACGGGAGTTCATGGATGCTATTTGTATGTTGATGGTTGATGATTGAATGTATGTGCTTCCTAGAACTAGGAGATGCAAACTTGAGACTAAATTGTAGATATAATTATGAATTCGAAAGAACTACTCTTAAAACTACTACTCATAAGACTATTCGTGGTTAATCAGTGGAATAAAACTAATAATTCATAAAATTTCTAATCAGATAAACGTGAATCGGTAGAATGAGTTCAAGGGGTCGAGGACGTCCGTTGCGTTGTCGTGGTAGGGGTAGGATGACGGTGTCGGAACTAGTGGGATCGGGCCATGGATTTGGAAATGAGATGTCGGTACCACCAACTGTGGAGGAGGAATTTCAGGATCAGACTACCGGAGATGATGTGATATCTCAGGCAATGTTAAGGGTTTTAGAGAGGGTTGCTAGGGTAGGCATGGGCACAGGAGCCCAGAAATCTGTGCCAGAGTGACTTAGAGCCAATGGGGCAGAAGTATTTAGGGGAATTTCTGGTGTAGCCTCGAGTTCAGCTGAGTATTGGTTGGAGGCGGTTTAACGCATAATGGATGATTTGGATTTCACGGAGGAGGAGAAGTTGAAAGGGGTTGAATCTCTCCTGCGAGGTGAAGCATGTCAATGGTGGCTTACGATTAAGGATGGTACAATGGCTGACTGAATCACCTGGGATACCTTTAAAACAATGTTTCAGAGTAAGTACATAGGATCGAGTTATGTGGATGCGCAGCGCAGGGTATTTCTGAATCTGGTTCAAGGGAGTAGGTCAGTGGCTGCGTATGAAGCTGAATTCTTACGCCTTAGCCGATATGCCCGAGGGATTGTGGCCACAGAACATGAACGTTGTGTTCGGTTCGAAGATGGTCTGAGGGATGATCTGCGTGTTTTGATAGCCCTACAGCGGGAGAGAGAATTTGCTGTCCTAGTGGAAAAGGCTAAGATAGCCGAGGAGGTAAAGCAGACCGAAAAACTGAATTGGGATAGAGATAGGGGTGGGAATAAGAGGAATGTAGGATCGTCGGGGCAATCAAGGCGTGCTCGAGAAAAGGCCAGTCGATGATGGACCGAGACGGGATGAGAGACCTACTGCTAGTCAGACACCGAAGTGTGGCCGATGTGGTAAATTTCATGTAGGTGAGTGTTGGGCGGGCAGTGGGAAGTGTTTTAGGTGTGGATCTACGGACCATCAAGTTAGGAACTATCTACAGCAATGGGGCAATGAAGGGCCCACAGGACAAGGAAATGCTCAGCCTGGCAGAGGAGGTCAGCAGCCACAAAGAGGTCGTAGTGCAGCCAGAGGTGGTAATGGTTTCGGTTGGGGTTGTGGAGCACTGGGCCAAGAGGCAGGAAACACTAGGGTGAGACAGTCGGGATTGGTCTATGCTGTCAGACGTCGAGAGAAGGCTGACGCACCGGATGTCATAGCCGGTACGTTTTTAATTTTTGGTTTGCCTTATACTGCATTGATTGACATTGGGTCGACGCATTCATATGTTGCTAGTAGGGTGTCTGAAACTTTAAGCATAGATTCTGAGATTTCCTCTAGGGAGATGACTGTAGTTAGTTAGCCCATTAGGACATTCTATGGTAGTAAACAGGCTTTATCGGGAAGTACCTTTAGAAGTTCAAGGGATAGTTTTCCGGACGGATCTAATGGAATTACCGTTCGGGGAGTTTGATTTAATTCTAGGCATGGATTGGCTTGTGAAGTATCAAGCTAATCTAGACTGTGCCGCCAAACGTATGGTGTTAAAAACCCCCGAGGGTGACGAAGTGTTAGTGATAGGAGAAAAGGGGAATTGTCTGTCGAATGTGGTGACTGCCCTAAGAGCAGAAAAGTATGGTGAGAAAAGGATGCGAGGCAATTTTACTGTTTGTCCGGGCTTTGGAAGCCAAGGAACTGACTGTTGGGGACGTTAGAACGGTGAAGGAATTTCCTGATGTTTTCCCAAAAGAGCTTCCGGGATTACCCCCGGATCGCGAAGTAGAGTTTGGTATCGATCTTCTTCCGGGCATAACACTAGTATCTATTACCCCATATAGAATGGCGCCGAAGGAGTTGGTGGAGTTGAAAGCGCAGATTCAAGAGTTACTGGATAGAGGGTTCATTCGACCAAGTGTGTTGCCTTGGGGAGCGCCGGTGTTATTCGTTAAGAAGAATGATGAATCAATGCGTATGTGCATTGATTATCGCCAGCTAAATAAGTTGACCATCAAGAATAAATACCCATTACCGAGGACCGATGACTTGTTCGATCATTTGGATTGACCAACGCGCCAGCAGCGTTCATGGACATGATGAACCGAGTGTTCCAACCCTACTTGGATTGGTTCGTCGTGGTGTTTATAGATGATATCCTGGTTTATTCAGGATCAAAAGAGGAGCATGACTCACATCTGCGAGTGGTTCTACAGATTCTAAGGGAGAAGCAGTTGTATGCCAAATTCAGTAAGTGTAAATTTTGGTTGAGGGAGGTTACTTTTCTAGGGCATGTTGTGTCGACAGAGGGGATTAGGGTTGACCCTCAGAAAATTGAAGCGGTGTTGGATTAGAAGCCGCTTAAGTCGGTGGCAGAGATTTGGAGTTTCCTTGGTCTGGCGGGGTATTACAGAAGGTTTGTTGAGGGATTTTCATTGATCGCGGCTCCATTGACTAAGTTGTTACGGAAAGGGGTTCCGTTTGTTTGGTCTGACAAGCAACAAGAGAGTTTCGAAAAGTTAAAGAGGATTCTGACAGAGGCCCCGGTGTTGATTCAGCCGGAGGTTGGGAAGGAGTTCGTAATCTACTGTGATGCTTCACACGCGGGATTAGGATATGTGTTGATGCAAGGTGGAAAGGTGGTTGCATATGCATCTCGGCAGTTAAGACCACATGAATCGAATTATCCCACCCATGATTTGGAATTAGCAGCAGTGGTGTTTGCCTTAAAATTTTGGAGGTATTATTTGTACGGGGAGAAATCTGTCATCTACACGGATTATAAGAGTTTAAAGTACCTTTTGACTCAGAAGGAGTTAAATCTAAGGCAGAGGAGGTGGATCAAGTTGTTAAAGGATTATGACTGCTTGATCGAGTATCACCCGGGTAAAGCTAACGTGGTGGCAGATGCCTTAAGCAGTAAAGTAGTCTCTGACTTAAGAGCAATGTTTGCTCACCTTAGACTATACGAGGATGGGAGCTTATTAGCTGAACTCCAAGTGAGGTGAAGGAGAGGCAACAAACCGATGAGTTGCTAAAGGGGAAGTTGCAGCTAATCTTAAAGGATAGGCCAACGGAATTCGGTATGAATGAGGAAGGACTGTTATGTTTTCGAGGGAGAGTTTGCATGCCAAAAGATCTGGAGTTAAGGCATAGGATTTTGCAAGAGGCGCATGGTAGTCCACACGCTATGCATCCGGGAGGGAGCAAGATGTATTGAGATTTACGGGAACAGTTTTGGTGGCCGGATTTAAAGCGTAAAGTAACTGAGTTTGTGAGTAGGTGTTTGACCTGTCAGCAGGTCAAGGCGGAGCATCAGTTCTATCAAGGTTATTGCAGCCGGTGAAGATTCCACAGTGGAAGTGGGAGAGGATCACCATGGACTTTGTTAGCGGGCTACCCCTCACGCCCACTAAGAAAGATTCAGTTTAGGTAATTGTAGATAGCTTGACGAAGTCTGCTCACTTCATATCCGTACGTGTCAACTACTCTTTGCAGAAGTTATCTAAGTTATATATAGTGGAGGTAGTAAGGTTGCATAGAGTACCAGTATCGATCATATCGGACAGGGACCCTAGGTTCATATCACGATTTTGGAAGGCGTTGCATCAAGCGTTGGGTACGAAGTTGGATTTCAATGTCTGACGTTCCATCCTCGAGATCGATGGACGATCCGAATCGTAATTCGAGATCTTGGAGGACATGTTGAGAGGATGTGTCATTGATTTCAGAGGTAGTTGGGAAGAAATTTTGCCTTTAGCAGAGTTCGTTTATAACAACAGCTACCAGTCTAGTATTCAGATGGCGCCCTATGAAGTATTGTACGGGCGAAAGTGTCGTACTCCTACTTGTTGGACAGAGTTAGGGGACATCGGAGTCTGGGTCCGGAGTTGGTGACCGAGACAGAAGAGAAGGTTGGGTTAATTCGGGCTCGATTAAAGGAAGCGTCGGACAGGCAGAAGTCCTATGCTGATTTAAAGCGTAGGGACATTGAATTTGTTGTGGGTGACAAGGTTTTCTTGAAGGTATCACCTTGGAAGAAAGTACTAAGGTTTGGATGAAAGGGTATGTTAAGTCCTAGATTTATCGGACCATACCGGGTGTTGAAGCGAGTAGAACCAGTAGCTTACCAGCTGGAGTTACCTCTGGAGTTAAGTTAAATTCTCGATGCATTTCACGTCTCTATGTTAAGACGTTACCGTTGGAATCCGTCCCATGTTGTGCCTATGGAGGAAATCGAGGTAAGACCTGATCTATCCTTCGAAGAGGAACCGGTGGAAATTCTGGATCGAGATGTCAAGGTGTTGCGAAAGAAAATGGTTCCGTTGGTTAAGGTGCTGTGGCGGAATCATGGTTTTGAGGAGGCTATGTGGGAACCAGAGGAAGCGATGCGACAGCAATACCCCCATCTTTTCTGACCAGGTAATTTCGAGGATGAAATTTCTTTAAGGGGGTAGAACTGTAACATCTCCAATTTTTGGACCTATGCATTTAATGTGTGGTTATGTTTAATGTGAGTGTTAGGGGTTCAGAATGGGCTCAGGTTTGGGCTGAGGCTGTAGTTAAAATTCTTGTTTGAACACTTTAGTGAAAAGCTTGTTAAGTTTGGGCATACCAGATATTAGCTGTGTTTTAAAACACAAATGGGCTTATGGCCCAGTGGCAAAATGGCGCCACTAAAAGGGAAGGAAGTTGGTGTCAATTGAAGGTCCAAGGTTCGAGTCGCCTGGTACCTTTTATTTTAAATATTTTTGGCATTTATAAGAGCAGTAGTGGAGTTCGGCAATGATGCTTAAATTTAGGAATTTATTTAATGTGATAATAAGGTGGATAATGTGCTGATAAAGGAAGGAGGAGGTAGTGTTATCCATGACACTATGGATGAGTAGTCAGATGAGGATAAGGAAAGAATCAAGGAGTTATCTGCAAGGCTAGGTGGTGGCCGAAATTTTGACTCTAAGAGGGGGAAGAAATAGGTTTCTATTTGCCATAAGGGGTGCCAAATTTTCCCTATTATTTGTTTAATTTTTAGTTATCAGGAAGGGCACTTCCGGGATTTGATAAGTAAGTGCCAAAATTCTCTATAAATAGGGGTAGTATCTCTTCAATTCTGGCATTTGAACCCTATTCTTTTCTTCATTCTCTGTGCCGAAACCCTCAGCCATTCTCTGTAACCTTTCCTTTTAATTTCTTCTAAAAGCCGAAACCTCATAATCCTTTCTCTACATTCTTTTCTTTTGATCTTTGCTGAAGCCGAACCTACTTATAGTCTGCAGAAATTCTCTTTTCTTCTTCCTGCCGATTTCTTCATTAAAAGTCGAATCTCCATAGATTTCTTCGAATCATCTTCTCTTCCTGATTTTTGCAAAAAGCCAGAATCCTCTGGGAGTAGCCGAATCTTCTCTAGTAAGGTGAGTGTCAACTCTTGTTATTCCTTAAGATCTCTTTCGGTTTTGGAAGACAAAGCCGAAAGGCTAATGGTTTAATGGTTTTATGTATTTTCTTGTTGGGCGACATCGGGAATGGAAGAAGATCATCTAGATCTAAAAGTCAGAAATTGTTAGTCTCTAATTTCGGGAATTCAAGGTAAGGGGTTCTCTTTAGATCTCTGTTAGATTCGCTATCGTATTTATGATCTTAACCATATGTTATGGTTTAATAAACCTATTTCTTCATAGTAGTTTTGACAAGGACTTTTTGATGGAATCAAATATGGATTAGGCAAAGGAGAGGATTGGGTTCGTAAACCCAATCCCTAAGTTTAAGGAACGAGCGGTGTCTGCTGTTCGAGATTGGCCACCGGGTTGTGGACCGGCTTCTGAACAACACCTTAGGCAGATAGCAGTGGTGTTGGCTACGGATAGCATCGACATAGGCAGTATCATCTTGTCGGTAATCAGGTGTGTAGATCTCTAGCACACTAGTTAATTGCAATATATGTGTTATGGGCTAAAAAGCCGAAAAGAGGCTATGTAGACAGTCAAATAAAACCTGAAAAAGGGTTTACAAAGGATGCCAGGTACGTAATCATAGAAACCACTCTATGAGTATCGATATATGTGAAAACCTGTTTTCTTGTTGTTTTTAAGTATGTATGCATGGGGGGGACTATGATAATGAAGGGAAAGTGCATGATAGGTCACTTGGTGATCGGTGGTTAAACTACAAAATCTAATGTTAGGTCACATAGTGATCGGTGGCAATGCCACGTCTAATGATTCCTGATTAATAGGAATAGGCAGTACGACTGTCGTTATGGTGTGTAGCGGATGGAGGGTTGATTGTAGAAATCCCTGAGGTGTGATGGTTGGTACGGGTTGGTGTGTAGAGGATGGAATTCTAGGATGGGTTGGGCTATTCATCATTTATTATTATCATGTTATTATGATTGTTGCCTTTATGTATGGGCCAGGGCTCATAATGTGTTTGTGGGCCTCAGGTCGTTGTTGTGTTTCGGGGTTTATACACTGTGTCTTAGTGACTCACCCTTTCATTTTTCTCTACTCTTTCAGATGAGTAGTAGATCGTGGACATGGGAGCCGAGACGGACTCGAGGGGCCATCAAGTTATTTGTTTTTACACTTTCCATTTGATTTTAAGTTTTAATTTTGGAATTATTGGATGTAATAAGGCCTCCGTAGCTTAAGTTATAAGTTGATATATGTTAATGCTTATGTTTTTTTTTTTATTCATGATCAAAGACTTATGTTTTAAAGAAATAAAAATGGGATATTTAGACATTATTTAAGTAACACTTATTTGGAAAGATAAATTACAAAGATTTTCTACAAGTGCCACCTATTTAACAAATATCTTAAAAAACGAACTAAGTTTTACAAAGCCCTTTTAACGAAAAGTTTTTAACATCAAACTCGTAGCAAACCAGATCTGGTCGAAACGTATGGGCCGGGTTTGGGGGTGTTACATCCCTAACCTATGTAACTCTTTGAGTTTCAAGCATGAAGAAATTGAAGTCACACGGCCAAGTTACACGCCCATGTGCTAGGTCATGTGGCAAATTTAATTTTGGAAATTTAGGTGCAGTTTTCACATGGCCATATAACACACCATTGTTCATGGCCGTGTCAACTGTACGGCTGAGACACACACCTGTGTCTCTGCCCGTGTGTCCAATTCTAAGCATTTTTTTTCTAAATTTTTAGGTGCAAGGAACACGGCCAGACCACACACCCATGGGATAGGCCGTGTGTGTGTCACACATGGCCTAGACACACGCTTGTGTGTCTACCCATGTAGACAAAATAAAGCCATTTCCTAGCTTTATTTTCTCACCCAATTTACCACAAACCTACACCAAATCATGCAAACATATATCAACCAATCCAACCATTATAAACCAAACCAATTCTAACATCCATCATGATTCATTATCATATGCATTTCATGTTCATGACCATACTATTAGTGAGCTTATAAGTTAGGCATCACCTAATTAACCATACTCAATACATATGAAATAAACATGAAATAACCTTATATAATGTATCAATTAACCATTACTAGCCTTACCAGTGGCTAGATTACAAAACATCACTTACAAGCAATCATTTGGCCAAATGAGCCTATACATGCCATTATACCAAAATGAGATTTCTAATTATACCAAAATGTGATAGTGGATAGTGTGAGGATGCTTTGACCGACCTCTAACCTTCGTGAGCTTTTGAGCATTATAAAATAGGGAAAATTAAACGGAGTAAGCATTATATGCTTAGTAAGTTCATATAATGGGAATTTAACTTACCGATCACATTTTATAATGTTAAGCATATATAGACATACATTCCATCAATTTTGGTAAGTTACCTAAACACATACACTCAATCAAGCAAGTTAGTCACATAACTTCATATGAATATCAAGTAAATATAGATTAGCTCGTCATATTACAAGTTTTCATTTAATTTCACCTTTCCTCATTTCAATTGTCCTCTCGTTGAACTATCGAAATTTCAATGGACATTCAGATAGTATACATAAAGTATACATATCAATTATCCATCAATTCATGTTCATAGCTACCCATTAGGGCAAAAAAATAAAGAGCACACTCTCGGGCCACATATTATGCAATAGGATTACCCGTCCAGGCTAAATCCCATTTTCAACCAATTCTCACAAGAGTTATTCAGGATTGCCAGTCCAGGCTAAAACCCATTTACAACATATGCTCTAAAGAACTTAAATCAGGGTTATCCGTCTGGGCTAAACCCAATCTATAACATATGGTCGAGAAGGCTTACTTCAGGATTACCCGTCCGGGCTAAATCCTATTTGTAACATTTGCCATATTATACCCGTTTCAAGAAATCTCCATAATCCATCGAATTTCAATATTCAACCGGGACATGATATTTTATCAACATTTCCAACTTGTAATTATTTCATTATGTATATCATCACATACATATTATCACAATCACACAATTCAATTCAAACATATTAGCGTACCAAATTAAGTTACACGAACTTACCTGGTTAGTTGTTCGTATTTGATTTCCAACTAATCTGACACCTTTTGTTTTCCTCGATGTAATTCCATAGTTGGTCTTTCCAGGTCTATATAAACAAATTTAACTATCAAGTCATCACATTTCAGAAACATTTGCATTTTACATCCTAGGCAAAATTACCATTTTGCCCCTATTCTTTTAAAAAATTCCAATTTTGTCCCTAGGCCCGGAAAATAAAATTTGTGCATTACTCCCTATTCCAAGACTAACCAAAATTCCATCTCAAAAATTACAGCAAATGTATTTATAAAAATTTAGAATTTTTCATCAAATTTCACAACTTTGCATTTTAGTCCCTAAATCATATTTTCATCAAAAATCACTTTGTAAAATTTGTTTATCTATGAATAACTTTTCATTTTCTACCATAAATTTCTAATTTTTAGCATATTCATCCATGACCCAAATTTCATACCTAGATAACCTTTCAAATAAACCCCCTAAATAGAAAGATTAGACTATCTTGATTCTAAAAATATAAAAATTATTAAAAATGGGACTTGATTTCATACCTTATTGAGCTTGAAAAGTTTTCATCCTCTCTCCTAGGGTTTCCCTCAAAATTTTTGGGAAGAAGATGAATAAAAAGATGATACTTTCCTTTTTAATTATTTGTCATCTTTTAATTTTAGTAATTTTCAATTTAGTCCTTGCCCATTTCTAATTTTTCCATGGATGGGTCATTAAAATAACTATTCTTCAATGGTCTAGTTACCATGTAAGGACCTTAATTTTGAATTCTATAGCTATTTGATACCTATAGCTACTAGAACCCAACTTTTGCATTTTATGCAATTTAGTCCTTTCTGTAACGCCCCAAAAGTTAGGGGCTATAACTTTTGCTTAATTTTATGTTGTGCTTGCTTAGCTGGTTATTTGAGTGTATTTGGGGGTCCTAAGGAGGCCTGGGTTCGAGTTTGAGCTTGGGAAAAATTTTAGTTTTTGGCTTTTTAGTGGAGATGGCTGTTGGCAGTAGGGCTTAAGTATAATCATGTGCATTTAGGAGACACAAGTTGAGCATGTGGCAAGGTGGCTGTGGTGTCAATGATAGAGAAAGAAGGGAAACAGTTCAAATCCCTCAACTTGCAAATTGGAGGCTTTTATTTTGTGACAGGTGAGTGGAGGAAGCAGAGTTCAGATCAAACTCTTCAAGAGGAGTTCGAGACTTTGTCAAATAATTCAAATGGATGGAGGGGAGCAATAGTAGGAGGAAAAAAGGGAGAAAATCAAGGAAGTGAGGTGGCTGGGAGTGTTGGCCGAATTTGGGAGTGTGGCTAAGTGAGGAATTCGGCTAGGGGTGGCATTTGGAAGCAATTTTGGCAATTTGAGTGTGACAACAAAACCGAAATTCATTTGTGTTGTGCTATTTTCTTTTCATTTCGGGTCTATTTTTGAAGTGACGTTTTAGGTATTTTTCTATCATTTGAGTTTTCTTTCTGGAGTGACATTTCGGGTTCCTTTCATTTACTGGCTTTCTTTGTCTTGACCTCTGTTGAATTCAGTTCTATTCTTCTACTCTTTTTCATTCCTTTGTTGTGGCCATTCATTGAACTGTGAAACCTCTCTTCTTCCACATTCTTTTATTCGCTTCATCATTACTTTGCGGTTGCTGCTCTTTGTTGCCGAACCTCTCTTCTCCATTCGGTTCTTCTCTGGTTGAGGGTAATGTTTTCTCTTCCTCTTGTTTCCCTCTCTTTACATAGCTAAAGTCAAAACACTTAAAATTGATTCCTAGTTGTAACAGCCCGAATATGACCCTAATCGGAATGGTGGTTTCGGGACCACGAATTCAAGTTAGAAAAATATTTTAATACTTTATTTGATATCTATGTTACGTGTTTGAGCATGTGTTAAAGTATCGTAGAATTATTTGTATGTTTGAGTGGCTAATTTAAGTGAAGGATTAAATTGAGTAAGTATGAAAATAGCTATCGTGGAATTTAGGGCCAAATTGAATGGTTTTCTTCTTACATGAGATTTAAGTTGCAATTTAGCCTTTAATTCCAAGTTAGTGGACGGCATTGACCATGGGTTATGATTAAATTATATTTTATTTATTATTATTATGAGATAGTGGGATGATACCTAATAAACTATTATTATTTGATAGAAAAAAAGAAAGAAAACATTTTTTTTTCTTCCCCCTTGCTTCGTCATCCTCACGAAAACAAAGAGAAAAGAGGAGAAACTTAAGCTTCGATAGTTTTGGTTATTGCATGTCTCCTTGAGGTGAGTAATTAAGCTTAGTTTTTGTAAATTCTTACATTTTTGAGTTCATTTCCTTGAGTATTATTGAACCCATGTTAAAAATTTTGAGTTTGAGGCATGCTATAGATTCAGCCATTGATGAATAATTTTGAATTGTTATGCTTGATGGATGAATATTAAATATATGTTTGAAATCAAAATGTTTTGAGTAGGAAATTTAAATGAAATGGAGAATAGTGGTTTAAATTGTGTAAATAATTAGTTAAGGGTTTAAAATGCAATATAAATGAGTTATAGGGACTTGTATGGGGATGAAGAGTATTCGGCCCTTAAGGGGCTAATTCAAATTTTTCATATTTTGTGTTTTCTGCAAATAGGACTAAGTTGAAAAAATGTGAAATGTTGAGGGTAAATTGGTAATTTGTCCATTTAGGTGTTTAAGAAATAAATTGAATGAAAATACATTTGAATAAGTTTAATTTGGTATTTTATAGATCAAGATCATAAGGAAACAGGATAGGATAGGGGAAAAACGAAACTGAACGAATAGCTGGGAAGCTCACATTCATCAATTTCCGAAGTTTATAAGCAATTAGTTTTAAATGAATAAGTATTAAATTGAAATGTACATTTTAAAATGAAATTTTGTCTAAAGTCGTGATTGCCGAATGGATATGGTGATTTTTAAATGTTATTGCCGAATGTGATAGTATTATGGATATGTAATTATTTATACAAATTTCTTGGTTGGTTGAATTATATATAAAGGTATATAAATATTACCAATGAGATAGAGTATAGATTAAATATTTGTATTGGCCGAATGTATGTTTGGCCTAGGTATGAAATTTTGATATGTTTGGATTGGATAAATAATTATGGGTTGAGAAGTAGTTAATTGTGGAAAATGAGTGATGGTGGTGATTGAATAAATAACTATGTGTTTAATTGAGTAAGGCCGAATGTGATGGTAAATTATAGGAAGAAAGATTCGGGTTGAATGTGTGTATTTATGTATGTTCATATTTATAATATGTGAATTTATATGTTATGTTTAAGTGGAGGTTTGTTAATGAGCACTGTATGTGCTGAAATGTTAAGTAACGGCTCTATGTGAGCGATACGTTACGGGAAGTTGGCACTGTGTGTGCGAAAATGTTAAGTAATTGCTCTATGTGAGTGATACGTTATGGGCTTTATATTACGTGTGCGCGTTTTCAAATTGAGATATTTGCTATATGGGACAAATTGAGATATTTGCTATATGGGCCAAATTGAGATATTTTCTATATGGGCAAAATTGAGATATTTGCTATGTGGGCCATTTGATATTTGCTATATGGGCCAAATTGAGATATTTGCTATATGGGCCAAATTGAGATATTTGCTATATGGGCCAAATTGAGATATTTGCTACGTGGGTCAAATTGAGATATTTGCTATATGGGCCATTTGATATTTGTTATACGGGCCAAATTGAGATATTTGCTATATGGGTCGATTTGTTATAAATTGCTAAATGGGCCAAGATGATAATTTGCTTAATTGGCCTACTTGATAAATTGTTATAATGGGCCATAATGTTTGTAAGAAATATCTGAATAAATTGTTGTGAATGGCTATGCATTATATACATGATTTGCATGGGGTGGGATATTGATGAAGAGAAGTTCTGGTAGCTCTGCTAAGTAATTCTGGTGGCTCTGCCACATATATGAAAAATGGCAATTCCATGTAAATTCTGTTAATTTGGTGGCTTGTCCACAAACTTGATATATACGGCTTAATGCCTACTTTTGGTGTGTTGGCGGGGTGGGTGACTAAAGCTCCCTATAGGTGTCTTTGAGTGAGTGCGGGTGGTGTGTAGCGGATGGAAATTAGGTTTGGTTTGGGAATTGCATATCACATGCATATTATATATGATATTATTTTTTTATAATTGTAAATGGGTTTTGGCCCAATTGAAAGTTTAGTTGGAATTTTGGCCCAGTGGACAATGGTAAGTGGGTTACACACTGAGTTCTAGTAACTCACCCTGTTTTCCTTACCATTCTCAGGTAATGATCAGTGATGGAGACTTGGGCTGTGGATGACTCGGTGGGGGCTATACTACGAATAATGGTTATTTGAAATTTAGATTTCTTTTTAAGTACTTTTAATTATTTTTCTATTTTGAGTTAAGTTGTAATAAGGCCTCTGGATAAATTTTTAATATTGTTTTATGTTTGATGGATTTTATAATTTGCTTTAAAAACTTCAAGTGGGATTTTTTTTTTAAAACTTAAATAAACGTTTTTCTCAAATGGATATGCAAAAAGGGTTTCATTCTTAAATATTTTAACTCGAAAAATTTTCTCTCAACAATGTTCTTCATATTTTTCCAAAATTATCTTTCAAACTCTTTTAAATCTTCTCGTAATATTAACTAAATTTTCTAAGTTTCGATTTATAAACTCTTACATCTCAAATTGTTTGATTTATCAATCAACCTTAGTTTTCAATAAACTCCATGTCAAAGTTTTGAAAATCTGTTTTACTTAGATCTTTAAAGGTCTAGATGTACATTTATTTCAGGCGACATGTCATATCTGGCCTTAACGCATAGACCGAGTTTGGGGTGTTACATGATGAGTGTTTGAAGTCTGCGATGTCATTATTACGGGATTCTGCTTATTACTGGTGGAAGACACTCGTATCAGTTGTTCCAAAAGAAAGGGTTACTTGGGACTTCTTCTAGATGGAATTTCGTAAGAAGTATATAAGCCAACGCTTCATAAACTCTAAGCGCAAAGAATTTCTTGAGCTTAAACAGGGTCGTATGACCATATCCGAATATGAACGCAAGTTTGTGCGAATTAGTCGCTATGCTCGTGAGTGTGTTTCGTCAGAGGCTGCTATGTGCCGGAGGTTTGAGGATGGTTTAAATGAAGATTTAAAGCTTGTGGTTGGCATTCTTGAAATTAATGAGTTCGTGGAACTAGTTGAATGAGCTTGTAAAGTAGAAGTACTGGGAAAAGAAAAATGAAAAGCTGAACTTGACTCTAAAGATTCCGAAAGAGATCTGCAAGTAAATTTTCACAGATGGCAATGAAAAAGTTCAAGAGTGATTGTAATTGATCCAAGTCTAACACTGGGATTTCTATACGAGAACGACCACCAGTGAGTTCTCGGGCTACATCAGTTGCTAGTGTTGGCAATGAGAGATCGAGTAAACCTGAGTGTCAGAAGTGTGGCAGATGGCATTTTTGATAGTGTTGGGGTAAATCCATTTCTCGCACTTGTTACAAGTGTGGCTCGCAGGACCACTTTATTCGAGATTGCCCGGAGACGCTGAAAGGGGTACTTCTCAGAGTGCGAAACCGAGCGTCACTACAGCTAGAGATAGATCATCTTGTTTTGGGGGAGGTAGGAGTGGTGCACAGAGGAGGGCTACAGATGCGGTTATTCGATCAGATGCCCGTGTACCGGCTAGAGCTTACACCATCCGTGCTAAAGAGGAGGCCTCATCTCCAGACATCATTACCGGTATTTTCACTCTCTTTGATACTAGTGTAACTGCCTTGATTGATCCCAGCTTAACTCATTCGTATATGTGTGAAACGTTAGTATCTGGTAAGACTCTACATGTTGAGTCTACTGAGTTTGTGATTCGAGTTTCGAACCCCCTGGGTAGATGTGTATTAGTTGATAAAGTGTGTAAGAACTGCCCTTTGATGATTCGAGACATGTGTTTTTCGGTTGATCTGATGCTATTACCTTTTGATGAGTTCGACATCATTCTCGGTATGGATTGGTTGATAGTTCACGATGCGGTAGTTAATTGCAGACGAAAGACTATTGATTTAAGATGCCAGAATAATGAGATAATCCGGATTAAGTCAGCAGATCTAAATGGATTACCTGCTGTGATATCTTCGATGTTGGACCGACAGTATCTGAGAAAGGGTTATGGAGCCTATGTTGCATATGTGATTGATAATGGGGCAACTGAAAAGAAGATTGAACTGGTACCGGTTGTTAGAGAATATCCAGATGTGTTCCCAGACGAATTACCAGGATTGCCACCAGTTCGTGAGGTGGAATTTGGTATTGAGCTAATGCCAGGGACCACTCCAATTTCGATAGCTTCGTATAGAATGGCACCGACTGAGTTAAAAGAATTGAAGGCTCAGTTGCAAGAACTGACAGATAGAGGTTTTGCTAGACCGAGTTTCTCTCCCTAGGGCGCGCCCGTTCTATTTTTGAAGAAGAAAGACAGAACTTTGAAAATGTGCATTGACTACTGGCAGCTCAATAAGGTGACCGTAAAGAACAAATACCTGCTGCCACGTATTGATGATTTATTCGATCAGCTTAAAGGAGCCTCGGTGTTCTCAAAAATTGATCTGAGGTCAGGATATTATCAGCTGCGAGTTAGAGAGTCAGACATACCAAATACTACTTTTCGAACGAGATATGGTCACTATGAGTTTTTTGTGATGCCGTTTGGGCTCACTAATGCTCCTGCTGTTTTCATAGATTTGATGAATCGGGTATTCAGACCATATTTAGATCAGTTTGTAGTTGTTTTCATAGATGATATACAGATCTATTCGCAAAACAAAACCGAGCATGCTGGGTATTTGAGGCTAGTGTTACAGATTTTGCGTGATAAGCAATTGTACGTAAAATTCAGTAAATGTGAGTTTTGGTTAAAAGAAGTCAGCTTTTTGGGGCATGTCATTTCAGCATCTGTATTCGGGTAGACCCGAGTAAAATCTCTGCTATATTGGATTGGAAACCTCCGCAGAATGTTTCGGAGGCACGTAGCTTTTTAGGGCTTGTAAGATATTACAGACATTTTGTGAAAGGATTCTCGATGATAGCAACCCTGATGACAAAACTACTACAGAAGGATGTGAAATTTGAGTGGTCAGAAAGGTGTCAGAAGAGTTTTGATCAACTAAAGACCTTGTTAACGGAAGCACCGGTGCTCGTTCAGCCAGAATCAGGTAAAGAGTTTGTTATTTTAGTGATGCATCTTTAAATGGACTCGGTTGTGTATTGATGTAGGAGGGTAAAGTCGTAGCCTATGCCTCGAGACAGTTGAAACCTCACGAGAGAAATTATCCAACGCACGACCTTGAGTTGGCCACTATAGTCTTTACTTTGAAGATTTGGCGTCACTATCTTTTCAGTGAGAAATGCCATGTCTATTCGGATCATAAGAGTCTAAAGTATTTAATGACTCAAAAAGATCTGAATTTGAGACAACGACAATGGTTAGAGCTATTGAAAAACTATGAGCTCGTGATTGATTATCACCTGGGAAAGGCTAACGTGGTTGTAGATGCACTTAGTAGGAAGTCGCTGTTTGCTCTACGCGCAATGAATGCGGATATAGTTTTGACTGAGGATTGTTCGATCGTTGCTTAGTTGAAAGTGAGACCATTGTTTGAACAGCAGATTCGAGAAGCTCAAGAGGTTGATGACGATCTGAAAGCAAAGAAAAGTCATTGTGGATCGTGTGCAAATTAAGACTTTCAGATTGATGCTGAAGGATGTTTACGGTTTAAGAATTGAATCTGTGTACCGAAGAACCTTGAATTGATTCGAATGATTTGTGATGAAGCTCATAGTAGTACATTGTCGATTCATCCGGGTAGCACGAAAATGTATAACGATCTGAAACAGCATTTTTGGGGGCACGGTATGAAACGAGACATCTCAGACTATGTGTGTAACATCCCAAAATTGGGCCTAGGAGAATTGAGCCCAATGGGCCTTAGGCGTAGTAGCGTTTGAATTTTTAGAGAATAAGAGATCGGCTTAAATGCAACTTAGACCTATTGGATAAGTGATTTTGGAAGGTTAGAGGGCTTCTATGAAGTCCCAGGATCAAATATTGGCTTTGGGGAAATTTTGGTTTTAGGTGAAAAAAACCCCTGAAAGTTGGCAGATAGGCCTTAAGAATAAAATATGGAGGAAAATGACACAAGTGGAGTGTGTGGTGTAGTGGCAAAATGACGCCACATAAGAGACAATGGGGTGACGCCACAAGAAAGAAAGGAGGTCCAAGGTTCAAGTCATGGCTTTTGCATTTTGGTTTCTTTTTGCTTGGACCTTAGAATTTGGCCTATAGTTTATATTTAGTTGCGCATGGTCTAAGACACAAGTGGAGCTTGTGGTAAAGTGGCTAGCAGCGTGGATTATGTTGCAAGGGAGCCTGGGTTCGAATCTCATGAGAAGCAAGGGAGTATTTATTTTGCGGATTGGACGGCAAGAGTTTCAGCTTGAATTTAAACTCTCATCGACGGGAGGGATCCCACATCGGAAAGACACAAAGAATGAAGGTGAAGAGCTAGCTATATAAGGAGCATCCTAAAAGGAGAGTAAACACATCTTGGAGGGCGTTTGGGCACAAGAGTGGTCGGGCGCTGATTAGCCCTGAGTCCTATCAGGTGTGTAACTCTCTCTACTCTAGTTGTAGAGCGGCAAAATGCCGAAATGCCAGTTACATGGCATTAGTAGCCACACGAGCGTGCAAGCGCACGTGTGGGGCTTCGACGCGATAGTTGAGGCCATCAGTAGTATTCTTGTGGGTTGGGCTGCTTGGGCCTCGATGGGCCGAAGTGGGCCCAATGGGCCCGTGGGCCCATATGAGTAAATTGCATGATTGGTTAGTATATGTTGAACTAGACTAGGTGGAACTTATATATGTGGCTAGATTTGTGCTAGGTGGGCCACACGAGCATGTGGGCCCGGATGGGCCGAAATCGAGTTTTAGGCCCAATCGTCCGGTACGACCGGAAAGGTAGCTGAGTCGCTAGTGGCGACATTAGGCCTTCGGTAAGGCCATTGCAAGTGTGAATTTACGAAAATACCCTTAGTAGGTAAAATTACGATTATACCCTTAGAGGTTGATTAGCATGATTATGTTGTTTAGTTCCGCCGATTGTAGGGAAGGCTTGATCTCGCATATCTCTCGTTGTGGCTAGTGCTCGGAAATTGTTAAGGAAGGGGGATCTAGTGCGTTAGATCTTGATCTACGGATTTGATAGTCGCATTAGTAACCGGTGTGTAAACTAACACGCTTCTTGCTTTGTATATGTTTGATAAACTCGATTGATTGGTAAAACCAAACAAGTATGGTTGAGTGATATGATACCCTATGGGGTATGTGCACGGATTCGTAAGTCCGTTTCATTATGAGTACCGTTATTGATACATGATGTCATGATTTATGATGTATGTGCTATGAGATGCAACGTTAAACATGTTTGCATGATTTGAATACTATACATGAGTTGGTATGATGATGGGTGATATGAGAGGAGGGGAAGTGATATTCGTGTCGACGGACACGGTGGTTTTGGTACCACATTGTGACTACGGTCACCGAGGTTTGGCACCTCCAGAGGTTTGGCACCTCATAGCGTCTCGTCCCGTGGCTTAGCACCACGGTGGGTTGGCCCCACGATTTACATTATGGGATTGACGCCAAAGTGATTTGGTATCACACGATGGGTTGGCCCCATCACTTGATTCGTGACTTCGGTCACCAAAGATTTGGTATCACATTTGTGTCTTTGGGACACCAAAGGGTTTGGCACCACAAGTATTGACGGATATTGTGACTTTAAGTCACCGGTGGTTTGGCACCACCAAAGGTTTTGGTACCACACGGGTAGAGAAAGGTGTTTGGAAGGCTAGGCTGGGTGCATATCGTAGCTTGTGCATGTTAAACCTGCTTTATGATTGGTGTATGATGTTTTACTAAACCGGGAAAAAGGGCTACACACTGGAGTCTTGGTGACTCACCTTTTTCCTTTAACATTTTCAGTGATGCATAAAGATGGACCTGGTTCGGAGAGGACACAAGGTGGCCCATGCAGAAGAAGATATTTGGATTATTTTAAGCATTTTTAATATTGAGTATTTTGTTTTAAGTATGGGTTGTAATAAGGGCCTTACTATTATTTTGGTATTATATTAATTATGGCTTGATTAAACTGAACCACTATGTGAAGAGGATTTTATTTAGCAACTCGCTTATTCAAAATAGTATTTAATAAAGTTTAAATTCGAGACAATTTTATAACACTAAGGTTTTTCATATTACTTTAAATGGACATGGTTTTCAAAAGTTAACAAACTTTCATGATTATTCCCAGTCAAAAGATTTTCAACCGCTCTTTCACAGATGACATAACTTTGATCCGGTCAAGGCTCGTGGGCGGGTTTGGGGGTGTTACTGATTTGGTATATCGAGCACAGTTCAAAACTCGGCTTTGAGGGTTTTGGGTCAAAAACATTTTTATGGGCTTTTCAAAGATTTGGGCTTTCATAAAATTTTTTCGTGTTATTCGGCATGGCACTTGTATCTCCGACCATGCATCCACCGTAAGTAACTCTACTTGATGAATTGATTTATATGTGAATATTATGGGCTTTTATGGGAACGTAAATTAGTGAACTAGGATCCATATTAAACCCAGGACTAGTCTACTCAAACTCATGCATAAGACTTAAGGCTACTAAACAAACTCGTGAAGTAAGTCACCGAGTTAAGGTGTGGCAACCATCATGCGCATGTCGAGGATTGGTATTCAAAGGAGAGCTTAATATTTAAGCGATCATAGCGACTCACCTCCTCTTTACTCGAATCCTACAGTGCGCAGCGACTACGGTTCACCTTAAACAAGAAGACTTGTTCATAGGCTAAACCAAGTATTAAAACCCGAAAGGGATTAGCCTTCTTGCTTTAAAACCCTTAGTTTTAAAATTTTCAAACTTACCCCTTTGGTTTGTAAACCCTAAATCGATTTTGAAAGACGTTTTCTCGATTTACCAAAATTTCCAAAATGCCCCTAGTGGCAAAATTACAAAAATGCCCTTGTATTGTAAAATTACTGGTACTACCCTCAACTTCATAAAATGATTTTACTTTGCAAAATACAAAATCTCGAAATTTCAAAATGTTAAGATACTGCATGGGGAAATTACAAAAATACCCTGTGTTGAAAATTACTAAAATGCCCCCGACTTTCAAGATTTTCGGTTTAACTCCATTTTTAATAAAATTTCCTACTTTGCAAAAGTATACAAAAATGCTATTTTCAAGATACCCTAATTTGAAAATTTACAAAATTACCCTTGATGAACAAAATTACCAAAATGCCCTTGGTTTCTAAATTTTCATAATTCCTCGATTTTTACCAAAATGTTCTTACATTATGAAAATATCAAAAACTTTTGTTTTACAAATATCGAGATATCCCGATTTGGGAAATTTACTGAAAATACCCTTAACGCCCCCAATTACTAAATAACCCCGATTTCAAATTTTTTGCAACACATCCGGTTTGAGAAACAAATTTTTCAAGATGACCCCGAGATTTTGTAAACTTTGAAATATCTTTAATTTGAAAACTATTTTCAAATTGACCTTGAGTTATTACCAAATACCCCTATAGGAAAATGACTAATTACCCCAGGGTTGGGAATGCTCAAGAAAGTGACATGGATGAATGAATGTGTCTTTAGTGCGAAGATGTGAATGTTTGAATTAGAACAGAGAACTTGAGATGAAACTTTGATTGCTCGAAAGAACGACTTCCGAAACTTCGCTCATAAAATTTGCTCGTGGATAAAACAGTGGAACCAAATTTCTAATGCATAAAACTTTTAATCAGATTAAATCGCGATGCTAGATATGAGTTCTTGGAGACGTGGTTGTCGCGGACGTGGTCAAGGTGGAATCACACTTTATTAAGATCAGTCTGCGACAAGAGCGTAGTGTGGTAGGTTAGAATGTGCAATCAATTAGTTAGTTGGAAATTTCGAGGATGAAATTTCTTTAAGGAGGGTAGATTTGTAACATCCCAAAATTGGGCCTAGGAGAATTGAGCCCAATGGGCCTTAGGCGTAGTAGCGTTTGAATTTTTAGAGAATAAGAGATCGGCTTAAATGCAACTTAGACCTATTGGATAAGTGATTTTGGAAGGTTAGAGGGCTTCTATGAAGTCCCAGGATCAAATATTGGCTTTGGGGAAATTTTGGTTTTAGGTGAAAAAACCCAAAAGTTGGCGAGATAGGCCTTAAGAATAAAATATGGAGGAAAATGACACAAGTGGAGTGTGTGGTGTAGTGGCAAAATGACGCCACATAAGAGACAATGGGGTGACGCCACAAGAAAGAAAGGAGGTCCAAGGTTCAAGTCATGGCTTTTGCATTTTGGTTTCTTTTTGCTTGGACCTTAGAATTTGGCCTATAGTTTATATTTAGTTGCGCATGGTCTAAGACACAAGTGGAGCTTGTGGTAAAGTGGCTAGCAGCGTGGATTATGTTGCAAGGAGCACAGGTTCGAATCTCATGAGAAGCAAGGGAGTATTTATTTTATGATTGGACTGCAAGAGTTTCAGATTGAATTTAAACTCTATCGACGAAGGGATCCCACATCGGAAAGACACAAAGAATGAAGGTGAAGAGCTAGCTATATAAGGAGCATCCTAAAAGGAGAGTAAACACATCTTGGAGGCGTTTGGGCACAAGAGTGGTCGGAGCGCGGATTAGCCCAGAGTCCTATCGGTGTGTAACTCTCTACTCTAGTTGTAGAGACGCAAAAATGCCGAAATGCCGCTTACATGGCATTAGTAGCCACACGAGCGTGCAAGCGCACGTGTGTGGGGCTTCGACGCGATAGTTGAGGCCATCGTTAGTATTCTTGTGGGTTGGGTCGCTTGGGCCTCGATGGGCGAAGTGGGCCCAATGGGCCCGTGGGGCCCATATGAGTAAATTGCATGATTGGTTAGTATATGTTGAACTAGACTAGGTGGAACTTATATATGTGGCTAGATTTGTGCTAGGTGGGCCACACGAGCATGTGGGCTTGATGGGCCAAATCGAGTTTTAGGCCCAATCGTCCCAGATTTAATTTAAAGGTAGCCGAGTCGCTAGTGGCGACATTAGGCCTTCGGTAAGGCCATTGCAAGTGTGAATTTACGAAAATACCCTTAGTAGGTAAAATTACGATTATACCCTTAGAGGTTGATTAGCATGATTATGTTGTTTAGTTCGCGATTGTAGGGAAGGCTTGATCTCGCATATCTCGGGTTGTGGCTAGTGCTCGGAAATTGTTAAGGAAGGGGATCTAGTGCGTTAGATCTTGATCTACGGGATTTGATAGTCGCATTAGTAACCGGTGTGTGTAAACTAACACGCTTCTTGCTTTGTATATGTTTGATAAACCGATTGATTGGTAAAACCAAAAAGTATGGTTGAGTGATATGATACCCTATGGGGTATGTGCACGGATTCGTAAAGTCCGTTTCATTATGAGTAATCTTATTATTGATACATGATGTCATGATTTATGATGTATGTGCTATGAGATGCAACGTTAAACATGTTTGCATGATTTGAATACTATACATGAGTTGGTATGATGATGGGTGATATGAGAGAGGGGGAAGTGATATTCGTGTCGACGGACACGGTGGTTTGGTACCACATTGTGACTACGGTCACCGTGAGGTTTGGCACCTCCGCAGGTTTGGCACCTCATAGCGTCTCGTCCCAGTGGGCTTAGCACCACGCTGGGTTGGCCCCACGCTTTACATTATGGGATTGACGCCGGTGATTTGGTATCACACGATGGGTTGGCCCCATCACTTGATTCGTGACTTCGGTCACCAAAGATTTGGTATCACATTTGTGTCTTTGGGACACCAAAGGGTTTGGCACCACAAGTATTGACGGATATTGTGACTTTAAGTCACCAAAGTGGTTTGGCACCACCAAAGTGGTTTGGTACCACACGGGTAGAGAAAGGTGTTTGGAAGGCTAGGTCAGGTGCATATCGTAGCTTGTGCATGTTAAACTGTTTATGATTGGTGTATGATGTTTTACTAAACCGGGAAAAGGGCTACACACTCGAGTCTTGGTGACTCACCTTTTCCTTTAACATTTTCAGTGATGCATAAAGATGGACCGGGTTCGGAGAGGACACAAGGTGGCCCATGCAGAAGAAGATATTTGGATTATTTTAAGCATTTTTAATATTGAGTATTTTGTTTTAAGTATGGGTTGTAATAAGGGCCTTACTATTATTTTGGTATTATATTAATTATGGCTTGATTAAACTGAACCACTATGTGAAGAGGATTTTATTTTAGCAACCTGCTTATTCAAAATAGTATTTAATAAAGTTTAAATTCAGACAATTTTATAACACTAAGGTTTTTCATATTACTTTAAATGGACATGGTTTTCAAAAGTTAACAAACTTTCATGATTATTCCCAGTCAAAAAGATTTTCAACCGTCTTTCCGCAGTGACATAACCTGATCCGGTCAAGGCTCGTGGGCCGGGTTTGGGGGTGTTACAATGTGTCGAAGTGTTTAGTGTGCCAACAAGTGAAAGCTAAGCATCAACCACCATCGAGACTTCATCAGCTGATTATGATACCTGAGTGGAAGTGGGATCAAGTCACTATGGACTTCGTATCAGGTTTGCCTTTGACGTCAAGTAAGAAAGATTCAATCTGGGTTATTGTTGATAGATTGACAAAATCGGCTCATTTTGTTCCGATATGTACGGATTTTCCACTTGATAAGTTGGCTGAGTTGTACTTATCGCAGATCATACGGTTTCACGGAGTACCTATTTCTATTGTTTTGGATAGGGATTCGAGGTTCACATCTCAATTTTGGAAGAAATCGCAGGATGCTTTAGGTTCCAAGTTACACTTTAGTACAACTTTTCACCCTCAGTCGGATGGTCAATCCGAGCGTGTTATTCAAATACTGGAGGATATGTTGAGATGTTGCGTTCTTGAGTTTGAGAGTGCATGGGAACGATACTTCCCTTTGATTGAATTTACATATAATAACAGCTTCCAGTCAAGTATCAAAATGGCACCATACGAAGCTTTGTATGGTCGAAAATGTCGTACACCACTATATTGGACCGAACTAAGTGAAGGTAAAATACACGGGGTTGACTTGATCAGAGAGACAGAGCAAAAAGTTAAAGTATTTCGAGAAAGTTTGAAAGCCGCATCAAATCGTCAGAAATCATACGCGAATTTGAAACAAAAAGATATAGAGTTTCAAGTAGGTGATCGAGTGTTTTTGAAAGTATCGCCGTGGAAAAAGATACTTAGATTTGGTCGTAAAGGAAAGTTGAGTCTGATATTTATTGAGCCGTATGAGGTTATCGAGCGTATCGGGCCGGTTGCGTACAGATTGAGGTTGCCATCTAAGTTAGACAAGATTCATAATGTTTTCCACGTGTCGATGCTTCGTCGATATAGATCCGATCCTTCTCATGTGATCAGTCCATCAGAGATTGAAATTCAGCCCGATTTGACATATGAGGAAGAACTAATTCGCATTTTAGCTCGTGAAGTGAAAGAATTGCGAACTAAGAAAATATCATTGGTTAAAGTAATGTGGCATAAGCACGGGGTCGAGGAAGCAACTTGGGAAATCGAAGAATCTATGAAGGAACGTTACCCACATTTATTCACTGGTAAGATTTTCGGGGACGAAAATCATTTAAGGGGGAGAGTTGTAACAGCCTGATTATGACCCTAATCGAAATAGTGGTTTCGGGACCACGAATTTGAGTTATAAAAATATTTTAATACTTTATTTGATATCTATGTTACGTGTTTGAGCATGTGTTAAAGTATCGTAGAATTATTTGTATGTTTGAGTGGCTAATTTAAGTGAATGATTAAATTGAGTAAGTATGAAAATAGCTATTGTGGAATTTAGGGCCAAATTGAATGATTTTCTTCTTACATGAGATTTAAGTTGCAATTTAGCCTTTAATTCCAAGTTAGTGGACGGCATTGACCATGGGTTATGATTAAAATATATTTTATATATTATTATTATGAGATAGTGGGATGATACATAATAAACTATTATTATTTGATAATAAAAAAAAGAAAGAAAACATTTTTTTTCTTCCCACTTGCTTCATCATCCTCACGAAAACAAAGAGAAAAAAAAGGAGAAACTTAAGCTTCCATAGTTTCGATCATTGCATGTCTCTTTGAGGTGAGTAATTAAGCTTAGTTTTTGTAAATTCTTGCATTTTTGAGTTCATTTCCTTGAGTATTATTGAACCCATGTTAAAAATTTTGAGTTTGAGGCATGCTATAGATTCGACCATTGATGAATAATTTTGAATTGTTATGCTTGATGGATGAATATTAAATATATGTTTGAAATCAACATGTTTTGAGTAGGAAATTTAAATGAAATGGAGAATAGTGGTTTAAATTGTGTAAATAATTAGTTATGGGTTTAAAATGCAACATAAATGAGCTATAGGGACTTGTATGGGGATGAAGAGTATTCGACCCTTAAGGGGCTAATTCAAATTTTTCATATTTTGTGTTTTGTGCAAATAGGACTAAGTTGAAAAAATGTGAAATGTTGAGGGCAAATTGGTAATTTTTCCATTTAGGTGTTTAAGGATTAAATTGAATGGAAATACATTTGAATAAGTTTCATTTGGTATTTTATAGATCAAGATCATAAGGAAACAGGATTGGATCGGGGAAAAACGAAACTGAATGAATAGCCGAGAAGCTCACATTCATCAATTTCCGAAGTAAGTTTATAAGCAATTGGTTTTAAATGAATAAGTATTAAATTGAAATGTACATTTCAAATGAAATTTTGTCTAAAGTCTTGATTACCGAATGGATATGGTGATTTTTAAATGCGATTGCAGAATGTGATAGTATTATGGACATGTAATTATTTATACAAATTTCTTGGTTGGTTGAATTATATATAAAGGTATATAAATATTACCAATGTGATAGAGTATAGATTAAATATTTGTATTGGCCGAATGTATGTTTGACCTAGGTATGAAATTTTGATATGTTTGGATTGGATAAATAATTATGGGTTGAGTATTAGTTAATTGTGGAACATGAAATGAGTGATGGTGGTGATTGAATAAATAACTATGTGTTTAACTGAGTAAGGCCGAATGTGATTGTAAATTATAGGAAGAAAGATTCGGGTTGAATGTATGTATTTATGTATGTTCATATTTATAATATGTGAATTTATATGTTATGTTTAAGTGGAGGTTTGTTAATGAGCACTGTGTGTGCGGAAATGTTAAGTAACGGCTCTATGTGAGCGATACGTTACGGGCTTTATATTACGTGTGCGGGTTTTCAGATTTTCCTAAAAGACGAAAACACTTAGCGGAGGTAAACGAGAGTGTCAGATATGTATGCGTTATACGATAATTCATTCTTGGTGTAAAATGGGTAAGCTATTTTGGTATGGAAATTTATAATGTGAATATTCGGTTTTATTTGGAGACCAAATAGGTATGATATTGATTAATGATAACATATTATGTGTATGGATGTTGCAATCTAATCCATGTTTAAGTTAAGTTAATTAGAAACTATTAAATTGCTTGTATATATATATATACTACCCTTTGCTTATAACTTACTAAGCTATAATAGCTTACAGTTTGTGTATTTGTTTGCTCATGGTATAGATCTTTGGAGTGGTAGTTCGCATTCGGGAAATCCTTATCGAAATCAAGCGCACTATCATCTACTTTTGGTATCAATTTTAGCGTTAAACCTTAGAAATTATGGCATGTAACACCCCAAACCCGGTCCAAACACCATGACCGAATCTGGCATGTTACGGGAAAAACGAGTTTGAAAATTTCGAATTTGTACCAAATGGACTTGATAAAAACTTTGTTCCTTTTTGAAACCAAGTTGTTTAATGATGTTACTAAAACATTTAAACTTAGTAAACATTTGCCTTTAAGTTTGAAAACAATTGATTTTCGTAAATTTATAAAATCAGTGCGATACCCGCTGGTATAGTTGAAAACATATCGTTAAAGTTTTGAAATCGTTGTTGTGTCATGTTTTAGCAAATTAACCCAATCAGTCTATTAAAGCATATAAAAATCAAACTTAAAACATAAAAATAAAAGGCATAATTTAAAGGCTTTTTACAAGTCTGAAATAAAACCCAAACGAAATTAAATAAACTAAAGTACTCAAATGCAAATGGTCGGGTAAACTTTTTATTAGAGCATGGCATGCGCACTTTGAGTCCATCCCTGCTCCATGTCCGCGTCTCACGAGTCACCAAATGTCAAAGGAGAGGGTGAGTCGAGTGACTCAGTGTGTAAATCCCGCTCCCGATGAAACAACATGCTAACACACATCATACATAGCAATCATAATCAATGCAACCCGATCCTAACCATCCATACTCCTTTCTACCCCGTGTGGTACCAAACCACTGGTGACATACAGTCACGATGTGTTACCAAAACACTGGTGTCCCAAAGACACAATATCCATCAATGTGGTCCCAAACCACTTTGGTGTCCCAAAGACACAATCGTGCTACTAAAAGCACCGTGACCAAAGTCACAATTCCAACGTTGATGGGGCCAACCCATCGTGTGTTACCAAAACACTAGCAGACAATCCCATATCTCAAGTGGGGCCAACCCACGGTGGTCAAACCACAGGGACAAGTCGCAATGTGGTGCCAAACCACTGGTGTCCCAAAGACACAATGTGCTACCAAAGCACCGTGACCGTAGTCACAAATCCGGTGATGGGGCCAACCCATCGTGTGTTACCAAAACATCGCGCGTCAATCCCAGATAATCATCTCGTGGGGCCAACCCACCGTGGTACCGAGCCACTGGGGCGAGGCGAGGTACCAAACCTCCGAGGTGCCAAACCTCTGTGACCCAAAGTCACAAAGTGTGCTACTAAAGCACTGGTGCTCGTCAAGACAAATATCACTTTGCTCCTTCATCTCATATCACCCATCAACATACCATACTCATGTAACCATGCATCTCATGCAAGTCATGCATATCATGCCAACATACCAAGCAGTCTCTCATAACATACATACAAAACATAGGTCATGATATCGATTACTCATAATATAACAGACTTTACTCCGAATCATTCACATACCCCATTTGGGTATTCACTTGTCCATCATACTGTTATAATTTTAACAGGCAATTCGGTTTATTATTAGAAATATTACTAAGTATTAAGGTGTTAGTTACACACCTGGTAACACGAGTCTAAAAATCCTGGCAAAAGTGATCTAAGTCCCCCGATTACTAACTCCTGAAACATTCGCCAACATAGCATTAGGCACTAAAACCATTCGCCAACACCCATTTAATCCAAAAAGGGTTATCGAACACCCTTACCTTGCTATTGGTTTGATTCTTGATCAAACCCGAACCACAATGGCCCTTCTAAGACAATCGGCCTTCACCTTGAAAAGAACAACAGTTAATCCTTTATCACCTCAGACTTAATCGAAACCAAGATTAAACTAACAATAATAATATCCAACACTTACCCCTTACTTACCAACCAAGATTCGGCTAACCACACTAGGAGAGAACCACCAAAGATTCGGCCAAGGGAGACTACTAGGAGAAGGGAAGATATTCGGCTACAAGTGTTTTAATATCCTTAAATTTGGCTTTAGTGTAAAGGAGAGAAAATGAGTAGAGTTTCGCACAAAAAGAAAGGAGAAAAGAAATGGAGAATTCGACTTCACAATGGACAAAAGAAAAGAAGATGAGGAGGAGAATATTCTGCTAGTAGAGTTTCAAAAGAGAAAAGAAGAAGAATGAATGAGGAATGCTAGGTTCGGCCAAAAGTACAAGTGAGAGAAATCAAGCCACTGGGTGTCTTCAAGGTGACATAGACATTCGGCTAGCAAGGGAAATCAAAGAAAATGAGCAAAGAACAATTCGGCAAGTGCTAAAACTTTCGGTTTTGGTAAGGTACAAAGAGAGAATTTGCTTCTAAAGATTTTGACCGAAAATACCAAAACTCCAAAATGAATTTCAGCACTAACACTCCCACAATACCAAGCCGTCACTCCCCCCAAAACTCCCCCTAAAATTCGGCCATATCCCCCCATACTCTCCACACCACACATTCAAAAGAGTTGAATTAGTCAACCTCCTAAACTCACTCCCCACCTATCATTTGAATATGAAGACTTGGTCTTAGGCGAGTTTGAACCGCCACAAACTCCTCCTCCATGCCGTCCAAAATAAATGCCAAAATGGAGAATTTGCACTCAACACAAGACCACCTTGCTTGCTTTAGGCGTTACCCACACTGGGCCCTTAGTGGCGTCTAGCTTGCCACTACACCAGCTCCCTTTTTGTGCAACAAAACCACAACATAAACTACACATCCCTCCGCTCCATCAGCTCCCCTGACTCAAGGCTTAAAACCAAAATTTTCCTACCTACTCAGGCATTCTCTTAGCCTATAATTAAGCCCCTAAAACACCGAAATAGCAACACAGCACACCCACACATGCAATATCATGCAACACAGAAATAGCCCCTAACCCGGATATTACAGCTTCTACCCCTTAAGAATAATTTCGCCTCAAATTACACTCGTCAAAAGAGTTGCGGTATTGTTTGTCTCATCGTATCCTCGGGTTCCCACGTGGCTTCCTCCACACCATGATTCCGCCAAAGTACCTTAACCAAAGGCACAGACTTTCTACGTAGAACCTTAACATCTCGATCTAGAATCTGCACTGGTTCTTCCTCTATAGTCATATATGAGTTTACCTCGATCTCTTCCACTGCTACTACATGCGATGGATCTGAACGATACCTCCGAAGCATTGACACGTGAAAAACATCGTGAATCGGCTAAGCTCACGCAACTCAAGCTGATATGCCACTGGTCCAACTCGCCTCAATACCTTATACGGCCCAATGAACCTCGGACTAAGCTTGCCTTTTCTGCCAAACCTCAGCACCTTCTTCCAAGGCGAGACCTTTAAGAAAACCCGATCTCCCACAGCGAACTCTATATCTCTTTCGCTTAAGATCGGCATAAGACTTTTGCCGGTCCAAGCTTCCTTTAAACGAGATCAATCAACTTAACCTTGTCCTCGGTCTCAAGAAACCAACTCGGGTCCCAACAACCGACGTTCCCTAACTCTGTCCAACATGCGGTGAGCGACACTTTCGCCATACAACGCCTCATACGGAGCCATCTTAATGCTCGCTGATAATCATTGTTATAGGCGAACTCGCCAACGGCGAAAACTCATCCCAATCGCCTCAAATCCGAACACAACCTCTCGGCATGTCTTCCAAGATCTGAATAACCCTTTCGACTGATCGCCTCGCCGATCAGTGGGTGAAAAGCCGTCTTTGAAATCCAAACGAGTACCCGAGCTCGATGCAAAGCTCTCGTAACCTCGACGTGAACCTCGGATCCCTATCCGAGATTATCGAAATCGGAACACCGTGTAGCCTCACTATCTCTCGACGACACATAAAGCTTCGCCAATCTCTCGAAGTGAATAGTCCACTCACCGGAATGAAATGAGCCGACTTAGTCAAACGGTCCACGATAACCCAAATCAATCCTTCTTGCTTGGCGTAGCGGTAACTCCACCGACGAAATCCATAGTTATCCTTTCCCACTTCCATCGAGGAATCCTCACAGTCAAGCAAACCCGACGGCAATCGATGTTCAGCCTTTGACTGGCGACAAGTCGACATTTCCCAACAAACTCTGTCACCTCTTTCTTCAAGCCAGCCACCAAAATCGCTCTCTAAGATCCCTATACATTTTACTACCTCCGGATGCATAGCATAAGGATCATGCTATGTGCGTCTGAAGAATCCTCCGCCTTAGCTCAACATCTCTGAGCATACAAGCCTTACCACGAAAACACGTAACCTCATCACTAGACAAGTCAGAACCCTCCAAACCACCATTCTCGAACTTGTAACCTTCGCGCACTCGTAACCTCATCCTCCAACTGTTTCTCTTTGATCTGCTCCAACCTGGGTAGGCTTAACTCGCAGCTTCGCCAAAATACTTCCGCTGTCGTACAAACTCAAATGGGCAAACAAAGCTCTTAAATCCGAAACAACCCTACGGCTCAACGCGCTCGCGCCACCACGTTAGCCTTGCCCGGATGATATTCGATCGAACAGTCGTAGTCCTTAAGCAATTCAACCCATCTGCGCTGCCTCAAATTCAGATCCTTCTGAGTCAATAGGTACTTCAAACTCTTATGATCTGTGTAGACGATTGACTTCTCCCCGTATAAGTAGTGCCTCCAGATTTTTAGAGCGAAGACTACATTTGCCGCCACCCAAGTCGTATGGTCGGATAGTTGACCTCGTGTGGCCTCACCGCCGAGAAGCGTAAGCCACAACCTTACCCTCCTGCATCAGCACACAACCCCCGAGCCCGTGTGTGATGCATCGCAAGAGACCGTGAATTCCTTACCACCCAGGGTTAAACAAAAAAGGAGCCTCTGTCAAGATCTTCTTCAACTTATCAAAACTCTCTCCTGCTGTTTCTCAGTCCAAACAAACGGAACTCCCTTCCTAATGTGCCTTAGTCATCGGTGTTGCAATTAACGAGAAACCTCAACAAACCTTCTGTGAGTATCCCGCCAACCCCAGAAACTCCGAATCTCAATGACCGACTTAGAGGCTTCCAATCCAACACCGCCTCAACCTTCCGAGGATCTACTCTAATCCTCCTCACCGATACTACATGACCCAAAAACGTCACTTCACTAAGCCGTAACTCACACTTACCGAACTTGGCATGTAGTTGCTTCTCCCTCAAAACTTGCAACACCACTCTCAAGTGTGCATCATGCTCTTCCTCCGACCTTGAATATACCAAAATATCGTCAATAAAAACCACGACGAACCGATCCAGATACTGCTGAAACACCCTATTCATCATATCCATAAAAGCTGCCGGAGCGTTAGTCAACCCGAACGGCATTACCAGGAATTCGTAGTGCCCGCATCGAGTCCGAAATGTTTGTCTTATGGATATCCGCTTCCTTAACTTTCAACTGATGGTACCCAGACCTCAAATCGATCTTCGAAAATACCGATGCACCTTTCAGCTGGTCAAACAAGTCATCTATCCGTGGCAACGGATACTTGTTTTTAATCATCAGCTTATTCAGTTGGCGGTAATCGATACACATCCGCATCGAACCGTCCTTCTTCTTGACGAATAACACCGGCGCTCCCACGGCGAAACACTTGGCCTAATGAAGCCTCGATCCAACAGCTCTCCGAATCGAGCCTTAAGCTCCATTAATTCCTTTGGTGCCATCCTATATGGAGCAATAGACACCGCGCGAGCCCCTGTAGCGATCTATCCCAAACTCTACCTCACGATCGGGTGGCAAACCCTAAGCTCCTCTGAAACACATCAACAAATTCCCTAACAAGATGCGAACCTTCTCAACAAAGGACTCTTTTAGCCTCTAAGGCATGCACATGAACCACATACGCTTCGCAGCCTCCTTCCCCGACCATCTTTACACACTTTTAAAGCCGATACCACATTGGATAAGTAATTTCTCCTATTACCTATCATACTTACTTCATCACCCTTATCCGTCGATAGAACCATGCGCTTTAGCACAAGATCCACCTTGGCCTCGGTACTTCACCACCACCCATCCCGAGAATCGGATCGAACTCCTCAAACGGCGGTTCCATCGGATCGCTGAAGAAAAACTACCCCTTGGAGTTCTAGGGGTACATCCTTATACAACTTATCTACCACTACAGAGTGACCTAGAGGCTAAATGCAGGTCATCCGCCTAGAAGATATCTCGAGTCTAAATCCATGGTCTCAACTATACTACTAGCAACATACGAATCGCGTGGAACCCAAGTCAATTAAAGCGGTATAGGGAGAACCAAAAATCAAAAACGTCACGGTGATTACGTCCGGTCGCGTCCGCTCTCGCGCGGCGTCTGGCTGCATACACCGCATCAGCAGTGTCGTGCGTCCTCGAACTACCCGCACCTCTGCCTTGCTCCACGACCTCGACCAAATCCATTACCACCTCTGCCATTACCACGGCCCCTCGTGGTGGCGGTCCATTACCTCTCGAATCGATTACGGCCGACGACTCGATCAATCCTCGCCATCCTACGCGGACATTCCCCGATGCGATGATCCAGTGAACCACACTCGGCGCGCCTTTTCACCACCCCAACAACCACCCCAATGAGATTTCCCACACCGACATTACATCTGCGGTGGTCCTTGCCTAGCAAAGACCAAATCTAGCGGATCGATTACGCCCACTCGGTCTAGCCTCTCTTCGCGGATTATTACCCGACGAACCGTAAGACCCAAAGCTCCTCTTAAGCTTCTACTCCTATCCATGTTCGCCTCACTCGATTCCTTAACACCTTCGGCTACCTTAGCCTTCTCGACTAAGACAACAAACTCGCGCTCCTGGCGTGGAGCAATCAGCGACCTCAACTCGTCTCGCACACCATCCTCGAACGAACACACCTCTCATGCTCGGTGGCTACAATGCCCCCGGCATACCTACTCACTTAAACCTCGCCTCGTACTCGAACAGATTTACTCCCCAAACAAGCCTCGAAAATGCCTTTACACTGGAGTCGATGTAACTAGCTCCGATGTATTTCTTTTGGTAAGCAGCTCTGAAATAGTCCCAAGTCAGATCCTCAGCTGCCACACTGTCCCGAACCGTGAGCCACCACTGATATGACTCATCCCGAAGAAGCGATACGATCCCCTTAAGTTTCTCCTCAGTCGTCAAGTCCAGATCGTCCATGATCCGCTCAGTTGCCTCTAGCCAATACTCAGCAGTGCTAGGAGCAACACCCGATACACCTCGGAAGAACTCGGCCCCGTTAGCCCGGAGTCTCTCAGGAACAGATTTCCTAACTCCCGCACCCCCACTTACACCAGCTACCCTTTCCAACACCCGCAGCATCGCCTGTGACACTGCGTCATCTCCAGTCTGATCTTGGAACTCACCACCTCCAGCTGGTGGTGGAACCGGCATCTCATTTTCTGAACCCTGCCCAGATCCTACGGGCTCAGAAACCGTCATCCTACCCCTACCTCTACCACGAGTATTACGACCACGTCCGCCTCGAGTGCTCATGTCTAAACGATCTACGTATCTGATTAAAAGGATTTTTATGCATTAGTATAGTTCCACTTTCTTAATCGCAAAGAAATTTTATGATTAGAGTTTATTCAGGGGTTCTTTCGAGCAATCAAGGTTTCAATCTTCTATCCTATTCACCCAAAAGAGGTTGTACATCCATTCCTTAAACCTTTCCATACCTATTCACTCTTCGGACATTGCTGCCCATTTCTAGCCCAAGGGTATTTTCGTCATTTTCCCTACAGGGTATTTTCGTAATAAAAGATATTTTTAAACTTTCGTAAAACTGGTCAATTTGAAATTCCAAAAATTTGAGAGTGTTCTTTGAAAATTTTGTAAAATACTTTGTTTTGGAAACCAGGGGTATTTTAGTAATTTTCACAAACTGAGGGCGTTTTCGTAAATTTCAAAATCCAAATTTTCGATTGATACTTTGTAAAACAGAGTATTTGAATTTCGTAACATCATTGAAATTTTGGGGCAAAATCATTGAGTTGAGATTTCATAAACCAAGGGCATTTTAGTAAATTTACCCCTAAGGGCATTTTTGTAATTTTCCATAAATCAGTTTTTTTTTTCAAGAAAATTGTTGTAAATGTGACATTTTCGGTTTTGAAAGAGTTTATTGCAAAAGAATTTGAAAACATTAGGGTTGTATTTTTGAAAACATGGCTAATTCCCTTTTCGGGTTTTAGTCGTTAGGTTAAGTCTATGACCGAGCCTTTTTGGTCGTGGTGAACTCGAGCTACGCACTGTGTGGGATACTGCGAAGAGGGAGGTGAGTCACGAGGACCGCTTAAATACCAAGCTCTTCCGATCCTCTCCTGAACATGCGTCATGTGGAGTTACCACACCCTAGCCCCGTGGTCAATCACGATTGGTTTAGTGCTTTAAGTCTTATGCTTCAGTTCAAGTGTTTGAGTAATCTAATCCTAGGGTTCAAGTCCTATTAATCTAACTACGTTCCATATCACCTACCCTTCTACAAATAGTAATTCACAGAAGAGTTAGAATTACTTACCTGGGCGAACTGGTGCCGGAGACTCGGTGCCATGCCTTGTAAACCATGTATCCAATCCCAAAATACTAAAAACAAACTTTTGAAAACAGTTTGGGCCTCAAGCCCACAGCCGAGCTTTTGAACTTGGCTCTGATACCACAATTGTAACACCCCAAACCCGGTCCAAACACCATGACCGAATCTGGCATGTTACGGGAAAAACGAGTTTGAAAATTTCGAATTTGTACCAAATGGACTTGATAAAAACTTTGTTCCTTTTTGAAACCAAGTTGTTTAATGATGTTACTAAAACATTTAAACTTAGTAAACATTTGCCTTTAAGTTTGAAAACAATTGATTTTCGTAAATTTATAAAATCAGTGCGATACCCGCTGGTATAGTTGAAAACATATCGTTAAAGTTTTGAAATCGTTGTTGTGTCATGTTTTAGCAAATTAACCCAATCAGTCTATTAAAGCATATAAAAATCAAACTTAAAACATAAAAATAAAAGGCATAATTTAAAGGCTTTTTACAAGTCTGAAATAAAACCCAAACGAAATTAAATAAACTAAAGTACTCAAATGCAAATGGCTGGGTAAACTTTTTATTAGAGCATGGCATGCGCACCCCGAGTCCATCCCGGCTCCATGTCCGCGCTTCACGAGTCACCCGAAATGTCAAAGGAGAGGGTGAGTCGAGTGACTCGATGTGTAAATCCGCTCCCCGATGAAACAACATGCTAACACACATCATACATAGCAATCATAATCAATGCAACCCGATCCTAACCATCCATACTCCTTTCTACCCCCGTGGTGGTACCAAACCACTTTGGTGACATACTGATCCACGATGTGTTACTAAAACACTGGTGTCCCAAAGACACAATATCCATCAATGTGGTCCCAAACCACTTTGGTGTCCCAAAGACACAATCGTGGCTACCAAAGCATCGTGACCAAAGTCACAATTCCAACGTTGATGGGGCCAACCCATCGTGTGTTACCAAAACACTAGCGAGACAATCCCATATCTCAAGTGGGGCCAACCCACGGTGGTCAAACCACGTGGACAAGTCGCAATGTGGTGCCAAACCACCGGTGTCCCAAAGACACAATGTGCTACCAAAGCACCGTGACCGTAGTCACAAATCCGGTGATGGGGCCAACCCATCGTGTGTTTACCAAAACACCGCGTCAATCCCAGATAATCATCTGTGGGGCCAACCCACGTGTGGTACTGAGCCACCACGGGACGAGACGCCGAGGTACCAAACCTCTGGAGGTGCCAAACCTCTGTGACCCAAAGTCACAAAGTGTGCTACAAAAAGCACTGGTGCTCGTCAAGACAAATATCACCGCTCCTTCATCTCATATCACCCATCAACATACCATACTCATGTAACCATGCATCTCATGCAAGTCATGCATATCATGCCAACATACCAAGCGATCTCTCATAACATACATACAAAACATAGGTCATGATATCGGTTACTCATAATATAAATGACTTACCTAATCATTCACATACCCCATTTGGGTATTCACTTGTCCATCATAATTTGTTATAATTTTAACAGTAATTCGGTTTATTATTAGAAATATTACTAAGTATTAAGGTGTTAGTTACACACACAGTAACACGAGTCTAAAAATCCCGGCAAAAGTGATCTAAGTCCCCGATTACTAACTCACGAAACATTCGGCCAACATAGCATTAGGCACTAAAACCATTCGGCCAACACCCATTTAATCCAAAAGGGTTATCGAACACCCTTACCTTGCTATTGGTTTGATTCTTGATCAAACCCGAACCACAATGGCCCTTCTAAGACAATCGGCCTTCACCTTGAAAAGAACAACAGTTAATCCTTTATCACCTCAGACTTAATCGAAACCAAGATTAAACTAACAATAATAATATCCAACACTTACCCCTTACTTACCAACCAAGATTCGGCTAACCACACTAGGAGAGAACCACCAAAGATTCGGCCAAGGGAGACTACTAGGAGAAGGGAAGATATTCGGCTACAAGTGTTTTAATATCCTTAAATTTGGCTTTAGTGTAAAGGAGAGAAAATGAGTAGAGTTTCGGCACAAAAAGAAAGGAGAAAAGAAATGGAGAATTAGAAGCTACAATGGACAAAAGAAAAGAAGATGAGGAGGAGAATATTCGGCTAGTAGAGTTTCAAAAGAGAAAAGAAGAAGAATGAATGAGGAATGCTAGGTTCGGCCAAAAGTACAAGTGAGAGAAATCAAGCCACGGGTGTCTTCAAGGTGACATAGACATTCGGCTAGCAAGGGAAATCAAAGAAAATGAGCAAAGAACAATTCGGCAAGTGCTAAAACTTTCGGTTTTGGTAAGGTACAAAGAGAGAATTTGCTTCTAAAGATTTTGACCGAAAATACCAAAACTCCAAAATGAATTTCGGCACTAACACTCCCACAATACCAAGCCGTCACTCCCCCCCCAAAACTCCCCCTAAAATTCGGCCATATCCCCCCATACTCTCACACCACACATTCAAAAGAGTTGAATTAGTCAACCTCCTAAACTCACTCCCCACCTATCATTTGAATATGAAGACTTGGTCTTAGGCGAGTTTGAACCGCCACAAACTCCTCCTCCATGCCGTCCAAAATAAATGCCAAAATGGAGAATTTCGCAGCTCGAACACAAGACCACCTTGCTTGCTTTAGGCGTTACCCACACCAGGCCTTAGTGGCGTCTAGCTTGCCACTACACCAGCTCCCTTTTTGTGCAACAAAACCACAACATAAACTACACATCCCTCCGCTCCATCAGCTCCCCTGACTCAAGGCTTAAAACCAAAATTTTCCTACCTACTCAGGCATTCTCTTAGCCTATAATTAAGCCCCTAAAACACCGAAATAGCAACACAGCACACCCACACATGCAATATCATGCAACACAGAAATAGCCCCTAACCCGGGATATTACAGTTCTACCCCCCTTAAGAATAATTTCGGCCTCGAAATTACCTGGTCAAAAGAGTTGCGGGTATTGCTGTCTCATCGTATCCTCGGGTTCCCACGTGGCTTCCTCCACACCATGATTCCGCCAAAGTACCTTAACCAAAGGCACAGGACTTTCTACATGTAGAACCCAACATCTCGATCTAGAATCTGCACTGGTTCTTCCTCTATAGTCATATATGAGTTTACCTCGATCTCTTCCACTGCTACTACATGCGATGGATCTGAACGATACCTCCGAAGCATTGACACGTGAAAAACATCGTGAATCTGGCTAAGCTCTGCTGGCAACTCAAGCTGATATGCCACTGGTCCAACTCGCCTCAATACCTTATACGGCCCAATGAACCTCGGACTAAGCTTGCCTTTTCTGCCAAACCTCAGCACCTTCTTCCAAGGCGAGACCTTTAAGAAAACCCGATCTCCCACAGCGAACTCTATATCTCTTCGCTTAAGATCGGCATAAGACTTTTGCCGGTCCGAAGCTTCCTTTAAACGAGACTGAATCAACTTAACCTTGTCCTCGGTCTCAGCAACCAACTCGGGTCCCAACAACTGACGTTCCCCTAACTCTGTCCAACATGCAGGTGAGCGACACTTTCTGCCATACAACGCCTCATACGGAGCCATCTTAATGCTCGCTTGATAACTGTTGTTATAGGCGAACTCGGCCAACGGCAGAAACTCATCCCAACTGCCCCTGAAATCCAGAACACAACCTCTCAGCATGTCTTCCAAGATCTGAATAACCCTTTTCGATCGCCGTCGCCGATCGTGGGTGAAAAGCGTCTTTGAATCAAGCGAGTACCCGAGCTCGATGCAAAGCTCTCCAGAACCTCGACGTGAACCTCGGATCCCTATCTGAGATTATCGAAACTGGAACACCGTGTAGCCTCACTATCTCTGACACATAAAGCTTCGCCAATCTCTGAAGTGAATAGTCCACTCTCACCGGAATGAAATGAGCCGACTTAGTCAAACGGTCCACGATAACCCAAACTGAATCCTTCTTGCTTGGCGTAAGCGGTAACCCACTGACGAAATCCATAGTTATCCTTTCCCACTTCCACTGAGGAATCCTCACAGGCTGAAGCAAACCCGACGGCAACTGATGTTCAGCCTTGACCTGCTGACAAGTCAGACATTTCCCAACAAACTCTGTCACCTCTTTCTTCAAGCCAGGCCACCAAAACTGCTCTCTAAGATCCCTATACATTTTACTACCTCCAGGATGCATAGCATAAGGACTGCTATGTGCGTCCTGAAGAATCCTCCGCCTTAGCTCAACATCTCTGAGCATACAAGCCTTACCCTGAAAACACAGAACCTCATCACTAGACAAGCTGTAACCCTCCAAACCACCATTCTGAACTTGTAACCTTCGGCACTTTCGTAACCTCATCCTCCAATGTTTCTCTTTGATCGCTCAACCCAAGTAGGCTTAACTGCAGATTACGCAAAATATACTTCCGTCGTCGTACAAACTCAAATGGGCAAACAAAGCTCTTAAATCCGAAACAACCCTACGGCTCAACGCGTCTGCCACCACGTTAGCCTTGCCCGGATGATATTCGATCGAACAGTCGTAGTCCTTAAGCAATTCAACCCATCTGCGCTGCCTCAAATTCAGATCCTTCTGAGTCAATAGGTACTTCAAACTCTTATGATCCGTGTGAGGCGATTGACTTCTCCCCGTATAAGTAGTGCCTCCAGATTTTTAGGCGAAGACTACACCGCCGGCTCAAAGTCGTCGCGTCGGATAGTTGACCTCGTGTGGCCTCACCGCCGAGAAGCGTAAGCCACAACCTTACCCTCTCGCATCAAAGACACAACCCAAGCCCGTGTGTGATGCATCGCAGTAGACCGTGAATTCCTTACCAGCCTCAGGTTGAATCAAAACAGGAGCCTCTGTCAAGATCTTCTTCAACTTATCAAAACTCTCCTGCTGTTTCTCAGTCCAAACAAACGGAACTCCCTTCCTTAACAGCTTAGTCATCGGTGTTGCAATTAACGAGAAACCTCAACAAACCTTCTGATATCCTCGCCAACCCAGAAACTCCGAATCTCAATGACCGACTTAGGAGGCTTCCAATCCAACACTGCCTCAACCTTCCGAGGATCTACTCTAATCCCCTCAGCTGATACTACATGACCCAAAAACGTCACTTCACTAAGCCAGAACTCACACTTACTGAACTTGGCATAGAGTTGCTTCTCCCTCAAAACTTGCAACACCACTCTCAAGTGTGCATCATGCTCTTCCTCCGACCTTGAATATACCAAAATATCGTCAATAAAAACCACGACGAACCGATCCAGATACTGCTGAAACACCCTATTCATCATATCCATAAAAATCGCCGGAGGCGTTAGTCAACCCGAACGGCATTACCAGGAATTCGTAGTGCCCGTACCGAGTCCGAAACGGCGGTCTTTTGGATATCCCCTTCCTTAACTTTCAACGGATGGTACCCGGACCTCAAATCGATCTTGAAAATACCGATGCACCTTTCAGCTGGTCAAACAAGTCATCTATCCGTGGCAACGGATACTTGTTTTTAATCGTCGACTTATTCGGTTGGCGATGTCGATACACATCCGCATCGAACCGTCCTTCTTCTTGACGAATAACACCGGCGCTCCCCACGGCGAAACACTTGGCCTAATGAAGCCTCGATCCAACAGCTCCTGAATCTGAGCCTTAAGCTCCATTAATTCCTTTGGTGCCATCCTATATGGAGCAATAGACACCGCGCGATCCACGGTAGCGAGATCTATCCCAAACTCTACCTCACGATCGGGTGGCAAACCCGGAAGCTCCTCTGGAAACACATCAACAAATTCCCTACAACATTTAACCTTCTCAACAATGGACTCTTTTAGCCTCTAAGGCATGCACATGAACCACATACGCTTCAGCAGACCCTTCCCGACCATCTTTACGACTTTTAAAGCCGATACCACATTGGATAAGTAATTTCTCCTATTACCTATCATACTTACTTCATCACCCTTATCCGTCGATAGAACCATGCGCTTAGCACGCAATCCACCTTGGCACGGTACTTCACCACCCGGTCCATCCGAGAATCGGATCGAACTCCTCAAACGGCGCTTCCATCGGATCGGCGAGAAGAAAAACTACCCCTTGGAGTTCTAGGGGTACATCCTTATACAACTTATCTACCACTACAGAGTGACCTAGAGGCTAAATGCGGTCATCCGCCTAGAAGATATCTCGAGTCTAAATCCATGGTCTCAACTATACTACTAGCAACATACGAATCGTGGAACCCAAGTCAATTAAAGCGGTATAGGAGAACCAAAAATCAAAACGTCTGGTGATTACGTCCGGTCAAAGTCGCCCTCATGCGGCGTCTAGTTGCATACACTGTTCCAGTGCCGTGCCTCGAACTACCGCACCTCTGCGGTGCTCCACGACCTCGACCAAATCCATTACCACCTCTGCCATTACCACGGCCCCTCCGTGGTGGCGGTCCATTACCTCTGAACCGACATTACGGCCCGACTCTCGGGATCAATCCACGGCCATCCTACGCGGACATTCCACGATGCGATGATCCGATGAACCACACTCGGCGCCCTTTTCCACCACCCAACAACCACCCCAATGAGATTTCCCACACCGACATACATCTGCGGTGGTCGCGCCTGCGCAACACCAAATCTAGCGGGATCGATTACGCCCACTCGGTCTAGCCTCTTCTGCGGATTACCCGACGAACCAGAAGACCCAAAGCTCCTCTTAAGCCTACTCCTATCCATGTTCTGCCTCACTGATTCCTTAACACCTTCGGCTACCTTAGCCTTCTCGACTAAGACAGCAAACTCGCGCTCCTGCTGTGGAGCAATCAGCAGCCTCAACTCGTCTCGCAGACCATCCTCGAAACGAACACACCTCTCATGCTCAGTGGCTACAATGCCCCTGGCATACCTACTCAGCTTCAGAAACTCGGCCTCGTACTCAGCAACAGATTTACTCCCCTGAACAAGCCTCAGAAATGCCTTTCGCTGGGAGTCGATGTAACTAGCTCCGATGTATTTCTTTTGGTAAGCAGCTCTGAAATAGTCCCAAGTCAGATCCTCAGCTGCCACACTGTCCCGAACCGTGAGCCACCACTGATATGACTCATCCCGAAGAAGCGATACGATCCCCTTAAGTTTCTCCTCAGTCGTCAAGTCCAGATCGTCCATGATCCGCTCAGTTGCCTCTAGCCAATACTCAGCAGTGCTAGGAGCAACACCCGATACACCTCGGAAGAACTTCGGCCGTTAGCCGGAGTCTCTCGAGAACAGATTTCCTAACTCCGCACTCCCCACTTACACCAGCCTACCCTTTCCAACACCCGCAGCATCGCTGTGACACTGCGTCATCTCCAGTCTGATCTTGGAACTCACCACCTCCAGCTGGTGGTGGAACCGGCATCTCATTTTCTGAACCCTGCCCAGATCCTACGGGCTCAGAAACCGTCATCCTACCCCTACCTCTACCACGAGTATTACGACCACGTCCGCCTCGAGTGCTCATGTCTAAACGATCTACGTATCTGATTAAAAGGATTTTTATGCATTAGTATAGTTCCACTTTCTTAATCGCAAAGAAATTTTATGATTAGAGTTTATTCAGGGGTTCTTTCGAGCAATCAAGGTTTCAATCTTCTATCCTATTCACCCAAAAGAGGTTGTACATCCATTCCTTAAACCTTTCCATACCTATTCACTCTTCGGACATTGCTGCCCATTTCTAGCCCAAGGGTATTTTCGTCATTTTCCCTACAGGGTATTTTCGTAATAAAAGATATTTTTAAACTTTAAGTAAAGCCGGTCAATTTGAAATTCCAAAAATTTGAGAGTGTTCTTTGAAAATTTTGTAAAATACTTTGTTTTGGAAACCGGGGGTATTTTAGTAATTTTCACAAAGCGAGAAGCGTTTTAAGTAAATTTCAAAATCCAAATTTTCGATTGATACTTTGTAAAATAGAGTATTTGAATTTCAGTAACATCATTGAAATTTTGGGGCAAAATCATTGAGTTGAGATTTCATAAACCAAGGGCATTTTAGTAAATTTACCCCAAGGGCATTTTTGTAATTTTCCATAAATCGAGTTTTTTTTTCAAGAAAATTGTTGTAAATGTGACATTTTCGGTTTTGAAAGAGTTTATTGCAAAAGAATTTGAAAACATTAGGGTTGTATTTTTTTGAAAACATGGCTAATTCCTTTTGGGTTTTAGTCGTTAGGTTAAGTCTATGGCCAGAGCCTTTTTGGTCGTGGTGAACTCGAGCTACGCACTGGGTGGGATACTGCGAAGAGGAGGTGAGTCACGAGGACCGCTTAAATACCAAGCTCTTCCGGATCCTCTCCTAGACATGCGTCTGAGAGTTACCACACCCTAGCCGTGGTTGAATCACGATTGGTTTAGTGCTTTAAGTCTTATGCTTGATTCAAGTGTTTGAGTAATCTAATCCTAGGGTTCAAGTCCTATTAATCTAACTACGTTCCATATCACCTACCCTTCTACAAATAGTAATTCACGTAAGAGTTAGAATTACTTACAGGCGAATCCCAGTGCCGAGACTCGGTGCCATGCCTTGTAAACCATGTATCCAATCCCAAAATACTAAAAACAAACTTTTGAAAACAGTTTGGGCCTCAAGCCACAAACGAGCTTTTGAACTTGGCTCGATACCACAATTGTAACACCCCAAACCCGGTCCAAACACCATGACCGAATGCATGTTACGGGAAAAAGCGAGTTTGAAAATTTGAATTTGTACCAAATGGACTTGATAAAAACTTTGTTCCTTTTTGAAACCAAGTTGTTTAATGATGTTACTAAAACATTTAAACTTAGTAAACATTTGCCTTTAAGTTTGAAAACAATTGATTTTCGTAAATTTATAAAATCGATCACGATACCACATTGGTATAGTTGAAAACATATCGTTAAAGTTTTGAAATCGTTGTTGTGTCATGTTTTAGCAAATTAACCCAATCAGTCTATTAAAGCATATAAAAATCAAACTTAAAACATAAAAATAAAAGGCATAATTTAAAGGCTTTTACAAGTCCAAAATAAAACCCAAACGAAATTAAATAAACTAAAGTACTCAAATGCAAATGGCTGGGTAAACTTTTTATTAGAGCATGGCATGCGCACCCCGAGTCCATCCCGGCTCCATGTCCGCGTCTACGAGTCACCTGAAATGTCAAAGGAGAGGTGAGTCGAGTGACTCGATGTGTAAATCCCGCTCCCGATGAAACAACATGCTAACACACATCATACATAGCAATCATAATCAATGCAACCCGATCCTAACCATCCATACTCCTTTCTACCCCGTGTGTGTACCAAACCACTTTGGTGACATACTGATCCACGATGTGTTACCAAAACACTTGGTGTCCCAAAGACACAATATCCATCAATGTGGTCCCAAACCACTTTGTGTCCCAAAGACACAATCAGTGCTACCAAAGCACCGTGACCAAAGTCACAATTCCAACGTTGATGGGGCCAACCCATCGTGTGTTACCAAAACACTAGCGAGACAATCCCATATCTCAAGTGGGGCCAACCCACGGTGGTCAAACCACGGGGACAAGTCGCAATGTGGTGCCAAACCACCGGTGTCCCAAAGACACAATGTGCTACCAAAGCACCGGTGACCGTAGTCACAAATCCGGTGATGGGGCCAACCCATCGTGTGTTACCAAAACACCGGCGTCAATCCCATATAATCATCTCGTGGGCCAACCCACCGTGGTGCTGAGCCACTGGGGCGAGGCGCTGAGTACCAAACCTCTGAGGTGCCAAACCTCTGGTGACCCAAAGTCACAAAGTGTGCTACCAAAGCACTGGTGCTCGTCAGCACAAATATCACTGCTCCTTCATCTCATATCACCCATCAACATACCATACTCATGTAACCATGCATCTCATGCAAGTCATGCATATCATGCCAACATACCAAGCAGTCTCTCATAACATACATACAAAACATAGGTCATGATATCAGTACTCATAATATAACAGACTTACCCGAATCATTCACATACCCCATTTGGGTATTCACTTGTCCATCATACTGTTATAATTTTAACAGGCAATTCGGTTTATTATTAGAAATATTACTAAGTATTAAGGTGTTAGTTACACACCTGGTAACACGAGTCTAAAAATCCTGGCAAAAGTGATCTAAGTCCCCCGATTACTAACTCCTGAAACATTCGGCCAACATAGCATTAGGCACTAAAACCATTCGGCCAACACCCATTTAATCCAAAAAGGGTTATCGAACACCCTTACCTTGCTATTGGTTTGATTCTTGATCAAACCCGAACCACAATGGCCCTTCTAAGACAATCGGCCTTCACCTTGAAAAGAACAACGATTAATCCTTTATCACCTCGGACTTAATCGAAACCAAGATTAAACTAACAATAATAATATCCAACACTTACCCTTACTTACCAACCAAGATTCGGCTAACCACACTAGGAGAGAACCACCAAAGATTCGGCCAAGGGAGACTACTAGGAGAAGGAAGATATTCGGCTACAAGTGTTTTAATATCCTTAAATTTGGCTTTAGTGTAAAGGAGAGAAAATGAGTAGAGTTTCGGCACAAAAAGAAAGGAGAAAAGAAATGGAGAATTCGACTACAATGGACAAAAGAAAAGAAGATGAGGAGGAGAATATTCGGCTAGTAGAGTTTCAAAGAGAAAAGAAGAAGAATGAATGAGGAATGCTAGGTTCGGCCAAAAGTACAAGTGAGAGAAATCAAGCCACGGGTGTCTTCAAGGTGACATAGACATTCGGCTAGCAAGGGAAATCAAAGAAAATGAGCAAAGAACAATTCGGCAAGTGCTAAAACTTTCGGTTTTGGTAAGGTACAAAGAGAGAATTTGCTTCTAAAGATTTTGACCGAAAATACCAAAACTCCAAAATGAATTTCACACTAACACTCCCACAATACCAAGCCGTCACTCCCCCAAAACTCCCCTAAATTTCGGCCATATCCCCCCATACTCTCCACACCACACATTCAAAAGAGTTGAATTAGTCAACCTCCTAAACTCACTCCCCACCTATCATTTGAATATGAAGACTTGGTCTTAGGCAGAGTTTGAACTGCCACAAACTCCTCCTCCATGCCGTCCAAAATAAATGCCAAAATGGAGAATTTCGCAGCTCGAACACAAGACCACCTTGCTTGCTTTAGGCGTTACCCACACCAGGCCTTAGTGGCGTCTAGCTTGCCACTACACCAGCTCCCTTTTTGTGCAACAAAACCACAACATAAACTACACATCCCTCCGCTCCATCAGCTCCCCTGACTCAAGGCTTAAAACCAAAATTTTCCTACCTACTCAGGCATTCTCTTAGCCTATAATTAAGCCCCTAAAACACCGAAATAGCAACACAGCATACCCACACATGCAATATCATGCAACACAGAAATAGCCCCTAACCCGGGATATTACATGGCATGTATAAGCTTGAATATTTTTGGTCTCTTTTGGGTTGAAATGTATATGAAAGCCATGCGAAAATGGCTAAATTTTGGTTGTTTTAAACTTATATGATTTCGGTCATGGTTAAAGCTTATTATAGATTTATATGTCATGATGAGTGGTATTCAATGTTTGTTTATATGATATGATCTAATAGTCTATATGGTTTTGAATGGTGATTGATAAATTTGGCATATGGTTAAAAGTGTAACTAAGTGACTATGAATCAATTGTAAGAGTTGTATATTGTATATGTGTATGCTATCAATGGTACATGTTCAGCCTTGAAGGCATTAAAGGTTGAATAATAACGAAAAGAATGGTTAAAGTGAATACGTGAAATGGTTGAATGATTAGGTGTATAAGGTACAATGACGAAAATGGCATGATAATGATGCTAATGAATTAGTTGTTTTGGTTATTATAATTATGGGTATGTGAAATGAGGTATGTCGTAGACAAAAGTGAAGCATATATGCATTAATGATATATGTTTAAATATATTGATGATATTGGAAATGGAATAAATGGATAAACATTATATGCATGTTCGGTATTTGTATATGAATGGTCCAGTAAATAATACTTTACTATATGATTGTAATTAGTCCTTATTTGATGAAATGATATTATTTGTATTGCATTAATAATTGATCTTATAAAGTGTATTATCTTGTGTGAGGTTTAGTAATGCTCGTAACCTTAATCCGGCAACGGAGATGGGTTAGGGGTGTTACATTTGATTGGTATCAGAGCTACGGTTTAGTCGGTTCTTAGACTAACGTAGCGCGTGTATGAGTCTAGCGATACATGCCATAATTTATAATGTGATAGTGTGATGGCTTCTGACAGTGAAATATGTTTATTTCTTTCATATCGTAATAGATCCTGATCTCGAACGTGTCGTAGTTCATGACGTTGAGAGTGTGGCGCCCATTCCCGCGCAAGAGACCGCACCAGAGGAATCTCGACCAGCTACGAGTAATCCGGATGAGGGGCCTAGACAAGCCTTCTATAGTATGATGAATGATTGGTTCAGTCAGTATATACGAACCAATCCGACTGTTCAACCACCTCTGAATTCAAGTAATCCCCCTGTAGTACCAGTAGTACCTCCGATTGTGAATCTTGAGAGAATAAACAAGCCTCCGGTTGATCGCATTAGAAAACACGGAGCTCAAGAATTTAGAGCCGAGGATTATGACGATGCTGAGCGAGCCGATTTGGCTCGATAATACTATTCGTGTTTTCGACGAGTGGTCTTGCACACCTGATGAGTGTTTGAAGTGTGCGATATCATTATTACGGGATTCTACTTATTACTGGTGGAATACACTCGTATTAGTTGTTCCGAAAGAAAGGGTTACTTGGGAGTTCTTCCAGATAGAATTTCGTAAGTAGAATATAAGCCATCTCTTCATAAACTCTAAGTGCAAGAATTTCTTGAGCTTAAACAGGTCGTATGACCGTATCCGAATAAAACGCAAGTTTCTGTGACTTAGTCGCTATGCTCGCGAGTGTGTTTCATCAGAGGGCTGCTATGTGCGGAAGGTTTGAGGATGGTTTAAATTAAGATATAAAGCTTCTGGTTGGTATTCTTGAAATTAACGAGTTCGTGGTACTAGTTGAACGAGCTTGTAAAGCAGAAGAGCTGGGAAAAGGAAAACGAAAAGTTGAACTTGACTTTAAAGATTTCCGAAAGAGATCTGCAATTATATTTTCGCAGATGGCAATGAAGAAGTTCAAGAATGATGGTAACTAATCCAAGTCTAACATCGGGATTTCTATACGAGAACGACCACCAGTGAGTTCTCGGGCTACATCAGTTGCTAGTGTTGGCAATGAGAGATCGAGTAAACCTAAGTGTCAGCAGTGTGGCAGACGGCATTTTGGAGAGTGTTTGGGTAAATCCATTTCTCGCACTTGTTACAAGTGTGACTCGTAAGACCACTTTATTCGGGATTGCCCGGAGACCGCTGAAAAGGGTACTTCTCAGAGTGCGAGACCGAGCGGCACTACAGCTAGAGGCAGATCATCTCATTTTGGGGGAGGTAGGAGCGGTGCATAGAGGAGGGCTACAGATGCAGTTATTCGATCAGATGCCCATCGGCTAGAGCTTACGGCATCCGTGCTAGAGAGGAGGCCTCGTCTCCAGACGTCATTACAGGTATTTTCACTCTTTTTGATACTAGTGTAACTGCCTTGATTGATCTCGGCTCAACTCATTCGTATTTGTGTGAAACGTTAGTATCCAGTAAGACTTTACCTGTTGAGTCTACTGAGTTTGTGATTCAAGTTTCAGACCCCTTGAGTAGATGTGCATTAGTTGATAAAGTGTGTAAGAACTGCCCTTTGATGATTCGAGACATGTGTTTTCCGGTTGATCTGATGCTATTACCTTTCGATGAGTTCAACATCATTCTCGGTATAGATTGGTTGACAGTTCATGATGCAGTAGTTAATTGCAGACGAAAGACTATTTATTTAAGATGCCAGAATAATGAGATAATTCGAATTGAGTTGGCAGTTCTAAATTACCTGCTGTGATATCTTCGATGTTGGCTCGGGAGTATCTGAGAAAGGGTTGCGAAGCCTATCTTGCGTATGTGATTGACAACGGGGTAACCGAAAAGAAGATTGAATTGGTACTGGTTGTTAGTGAATATTCGGATGTGTTCCTAGAGGAATTACCGGGATTGCCACCAGTTCGTGAGGTGGAATTTGGTATTGAGCTAATGCCAGGGACCACTCCGATTTTGATAGCTCCATATAGAATGGCACCGACTGAGTTAAAAAAATTGAATGCTCAATTGAAAGAACTGACAGATAGAGGTTTCGCCAGATCGAGTTTCTCTCCCTGGGGTGCGCCCATCTATTTGTGAAGAAGAAAGACGAAACTTTGAGAATGTACATTGACTATCGACAGCTCAATAAGGTGACTGTAAAGAACAAATACCCGCTGCCACGTATTGATGATTTGTTCGATCAGCTTAAAGAAGCCTTGGTGTTCTCAAAAATTGATCTGAGGTCAGGATATTATCAGCTGCGAGATAGAGAATCAGACATACCAAAGACTGCTTTTCGAACGAGATATGTTCACTATGAGTTTTTGGTGATGCCGTTTGGGCTCACTAATCCTCCTGCTGTTCTCATGGATTTGATGAATTGGGTATTCAGACCATATTTAGATCAGTTTGTAGTTGTTTTCATAGATGATATACTGATCTATTCGTGAAATGAAACCAAGCATGCTGAGCATTTTAGGCTAGGGTTACATATTTTGCGTGATAAGAAATTGTACGCAAAATTTAGTAAATGTGAGTTTTGGTTAAAAGAAGTCAGCTTTTTGGGGCATGTCATTTCAGCATCGAGTATTCGGGTAGACCCGAGTAAAATCTCCGCTATATTGGATTGGAAACCTCCACGGAATGTTTCAGTGGCACATAGATTTTTGGGGCTTGCAGGATATTACAAACGTTTTGTGAAAGGATTCTCGATGATAGCAACCCCGATGACAAAACTACTATAGAAGGATGTGAAATTTGAGTGGTCAGAAAGGTGTCAGAAGAGTTTTGATCAACTGAAGACCTTGTTAACGGAAGCACCGGTGCTCGTTCAGCCAGAATCGGGTAAAGAGTTTGTTATTTTTAGTGATGCATCTTTAAATCGACTCGGTTGTGTATTGATGCATGAGGGTAAAGTCGTAGCCTATGCCTCGAGACAGTTGAAACCTCACGAGAGAAATTATCCAACGCACGACCTTGAGTTGGCCGCTATAGTCTTTGCTTTGAAGATTTGGCGTCACTATCTTTTCAGTGAGAAATGCCACGTCTATTTGGATCATAAGATTCTAAAGTATTTAATGACTCAAAAAGATTTGAATTTGAGGCAACGACAATGGTTAGAGCTGTTGAAAAACTATGAGCTCGTGATTGATTATCACCCGAGAAAGGCTAACGTGGTTGTAGATGTACTTAGTAGGAAGTTGCTGTTTGCTCTACTCGCAATGAATGCGGATATAATTTTGACTGAGGAGGGTACGATTGTTGCTTAGTTGAAAGTGAAACCATTATTCGAACAATAGATTCAAGAAGCTCAAGAAGTTTATGATGATCTGAAAGCAAAGAAAATTCATTATGGATCGTGTGTAAATTCAAACTTTCAGATGGATGCTGAAGGATGTTTACGGTTTAAGAATCGGATCTGTGTACTTTAGAACCCTAAATTGATTCGAATAATTTGTGATGAAGCTCAGAGTAGTAGATTTCAATTCATTTGGGTAGCACGAAAATGTATAACGATCTGAAACAGCATTATTAGTGGCACGGTATGAAACGAGACATCTCAGACTATGTTTCGAAGTGTTTACTGTGCCAACAAGTGAAAGCTGAGCATCAAGTACCATCGGGAATTCTTCAGCCGATTATGATACCTGAGTGGAAGTGGGATCGAGTCACTATGGACTTCGTATTAGGTTTGTCTTTGACGCCAAGTAAGAAAGATTCAATCTAGGTTATTGTTAATAGATTGACGAAATCGGGTCATTTTGTTCTGGTACGTACGGATTTTCCACTTGATAAGTTGGCTGAGTTGTACTTATCGCAGATCTTACACGGAGTACGTATTTCTATTGTCTCGGATAGAGATTCGAGGTTCACATCACGGTTTTGGAATAAACTGCAGGATGCTTTAGGTACCAAGTTACACTTTAGTACAGCTTTTCACCCTCAGTCGGATGGTCAATCCGAGTGTGTTATTCAAATACTCAAGGATATGTTGAGATGTTGCGTTCTTGAGTTTGAGGGTACATGGGAACGATACTTTCCTTTGATTGAATTTGCATATAATAACAGCTTCCAATGAAGTATCAAAATGGCACCATACGAAGCTTTGTATGGTCGAAAATGTCGTACAGCACTATATTGGACCGAGCTAAATGAGGGCAAAATACACGGGGTTGACTTGATCAGAGAGACAGAGCAAAAAGTTAAAGTATTTCAAGAAAGTTTGAAAGCCGCATCAGATCATCAGAAGTCATACCTAGATTTGACACGAAAAGATATAGAGTTTCAAGTAGGTGATCGAGTGTTTTTGAAAGTATCGCCGTGGAAAAAGATACTTAGATTTGGTTGTAAAGGAAAGTTGAGTCTGAGATTTATTGGGCCGTATGAGGTTATCGAGCGTATCGGGCCGGTTGCGTACAGATTGAGGTTACCATCTGAGTTAGACAAGATTCATAATGTTTTCCATGTGTCGATGCTTCGTCGATATAGATCTGATCCTTCTCATGTGATCAGTCCATTAGAGATTGAAGTTCAGCCCGATTTGACTTGTGAGGAAGAACCGGTTCGCATTTTATGTAACACCCCAAACCCGGTCAACACGCTACGACCGAATCTGGCATGTCACAGGGTAAAAATATTTTGATGACACAAGTTGTAGGTTTAAATTTTGAAAAGAGACGATGTATGGAACAAGTCTTCATTTTAAGTTTGAAAGAAAACTCTTTTGAGAAAAATCATTTGTCGTTCCTTGTTTTGGAAAGCTGTTTGATTTTATGAAAACCCGAGTGAGTTTAAAATAATAAAGTTAAAAACCGTTTTGCATCTGAACATAAAGAAAAACTTAATTTGGAGAATGTCAGAGTTAGTTTGTTGACTTCATTTGTTTATTATTACTCGATGGTAAAGTCTGAAAAATCCCGACAAGATGTATAATTTTCGAAAGCATTGATTTAACAAGTTATTTGAGCATGCTATGTTATTTAACTTAAGCACAGTATGATAAAACCTAAAGCAGATAACCAAAAACCCAAAATAAAATTTAGCGGCCTTATTACAAATCCAAAACCAAATTTAAAAGTGAATTAACCCAAAATAGTAATGTAATAACGCATGGCCACCTCGAGTCCACCCTAGCCCCACATCCGCGATCTATGCCTCATCTGCAAAATGTAAGGGAAGGGGTGAGTTACCGAGACTCAGTGTATAAATCCCCATCCCGATAATAACAAGGCACTTACACAATTCATAAGTTAATATGCAATCACGCAACCCAAACCTAACCATCCGAACTCCTGAGTCTACCCCGTGTGGTCAAAACCACTGGTGGTCAAAACCACTGGTGACCGTAGTCACAAATCATATAGATGTGGTCAAAACCACTGGTGACCATAGTCACAAATCATATGGTGGGGCCAACCCACCGTGTGGTCAAAACCACTGATGACAATCCCGTAATCAACATATGGGGCCAACCCACTGTGGTACCAAACCACTAGGACGAGTCACAATAATCCATGTGTGGTCAAAACCACTGGTGACCGTAGTCACAAATATATACGTGTGGTCAAAACCACTGGTGGTCAAAACCACTGAGACTTAGTCACAAATCATACGGAAAGTGGGGCCAACCCACTGTGTGGTCAAAACCACTGGTGATAGTCTAAAATCATGCCTTCCCCCTCCTCTCATCATACCCAACATTATGAACATAATTTCCATGGCATATTATCATGTTTATAAAGTAAATATCACATAGCATAGCATAATCAAATGATATAACAGCATATACCGATATCCAATTAACAGGAGACTTACTCGGAGTCCACGCTCATACCCACAAGGGTACATATTCAGTTACTATAGTTTTCCGGCTTATCACAAAACACACAAAATGCATATCACTAATGAAGTGTGTAAGAGTTACACACCTGGTTATTCGCGAGACTAACAAATCTCGAAGATCAAGGTCTAACTCACGAATCGAGTGGAACCCAAGAATCCAAACGCTTGACTATACCCTTCCTATATTTGGCCAACACCATAACATTTAGCAAATAGCCATTCGGCTTAACCAAGAAATCCCAAAGGAAGAGATAACGCAACCAAATGACCACTCTTACCTTAACACCTTTCGATCTCCACGCAAAACCCAAAGCCATGCGATGACAAGTCTCCCCCTTCAATCGGTCAAGGACTAATAATGCCAGATTAATGCCTTTGGCATTTGAAAGAAGAGAAGCTAGATTCGAAACGAGAGAAAGACACTTACCACATTTGAAAGGGAACCCGATCAACACGTTATGCCGCCAAATGAGAACGAACCACGCCCGAAGGGTTGAGATTCGGCTATGAAACCCAAAGAAGGCAAATAAGTTTCGGCCTAAGAAGATTAAGAGAAATGTAAGATGGGAGATAAATAGATCATGGCCAATTGATATTCGGGTTTGCAAGAATTCGAAAGTAAAGAGAGAGAGAGAGTTAGAGAGTTTCAACTTTAAGCAATATTTGAGAGAATAAAGAATAACTTACCCCAACAAGAAGAAAGACTCGGCTCCTCTAAGGATTGACAAGAATTCAGGGAGGAGAATAGTAAGATGCTACGGTTATGTTTCAAGAGATAAGGGAGAAGAAATCCAAAGAGGAGAAAAGAAGGGGTAATAGTTTCAGCTAAAAATGAATCAAAAAGAAAGAAAAGAGAATAAAAGCAGAGTTTCGGCTCTTCAAGGAAATAGCAAGATTGATTCGACCAAAGCACCCCAATTGCCGAAAGTAGAAAAAGAAAAAGATGCAGGTGAGGTTTCGGTTTTGACTCTAAACGAAAGAAGAAGAAAATTTTCTAAACTAGCCGAAAATGATCCCCTCAGCCAACTTCCCCCATCACCCTTAGTGTTTGGCATTCGGCCAACACTAAGCTCCCTTACCCGATTCCTCAAAATTCTCATGGCCACACATTCAAATGAGTTTGAAAAGTTCAAACTCCACAATTTCCTCTCCTTCATCTGTTCAAATTTGTTGACCTCTTCCATCCATATCCAAGAGAGTCCATCCTGAGCACACTACCTCCTTAGCTTTGGCGTCAAAAATAAATAGCAGAAAGGGGATCTTTGCAGCTTGAACATAAGCTCTCCCCACACCCTTCAGGCGTCACTTCCCTTGTGCCTAAGTGGCACCTCCTTACCACTTTACCACTGGTTCTTTTGTGTCAAAACCCCCCAATAATATCTCTTAACACCTAACTCCCTCAACTCCCCCTTCCAAGTACCCAAAACGAAAATTTTACCATGACTCAGGCCTACTCCGAGCTCATGCCTGGACCCCAAAACACCCTAAACTAGCACAATAAACATATTATCACATGCAACACACAAAAAAAATGTAGAGACCCCGATTTAAGGATGTTACATTTCAGCTCGTGAAGTGAAAGAATCGCGAAATAAGAAAATATTATTGGTTAAAGTAATGTGGCATAAGCACGAGGTCGAGGAAGCAACTTGGGAAACCGAAGAATCAATGAAAGAACGTTACCCACATTTATTCACTGGTAAGATTTTTGGGGACGAAAATCTCTTAAGTGGGGAGAGTTGTAACGGCCCAAATATGACCCTAATCGGAATGGTGGTTTCGGGACCACGAATTCGAGTTAGAAAAATATTTTAATACTTTATTTGATATCTATGTTATGTGTTTGAGCATGTGTTAAAGTATCGTAGAATTATTTGTATGTTTGAGTGGCTAATTTAAGTGAAGGATTAAATTGAGTAAGTATGAAAATAGCTATTGTAGAATTTAGGGCCAAATTGAATGGTTTTCTTCTTACATGAGATTTAAGTTACAATTTAGCCTTTAATTCCACGTTAGCGGACGGCATTGACCATGGGTTATGATTAAATTATATTTTATATATTATTATTATGAGATACTGGAATGATACCTAATAAACTATTATTATTTGATAAAAAAAAAAGAAAGAAAACAGTTTTTTTCTTCCCACTTGCTTCATCATCCTCACGAAAACAAAGAGAAAAGAGGAGAAACCTAAGCTTCCATAGTTTCGGTCATTGCATGTCTCTTTGAGGTGAGTAATTAAGCTTAGTTTTTGTAAATTCTTGCATTTTTGGGTTCATTTCCTTGAGTATTATTGAACCCATGTTAAAAATTTTGAATTTGAGGCATGCTATAGATTCGACCGTTGATGAATAATTTTGAATTGTTATGCTTAATGGATGAATATTAAATATATGTTTGAAATCAACATGTTTTGCGTAGGAAATTTAAATGAAATGGAGAATAGTGGTTTAAATTGTGTAAATAATTAGTTAAGGGTTTAAAATGTAATATAAATGAGTTATAGGGACTTGTATGGGGATGAAGAGTATTCGACCCTTAAGGGGCTAATTCAAATTTTTCATATTTTGTGTTTTGTGCAAATAGGACTAAGTTGAAAAAATGTCAAATGTTGAGGGCAAATTGGTAATTTGTCTATTTAGGTGTTTAAGGATTAAATTGAATGGAAATACATTTGAATAAGTTTAATTTGGTACTTTATAGATCAAGATCATAAGGAAACAGGATTGGATCGGGGAAAACCGAAACGGAACGAATAGCCGGGAAGCTCACATTCATTAATTCTCGAAGTAAGTTTATAAGCAATTGGTTTTAAATGAATAAGTATTAAATTGAAATGTACATTTTCAAATGAAATTTTGTCTAAATTCTTGATTGCCGAATGGATATGGTGATTTTTAAATGTGATTGCCGAATGTGATAGTATTATGGACATGTAATTATTTATACAAATTTCTTGGTTGGTTGAATTATATATAAAGGTATATAAATATTACCAATGTTATAGAGTATAGATTAAATATTTGTATTGGTCGAATGTAAGTTTGGCCTAGGTATGAAATTTTGATATGTTTGGATTGGATAAATAATTATGGGTTGAGTAGTAGGTAATTGTGGAATATGAAATGAGTGATGGTGGTGATTGAATAAATAACTATGTGTTTAATTGAGTAAGGCCGAATGTGATGGTAAATTATAGGAAGAAAGATTCGAGTTGAATGTGTGTATTTATGTATGTTCATATTTATAATATGTGAATTTATATGTTATGTTTAAGTGGAGGTTTGTTAATGAGCACTGTGTATGCGAAAATGTTAAGTAACGGCTCTATGTGAGCGATACGTTACGAGCTTTGTATTACGTGTGCGGGTTTTCAGATTTTCCTAAAAGACAAAAACACTTAGCGGAGGTAAACGAGAGTGTCAAGTATGTATGTGTTATACGATAATTCATTCTTGGTGTAAAATGGGTAAGCTATTTTGGTATGGAAATTTATCATGTGAATACTTGGTTTTATTCGGATACCAAATAGGTATGATATTGATTAATGATAACATATTATGTGTATGGATGTTGCAATCTAATCCATGTTTAAGTTAAGTTAATTAGAAACTATTAAATTACTTGTATATATATATATATATATATATATATATATATATATATATACTACCCTTTTTCTTATAACTTACTAAGCTATAATAGCTTACCGTTTGTGTATTTGTTTGCTCATGGTATAGATCTTTGGAGTGGTAGCTCGCATTCGGGAAATCCTTGTCGAAGTCAAGTGCACTATCATCTACTTTTGGTATCAATTTTAGCGTTAAACCTTAGAAATTATGGCATGTATAAGCTTGAATATTTTTGGTCTCTTTTGGGTTGAAATGTATATGAAAGCCATGCGAAAATGGCTAAATTTTGGTTGTTTTGAACTTATGTGATTTTGGTCATGGTTAAATCTTATTATAGATTTATATGTCATGATAAGTGGTATTCAATGTTTGTTTATATGATATGATCTAAGATTCTATATGGTTTTGAATGGTGATTGATAAATTTGGCATATGGTTATAAGTGTAACTAAGTGACTATGAATCATTGGTAAGAGTTGTATATTGTATATGTGTATGCTATCAATGGTACATGTTTGGCCTTGAAGGCATTAAAGGTTAAATAATAACGAAAAGAATGGTTAAAGTGAATGCATGAAATGGTTGAATGATTAGGTCTATAAGGTACAATGACGAAAATGGCATGATAATGATGCTAATGAATTAGTTGCTTTGGTTATTATAATTATGGGTATGTGAAATGAAGTATGTCATAGACAAAAGTGAAGCATATATGCATTAATGATATATGTTTAAATGTATTGATGATATTGGAAATGGAATCAATTGATAAGCATTATATGCATGTTCAGTATTTGTATATGAATGGTCCAGTAAATAATACTGTACTATTTGATTGTAATTAGTCCTTATGTGATGAAATGATATTATTTGTATTGCATTAATAATTGATCTTATAAAGTGTATTATCTTGTGTGAGGTTTAGTAATGCCCGTAACCCTAATCCGGTAAGGGAGATGGGTTAGGGGTGTTACACTTGTTGCCTAGGCTGAATCTACTCACCCTTTTCCATCTCGAATCTCTTTTGTTCTTCGTTGTGAGGGTCGAATCCTATTGCTAGAAAACCATCAATTGTTGTCGTTCGTTGGTGTTGGTAAGAGTGGAGTAATGCAAAAACTCTCTTAATTTGTTGTTAGTTAGAATTCTTGTGACTATAAGAGTAAATGTCGGTCTCTTTCTCCTCTGTGGGGGGCCGAATGTTGGATAATTACTAACACTTTTTCTTTATGCTCATCAAATATTGCTAGGGACTTGGTTTTTATAGCCAAGGGATAGAGCCGATTACTGTTGCACAGCAGGAGATCGTGGTTCGTGGTAAGTGAAGTTAGTCTAATAGGGTGTTTCAATAATTAGGGATAACAAAGGTTGAGACTAACTAGTGGCAAATCGTTATAATAGGTGTCTTGGAAGCTGTTGAAACCATAACTTGTAATCAAGGTGTGTAACCTCACACTTCTGCTTATCCTGTGAATGCTTTGAACTGTGAACCAGTTAAAAGCCGAAATACTGAAAAGCCGGATTATCGGCATATGAGATCACTCGAGTGTACGAGCGCTCGTAGTGATAAATCGAGGCACGAACATTGACGATAGACCTTTGGGAGTGCCACGATTTTTTTCATGGGCTTAGGCCGTAATGGGCCTTGTTGGGCCATAGTGGGCCATATGGGCCTAGTGGGCTAATGGGGCCACAGGGGTAAAATCCATGGTGAGTACCGGGTGATTAAGGCGGTTGCGAAGTCCACAGAACCGAGATAAAAAATGCATTGGTTAGGCCACACGCCCGTGTGGGCCCGCTTGGGCCGAAATTGGATTTTAGGCCCAATAGGACCGTTTTGACCGAAAATGGAAACCGTGTTGCTTGAGACGATAGTAGGCCTTCGAAAAAGCCGTTGTAGGGGTAAAATTACCAAAATACCCTTAGTGGGTAAATTACTGAAATACCCTTTGTGGGTAAATTACTGAAATACCCTTTGTGGGTAAATTACCAAAATACCCTTGGTTGGTAAATAATCGAAATACCCTTCGTAGGTAAATTATCAAAATACCCTTGGTGGGTAAATTACCGAAATACCTCCGAGGGGCGAGATTACCGTTTTACCCCTAAATGATCGTTTTAGCCTTAATGGTAGGATCATTGTTGAATGAGTAGTAATTGTATGATTGATGTTGATGGTGATGCATTGTTTACATGATTTTAATATGACATGTCATACTGCATGCGTTGGGTTATAGATTTTGGAGGAAGCACTGTACTGGTGGCTCTGCCACGTTATACTGATTTAGTGGTTTTTACCACGTTATACGAATTTAGTGGCTCAACTACGTATATTGTTATTAGCAGCTAGTCTGCGTTATTGGTGTGTTCGTTGGGTGGGTTGACTTGGTCTCCACAGGTGTGCTGGTTGGTACAGGTGATGTGTTGGTTGGACTGGGTTGGGTACATATTTGTTTTGCATATCTTGGGGCTTCGGACCAGGCTGTTACTGAATAGGGCTTAGGCCCAGATTGATACTGTATGGGCTTGGGCCCAAACTGTGGATGTAATAAGGGGATTACACCCTGAGTTCTCGTAACTCACCCTTTCTCTTTAACTGTGCAGGTAATCCCCAACCTTAGAGATTTGGAGCTGCGAGGGACTCGGAGGTGGCCACGCGTCTTGTATGTTCTTGGGGTTAATTTATCTACTTTATTTTAGTTTACTTTACTTAAATTTTTGGGTTAATAATTTTTGTAATAAGGTCATTGGAATTTTTTTTTTTGGTATTTCTTTATAAACTGCTAATTTATTAAACACGAGTGTTAAACAATAATTACTGTTTTTAAAATATCACGTTTCCATAACTTTTTAAACTAAACTTCCGTAATAGAAAAGGTTTTAAAAATAAAATAACAGATGCATAATAATATTTTTGAAAAGGAATGATTTCGAGTAAAACTTGTTTTGTTAATAAGCAACGAAAATCGGGATTTTTGAACGATAGGAAGTTTTGATTCGTAGATGAGTTTTTCCAACGAACACAAAGTCTTCAAACAACACCTGATGTGGCACGCTAGATCCGGTACCGGGTGTGGGGTGTTACATTTAGTAGCATCAGAGCCAGTTTGCAAAACTCGGCTGTGTAATGGGTTTTAAAAAATTTTCAAATCTATTTAAATTCTAATTTAGAAAAGTATTGATATTACTGTAAGTGTGGCACACCGAGTCTCCGGCACCAAATCCATAAGTTTTTTACTCTATATTTTATTATATGCTAAAATGTCTGTACTAAGAAACTACTAAAGACAGTAGTAGTATACTGAAACACCTTAGCTGTAGAAACCATGACTATAGGAGGCTGAAACTATAGTAAATGCGATCTGCGAGAACAACCCTAATTACTACTTTTCATAAAATACTTGTTAATAATTACGAGAACTATAAGTTGATTCATAAAACTTTTTAATCAGAAAATACACTACATCGATATGAGCACAAGAGGTCGCGGAAGGGGTACACGTACGTGGCCGTGGTAGATGCCGAGGTGCTAGGGCTGGGTCCTCAACATCAGGACATATGCCTGAAAGGGTAGTGCCGGCATCACCAGTGACTAAAACAGGGTCTCATGACTGAGCCAGAGGGAATGACGCTTTGTCCCAAGCGATGCTACGGGTTCTAGAAAGGGTTGTTGGAGCGAGTACTGGGTTATCGGCCCGAGGGTCAATTTCTGAGTGACTACGATCTAACAGGGCGAAAATCTTTAGGGGCATCTCTAGTGTGCCTCAAATGTAGCAGAATAATGGTTGGAGGAGGTTGAGCAAATAATGGATGATCTTGACTGCACGGTAGAGCAAAAACTGAAGGGAGTAGTGTCCTTACTGCGAGATGAGGCATACAAATGGTGGCTTATCGTGAAGGAAGGCACGCAGCCGACCGTGTGACTTGGGACTTCTTTAAGGCGGCCTTCCAAGGAAAATATGTCGGGGCAAGTTATGTAGATGCCCGGAGAAAGGAATTTCTGAATCTGGTTCAAAGGTATAAGTCTGTAGCGGAGTATAAGGCAGAGTTCCTGCGATTGAGCCGGTACGCTTGGGGCATAGTCATGACTGAATATGAGTGCTGCGTATGGTTTGAGGATGGTCTCCGAGATGAGTTGTGGGAACTGATAGCCCCGCAGAGGGAAAGAGACTTCGCTGTCCTGGTCTAGAAGGCTAAGATTGCCGAGGATGTGAAACGCTCAGAGCGTCAGAATCGTGAAGAGGATAAGGGCAGAGGTAAGAGGAATTTTGGGCCTTCATGTTCTTCTGGTGGGCCTAGGAAGAAGCCTAGGTTTGATAGGCCAGCCCAAGTTGGGGTTTCTAATGTTGCGGTCAGACCGCAGCCTTGCGCTGAGTGTGGGAGACCTCATTTGGGAGAGTGCTGGAAAAAAACTGAGGCATGCTTCAGATGTGGCTCCAGGAATCATCAGGTTAGAGACTGTACTCAGAGGCCCGTTCAGATGCAAGCTGCAGGTCAGGGCTATGTGCAGCCACCGAGAGGCCGTGGTCCAGCCAGAAAGGGAAATGGGTTTGGACGAGGTCGAGGAGCACTGGGTAAAGGTGATGGTAACACAAAGGCGAGGCAGCCAGCATTGGTATATGCTACTCGGCGGCGAGAGGATGGTGACGCACCTGACGTCATAACTGGTATGTTCCTCATTCATGATGTGTCATTTACAGCTTTAATTGACATTGGCTCTACACACTCGTATGTTGCAAGTACTATGTTGGGAACATTGGGCATACAATTTGAACTTGCTGATAGGGAACTATCAGTAATTAGTCCACTGGGACAGTCGATTAGAGTGAATAAACTATTTAGAGATATGCCTCTAGAGGTCCAAGGGGTTGTCTTTCCGGCGGATTTGATGGAACTGCCGTTTGGCAAGTTCGATCTCATTTTGGGCATGGACTGGTTAGTGAAACACCGTGCAAATTTGGATTGTGCTGCTAAACATATGGTACTGAAGTCTTTAGAGATTGAGGAGGTGGTCGTGATAGGGGAGCGAAGAGATTATTTATCTAATGTAATCTCCGTATTAAGGGCCGAAAAATTGGTTCGCAAGGGGTGCATGGCGTTCCTAGCTTATGTTAGCACATGTGATGTTAAAGTTTGTCTGTTGGAGATGTCAGGACGGTAAAGGAGTTTCCAGATGTATTTCCTAAAGAGCTTCTAGAGTTGCCACCAAACCGTGAGGTCAAATTTGGCATTGAGCTCCTATTGGGAACAGCTTCATTGTCCATCACCCCTTATAGGATGGCGCCGAAGGAGCTGGTAGAATTAAAGGCTCAGATCTAAGAGCTACTAGATTGAGGATTCATTCGACCGAGTGTGTCACCGTAGGGAGCATCGGTACTGTTCGTAAAGAAGAAAGATGGTTCAATGTGCATGTGTATCGATTATCATCAATTGAATAAACTGGCGATTAAGAACAAGTACCCTTTACCAAGAATAGATGATCTGCTTGATCAGCAGTAAGGAGCCGTGGTTTTCTCCAAGATAGATCTTAGATCGAGATACCATCAATTAAGGGTTAATGAGGCAGATGTGTACAAGACTGCATTCCAAACTCGTTGTGGACACTATGAGTTTTTGGTCATGCCGTTTGGGCTAACGAATGCACCAGCTGCTTTCATGGATATGATGAACCGAGTCTTCCAACCTTACTTAGACCGGTTCGTGGTGGTGTTTATAGATGATATTCTGGTGTATTCGCGAACTGAGGAGGAGCGTGATGCCCATCTCTAGGTTGTCCTGCAAATATTGAGAGAAAGGCAGCTTTATGCCAAATTCAACAAATGCGAGTTTTGGTTGTGAAAGGTGACATTTTTGGGTCATGTCGTGTCTACCGAGGGAATTAGGGTTGATCCCTGGAAAGTTGAGGTCGTATTAGATTGGAAGCCACCAAAGTCGGTATCTAAGATTCGAAGTTTTCTAGGTCTGGCTGGGTATTACAGATGGTTCGTTAAGGGGTTTTCACTGATTGTTGCACCCCTAACTAAGTTAATGCGTAAAGGAGTACCATTTTATTTGGGCTGATAAACAGCAGGAGAGTTTTGAGAAACTGAAGAAGATTCTGACTGAAGCCCCGGTATTAATTCAGCCAGAGGCTGGAAAGGAATTCATTTTCTACTATGATGCGTCGCACGGGCTTGAGTTGTGTACTGATGCAAGAGGGGAAGGTGGTGGCTTATGCGTCCCGTCAGCTTAGGCCCTACAAGGTGAATTACCCTACTCATGACCTAGAATTAGCTGCGGTGGTATTTGCACTAAAGATTTGGAGACACTATTTGTACAAGGAGAAGTCGATAGTTTATATCGACCATAAAAGTCTCAAGTACCTCCTCACTCAGAAGGAGTTGAATCTTTGGCAACGAATATGGATAGAGTTACTAAGGATTATGATTGTTTGATCGAGTATCATCCGGGGAAAGCTAATGTGGTAGCGGGTGCACTGAGTCGTAAGGTTGTATCTGATCTATGAGCAATGTTTGCTCGTCTCAGCCTATTTGAGGATAGTAGTCTATTAGCAGAGCTTCAGGTAAAACTGACTTGAATTAGTCAGATTAAAGAGAAACAAATGTTGGATGAGTCGTTGGTTCCTCGGTTCCAACAGGTGAAGAAAGGAGAGACTGTGGATTTTGTGCTGACTAGTGAAGGAGTGTTATGCTTCCGTGGAAGAGTCTGTGTACCGAAGGATGCTGAGTTAAGACAGTCTTTACTACGGGAGGCGTATGGTAGCCCATACTCTATGCATCCTGGTGGAAACAAGTTATACCGAGATCTACGTGAACTGTACTAGTGGCCAGGACTTAAGCGTGAGGTTACGGATTTTGTACGTAAGTGTTTGACATGCCAGCAAGTGAAGGCTGAACATCAACTGCCTTCAGGACTGCTGCAACCCGTTAAGATTCCACTCCGGAAGTGGGAGAGGGTAACCATGGATTTTGTTAGTGGGATACCCTTAATGCCTACTAAGAAAGATTGAGTATGGGTTATTGTTGATCGACTGACTAAGTCCGCCCACTTCATACCGATTCGCACTAATTACTCGTTGCAGAAGTTGGCCAAGTTGTACGTAGCGAAAATTGTGAGGTTACATGGGGTACCAGTGTCTATCATCTCGGATAGGGACCCCAGATTCACATCTTGATTTTGGAGAGTGTTACACGAAGCTTTGGGTACAAGGTTGGGTTTCAGCATAGCATTTCATTCGCAGACTGATGGTCAGCCGGAGAGGGTAATACAGATTTTGGAGGACATGTTTAAAAGCTGTGTGATCAATTTCAAGGGCAGTTGGGAAGACTATCTCCTATTAGTAGAATTTACTTATAGCAACAGCTACCAATCCAATATTCAGATGGCACCATACGAGGCATTATATGGTCGTAGGTGTTGTACCCCTACTTGTTAGACAGAATTGGGCGAGCGGCGACTGTTGGGTCCAGAACTAGTCTCTGAAACAGAGGAGAAAGTAAAATTGATCCAGGGTCAATTAAAAGAAGCATCTGATAGACACTGATTTAAAATGTAAAGAGATTGAGTAATCGGTGGGAGATTTTGTCTTCTTGAAAGTCTCACCTTGGAAGAAGATTCTGAGGTTTAGGCAGAAGGGCAAGCTGAGCCCTAGATTTATCGGACCTTATCGGATAGTAAAGTGTGTGGGACCGGTCGCCTATCAGCTGGAACTACCTCCTAAGTTAAATTGTATACATAATATATTCGACGTTTCTATGATGAGGCACTACCATTCTGATCCTTCTCAGATTGTGCCGGTGGAGGACATCGAGGTAAGACCTCATCTGACATTTGAAGAAGAACCGGTGCGTATTTTGGATCGTGAGGTTAAGGTGCTGAGAAGGAAATCTGTTACATTAGTTAAGGTGCTGTGGCATAATCACAGTTCAGAGGAAGCCACGTGGGAGCCTAAAGAGGCGATACGACAGCAATACCCTCATCTATTCTGATCAGGTAAATTTCGAGGCTGAAATTTCTTCAAGGGGGTAGAGTTGTAACGCCTAAAAATTTAGGGGTTGTAACTTTTGCTTATTGTGCTTGCTCAGCTGGTTATTTGAGTGTATAGAGGTCCTAAGGAGGCTTGGGTTCGAGTTTGAGCCCGGGAAAAATTTTAGTTTTTGGCTCTTTAGTGGAGAGGGCTATTGGCAGTAGGGCTTAAGTATAATTATGTGCATTTAGGAGACACAAGTTGAGCATGTGGCAAGCTGGTTGTGGCGTCAATGAGAGAGCAAGGAGGGAAGGGGTTCGAATCCCTCAGCTTGCAAATTGGAGGCTTTTATTTTGTGACAAGTGAGTGAAGGAAGCAAAGTTTAGATCAAACTCTTCAAGGGGAGTTGGAGACTTGGTCAAATAATTTAAATGGATGGAAGGGAGAAATAGTAGGAGGAAAAAGGGGAGAAAATCAAGGAAATGAGGTGTGTGGGAGTGTTGGCCGAATTTGGGAGTGTGGCTAAATGAGGAATTCGGCTACTGGGTGGCATTTGGAAGCAATTTTGGTAATTTGAGTGTGAGAGCAAACCAAAATTCCTTTGTGTTGTGCTATTTTCTTTTCATTTCGGGTCTTTTTCTGAAGTGATGTTTTAGGTATTTTTCTATCATTCGGGTTTTCTTTCTGGAGTGACATTTCGGGTTCGTTTCATTTGTTACCTTTCTTCTTCTTGACCTCTGTCAAATTCAGTTATTCTTCTACTCTTTTTCATTCCTTTGTTGTGGCCATTCATTGAACTGTGAAGCCTCTCTTCTTCCACTTTATTTTCTTCGCTTCATCATTATTTTGCAGTTGCTGCTCTTTGCTGCCAAACCTCTCTTCTCCACTCGGCTCTTCTCTGGTTGAAGGTAACATTTTCTCTTCCTCTTGTTTCCTTCTCTTTACATAGCTAAAGCTGAAACACTTAACATTGAATCCTTGTTGTTTAGGCCAAATCTACTCACTCTTTTCCATCTCGAATCCCTTTCATTCTCCTTTGTGAGAGTCGAATCCTGTTGCTAGACAACTGTCGATTGTTGTCGTTCGTTGGTGTTGGTAAGAGTGGAGTAATGCAAAAACTCTCTTAATTTGTTGTTAGTTAGAATTCTTGTGACTGCAAGAGTAAACTTCAGTCTCTTTCTCCTCTGTGGGGGGGCAAATGTTGGATAATTACTAACACTTTTTCTTTGTGCTCATCAAATATTGCTAGGGACTTGGTTTCCGTAGCCAAGTGATAAAAGCGATTACTGTTGCACAGCAGGAGATCGCGGTTCGTGGTAAGTGAAGTTAGTCTAGTAGGGTGTTTCAATATTTAGGGTTATCAAAGGTTAAGACAAACTAGTGGCAAATCGTTATGATAGGTGTCTTGGAAGCAGTTGAAACCACAACTCATAATCAAGGTGTGTAACCTCACACTTCTGCTTATCCTGTGAATGCTTTGAACTGTGAACTAGCTAAAAGTCGAAATACTGAAAGGCCGAATTATCGACATCTGAGATCACTCGAGCGTGCGAGTGCTCGTAGTGATTAAACCGAGCCACAAACTTTGACGATAGACCTTTGGGAGTGCCACGATCTTTTTCGTGGTCTTAGGCCGTAATGGGCCTTGTTGGGTCGTAGTGGGCCAAATGGGTCTAGTGGGCTAGTGGGGCCATAGGGGCAAAATCCATGGTGAGTACCGAGTGATTGAGGCGGCTGCGAAGTTCGCAGAACCGAGACTAAAAATTGGTTGGTTGTGCCACACAAGCATATGGGTCCGTTTGGGCTGAAATTAGATTTTAGGCCCAATAGCACCGTTTTGATCGAAAATGGAAACCGTGTCGCTCGAGGCGACAATAGGCCTTCGGAAAGACCGTTGTAGGGGTAAAATTACTGAAATGCCCTTGGTGGGTAAATTACCGAAATACCCCCGAGGGGAAAAATTACCGTTTTACCCCTAAATGACCGTTTTACCCTTAGTGGTAGGATCATTGTTGAATGAGTAGTAATTGTATGGTTGATTTTGATTGTGATGCATTATTTACATGATTTTAATCATGTCATACTGCATGGGTTGGGTTATGGATTTTGGAGGAAGCACTGTACTGGCGGCTCAGCCACGTTATACTGAGTTAGCGGCTCAGCCACTATACTGTTATTAGCAGCTTGTCTGCGTTATTGGTGTGTTGGTTGGGTGGGTTGACTTGGTCCCCACGGGTGTGTTGGTTGGTACAGGTGGTGTGTTGGTTGGACTGGGTTGGGTACATATTTGTTATGCATATCTTAGGGCTTCGGCCCAGACTGTTACTGAATAGGGCTTAGGCCCAGATTGATACTGTATGGGTTTCGCCCAAACTGTGGGTGTAATAAAGGGAATACACACTGAGTTCTCGTAACTCACCCTTTCTCTTTAACGGCGCAGGTAATCCCCAGCCTTAGAGGATTTGGAGCTGCGAGGGACTCGGAGGTGGCCACACGTCCTGTATGTTCTTGGGGTTCATTCAGCTACTTTATTTTAGTTTACTTTACTTAAATTTTTGGGTTAATAATTTTTGTAAGAAGGCCATTGGAATTGTTTTTTTTTTTGGTATTTCTTTACAAACTGCTAATTTATTAAACAAGTCTTAAACAATAATTAATGTTTTTAAAATATCACGTTTCCAAAACTGTTTAAACTAAACTTTCGTAACAGAAAAGGTTTCAAAAACAAAATAACAGATGCATAATAATATTTTTGAAAAGGACTGATTTCGAGTAAAACTTGTTTTGTTAATAAGCAACGAAAATCGGGATTTTTGAACGATAGGAAGTTTTTATTCGAAGATGAGTTTTTCCAAAGAACAAAAAGTTTTCAAACAACACCTGATGTGGCACGCTAGATCCGGTCATAACATCTAGGCCGAGTGTGGGGTGTTACACTTTCCCTAATTAAACACACAACTAGTAAAATTTTCGTAACAAAATTTTTAGATGTCCTTCCTATAATAATGCAAATAATAAAATACTACAAAAATAAATTTTGTTTTTGGCTCGGATTTGTGGTCTTAAAACCACTATTCCAATCTCACCGAAATTGGGTTGTTACAGTCCCATTGGCATTACAATAGTACAACTGACACTGTATGCTTGCAGTTAAAACCACACTTTTGAATTTCTTTATAAAATCATTTGTTTTTTTTTTTTTTTTTTTGTGGACAAGTATGTGTGATCACATATATACATTTAACATTAAGCCATCAAATTCCATGTTCAATTAACATCATTTAACCATTTAACTTAACAATCGAATCTCTTTCTGGTGTCTATTGACTCTTTTGTAATCATTTTGACCCCCAGGGCTCGTTTTTAAATGACTCGCTTACATGCTTTCCTTATCATGATCCACATATCTCAAACAATTATGTTTCCTCTTGCAAAAATGTGGATGCAATTCATTTGTACTCATATTTCTCCTGCTTCAAATGTCTCTAACGTCAATACTTTTTGAGTTGTCTTAGTATATTCCATTTTGCATAAATAGAAAAATAACTTAGGGACATGGATCGTTCATTTTATGTGCAAATAGGATTTATTTTCCTCATTTAATGACTAACTTATGCCACAAAGCTAGTGTATCAATGACCCCTACTGGGCAATTTCTAAAACCATCAAAGAGTTTTATTGGAGACACTATATTCGCTAAGTACATGGAGCTTTAGAGTAAGCAAATCAAGGCGTGGAACTAGCGATGAAAGCAAAAAAATGGACATACCACCATCCCTATAGACAAGAAAGGCAAGACGAAAAACAACAACCCAAGCAAGAAGTAAGGAGAAAGGTGATACTCTTAAAGTTGTATATTGATCTGCCGTAATTTGATATGGCAAATTAGGATTTCCTAGTTTATTTAAGAAACTTATTCTCAAGCAAAGTAGCGTTTTTTTTTTTGTAGTTTTTCATAATTTTTAGGTTTTAAGTTAATAAGTATAAATGCCTCATTTTATTTATTTTGAGACCAAATTTGGTCAATAGTGTCATTAGGGGTTCTAATGTGCAGCTGAGTGGATTAGGGACATATTTGAGGTTGAAAATGAGCGAAAATGACACTAAAGGAGAAGGTATCACAAAATCCAGACCTTAGAATCACGATACCTCCAACAAAATTGAAAATTAGAGACCACCTTTCAATGGTATTGTGATATCCACTTTGGGTATCACGATATCCACCCTTCAAGAAGACCCCAATTTCAAAACTAACCGGGGTATCGCGATACCAATATCGTGAGGGGACAATATTGGACAAAAAGCGTAGTCTTTGTTCACCCGACACACCAATCACACGAGGCTTATGTAAGGGAAATTTTGGCAATAAAAATTCATCAATCATCAGCTTAAAACAACCAAGTTTGGCTGAGGAGAGAGGGATATACACATTAGCTTAGTTCTAGCCTTAGTTTCTTTAGGTTTTCTCTTAGTTTTTCTACAACTTTTTCTAGGGTTTATATTTTCTCTTCTTCTTTCTTAGTTTTAAAGTTTATTTTACTGCACATTCTTCTTGTTCTTAGTGTTCTTATAGTTAGTTAAGTTATATCACTGTAGCATAGGTTTATTTACATTTTCAGTCCCTGTACTTTGGTTGTAATGACATTTCTAGATTTAGTTTGATGTATTTCAGTTTCTTTTACTTTAAATCTATCAAAATGTGTTCCTTTTATGTATATTGCTTTAGATTTTCTTCTTGAATGTTTTTTGTTTCATTTTCTTTAAACTTTGTTGAATGATAGTCTCAACTTTTATATTTTTCTAAAGCTTTACTTTAAACTAAACCTTTAAAGGGTTTGGTTGATGGAGATGTGGTGAGTTGATTTTTATATGAAGGATCAAATCGTAATAAATTGGAATAATTAGAATGAACCTAAAAACATAGGATTGACGCCTATAAGGGAACATCTAGACAAGTGAGATAGAGAAGTAATCTTATTGTGCACCAATTCATTAATCCCGGATTACCTGGTAAGATCGAGAGATAAACCAAACTAATTTGTCTAATTTGGTAAATTTGAGATCGAGAGATAAAATTGAGCCACTTTAGTAACTTAAGCGATTTAAGTCCCTCATTCAAAGATTGGTGAACCACATTGAAGTCAACCAACCACCGTTAGCCATTTATTGGTTAATTTCGTAGTCTTATACTCATTACAGTTTAGTCCCTAGAGTAGCATATTTAATTTCCTTGCAACATTTTCTTGTCATCATTGATCATGCTATAAAATCGTACCAGTAGTCGCTTATATTCTATAGTGCATGTTATTTATTACTCAATCGCCATCTTCTTTAGGTTTGCCCCCTTGGAATACTTCATGTTCCATTAGAACTATTAATATTACAACTGACAATGTACGTTTGTAGTTAAAACCACTTTTCAATAATAGTTTTTCCAAAATTGTTTGTTTTAACGCGCACGTGCATGGGCAGTCAAAGTTATTGGCGCCATTGCTGGGGAGACTGTGCAAGATTGAGTGATTTTTAGTTGTACACCTTTACGTATAGATAAATAGTAAAAGTAGGATTTATAGATACGACTTTGTTTTTGTTTCTTTTTATTTCATTTGTAATTTTTAGTTAATTTACTTCACTCTCTTGTGCTTGTAGAAGGCATTGTATGACTGGGACCGGTAATGGTGTCTTACCATTTTAACTGAAACTAGAATGTATCATCTCACATGCGAAAAGGGCACCACATCTGAGAAACACCCAACCCCTGCAAAGAGATTAGCCCATCGAAGATTCATGAATAGAGATTCAACCACCACTACACCCACCCATGGAGTAACGTACTTTGCGCGACTACGCAATGCCCAATCTTGATGCTCTTCAAGGTAGCATTAATCACCATGTGATTAATGCAAATAACTTTGAAATCAAATTGGCAATGATACTAATGGTACAAGTGAATCTTGAATTTCGAGGGTTAATGAATGAGGATCGGAACCAACATTGTAAGAGATTTCTAGCTATTTGTGATACCTCTAAATATAATAGGGTATTTGATGATGCTCTCCATCTTCAGTTATTCCCTTTCTCTCTTACTAACGATACGTTTATGTGGTTAGATTCACATCCGGTAGATTACATCAACACTTGGGACGAGCTAGAGAGCAAATTATTGGTGAAATACTTTCCCCTGAAGAAGAAAATGAAGCTTCGTATGGATATTACAAATTTTTGGCACTTGGGCGAGGAGTAATTATACGAGGCACAGCGCTGTTTAAACTCATGTTACGTAAGTGCCCATATCATGGCTTGCAAGATTGGCTGCAACTTTAAGGTTTTATAATAGGCTTGATGGAAATTTGCACTCTAGACTTGGTAGAGCGTCCGCGGGGGCATTCATATTGAAGACATATGCCAAAGCTTGCCAACTCATCGAGGACATGGCAATAAATTCTTACATGTGGCCAGCAGAGCGGTTCACATATATTGCCAAACAACCGATCATTAACGCTGTCGATAGTGAGTACAAGTATCAACAAGTCTTCAAAAGGCTCAATGAATTGGAGATGTGTTCGGGCAAGGCACAAGTCCAAAATCAACCAATTTTACACTATTATAATGCAAGATATGATGGTGAAAGTGCTATGTGGGGAAATGATAATGAGAGCAACTGTAACACGCCAAACTCGGTTCGATAATTGAACCTGAGTATGATGCGTCACACTTAAAAATCAAACTAACTTTAAACATTTGGTGGAAGCTTTATAATATTTTACAAAGTTTTAAATATAAAACATGTCAAGGTTAATACATTACAAAGATTTACTTGACATCATTGGCAGTTCAAAATAATGTTCAAATCATCTGGCATATAAGCTTTAAATAAGTAAACTTCATTAAACAAAATACGATAACTCAAATCCATATATTGAAATTTGATGAGGTTCTTATAAAAATAGTGTCTTATCAAAATGATAGTTCTTTATACATATCATTTCCAAAATACAATTATACGCCACCCCCGGGAGTCATGCATGATACAAAAAAAAAAAAGCCAGCTCACAAACAGTCTTTCTTTAGTCAGCAAGCCTGAGAAGGAAAAGATACAGAGTAGTTCATATGAACTTAGTGAGTTCCAAAAAGACATTATACATATATTTACTTACAATACAACTGAACCTTTTAGAGGGACTTACACATGATAGTCATAGTACGCCCAATGGCGTATACAGAACACAGACAGACTTAGTACGCCAACTTAGTTAACATATGGGCGTATACTGTACGCTAACTTAACACAACTCAGGCAACCCATCTTCATGCCAGCAACGTACCCATAATTCAGAATTAGAAGAATATCGTACAATCTTATTCACATACATAGTCCCCTTTAACTCCTCTTATTGTTTTCATTTAGATTAGCATGTTTTATCATGATCCGCCAATCCGGTTTGCAAAATAGTTGTCCTACCAAAGGCTACACAAACATATCTCCTCTTCTCCATCAGAAGCAGATGGTAGTGGCTTAGGCATGAAGGATGGTAACCACTTCATATCATAGACAGACTTAACTCAGACTGATAACACTTAGTTACCATTAAACACACAAACACCATTCATACATTATAGAGGTGGGTTACTTAACTTACGCGAATTATATAAAAAAGAATTTTACAATGTATGGAAGTATGAAGGAACTTACCAGAAATTCTAGTACAAGTCTACAAAGCAAGTTCTTTGCCTTTATCGCTTGGACCCTCGTTAGCTTCTTGAACTAAAAGAAAGATAATTGTACATATCAGATCATCAATCTATCAAACCTTAACATGTATCCAAGAAACGATAGCATAAAATCCAAAAATAGGAAGTCTCCTTCCTTTCACACCATTCTGTTATCTATGCATGCAGTACAAAAAACATATAAATGACTTCAATAATAACCTAAGGGTTCATTAGTAATTATCAATGAACTGGTACTAACATAGAAGTCAGCTAGATACTGCGAACCTTTATTCTAATTAAGTTTTCTAAACTTAGGATTTTAGAAACTTTCAGAGGAAATCAAGAAAGAAGAAGATGTAAAGTTTTTTAGAAAGACCACCACTATTCTTATATACTTCAGAAACGGAGACAAGGATTAGTGGAAAAATTAGATAATTTCACTAACACTCTTGATTCTCGTGATTAAGTGCAATTAACAAAATTTAAGTCTTTTCATCTACAGTAGTCTAGTTCTGTTCTAACTAAATCTCAACTTGACTAACCAAATCATCACACACTAAAATAAAAATAAAATCTAAACAATTACAAACTTAACAAGTTCGCTTAAAGCACCTCGGGTGGGCAAATACTTATAGAGGAGTCCACCAAACCCTTGAGCTCGTTAAAACTAGGAGTTCGCTGAATGGCGAATTACATAGAATTCTATACTTGGTTAGTACAAATACTTTACTTAAATATATCCTTAATTTACCATCCATATACCAAACAATAACAAATTACTAAGACTCCGTCGGGCAGGCTGCTACAATGCTCCCCCACTTAGAGAATTTCATCCTTGAAATTCATACCAATGAAAAGCTGAGGATACTGCTCTTTCATTAAACTTTTTATTTCCCAAATAGCTTCTTAAATATTATGATTTCTCCATAATACTTTCACCAATGGAATCCTCTTATGTCTTAACTCTTTCATATCTCTTGCTATGATACGAATAGGTTCTTCTTCATATGACATATTTGGTTCTATCTCTAACTCTTCAATCTTCACAACATGATCTAGATTTGATCGATATCTTCTCAGCGTAGATACATGAAACACATTAAGGATCTTTGATAACTCTAAAGGTAAATCAAATGTATATGCCACTGGTCCAACTTGCTCTAAAATTTCTTATGGTCATAGAAATCGTGGGCTTAATTTTCCCTTATGACTGAATCTTATAATTGTAAACTCTAAATTATATAGAGTTTTTATAGTTGTTTTTAGCACCTTTTGACTTGAAAATTTATGAAATCCTAATAATATGATAGTTAATTGGGTCAATTTTGTTCATATTACGATAATGGGCATGATTTAATAATGTGTGTAATTTTATGTTTTTACATATTAATTTTGTACATAATTTAATTATTTTATGCTGCATATTAATGTGCTATATTTAATTATGCAGTGGGACCATGAAGTTGATATTATTTTAATTGTTGTATGGGCATGAGATTATTTCTACCCTTGTGGACGGCAAAAACATGTAATTTGGGTTATGACTATGTTGCCTTGATCCAGTTAAAAATAATATCACATGATGGACAAGTCTGACAGCTTAATGGGTCACAAAACCGTCCAAACAAGGGAAGAGAATCCCAATTCAGCAATGGTGTTTTGAGAAACCAAAAATTAGTTTTTGGATAATTATTTAGAGGTCCCTATATTTAGAAAGGAATTGAAAATCAACACACCAAGTTTGCCCAAGAAACTGTCCACCCTTTGCTTGATTCAAGCATGATTTTATGCATGAATCAAGCAACCAACAACCACTCCCTTCTATAATATATGGTCAGCCAAGCACGACAGCATATCATGGGATTCAAAATGCTATTTTTAGCAAACCTACTAGCCTTCCCTCTAGTATAAATAGACCCTCTCTGAAACACCCCAAACCCGGCCCACGAACCTCGACCGGATCTGGCATGTTCCTTGAGAAAAACATTTCAAAAACTTGTTCGTCAATTTGGAAAATTCTGGATAGTTTTGAAACAAAAATCGATTTGTGTTGTGATCAAAGTGGAAACGGTGTTGTTCTTGAAATCTAGATTTATTGAAACTTTATTATTATATTTCAAAACTATACGTTAAAAGAAATGCCGAGTTTTTCTAGAGTTTACCATTAAATTAAAAATTCGTTGGTGTGTAAGTGTCAAAACATTTAAAGTTCATTTTTAAGAGAAAGTTAATAAATCTTGATTTAAGAATAATCGTATCATGATAAAACAAATAAAATGCATGCATAAAACAGTCTAATAGTAATGGCCTTATTACATCAAAGCAAAACCTGAAATAAATCCAAAACTTAAATATAGAGTCTCAAAATAAAATAAATGCTGAGCTGAGTATTGGCCACCACTAAGTTCCTGCCGACCCGGTCCGTTTACTGAGTGTCACCTGCAAAATGTTAGCCCACGAGGGGTGAGTCAAATAGACTCAGTGTGTAACAGCCAACACAAAGTCCCAAACGATTTAGGCATATCAAATCATATATATATAACAAATATAGGTAATGATGCAATCCCGAACCCAAACCTAGATATCCATCCTCTACACATCACCCGTACCTGCAATCACACCGTGGGGATTACTAAATCGACCCTCCATCCGCTACACACCATCGAAGGCAGTCGCTGCAGTGAACTACACATCGCCCTTATAAATTGTGGCATAGCCACCAGATAATGTGACAGAGTCACCAGATAACAATATGTGACATAAGTCACCACATTCAGATTATGTGACATGAGTCACCAGATATTGTGGTAAAAACCACCAGATCACTTCCCCTTTTCAATATCACCCATATGCCAATGCACAATACAAAGCATGCAGAAATCATGCCATATACCTTATTCCATATTCATAAAAAATTCACATGTGTGTCATATTCAGTGTTCATAATGACATTATTGACATAGTAGTAGTAGGTTAGCGTACCTGAATACTCTGTACCATTGAATGGTACCTTTAGCCATATTTTCATATTTCCATTAACACATACATAATATTAATACCATAGATCTATTAGGAATTAGTGTAGGGCTATCCGGAAGTCTACCAAAACAGATTGTACTCCCTCCTAAAAACCAAAGTCAGAATTGCCAATCACTAATACTTAATATGGCCTTGGCCGAATATTCATACTCCCTTACCTTGCAGATCTAACTCCCGAAATCGTTATTTGTTTGTGGTATCTGTCGAAATCCCTACAAGCACTATGTTAGATTTAATTCTAACATTTAATGAATCCAAAACAATTGACCTTTGGCCTAAGATCATATTCACTTACCTTAGATCTTAAATTCTCGAAAGATCCCCTCTTGAAGTCGGCTACAATAGGAATCCCGAAACCTCCTTCAAAGTTTCAGCCAAAGTGCATTAATGGGGTTAGAGTCCAACTTTCAGCTAATCTAAAAGAAAAAATCAGAAAGTTAAATGCCACAAATCCCTTACCAACTTAGTCGAATATGCTTGCTTGAAACAGAGAGATTCGGCTATATAGGCTAGATGTTGATCAATAGGTTTCGGCTGATGGAGTTTAATGAACAATAGGCTATGGCTAGGAATAAGGAGTGAAATCGACTGAGCCTTGGAAACGTGATTCAGGTTAGAAACTAATTAAAGAAGAGAAAAACCGCAAAGAAGGAAAATCCTGAAAGCTTACCAAACTAGAGAGGTGAATGCGGCTATGGTGCACCTTCGAGAAAAAGAGATCTCTGTTTGAAGATTCAGCTATGGAGAAGGATGATAGGCACAAGGAATATACGGCTTTCAGAGGGTTTTCGAGGAGAGGAGAAACACTAGGAAGTTTCGGCTAGAGAAGAAGACCTTGAGAAAAGGAAAGAAAGAAATTTCAACCGGAGAAAGAGATGAGAAAGAAAAAGAAAAACAAAGGAAAAAGATGGATACTCTGCTAATAATTTCGGCTACATACTCAAACACTAGCTTCTCCTTGTTTTTCTCCTATTTTCCCTCTTCTCTACTCTTTTAAAATATTTTGAATGAGTCCAGCATTATCCTTACCCTTAGCCGAAATTTTAAAAGGAATTTGACCACAACTAATGCTCATCTCCTTAGTGTTTCAGTGCCGCCCAACTCTCTTGCGCCTTCTTACCACTTTAACAAGCCCATCTGTATGTCCAATTTCCCTTACAAATTTTCTTAAGGCCTCATCTGCCTAGCTCCACTTCAAGACTTAAAAACTAATATTTTCTAAGGCATTCTCCTACCTTCTAAAGTTCCCGAAATCTATAAAACACATTCAAAACACACACATGCATACTAGCACATTCAATTAAGCAAAAATGCACAAGCCCTAATTCCCGAATATTACACTCTCATTCCACTATTCAATCATCCCTTAGTTAACATTCATTCTTCATTTGTAACATCCGGGATTTAGGGGTTATGCGATAGTATGCTTTATGTGTGGTTTGAATGTGTCTTAGGGGTTTTGGGAACCCTAGGATGTAGGAGAGTGCCTTAGAAAAATATTCGACTTCAAGCTTAGAAAGGGGAGCTACGGGAGTTAGGCCTTAAAGGAATAAATGGTGGAGTTTAGGACACAAGGAACCATGTGGTAAAGTGGCATGGAGACGCAAGGGTGCAAGGGGGAAGGTTGCGTCAAAAGGGGCTTCAGGAGGAAGGAGGTTCGAGTTGCAGAGGAAGCATTATGGGGTTTTTTTTTGCGTCAAGGAGGAGGGGCAGTTGGACGACACTTGGACTTTGAGTGGATGAGGATGAGACTTGGTCTTATTCTTTTCAAATTCGGCTAAGGAGGAGTGATAAGGGTTGACTCATTCAATTTATTTTGAATGAGTACTATGGAGAGAAAATAGGAGAGAAATAAGGGATATGAGAGGATAAAAGGGTGGTGGCCGAATATAGGACTCTAGGGGATGTGTATATGCAACTTTGGGGTATTGTAGGAGGTAGTGCCAACGTGAAGGAGCATTAAAAGGATCTCTTAGGTTCGACTACTCAAGGTAAGGGCTAGTTTCGGCCAAGGGCTTTTTCCTTAAGTATTCTTGTGTTGAAGCCGAATCTAACATATAGCATATAGGGATTTGACAACCCCATAGACAAGTGGCAGCTTCCGGGATTTAGACGAGCAAGGTAAGTGGGTTATGACATTTGGCCAAAGGCCATATTATAAGTGTTTTAAGTGATGACCGATTCTGACTATGGCTTTTAGGAGCAATTCGACAGGGATAAGGAGAGTCTCGGGATTCAAGATCATTTTGGTAAGAGTACTCTGTAAGTGTGGATTTAGTTGTTTAGACTATAATATTAATGATTAACCAGTTATTCTGATTAAGCGATTTTCGATGGATGCGGGTACCAGTCAAGGAGGTAAAGGGGTAGCCCCTATTCCTAAGTTTAAGAAGCGATCAGTCTCTGCAATACGGGATATGCCACCGGGGTATGGGCCAGCGTCAGGACAGGAGTATAGACAGATAGCGATAGTTTCAATTAGTGACAGCATCGGTATTGAAAGCGTAACACTTCAGGTTATCAGATGTATGATTAACCCACAATTTCCCGGTTGTATGTTATGTTTGCATGTGTTATGTATATGTTGACAAATGCAGTGGCAATAATGAGATGGTTACCCTAAAAAAGGGTATGTCGATAACCAGGTCAGTGTTAATTATTGATGAGACTGTGAATATGCCGGTGAAAATATGGTTGTATGCCTGATTAATATGTTCATGCATTATTCATCATGTCACTATCGTATGTTACATGTGCATGGGGTGGGATATATATATATGAAAGAAGGACAGGGTGTACTTTATGTATGCAGTTTAGTGATGGCTACGAGCCTCACGTGGATTGATGAATGGCTCTGTGCCTCATCGTGGTTGGTATCGGCTTTGTGCCATATCGTGATTGGTGACGGCTATGTGCCTCATCGTGGTTTGATGCTAGCTACGAGCTACATCGTGGATTGACGTGGACTGAGGTCGCATTGTGGATTATATTGTGATTTATTTCACGTGGACCAGTGGCTAGACCACTAAGTGAATGGAATTGAGCGCCAAATTGGTGTGTAGCGGTTGGAGGGTTGATTTAGTAATCCCCTGGTGTGTGGTGGCTGGATACGGGGGTGTGTAGAGGATGGACCCTAGGTTGGGTTGGGTGCATTTGCATTATTCTCTGATATGTGGTTGGTGTGGTTGTGGGCTAAGCCCATGTGTGCAAATCTGTGGACTAATTACACACTGAGCCGGTTTGACTCACCCAATTTTTATCAACAATGCAGGTGATACATGATTCTTGAACCGAGCTGGAGCGGGTACGAGGTGGCCATGCAGAAGATGTTTTATTTATTTCATGCGTTCTATATTTTCAGTACTTTCAATAATTGTTTATTGTAATAAGGGCCATTTGAAGTATTGGAAATTTTTACTCTGTTTAAGTTGGATTGACTTTCCAGTGGATATTTGGGAATCTTTGAATTATCTTAAAAGCAATTTATATCTTAAAACCTTACATTAAAGTTTTAAATCCGGAAGATTTGTAACAACATAATTTTACTTAGAATTTTAAATATACAATGCTTTAAAAATGACAGCAAACTTTTATGTTTTTACCCTTAAGTCAAACTCTTTTGAAACGATTTCCCCAGTAGCATTCTAAATTCGGCCGTGGTGTGTGGGCCGGGTTTGCGGTGTTACAATTTGGTATCAGAGCCCGGTTCAAAACTCGACTTTGAGGGTTTTGGGCCCAAAAACATTTTTCAAAGATGGGTTTTTCAAAAACTTAGACTTTTATAAACTATTTCAGGTTTATTCTGGCATGGCACCTGTATCTCTGGCCCGAAGTCCACCAGGTAAGTACCCCTAACTACTGAAGTGATTGGTATGTGAACTTTATGGGCATGATGGGTTCGTAGATTAGTAGATTAGGGCTAGAACCCTAGGATTAGCTTACTTTAACACAAAATACATAAGACTTAATTACAACCAAACAACCCTGTGAGTAAGTCACCGAGTTAGGGTGTGGCAACAGTTGTGCGCATGTCTAGGATTGGATTCGGTGGGAGCTTGGTATTTAAGCAGTCCTAGTGACTCACCTCATCTTCACTCGAATCCTACCTGGTGTGTAGTGACGGTTCACCCTAACCAAGAGGACTTATTCACCGGCTAAACCGATAATTAAAACCCGAAAGGGACCGGCTACACTATTTTGTAAAAACTACCCTAGATTGAATACCAACCTTAGTTTTGTAAAAACTACACTGTTTTGACCAAAATACCCCGGTTTGGTATATTTACTAAATTACCCTGACTTACAAAATTACCAAAATAACCCCGATTCCGGAAATTTCTGCAATACCTTTGATTTGGAAAATTTTTCAAAATAACCCCGAGTTTTGTAAATTCTGGAATGCCTTTGATTTGTAAAGATTTTCGAATTGACCCCGATTTATTACTAAAATACCCCTGTAGGATGAATTACGAAAAAACCCCTAGGTGGGGAATGGACAAAAATGCCCAAAGTAGTATGTTGAATGTTGTTGATGAATGAATGCATGTGACTTTCTGAATTAGAATAGTAAACTTGAGCTGAAAACTTTGGATGCTCGAAAGAACTACTACTAAAACTTCTTTACATAAAATTGTTTGCGGATAATCAGTGGAACAAAATATTAATGTATAAAATTTCTTAAATCAGATCAAGTCGCGATAGTAGACATGAGTTCTAGGGGACGTGGTCGTCGTGGACGCGGTAGAGGCAGAATGACTGTGTCAGAACCAGTAGGGTCTGGCCATGGGTCAGAAAATGATGTGCCGCCGCCGCCAGCGGTGGGCACGGAGGATCAAGATCAGACAGGAGGAGATGATGTAGTATCGCAGCTGCTATCTTTGCGAGTGCTTTGAGCAGTGGCGGGGAGCTGGTATGGGAAATGGGGCTCGGAAGTCAGTATCGGAGAGACTTAGGTCGAACGGAGTCGAGGTTTTTAGAGGAGTATCTGGGGTGGCTCCGAATGTAACAGAGTATTGGTTAGAGGCTGTCGAAAGGATCATGGATGATTTGGACTGCACTGTGGAGGAAAAGCTAAAAGGTCTGTTTCGCTGCTTCGAGATGAGGCCTATCAGTGGTGGCTCACTGTCAGAAAGGGTACCCCTGCAGATCGAGTGGATTGGGGGTATTTTAAGGTTAAGTTTGAAGGGAAATACGTTGGAGCTAGTTACCTAGACTCACAGAGAAAAGCGTTTCTAAACTTGGTTCAAGGAAGTAAGCCGGTAGCAGAGTATGAAGCGGAATTTCTGCGGCTAAGTCGGTACGCCAAGGGGATCGTGGCTACTGATTATGAGAGGTGTGTCTGATTCGAAGATGGGCTACGGGATGAGCTGCGGGTGTTGATTACTCTGCAGAGAGAGGGGGACTTTGCTATTCTAGTGGAGAAAGCTCGGATAGCTGAAGATGTTAAAAGGACTGAGAGACAGAACCGATATAAGGATAGGAACTGGAACAAGAGGAGTTTTGGACCGTCAGTATCATCTGGGGATTTACAGAAAAGACCAAGGGTTTAGAATTCTGTACGTGCACCTGTACCAGTTGCTGAGAATCAAAGTCGTCCATGTGCTCAGTGTGGGAGAGCTCATGCAGGAGAGTGCTGGGGAAATAGTAAGGAATGTTTTCAGTGTGGGTCTAAGGCTCATTTGGTTAGAAATTGTCCTCAGGCGATGGATAGGGCTCGGACAGTAGACCAGGGTTATGCGGAGCCAGGCAGAGGTGGTCAGCAGGCGACGAGGGGTCGTGGTCCAAACCATGGAGGAAATGGCTCCGGCCGAGGTCGTGGAGCACTAGGCAGAGGTGCTGAGGGTACAGATGTGAGGCAGCCAGGGTTGGTGTATGCAGTCAGACGTCGTGAGGAGAAAGATGCACCAGATGTTACCACGGGTACGTACCTTATTGCTAGATTACCCTTACAGCTTTAATAGATATAGGGTCAACCCATTCTTATGTTGCTAGTGAAGTATCTGGAACCTTAAAACCTTGAGGCTGTATCTAGAAAGACGACTGTACTTAGTCTTTAGGGCAATCAGTGGTAGTAGACAAACCTTTTTGAGTAAGTGCTTTTAGAGGTTCAGGGAGCAGTAGTGCCCTCACTTAGTTTAGCCAAGTAATTTCGAGGATGAACTTATTTTAAGGGGGGTAGAACTGTAACATCTGGGATTTAGGGGTTATGCAATAGTATGCTTTATGTGTGGTTTGAATGTGTCTTAGGGGTTTTGGGAACCCTAGGATGTAGGAGAGTGCCTTAGAAAAATATTCGACTTCAAGCTTAGAAAGGGGAGCTACGGGAGTTAGGCCTTAAAGGAATAAATGGTGGAGTTTAGGACACAAGGAACCATGTGGTAAAGTGGCATGGAGACGCAAGGGTGCAAGGGGGAAGGTTGCGTCAAAAGGGGCTTCAGGAGGAAGGAGGTTCGAGTTACAGAGGACGCATTATGGGGTTTCTTTTTGCGTCAAAGAGGAGGGGCAGTTGGACGGCACTTGGACTTTGAGTGGATGAGGATGAGACTTGGTCTTATTCTTTTCAAATTCGGCTAAGGAGGATTGATAAGGGTTGACTCATTCAATTTATTTTGAATGAGTAGTATGGAGAGAAAATAGAAGAGAAATAACGGATATGAGAGGAGAAAAGGGTGGTGGCCGAATATAGGACTCTAGGGGATGTGTATATGCAGCTTTGGGGTATTGTAGGAGGTAGTGCCGAATTTTAATTAGTGTAAGTATCCATCTTTTTACCGAAATTGTTAGTCATAGGAATTCTTTCTTTTTCTTCTTTTCATTTGAAGCCGAATCCTCCTTTGTCACCATTGCCAAATTGCTCAACCTCTTCTTCTCTTCTTTTCTCTCACGGTTCTTTCAAAAGTCGAAGTGGCTAATAGTTCTCTTCTCCTTCTTTCAACACGTGTTATCACCTTTTCCCGAAACCATTCTTTTTCTATCATTCGTAAAAGTTGATTCTCTAATAGAGGGGCTGTCGACTACTCTCTCTTGATCTTTTCAAACGTGGGTTGGTGGTAAGAAATTCCTTCTCTAACAATCGATTTGATCGCTTTTACATGTGGTGTGCCGAAATCAATGGTTAAGCCTTGATTTCTAGGGATGGCCGAATGTTCATAAGGCCATAATCTTGTGTATCTTTTGTTTGTAGCCAACGTGAAGGAGCATTGAAGGGATCTCTTAGGTTCGACTACTCAAGGTAAGGGCTAGTTTCGGCCAAGGGCTTTTTCTTTAAGTATTCTTGTGTTGAAGCCGAATCTAACATATAGCATATAGGGATTTCGACAACCCCATAGACAAGTGGTGGGTTCCGGGATTTAGATGAGCAAGGTAAGTGGGTTATGACATTCGGCCAAAGGCCATATTATGAGTGTTTTAAGTGATGACCGATTCTGACTATGGCTTTTAGGAGCAGTTCGACAGGGATAAGGAGAGTCTCGGGATTCAAGATCATTTTGGTAAGAGTACTCTGTAAGTGTGGATTTAGTTGTTTAGACTATAACGTTAATGATTAACCAGTTATTTTGATTAAGCAATTTTTAATAGACGCGGGTACCAGTCAAGGAGGTAAAGCGGTAGCCCCTATTCCTAAGTTTAAGAAGCGATCAGTCTCTGCAATACGGGATTGGCCATCAAAAGTGGGCGGTGTCGACGACAGAGTATAGATGAGATAGCGGTAGTTTCGATTAGTGACAGCATCGGTATTGAGAGCGTAACACTTAAGGTTATCAGGTGTGTGATTAACCTACAATTTCCCGGTTGTATGTTATGTTTGCATGTGTTATGTATATGTTGACAAATGCAGTGGCGATAATGAGATGGTTACCCTAAAAAGGGGTATGTCGATAATCAGGTCAGTGTTAATTATTGATGAGACTGTGAATATGCCGGTGAAAATATGGTTGTATGCCTGATTAATATGTTCATGCATTATTCATCATGTCACTATCGTATGTTGTATGTGCGTGGGGTGGGATATGTATATATAAGAAAGAAGGACAGGGTGTACTTTATGTACGTAGTTTAGTGATGGCTATCTGCCTCACGTGGATTGATGAATGGCTCTGTGCCTTATCGTGGTTGGTATCGGCTTTGTGCCATATCGTGGTTGGTGACGGCTATGTGCCTCATCATGGTTTGATGCTAGCTACAAGCTACATCATGGATTGACGTGGACTGAGGTCGCGTTGTGGATTATATTGTGATTTATTTCACGTGGACCAGTGGCTAGACCACTAAGTGAATGGCATTGAGTTCCAAATTGGTGTGTAGCGGTTGGAGGGTTGATTTAGTAATCCCCTGTTGTGTGGTGGCTGGATACGGGGGTGTAGAGGATGGACCCTAGGTTGGGTTGGGTGCATTTGCATTATTCTCTGATATGTGGTTGGTGTGGTTGTGGGCTAAGCCCATGTATTGAAATCTGTGGACTAATTACACACTGAGTCGGTTTGACTCACCCAATTTTTATCAACAATGCAGGTGATACATGATTCTTGGACCGGGCTGGAGCGGGTACGAGGTGGCCATGCAGAAGATGTTTTATTTATTTCATGCGTTCTATATTTTCAGTACTTTCAATAAATGTTTATTGTAATAAGGGCCATTCGAAGTATTTGGAAATTTTTACTCTGTTTAAGTTGGATTGACTTTCGAGTGGATATTTGGGAATCTTTTAATTATCTTAAAAGTAATTTATATATTAAAACCTTACATTAAAGTTTTAAATCCGGAAGATTTGTAACAACATAATTTTACTTAGAATTTTAAATATACAATGTTTTAAAAACGACAGCAAACTTTTATGTTATTACCCTTAAGTCAAACTCTTTTCAAACGTTTTCCCCAGTAGCATTCTAAATTCGGTCGTGGTGTGTGGGCCGGGTTTGGGGTGTTACATCATTTCACATTCTCATCACATTTCCTTCCTTTCACGCATAGCCATCCCCATTTCCCCTTTCCCTTAGCCAGAAATTCCTTGAGAAAAAAACACTTTATTGGCCGGTCACCTTGAGGAGTAGTTTATGGAGGAACAACCTTGAGAGTTGGATGAAGCCTCCACGATTAGTGATCACACTATCAAAGAGTTATTTCTTATTGCTTTTCCTTACTTATTCATTATGTTTGCAAATTGCTTTGTTGTTTTTCATTAATGATGATGGCTTAATTTTGTTTAGCTAGAATAATTACATTTATTTAATAAAGTTTATTGAGTTGTGTTTATGATGTTTTGTGCCTCAATCATTCATGTTTTCAATTAAACTCAACTATTATTTCTGATCGCTGAAATCAGAGCTTTAAAATTTATAAAAGAATGATTGAACCTGGAAACTAACTCTGACAATGATTAAAGGCAAGTGCACCTATTGAACAGTAGTATAGCTTAGGCAAGACCGGATATCGAACCCAAAGGAACCAAAAGTATTAATACTAACTTTCTTTTTATTATTTAGCCTTAAAAATAAAGTGAACTTTGTTTTATTCTAAGTTAACGACGACTAAGCTAAGGATAGAGACAAAAAGAATGAATTGGGAAATAATTTGAAGAAAAACTCAATTGATCACGACGATACCCTCAGGACGAATCCACCTAGACTTTACTTGTTATCTAACCCTAAATTATATGATTTATTTACTTAGTTTGATCCGTAGGACTCCCTAACGTATATTAAACCCTCTCTTGAGGCGAATAACGTCTAACCCTAATTAGTGGAACTCTCGTTCTCTTATAATAACCCCCTAGAATAGTAGTAAATCAATCTATGGATTCCCATATTAGGTTTCACCCTAATCCGAAAAAATCTCGTAACCCTATCTCTAGGCGTTCGATTAACTCTGCTTAATTATGCTACATCTACTCTTAAGCAGGGTCTATTCCTCCTCCACTTAAACACATCAAATTTGGATTCAGCATGCATAATTAAGAACAAACTAAGTGTTTATCATATAATTCAAAAATCAAATAACAAGATTCATCTAGGTTTCATCCCCTTCAGGTATATGAGGGTTTTAGTTCATAACTAAATAAGAAAACATCTCAAGAGAAATGATAAAACAAAACATAAGAAATCCCTAAAACTCCCTGAAGGAATTGAAGGAGAATTCCACCATCTTGAGTATAATTCTGGCTTCTTGGGATGGATCAACTGGCTAACTTCGAGCGGTTCCCACAATTCTAACCTTTCCGTCTTAGCTCCTTGGCCTGGATCGACGCCAATTTCGGCTTCGCCGAACTCCCCTTTCAAGTTGCCCCATTGAGTGTTTATATAGACTTTGAGATGCCTTACTTGGGCCCTAAGTATCCTAATTTAAGTAGAATTCCTAATAGGGTGTTTGAATAGGCTTTGGAATGTGTTTCTTTGCCTCCAAGTATCCTTTCCCGAATGAAATTACTCTTTCCAATAACAGGGACATGGCCATGCCACACGCCCGTGTAGATCATGGTCAGGCCGTGCTTGGACTTCTTTACTGAGGCACGACCGTGTGAATCGTGAGTAGGCCGTGTTCTAGATGATTGGCATGGCATGACCGTGTTGGCTTAAGTCCAGCCGTGTCGATTTCTTCCTTGGCCCAATTTACTCTGTTTTGGTCCCGTTTCTCGTTCTTTCTATCCTCAAGTGCTTTCCTAGGTATAAGACATGAAAGGAAAGGATTAAAAGCACCTTTTTACATAAATCAAGGGATAAATCATCCAAAAGCATACTAAATGTGGGATTAAAATATGTTACTTTTACGGTTTATCAAATACCCCCACACTTAAGCTTTTGCTTATCCTCAAGTAAAATTCTCAACTTACAATTAAAATGAACTTTCCATAATTCATAATTCCTACTGACAATGCCTTATCCTAATTCATAGATAATTTATACATGGATAATTAAATTTAAAGAGTCCTAAAGATTCAAACAAGATAAGTCATACATTTGTAGCACGAAAACATAGGTGTTTCCCTTCATCTAAATAATTACCTTTAATTCAAAACCAACAAGGATTGACATCCTCACAAAAGATTCACTCAAATCACTCAAAAAGTGTTTAAGGTTCAAAGTCAAAGAATCACTCATAAGTCGAACTTGAAAAGTTAATCCCATAGGCTTGCCTGAAAATCAAATCTCCACCACTGTAAAATGAGATGATAAACAGATCAAAAGGTCTTTGTCAGGGTTATAACGGTGCTAGGGTTAAAGGTGTGGATAAAGGCTGAATTAGAAGGTTAGAATGGAGAGTGACTTGATAAATTACCTAACTAGAAAAAATGAACTTAATCCTACATTAATTAAAAATTAATAATACGAGCTTTTTCCTTGGGAATTAGAATTTGAACATGCAAGCTCACTTAATCATAGAACTAATAATGAATATACTTCGTTTTTTTTTCTTTTTTTTTTAGAACAAACTATCATAATAATAAGAAAGAATTTTTTTACAACTAAAATATAAAACATAGTTAGGTAACTGCTTAAAATCAAATCTCGAGAAAATGGGTAGTTTAAAAGAAATGGTGATAACAATACAAAGGGTTTTTGGTTAAAATTAGTAGGTGAGTCAATAAAAGGGTTGTTAGGCTCAACGGGGTTCACTAGGGGTTAATTGTGAAGGTAGGCTTTTTAGTGGAGTAAGTGGGTTAAAACCTAGGTGCCTTTATCATCTCGGTATATCAAATCATAATTGGGGTCTCGACATGTATAATCAAGGCAAGTTCTAGAATAACAGTTCATAGTTAACACACTCATAATCAATAAAGTGAGCATGAAAAAGAATGTATGCTCTATAAGGCTCAAAATCTTACAAAAATTATGGGTATTTTTGACATCAACCTTATATATTTCAAATTTCAAGTAATATTCAAATTCAGGTTAACAACCTAAAATTTTTAACTTTTTGAAAATTAGACTTATCATGCTTGATTCCCTAGTATTCTTCAAATTTAATCATCAATGCACAATTATCAATGACTTAATCTAAAACATATCAATAGAAATCATAAATCAAAGAAAACTTCATTCAAATTGTAATATGAGAAACTTACTTTAAGATCAAGGCATAATTCAGGGATTTTCAGATAATACTATAATTAACCCCCCACACTTAAGATGTACGTTGTCCTCAATGTATAGAGATAAATAATAGCAATATAATCATAAAATCATAAGATGGGGAGAGAAGTAAAACTTCCTGAATTTTGGATGAAGTCATTGAAAAGAAACCGGATAGGATTGGAGGTGAACGTGGGGAAGCGCTTTGAACCGTTTGAAATTAAATCCTCGAAGCAACCGTCCTGATTCTATTATATCCTAAGCTAAATCTAAATGGTACGAAAAATAGGAAGAAAATAATAAAGAAAATAAAAGTAAATAAATAAATAAAGATAAAAATAAAAATAAAAATAAAAATAAAAATAAATAAATAAAAATAAAAGTAAATAGTGATACGATCCACGCCCCTATGCCGACCCGTGGTGTTCACACGACCACGGCCACGGCCGTGTGCAAGGCCGTGTGGGTGTGGAAACCTGCGCCTAAATATGAAAAGAAAAACTAAACTAATTAGTAGGGTTAGTACTCGGGTTGCCTCCCGAAAAGCACTCGTTTAAAGTCTTGAGCTAGACTTTACCTGTTATTTGTATGGTCAAGGTGGTTTGAGGAGGTGAAAATCCTTTCTCATGCGCTCAACTCGATTTTTGATATAAAGTTTCAGTCGAGTAGTGTTTACCTCAAAAGTGCTGAATTTAGGATTGTTTACCTCGACTGTCCCGTATAGGAAGACATTAAGTACCTCAAAAGTGATTTCGTCATTTGCCTTAAGGTCTGAATTGGTGATTCGAAGGTCTTCCTTATTCAACAATACCTAATCCTCTATTTTGATGTGATTTGTCATTCCTATCACTTTCAAATGCAGGGGTTCAAATCGGTTTCACTTCGTGTGGTTCCGGTTCTTTTTTAAATTGTGTTGTCCACTCTTCTAATTTGTCGACCCTAAGGCTTCGTTCCTCATCTAATTCTTCTTTATTGGCACAAGGTCTAAGATCTAGCTCAGTTAGGTGATTTCGTGATGATTCCTGTAAAGAAGGTTGAACCAAATGGTTATCAATAAATTTATTGTTCGTACCTTTATTACTCGATGTCCTAGTTGGGTCAAGAGCATGAAGAGTGATTGTTCTGTCGTCTACACGAAGTGTGAGTTCACCGAATTCTTCCTTTGTGTGGTTTTTCTTTATTACATCGAGATATGGCACACGAGGTTGGTATTCTTTATCACTTGATGTTCTGGTCGAGTCAAGAGTTTGAAGAGTGACTATCTCGTCGCCGACGCAAAATATGAGATCACCTGCATAGATATCAATTTTAGCTGTGGCAGTTGCTAAAAAGGGTCTTCCTAAAATTAAAGGAATATTATTGTCCTCATCCATGTCTAAAACGACAAAGTCTACTTGGAATATGAATTTATCAATTTTGATTAGAACATTTTCTATTATACCCCTAGGAATTCTGATAGTTTTATCAGTTAATTATACGCTCATCCTAGTTTGTTTGGGTTTCCCTAGACCTAGTTGTTTAAACAGTTTATAAGGCATAACATTTATGCTTTCCCCTAAATCGGCTAACGCATTTTCTATAGATAAACTACCAATTATGCATGGAATTGTAAAACTCCCTGAATCTTTTAATTTCTGTGGTAGTCTATTTTGTAGAATTGTCGAGCACTTTGCGTTGAGTTCCACATGTGATTCCTCGCCTATCCTTTGCCTTTTCATTAACAGCTCCCCTAAAAAATTTCTAGAGTCTAGCATCTGCGAAAGAGCTTCAAGAAGAGGTAAGTTGATATGTAATTTCTTTAAAAGTTTAAGAAACTTATCGAATTGTTCCTCTGTATCGTCTCTCTTTAATGCTTCGGGGTAAGGAATGCGAGGTTGGTATTCTTTGATTACCTGTTTTGGCTTTTCTTGTGTCACCTCAACTTTACCTTCTTCTACCTCGTTTTCTTGTTTTAGGATGGGTTCGTCTAACCTTTTAATATCATGAGCTGTGATGACTTGGATTTGCTCCTTTGGGTTAATCTCCGTATTACTTGGTAGACGTCCTTGTGGTCGTTTGGACATTAACTTTGCAAGTTGTTTGACTGCCTTAGTGACTTCCCTTATTGACTTAGTAACTTCCTCTAATCGGTTCTTGTTCTCTTCAACCGGTGTTTGTTGACTTTTAAATGTTTTCTCAGTGTCTTGGAGACAGATATCTGTGGTTTCCATGAATTTTGTCAGCATCTCTTCAATGTTCGACTCCTCTTCTTGTTGGTAAGGTGGTTGTTGAAAATCTGGATGAAGTTCCGGTCTTTGGCTACTCTGATCATTCCACGAGAAATTGGGATGGTACCTCCAACTTGTATTAGTAGTGTCATTATAAAAATTATTTTGAGGTCTAGAGTAGTTACCCATATAGTGGACTTGTTCGTTCTCTATGCCATATCCGTAGGGTGGGTACTCAGGATTCACCATGGTTCCACTTGCGTCGCACTACATGACTGGATGTACCTGCGACGAACACAAACTGTCAATCTTTTTATTCATCATCTCCATCTGTGTTGATAGCATGGTTATTGTGTCTATGTTGAAAGCCCTGCTTATTTCGTCGGTTTCATCCTTGTAACTTGCCACTGATAATTATTCAGTGACATCTCTTCAATGAACTCGTATGCTACTTCAGGAGTTTTGTTGTTCAGGGTTCCACTGGCGGCTGAGTCGATTAGTTGCCTTGTTGAGGGGTTTACACTGTTATAGAATGTTTAGACTTGTAGCCACAAGGGTAAACCATGGTGTGGACACCTTCTCAAGAGATCCTTGTATCTCTCCCATGCTTCGTATAATGTCTCTAAATCCATCTGTACAAAAGAAGAGATATCATTCTTTAATTTGGCTGTTTTGGCCGGTGAGAAATATTTTAATAAAAACTTTTTGGTCATTTGCTCCCATGTAGTGATTGACCCTCATGGTAACGAGTTTAACCACTGTTTGGCTTTATTCCTTAATGAAAAGGGGAATAACCAAAGACGTATGGCATCATCAGAAACGCCATTTATTTTGAAGGTATCACAGAACTCTAAGAAGTTAGCTATATGAGTGTTTGGATCTTTGTCCTGCAAACCATCAAATTGAACAAACTGTTGAATCATCTGTATTGTGTTAGGCTTTAATTCAAAATTATTAGCAGCTATAGCGGGCCAAACAATACTCGATTATGCTTCTGTTAAATGCGGTTTAGCATACTCAAACATTGTACGTGGAGCATTGCGTTCCCCCACATTGTGTGGTGGTGGATTAATCTCATCCATCCCTTCAGTAGGATTGGATCTGACTTATTGATTTTCCTCTGTGTAATTTAGGGCTCGCCTGATTTATCGGCGATTCCTACGAGCGGTTGCTTCAATATCACTATCGTATACTAAAGGTCCTCTTGGGTTCCTTCTAGTCATAAACTAGAGGTACCTGAAAAGAAAAGAGGAGAAAAATTAGCTAAATTAGAATTTAACCTAAAAATAAAAATAAATTGCTGAAAATAAAAATAATAGCTAAAGTAATAAAAGTAGAGTTTTCTTAATATTTTAGTTCCCCGGCAACGATGCCAAAAACTTGATCGCTGAAATCAGAGCTTTAAAATTTATAAAAGAATGATCGAACCTGGAAACTAACTCTGACAATGATTAAAGGCAAGGCAAGTGTACCTATCGAACAGTAGTATAGCTTAGGCAAGACCGGTTATCGAACCCAAAGGAACTAAAAGTATTAATACTAACTTTCTTTTTATTATTTAGCCTTAAAAATAAAGTGAAGTTTGTTTTATTCTAAATTAACGACGACTAAGCTAAGGATAGAGACAAAAAGAACGAATTGGGAAATAACTTGAAGAAAAACTCAATTGATCACGACGATACACTCAGGACGAATCCACCTAGACTTCACTTGTTATCTAACCCTGAATTATATGATTTATTTACTTAGTTTGATCCGTAGGGCTCCTTAACGTATATTAAACCCTCTCTCGAGGTGAATAACGTCTAACCCTAGGTTAATTATTGGAACTCTCGTTCTCTTATAATAACGCCCTAGAATAGCAGTAAATCGATCTATGGATTCCCATATTAGGTTTCACCCTAATCCAAAAAAATCTCGTAACCCTATGTCTAGGCGTTCGATCAACTCCGCTTAATTATGCTAGATCTACTCTTAAGCAGGGTCTATTCCTCCTCCACCTAAGCACATCAGATTTGGATTAAGCATGCATAATTAAGAACAAACTAAGTATTTATCATATAATTCAAAAATCAAATAACAAGAGTCATCTAGGTTTCATCCCCTTCAAGTATCTGAGGGTTTTAGTTCATAACTAAATAAGAAAACATCTCAAGAGAAAAGATAAAACAAAACATAAGAAATCCCTAAAACTCCCTGAAGGAATTGAAGGAGAATTCCACCGTATTGAGTATAATTTCGGCTTCTTGGGATGGACCAACTGGCTAACTTCAAGCGATTCCCACAATTCTGACCTTTCCGGCTTGGCTCCTTGGCCTGGCTCGACACCGGTTTCGGCTTCTGCCGAACTCCCCTTTCAAGTTGCGCCCTTGGGTGTTTATATAGACTTTGAGATGCCTTACTTGGCCCTTAAGTATCCTAATTTAAGTAGAATTCCTAATAGGGTGTTTGAATAGGCTTTGGAATGTGTTTCTTTGCCTCCAAGTATCTTTTCCTGAATGAAATTACTCATTCCAGTGACAGGGACACGGCCATGGCAAACGCCCGTGTGGATCGTGGCTAGGCCGTGCTCGGACTTCTTTACTGAGGCACGACCGTGTGAATCTGGATTAGGCCGTGTCCTAGACGATTGGCATGGCACGGTCGTGTGGGCTTAAGTCCAGGCCGTGTCGATTTCTTCCTTGGCCCAATTTACTCCATTTTGGGCCCATTTCTCGTTCTTTTTATCCTCGGGTGCTTTCCTGGGTATAAAACATGAAAAGAAAGGATTAAAAGCATCTTTTTACATAAATCAAGGGATAAATCATCCAAAAGCATACTAAATGTGGGATTAAAATATGTTACTTTTACGGTTTATCAATTTCACTCATACGTGATTGAATGCATTAGAATTAGTTAAGTGATATTAACCAAACGATGGCTAATGGTCACAATAATTGAAAAGTGCATGCTGAAATTAGATCCTAACTCGACTAATTTGATGGTTCATAATAACTCGAAAGAGCTCTATTATCTTGCATAGTTTTTAGGTTATGTGATTAAATTGTTTGAAACCTAACTCGTTTATGTTACTTCACATGAATTCTAAGAAACCCTTAGTTGAATATGATCAGTAAAATGCATGTTTTTCTAAGTAAAAGATTCTGAAAGGACTTAATTTTGGTTCCAAACTCATGAAAGATCGAGTTGCCATGGAATATGTTCTGGAACATTATTAACATGATGAAAATGAACTAAGTTAATTGATGTGATTATTCTAGCTTATGCATATTGTCGTTTAAATCTTGTGAATTTTTCTACTAAATCCACCTCATCCACTTTAATTAATCATCATACTTAGAAAAATTTGCATTAAAGACCATTTTGCATCTAGATAATTATTTTTACTTAACATCAACCAATCAAAACTATTGTGTTTTTCTCACCAAATTGTTAACTTTAATTTTATATTGATTAACATATACAGTCCCTATGGTGACGATAACTCTTATACTTACTTATTACTTGATAACGACTGTGTACACTTGCACAAACCACGCGTTACAATAATCTTCTTCCAATGAGAGAATTTTAAGAAGACTTTATCACCAACTTCAAAAAAAACCCTCTTTCCTCTTTAGATCCTTAAAAGCTTTGTGATGATCTTGGACAACTTTAAGATAACTACGGCTGATAGAAACTTCTTTTCTCTTTCTTGAACTAACTCAGGACCTACCAATTTCCTTTCATTAAGATCCATCCAGCACGTGGGTGTTCTACACTTTCTTGAATATAAAGCTTCAAATGAAGACATACCCAAATTGGCATGATTAATGGTATTATACACAAATTCAAACAAAGGAAGATAACTTTCCCAGTTTAACCCAAATTCAATCACGCAACTTCTTAGCATATCTTCCATGACTTGAATGATTCTTTCAAACTAACCATCTGTCTGAGGGTAAAAAAACAATACTGAATTGCAGCTTGGTTCCCAACGATCCTTGTAATTATTTCCAAAATCTTGATGTAAACCTTGGATCTCTGTCTGAGACTATGGAAGATGGAATTTAATGAAGGCGCACTATCTCAGAGATATAAAGCTCGACTAACTTTTCCAGTGAACAAGTGGTGTGAACTGGCAGAAAATTACTTGATTTAGTGGGTCGATCCACTATCACCCAAACTGAATTCTTCTTTTAAGGAATGAGAGGTAGCCCTAATACAAAATCCATGGTGATTCTATCCCATATCTACTCTGGTATATCCAAAGGATACAACTTACCCAAAGGAACTTGATGCTCAACTTTAACTTTTTGGTAAGTTAAACAAGTTGAAACATATTCTATGATTTCTCTGTTCATCTAAGGTCACCAGTATAAACTTTTTAAATCACTATACATCTTGACACCTCCTAGATGGAGTGAGAAGGGTCTCTGATGAGCCTCTCTTAGCCGTTCTTGGCTTAAGCCACTCCCAGCTGGCACATACATTCTTCTTATGAATCGCAATTCACCATCTTTACCTAACCTAAAGTTTGTTGCATTGCTAGACATCATATGTTGCTTATACATATCACACTACACATCTTTTATCCGCTCCTTCAGAATTTAAGAGAGAAAAGTTGGCCTAACAGTTAGGTCTACTAAAAATGATCCATCATCAACCATACTTACTCTTGCTCATACAAATGTTAGTGCTACCACTATTTTTCTGCTCAAAGCATTATCCATAATATTAGCTTTTCCAGGGTGATACTTTATGGCCAGATCATAATCTTTTAGAATTTCCATCCAACGTTTTGGCCTAGATTCAAGTCTTTTCTACATTATCAAATACTTCAAGCTCTTATGATCTGAGAACATACGACACTTTTCTCCATATAGATAGTGTCTCCAAAATTTCAATGCCAAAACCACTACTACTAGCTCCAAATCATGGGTTGGATAATTTCTCTCATGTGGCTAGAGTTGGTGCGAGGCATACGCCACAACTTTACCGATCTGCATAAGTACATATCCAAGCTTATTTAATGAAGCATCAGTATAAATAGTATACTCTACGCCAGATTCTGGTTGAGCTAAAACTGGAGCTTCAGTCAAGACTACTTTTAACTTTTCAAAACTTTGTTGACAATCATCAATCCATTCAAACTTTTCTTTCTATTTCAATAGACGAGTTAGAGGAGTTGCTAACATTGAAAAGCCTTCCACAAACATTCTATAGTATCCTACTAAAACCAAAAAGCTGCGAACTTCAGTGACATTTTTGGGCAGACTCCATTCAAGCACTGCTTTCACCTTATCAGGATATTCTTTAATACCTTCAAAAAAATCACATGGCCCAGAAAATGAACTTCTCTCAGTAAGAACTCACACTAACTAAACTTGCCATATAACTGACTCTTACGTAATGTAAGATTAGGTCGAACCTCGACCTCCTTGATCAGAACAATATGCGATGGATCAGATCATTATTTCAGTAACATAGACACATGAAACACGTCATGTATCCACTCAAGCTTTCCCAAAAATTTGAGTTAGTCCGCTACCAGCCCAATCCTCTTGGTAACCCTATAAGGTCCAATGAACCTCAAACTCAGCTTACCCTTTTGTCTAAATCTCAGAACCTTCTTCCAAGGTGAAACATTCAAAAATACTCGATGTAACACCCTTAACCCGTATCCGTCGCTGGAATAGGGTTACGAAACATTACCGAAAACATTCAACTAAAAATATTTAAATACAATCATTTATAAAACACATCATATTCTATTCAAATACATGCATAATGTCCCTTTTTCGAGCCCTCGAGGCCTTAAAAATACTTTAGAAATGATTCAGGACTAAATCAAAAACATTTAGAACTTCATGGCAAAAGACAGAAAAATTCATACTACAGGGGTCACAAGGCCATGTAGCCAGGCGTGTGACTCACACGGCTGAGACACATGCCCATGTCTTAGGCCATGTGGACATTCAAAGTAGCGACACACTACCGTGTCCCAGCCCGTGGTCGTGCCCATGTAAGTCTCTGACTTGGTTCACACAGCCAAGCCACTCGCCCGTGTGCTAGGCCATGTAAGTCTCTAAATAAAACCAATAAAAACCTATAGGGGACACACGCCCGTGTCTTAGGCCCTGTGGACAAAAATAAGCCATTTTCAAGCCATTTTCCTCACCCAAAACTTGGTCACTTATACAAGACAAATGTACCTATTTTCATGCATCCAAATTATACCTAACACATGCATATTCAAGCTAGATCATCATAGTATTTAATCATACAACCAATATTCCTAAAAGACACCTCAATCACAACAATCAAACTTGATTTTACATTTGCTAAGTTTAGCCAGAAATCAACCAACCATTGGAACTAATTCTATACCAAAATTTACCACAACGTTCACATACCAATCATACTCAAATATACCAATTTGACCATTCAACAACTATCATCACTAAACCTTTGTAAAATTGGCCATATGCCAACCACATCCAAACTTACCAAATTAGCCATTTATCTACTCAATACTCACTACTTAATTCCATATCAAACCATACATCAATGACAACCTTTAAGCATATCAAAACAACATTTTATAGCATGCATTTAACTTACCATTCCATCATTCACCATTTAAGCACCAAAATGCCAAAATATCAACAATTATAACATCACATTTACATGCCAACATAACAACCTATTCATTAATCAAAGTTCCAAATTTACAAGTCATATATATAATGACCATTTTATCAAACACAAAACACCTATACTTGCCATTATAACCATGACTCAAAATCATCAAAATCTACCGATATAGCCAATAAATAGTGTGATGGATCTCCGACTAGCTTCCAACTCGATTCGAGTTTCCACTAATCTGTAAAGTAAAAGAGAAACTATATATGCAGTGGATGCTTAGTAAGCTCGTATAAACTTTAAGCATAATATTCCATTTCAATAATAAACTTTATAGAATAAATATAAATCTATACCAATACTATAAGATTCATAAATCGATATGATCATCAACTCACAAATACGTAAGTTTATTAATGTCGCATATTTATTGACCATTCATAACATGATAGGATTTCATGAGACATAATATATATAATCATCAACCTTTTATAAGATTATATATCTTTCTATTTTCTTACTTTCCATTCTATCCCCAATGCTTACCACAAGCCTAAACAACATTATTAACTCACAACTCGGTGTATTTATCCAAGACATAGGTGTATTCATTCAAAGTATAAGCAATTTTCTCACATATAATACATCTCAATTACATACTTACCGTTCCATTCCCTTTTCTTACCCGTTTTGTATGTATAGTACAAGCATAATCATAAACATCAATCATATCCACAAGCTTGACATAAGCCCTAACACATCAACCAAACTTGTTAGTTCATTTAAACATGATTCATATGAATTTGACATGGATAAACATTATACTTGAGTATGATTCAATTGGATTTATCATCCATCACAACATGTCATGTTTTTCCATGTATCGCCATTCCATTGAGTTTCATATAAACATGTATTAGTTCTTATTGAACACTCATCATTTCATTTGCATACACATAAGACATAAACATAACATTAACCATAGGCACAAGCTAATGATTAAACATCTAACTTAGCAATATCATCACATGGTAAGATATGGTACGTAACATAACTGAAACACCCCAAACTCGGCCCACGAGCCTAGACCGGATCTCGTATGTTCCCTGAGTAAAACGGTTCAAACTTGTTTGTTACTTTGGAAAATTGGGGTGGTTTTGAAAAGAAACTGATTTGGGTTAAGTTCAAATTGAAAACGGGGCTGTTCTTGAAGACTAGATTTTATTAAAAAAATATTTTTATTTGTACTTGAAATCAATAAGTTAAAAGTATTACCGAGTTTTTAGAGTCTATCTTTAAATTGAAAATCGTTTGTGTTCAGGTGTCAAAACATTTAAAAAATTTAATTTTTAAGAAAAGTTATTTAATCTTGACTTAATAATAATCGCATAATAAACAAAATAAAATGCATGCTTAAACAGTTAATAGTAATGGCCTTATTACATCGAAGCATAACCCGAAATAAATCCAAAATACTTAAATATAAAATTCAAAATAAAATAAATGCTGAGCTGAGCATGGCCACCACTAAGTTCCCGCCGACCCGGTCCATTTCTTGAGTGTCACTGAAAAGATATCCCACAACGGGGTGAGTCAAATGAACACGCGATTGTGTAACAAACAACACAAAGTCCCAAACGATTTAGGCATATCAAATCATATATATATAACAAATATAAATAATGATGCAATCCCGAACCCAAGCCTAAATATCCATCCTCTACACATCACCCGTACCTGTCATCACACCGTGGGGATTACTAAATCAACCCTCCATCCGCCACACACTATCGAAGCGATGCGTTGCGCATTTACTTGCACATCGCCTTTATAAATTGTGGCATAGCCACGAGATAATGTGACGGTGTCACGGATAATGAAATGTGACATAAGTCACCACATTCGGATTATGTGACATGAGTCACGAGATATTGTGGTAAAAACCACCAGATCACTTCCCCTTTTCCATATCACCCATATGCCCCATGTGTCATACAATCATGCAAATCTCATGCCATATGCCTTATTTCATATTCGTAGCAATTTCACATACGTGTCATATTCAATGTTCATAATAGCATTATTAACATAGTAGTAGTAGGTTAACGTACCTGAATTCTCTTGTACCATTGAATGGTACCTTTAGCCATATTTTCCATATTTCCATTAACACATACATAATATTTATTCCATAGATCTATTAGGAATTAGTGTGGGGCTACACACCTTGTTACTATCGTATTCACTAAATCCCGAAAGTCTACCGAAACAGCTTATACTCCTCCCTAAAAATCAAAGTCAGAATCGGCTAGACACTAATACCCAATATGGCCTTGGCCGAATATTCATAATCCCTTACCTTGCGGATCTAAATCCCGAAATTGCTATCTGTTAATAGAGATGTCGAAATACCTACATGATCTATGTTAGATCCAATTTTAACACTTAATGAACACTATAAATGGCCTTCGGCCTAAGATCACCCTTGCTTACCTTAGATCTAGAAATCCTGAAAATCTCCTCTTGAAGTCGGCTATAATAGGAATCCTGAAATTCCCCTTCAAGTATTCGGCCAAAGAACAATAATGGGGTTAGAGTCCAACTTTCAGCTAATCTAAAAGAAAGAGATAGGAAAGTTAAATGCCACGAATCCCTTACCAACTTAGTCAAATATCCTTACTTGAAACAGAGAGTTTCGGCTCCTGAGTAAATGATCAAATCAGCTTCAAAAGGATAGAGGAGCATTTGGCTATGTAGGAATAAGGAGTGAAATCAACCAAGCCTTGGAAACGTGATTCAAGTTAGAAACTAATTAAAGAAGAGAGAAACCGCAAAGAAGGAGAATCCCGAAAACTTACCAAACTAGAGAGATGTATGCGGCTATGGTGCACCTTCGGGAAAAAGAGATCTTCTCTTTGAAGATTCGGCTATGTAGAAAGATGATAGGCACAAGGGATATACGACTTTCAGAGGGTTTTCGAGAGAGGAGAAACACTAGGAAGTTTTCGGCTAGAAAAGAAAACTTTGGGAAAAGAAAAGAAGGAAATTTCGGCCAGAGAAAGAGATGAGAAAGAGAAAAGAAAAACAAAGGAAAAAGATGGATACTCTGCTAATAATTTCGGCCACATACTCAAATACTAGCTTCTCCTTGTTTTTCTCCTATTTTTCCTCTTTTCTATTCATTCAAAATAACTTGATTAAATCAAAAATTTTCTCCTCCCTTTAGCCGAATTTTAAAAGGAATTTAATCCAATCTAAAGCTCATCCCCTCAATCTACCCATGCCGTCCACCTCTGCTCATCCTTGCTGCAAAATAAAAACTCCCTTTTGCTTCCCTTGCTGCTCGAACCTAGGCCCTTTTACCCTGCTTGTGGCGTCACATACTAAGGCCCTAAGTGGCGCCTCCTTGCCACTTTTCCAAGCCCAATCTTGTGTCTAATTTCCCCTACAAATTCTCTTAAGGCCTATCAAGCTTAGCTCCTCTTTCAAACTTAAGATACAATATTTTCTAAGGCATTCACCTACACTCTAAAGTTCTCAAAATTCATAAAACAAATTCAAAACACACACAGGCATGCTTCCACATATACTTAAGCAAAAATGCACAAGCCCTAAATCCCGGATATTATAGTTCTACCCCTCTTAAAATAATTTCGACCTCGAAATTACTTGGCTAAAATAGGTGAGGGTATTGCTGTCGCATTGCTTCTTCCGGCTCCCACGAAGCTTCTTCCGATCCATGGTTACGCCATAACACTTTAACTAAAGGAACTGATTTCCTTCGCAATACTTTCACATCTCGCTCCAAGATTTGAATTGGCTCCTCCTCGTAGGACAAATCTGGCCTTAACTCCACCTCTTCAACTGGAACTACATGAGATGGATCCGATCGATAACGACATAGCATCGGAACATGGAATACATCGTGCATCTGCTCCAATTCCGAAGGCAACTCTAGCTGGTATGCCACTAGTCCAACTCGCTTCAATACCCGATAAGGTCCTATAAACCTGGGACTTAACTTCCCTTTGCGACCAAATCTCATCACTTTCTTCCATGGCGAAACCTTAAGGAACCCCTGATCTCCCACAGTAAATTCTATTTCCTTCCGCTTAAGGTCTGTATATGACTTCTGCCTGTCGAATGCCTCCTTTAACCATGTCCGAATTAACTTAACCTTCACTTCGGATTCTGCCACAATCTCTGGACCCAAAACTCGACGTTCCTCTAATTCCGTCCAACACGTAGGAGTGCGACACTTTCGTCCATACAGCGCTTCATACGGTGCCATCCGAATACTGGCTTGATAGCTATTATTATATGCAAATTCCGCTAAAGGAAAATATTCTTCCCAACTTCTTCTTAAGTCTATCACACAGCCTCTCAACATATCCTCTAACACCTAGATCACTCGCTCCGACTGACTGTCCGACTGTGGAAGAAATGCCGTAGTGAAATCCAATCTGGTGCCTAAAGCTTGATGTAGTGCTTTCCAAAACCAAGACGTAAACCTTGGATCCCTATCTGAAATAATTGACACCGGCACTCCATGAAATCTCACAATTTCTGCCACATACAACCTTGCTAACCTCTACAGAGAATAGTCAACCCACACTGGTATGAAATGCGCGGACTTTGTCAATCGATCCACTATCACCCATACCGAGTCCTTCTTAGTAGGCGTAAGGGGAAGCCCACTAACAAAGTCGATGGTGATTATCTCCCACTTCCACTGTGAAATCTTTATTGGCTGAAGTAATCCTGACAGAACTTGGTGTTCAGCCTTAACCTGCTGACACGTTAAGCACTTACCTACAAATTCTGTAACTTTCTGCTTAAGACCAGGCCACCAACACTGTTCCCGTAGATCCTTATACAACTTGCTACCTCCAGGATGCATAGCATAAGGACTACTATGCGATTCTTGAAGAATTCTCCTGTAACATCCAGGTTTTAGGGGTTATGCATTGAATGCATAATCCAAGTGATAGTAGGCTTAGTGTGTGGTTGGATGTGTTTTAGGGGTTTTGAGAACCCTAGGATGTAGGAGAGTGCCTTAAGAAATTATGAAATCTTAAGTTTAAAAGGGAGCTAAGCTAAGAAAGCCTTAAGGAAATTTGTAAGGGTTCTTGGACATAAGATTGGGGTTGGTAAAGTGGCTTGGAGGTGCCACTTAGGGCCTTGGTAAGTGACGCCTCAAGCAAGTGGAGAAGGGCTCAGGTTCGAATCATGATGGCAGCATAAAGTGTGTTTTATTTTTGCTTTTTGCGTCAAGAGGGGGGTGATGGACGGCATATGGACATTGGAGAGATGAGGATAAGACTTGTTTTATTCTTTTAAAATTCGGCTATAAGGTAAGGGGTAAGTGTTGTTTAATTTAATTTATTTTGAATGGGTAGCATGGAGGAAAAATAGGAGAAAATTTTGGGATATGATAAGGAAGGATATAGTGGCCGGCCAAGGGACTCTTGGGTTGGCAAGAATTCGGTCATATGAAGGGGGAGAAGTGCCGAAATTGTTTGTTTCATCCCTTAGTCTCTCTTACCAAATTTTTTAGTCAAGAGAAGTTCTTTCTCTTTCCTCTCTTTTCTTTGAAACAATAATCGAATATTGAAGTGACCATTTGTGCATTTAATTTCTTTCTTCTTTCACATCTGTTTCTTTTCTTTTAAACCGAAATCTCTCTTAAACTTACCATTGTCGAATTCTATTAAGTCCCACACTCCCTCCATCTTTTTGACAAAGGCCGAACCCCTCTACTATTCTTTATCATTGCCGAATTCTCCTAGCTCTCTGCCATACTCCTTTTTCTTCCACTCAAACTCAAGCCTTGATCTATTTTTGGTAATAGCCAAATATCCCCATCTCCATTAGGAGTCATAGCCGAATCTCAAGGTGGCCTCATTCTTTCTTCTGTCGCAAGTTTTAGAAGCCGAAAGTGCCATCGGTTGTAGGTTGCTCCAATCAATTCTCTATAGTAGGTAAGAGTTCGCTCCTAATCAATTCTTCTATCTCTTTTGGGTGCCGGAATCATGTGATTAGGCCTTGGATAAGGTTGGCCAAATGTTCTTTAAGCCATATTATGTGTCTCTGTTGAAGGTAGCCAACGTTAAGGAGCATTAAAGGAGATCTCTCAGGTTTTGAACATCAAGGTAAGCAAGTATGTTATTCGGCTAAGGGCCATGTTCATGGATTTATGTATGAAGCCGATTTTAACAGTGATAAGTAGGGATTTTGACAACTACATTGATAAATGGTGATTCGGGATTTAGGTAAGCAAAGGTAAGAGCAGTGTGGTATTCGGCCTTAGGCCATATTATTGGTTTTAGTGTTGACTGATTCTATCTATGATGGTTTAGGGGCTAATCGACATGGTTTAGGGGCTATGACATTGATGGTTAACTGAATGTTCTGATTAAGTAATGTTGATGGAGGCGAACACCAGTCAAGAAGGTAAAGGGATAGTCCCTATCCTGAAGATTAAAAAAAGATTGGTTTCTGCCGTTCATGATTGGCCATCGGGGTATGGGCCAGCAGCAGGGGAAAAGTTATAGGCAGATAGTAGTGGTTACGATTAGTGATAGCATCGGTATTGAAAGTGTAACGCTTCAAGTTATCAGGTGTGTGGTTAGCCTACTGTTTTCTGGGATATATGCAATATTTGCATGTGTTGTGTGTGATTAACCCACCGTTTTCTGGGTTTATGTTATATTGCATGTGTTATGTATGTGCTAATAAGTGCAGTGGCAAATACGAAATGGATACCCTTAAAGGGTATATCAATAATCAAGTCAGTATCAAATCTGATGGAAATATGGTTATTAATGTGTATATGTGTGAATATGCTAATAAGAATATGTTTGTATGCTCGAATAACATGTACATGCATTACTTATCATGACATTATTATATGTTGCATGTGCATGGTATGGGATATGAATATGAAAGAAGGTACGGGTGTACTTCGAGTACGTGGTTTGATGTTAGCCATGAGCTACATCATGGATTGGCGCTGACTGAGGTCGCGTTGTGGATTAACTGTAATTAATTTCACGTGGATTGATGAGTGGCTCTGTGCCTCATCGTGGTTGATATAGGCTTTGTGCCATATCGTCGTTTGATGAGTAGCTATGTGCCTCATCGTGGTTGATGTTAGCTACGAGCTACATCGTGGACGTCATTAATTGCCAAATTGGTGTGTAGCGGTTGGAGGGTGATTTAGTAATCCCCTGGTGTGTGGTGGCTGGATACGGGGGTGTATAGAGGATGGACCCTAGGATTGGGTTGGGTGCACTTTGCATAAACATGTGTGGAATATAGATCAATGTTGATATGGGCCAAGCCCAATATGTGGGATCATGTGGTTAATTACCTTATTATCCGATATGTGGTATGGATATGGGCCAAGCCCAATTGTGGAACTATGTGAATAAGTTTCCTTATTATCCGATATGTGGTTTGATATGTGGTTGTGGGCCAAGCCCATGTGGATGGAATTCAGTGGACTAATTACACACTGAGTCTGTATGACTCACCCAAATTTTTACCAAACATCGCAGGTGATACGTGATTCTTGGACCGGGATGGAGTGGATACAAAGGTGGCCATGCAGAAGCTATATTTTATGCAGAAGATGTTTTATCGTTTTACTTATTATATATTTTCAGTATTTAGAATAATTATTTGATGTAATAAGGGCCACTTAGAGTATTTGAGTATTTTTATCATGTTTAAGTTAGGTGGACGATTAAAGTACTATTTGGAAATGAGTTTATATTCAGCAACTTATCTCTTAAATTATATATAAAGTTTTAAACCCGGATATTTTCGTAACAAATATTATTTTACTTAGAATTTTAATTATATAATGTTTTACAAATCACAGGAAACTTTCATGTTTTCACTCGTACGACAAAAGCTTTTCAAACGTTTTCCTTAGTGACATACCAGATCCGGTCAAGGCTCGTGGGCCAGGTTTGGGGTGTTACATCTCCGCCTTAACTCTTCATTCGTCGGCATACAGACCTTACCCTTGAAACACAATACTCCCTCGTCATTAACACCAAAACCTTCCAACTCCCCACTCTGCACTTGCCGTAACTTAACACTTAGATCACCATCTGCCAACTGTCCCTCTTTCACTTCATTCAACCATGACGGCTTGACTTGTAACTCTACTAACAAGCTTCCATTGTCATACAAGCTAAGATGTGCACACATCGCCCTCAGATCCGACACCATTTTCTGACTTAGGGCATCTTCCACTACATTCGCCTTGCCCGGGTGATACTCTATAGAACAATCGTAGTCCTTTAATAACTCCACCCACCTTCGCTGTCTCAGGTTCAGCTCTTTCTAAGTCAGCAAATACTTAAGGCTCTTGTGGTCTGTGTAGATTACTGACCTTTCCCCATATAGGTAATGCTTCCATACCTTAAGAGCAAAGACTACTGCCGCTAACTCTAAATCATGCGTCGGGTAGTTAACCTCATGCGACCTTAATTGCCGAGACGCATAAGCGACTACCTTCCCATCCTGCATCAGTACGCATCCCAAACCTGTATGAGAAGCGTCACAATACACCATAAAATCCTTTTCGGCCTCAAGCTGAAACAAAACCAGAGCTTCAGTCAAAACCCTCTTAAGCTTCTCAAAGCTTTCCTGTTACTTATCTGTCCATACGAAAGGTACCTCCTTTCTCAACAACTTTGTCAAAGGTTCGGCTATCGATGAGAACCCTTCCACGAACCTTCTGTAGTAGCCTGCTAATCCCAAGAAACTACGAATCTCAGCCACAGACTTAGGTGGTTTCCAATCTAGCACAGCCTCGATCTTCCGAGGATCCACCCTTATCCCTTTTGCAGACACCACATGCCCTAAGAACGCAACTTCCTTAAGCCAAAATTCACACTTGCTGAATTTGGCATAAAGCTTCTTCTCCCTCAACACTTGCAGCACTATCCGGAGATGCTCATCATGTTCTTCCTCAGACTTGGAATACACTAGGATGTCGTCTATCAACACAACAACGAATCGATCCAAGTTGGGTTGGAAAACCCGATTCATCATATCCATGAACGCGGCTGGGGCGCTCGTCAATCCGAACAGCATTACTAAGAACTCATAATGCCCGTATCTTGTCCGAAAAGCTGTCTTATGGATATCTGCTTCCTTCACCTTAAGCTGATGATATCCAGACCGTAAATCTATCTTTGAGAATACCGCTGCCCCCTTAAGCTGGTCGAACAAGTCGTCTATCCTCGGCAAAGGGTACTTGTTCTTGATGGTCAGCTTATTCAACTGACGATAATCTATGCACATACGCATAGTTCCGTCCTTCTTCTTCACAAACAAGACCGGTGCTCCCCACGGAGACACACTGGGTCGGATAAACCCACGATCAAGCAACTCTTGAATTTGAGCCTTGAGCTCAACCAACTCCCTTGGTGCCATTCTGTATGGAGCAATTGACACAGGAGATGTACCTGGCAGCAAGTCAATTCTGAACTCCACATCCCTGTCCGGGGGTATTCCAGGTAACTCCTCCGGAAAAACATCTACAAATTCCCTTACTATTCTAACTCCGCTAACTCCCTCTTCTTTTGCATCCAACGCACTAACGAAGGTCAAAAATGCCTTGCACCCTTTCCGAACCATCTTATCAGCCTTTAATGCGGAGACAACGTTAGACAAGTAGTTTCTTCTTCCTTCTATCATAATTATCTCCTCATCCTCCGGGGTCCTTAACTCCATTCGCTTAGCTGCGCAATCCAATTTAGCCTGATGTTCCACTAGCCAATCCATGCCAAGAATGAGATCAAATTCTCCGAATGGTAGTTCGATCAAGTCGGTAGGGAATATCACTCCCTGAATCTCTAGAGATACATTCCGAAATATCTTGTTCACTACCACAGTTTGACCTAACGGGCTTACTACAGTCATCTCCCTATTAGACAGTTCAGAAGCTATGCCTAGTGTTTCAACTACTCTACATGCAACATAAGAGTGGGTCGAGCCAACATCAATTAAAGCAAAGTAAGGCTTGTCAGCTATAAGGAACATACCGGTTATGACGTCCGGTGCGTCTCTATCCTCCCTCCGGCGAACTGCATACAGCCATAGCTTTCAATTCAAACAAAGAAAGATTAATGTTGAAGATGGCCACTTTTGAATTATTCTTACTTCATTAACTTTTTCACTTTATTAATAATAAATTAACTTATAAAACATATAAAATTAAAAGATTTTAAATCATCCAACCGTCCCACTATTTTAGGTATGGGTAAATTACCCATTAAGGTCATCCAACTATAATTCATTAAACAATTAACACCTTTAAACTAATAGCGATTGACTTTTTTAACTTTTACAATTTAGTCCTTTTTACTTAATTAAACTATCGAAACATTAAATTATTTTAACAAAACCTTAATACCACCTTAATGACACTCCGTAAATATTTATAAAAATATTTACGGCTCGGTTTATAGAAACGAGGTCCTAATACCTCATTTTCTAAAATCACTTGACCTTAGGGTCACCTCTTAGACTTAATGAATCGCTTAATTAACATAAATTATCAATTCAAAAACCTTTTAAAAACCATGTTTGACTCATAAATATTAAATAATAATATTTACAAACTTACTCATTGGATTTGGTGGCCTCAAAACTACTATTTTCGACACCACTGAAAAACGGGCTGTTACACTCGATCTCTGACTTGAAACTCGATATCACGATGTTTTAAATCTACATAAGATTTATACGTATTTGAAGCAGACTTTAGTCTCTCACCTTCAGCAACTCAGATTCTGACCTACAATTCATTTATCATATATCTTAGCTCAAAACAAAGGAGTCCTACACTTCCTCCCATGAAACGCCTAAAACGGTGTCATTTGAACACTTATCTAAAAAATGTTTTTGTAAGCGAAATCTGCCAAAGTAGAATTGCTCCCAACTACTACTGAACTTGATGACACAGCTACGCAACATATCCTCCAAAACCTGAATCACCCTTTCTGGCTAACCATCTGTCTAAGGATGATAAGTCGTACTAAAATTAAGTTTCGAACCCAAAGCTTCTTGAATACTCATCCAAAATCTCGAAGTAAATCGTGAATCCCTTTCAGAAATCATAGAAATCGGCACACCATGAAGTCACACTATCTCTACTATATATAGTTCTTCCTAAAGACAATACGCACCGCTAGGAAATATGCTCCATTGAAAAACTGATCAACTATAACCTAAATTGAATCATTCTTTATCGGGGTCAGAGGCAAACCCAAGACAAAATCCATAATAATCCTTTCTCATTTCCAGTCTGGAATCTTAATCAATTGAAATAAACCTGAAGGGTGTTAATGCTCTACCCTTATTCATTGACAAACTAATCACCTCGATACAAATTATGTCACATCTCGCTTCGATCCGGACCACCAATACATCTCTAGAAAATCTCATATACATCTTATTACTACCAAGATACATAGCATATGTACTACTATACACCTTGGTCAGAATCGCATACCTAAGCTCCATATCAACAAGCACACATAGTTTCCTTTGGAAACTCAGAATACCATCTGAATTTGACTCAAAATCTCTGCCACCACCTTTGCCAACGTGTCGGATCTTCCTCACCAAACTATCATCAACCATCTGCCTCTCCTTAATCAGCTGCGATAGAGTCAGCTTTACCAGAAGTTCAGCCAACAGACCACCATCATCGATCACACTAAGATGTGAAAACATAGCTCGCAGCATTGATTTCTGGCTCAAAGCATCCGCAACAACATTTGCTTTGTCGGGGTGATAATCAATCACACAATCATAATCCTTAAACAACTCAACACAATGCCTCTATCTCAAGTTGAACTCTTTCTGGGTAATGAGATACTTAAGATACTTGTGATTGTTGTAGAAGACATACCTCTCAGGATACAGATGGTGAAGCCAAATCTTGAGGCAAAGACCACTATTTCTAACTCTAAATCATGAGCTAGGTAATTACGTTTATGCGGCTTCAACTGTCCCAAGAAATAGGCCACAACCTTATCGTTTTACTTCAAAACACACCCAAGACCTATATACAAAGCATCACTATATACCACACTCTTTCCCAAAATTTGTTTGAATCAACACCGATGCTTAAGTCAAAACTGCCTTAAACTTCTCGAAATTCTTTTGTTGCTCACCCATCCAATCGAAAACCACATTTTTCTGAAGTAGCTTCATTAAGGGTGCAGTTATGATGGAGAACCTGCATTTCAACAAGAAACACAATATGACCCAAGAAAATCACCTCCTTCAGCCAAAACTTACATTTTCTTAGCTTAGCAAATAATTGCTTCTCTCACAAAATTTAAAGAAAAATCTGTAGGTGTACATCATGATTATGCTCAGTACGGAAATACACAAGAATTTCATCTATAAACAAAACTACAAACTGGTCCAAATACAAGTGGAAGACTCAATTCATCATATCCATACATGCTGCAGGTGCATTAGTCAACACGAACGGCATAACCAAAAACTCGTAATGACCATATCGGGTCCTGAAAGCTGTTTTTAGAATATCTGACTATTCACCTCAAGCTAATAATTAATATCTAGATCTTAGATATATATTCGAGAAAATAGTCGCTCCTTGAAATTGGTCGAACAAATTATCAATCCTAGGTAAAGGGTACTTATTCTTGATGGTTAACTTGTTTAGCTGTCGATAATTAATAAACAACCTCAAGGTACTATCCTTCTTCTTCACAAACAAAATTGATGCTCCCCAACGTGACACACTCCGTCGGATGAACCTCCAATCTAACAGTTCTTGCAACTGTACTTTCAACTCACTGAGTTCCTTCGGTGCCATGTGGTAAGGTGCAACTAACACTGGTACAGTACCAGGATAACCCTTGGTACTGAACTATACCTTCCTATGTAACACCCAATTATCTTTATTGACCCAAATTTTAAAGAAATTTTGGATTAAATAGAAAGGATTAACAAATTGTCGGACTCCACTGGGAAATATAGAAATTTTAGTGGTTGAACTGTGATTTGTTGGATCTCAATTCTGGTTCAGTCAGGATGGAACCTGTTGGTTCCATAGTGGTAGACAAAATGATTAGTGGCGATTAGCTATGAAGGACTGAGGAAACCATGCCAACTTTGGCTATATATATATATAAATGTAGGTGTGTGGAAGATAGAATTCTTCTCAATTCTGTTTACCAATTTTCCTTGTTGTAACACTATATTCTTTGATCCTTCGAAGTAGAAGATGAGGTAGCTGAAGAAAGATTTGCATGTTGTAATTATTGTGAGAATTTAAGTTTGGGAATAGGAAATTGAGGAATTGCTGCAAGGACAAAGGAGGCTCTGGCATTTGGACAAGCTAAGCCATCAAGAATAAGGAAGCAATGTGAGTTTTGCACTTTGTTTTAGATGTTTGAGGAGATTAAGTCATTGAATTATTTTGTGTTGTGACTATAATGTGTTGTTGAGTCTGTCGCTGTGTGCAAAGCTGTGAATGAGCATGATGTGAATGCATAATTTTTTTCAAGTTTGTGAATACTTGTAAAAATAATGATAATGCATGCTATGGAATATGTGGCATACTTTATGTCATGTACTAAATATCTACTTTGCATGAAATACATGTATTATATTATTATAACAGTGGAATACGGAAGGGAGAATTTTTATGGGATAGATGACGTTAGGATTTAGGAAATGTTGTTTTCGTACACCACCATCCGGTGTTGCTGAGTGCAAACTATGGTGTACGAAGCTCCGGGCCTTGTGATGGGGACACTATGGTGTTTATGCATCAAGGTTTTAAGTAAGGCAGTATGGAAGAATGGGCGGATAGTTAGGGAAATGAAATTTTTATTAATATTCCACCATTGGTGTTGGTGAGTGAAAAATATGGTGTGCGAAACTCCATGCCTTGTGGAGGAGACACTGCGGTGTTCAAGTATCAAGGATAAATATGAGACCAAATGATTTTGACTAGCTCGCTAGATTGACACCATGACGACGGTTATTAGGTTCCAAAGAGCAACACCGCAATGGCAGTCAGTATATTTTATAGGGCGACACCGCAACTATAGTAAGGTCTTTCAAGGCGACCTTAAAGAGATTTAGAATGTAAGACCATAGCTTGGCTATGGAGATCGATAGAGTCTCTCAGGATAGAAAACACAAGAATTATGAGGTGTAAGACCATAGTTCGACTATGGTGACCAATAGAATTTGTTGGGATAGTAAACACAGGAATTACGAGGTGTAAGACTATAGTTCGGCTATGGTGATCAATAGAGTCCACTGGGATAGTAAACATAGGGATTACATGGTGTAAGACCATAAGTCAACTATGGCAAACAATAAGAGTTCTCTAGGACAATAAACATGGGTTCATACTGAGTAAGACCATAGTTCGGCTATGGCATTAGGTAAAGTCCGCAAAAATGATTGATCTTGAAAGATAACGCAAGGCAAGGCAAGGGAGGTCAAAGCATGACTCACACAAAAGGTAGCATGATCGGACGAATATGGCACATCTGAGAATGCGCATAAACGGAGTAGCTCAGGAATTCGCCAAAATGTAAGGATAAGAAAAATGAGTAGAAAAGTCTTAAGTTACTGGTAAGTCTCGTAACAAAGATTAACTATGTGAGTTATGGAAAATCCACCAGTATGAGTCCGTAGAATTTGGCGAATAAACCTGAATCGAGGGTTATAATAGATGATTGAGCGGAACCTAATTTAAAGATTCCATGGGTAAGAAGGAAGCCTGAGGTGGTTAAGTCCATCGAGGTTCACTCGGAAGTAATGATTTCTAAAATGATCTAACTGGTAGTCTATCAAGAATCTACAGTGAAGAGGAATGTTGACCAAAACTAGGTGACACGGTTAGTCCACACAGGGCTAACAGAAAAATGAGTCTTCGTTAATGCTTTCTAATGAGTCTTCATTACTATTAGAATTACTTTTGCAAATTCTGGTGAATTCTTCTACTATTGTTTCAATCAAACTAATGGCATGACATTATTAATTTTCATCTGCACATTTCAAAGCATCAAAAACATTAAAAGTAACCTATTGATCTTTTACCCTCATGGTCAGTTCACCTTTCTATAGTCAATTAGATTTCTACTTGTAGCAAGAAAAGTCTTCCAAGAATGATTGGGATGTTTTGATCAGCTTCAAATTCTAAAATAAGGAAATCAGCAAGGAAGATAAATTTATATACTCTTACTAGCATGTCCACAATTTTACCTTACCAATGGGCATAGGATCTATCAGCTAATTGCAAAGTTACCGTAGTAGGTTTTGCATTCCAAATTCCTAGCTTTTTGAAAATAGACATAGGCACTAGATTTATACTCACTCCTAAATCACATAATGCCTTACTAACATAATGATCTCCAATTGAATAGGGAATAGTAAAACTCCGTGGATCCTTCAGCTACGAAGGTAGTTTATACATCAACATTGTTATGCACCCTTCAAAGAGAGCAACAGTTTCAAACTCTCCCAATCTACACTTCTTGAACAGTATATCTTTCATAAACTTCACATAATTGAACATTTTCTCCAAAGCTTCTACTAACGGTATGTTGATGTGGACTTCCTTCAAAACATCTAAAAATCTTTTAAATTGAATATCCTGTTTAGAATTCTAGAATCGCTAAGGAAAATGTAAAGGTGGTCGTTCTTCAGGTTGTTGATATTGTTTTACTGTGGCATTTTTGTTGGCAACATAATCTGATTTTGTCACAACATTTCTCTAAGCAACATAATCTGATTTTGTCACAACATTTCTCTATGTGCCCTTCTCAGGTGTTGTTTAATGTTCAGTAGGTTCTGATATCTTTTCCTAATTACTACTGGATTTGTCTTTCTTTACCATGGCATCTTAAACAACTTCATCCAACTGAGTCCCACATCTAAGAGTGATGGCCTTGCACTGCTCCTTCCCTTGGGTTCTCGAATTTTTAGTATCATGTAACACCCCAAATCCAGTCTATGCGTTAAGACCAGTTTTGGTATGCCACACAAAACGAACATACATCTAGTCATTTAATGATTTAAAGAAAGCAGATCCTCAAAACTATTTTGGAAATGGAGTTTATCAAAAACCGAGGTTATTTTAAAATCTATGATTTTAAACATAAAAGTTTATAGTTTGAAATCAAAATTTATAAAAGAGTTTTTACAGAAAATTTTACAAGATAATGACAATTAAGAAAAACAATTTTTTTATACATAAATTAAAGAAAATTTATAAAAATAAAATAGTCTCATTTAAGTATAAAAAATGTAATTAAAATCCATCCACGAAATAAAATCCATAAAAATAATACCAAAGGCCTTATTACATCACAACTGAAATATTAATTAAATAAATTACCTTAAGAGTAGTTCAAAGCTCATAAAAACCATTATTTGAAGTATGGCCTCCACGAAGTCATCCTCGGCCCAACCCTTCATTACTGATCGTTACCTGAGAAGGGTAAAAGAAACGGGGTAAGTTACTTAGAACTTAGTGTGTAACCCACTTACCAAGTTTACTGGGCCAAACCATTAAAGCATTTAATTGGGCTTGAGCCCATTTACGAATATAACAATATAATAAATAAAAATGCATATGAAATGCAATTCCCAACCAAGCTTAAATTTCCATCTGCTACACACCACCCGTACCAACCAGCACACCTGTGTGGATCAAGTCAACCCACCTCACCAACACACCAATCGCAGGCATTAAGCCATTTAATTCGCAGGCAAAATGCCATTTAAAACAATGATTCGCAGGCCAGTGGCCATTAATACGCAGGCATTTAAGCCATTTAAACTGGGTACAAAGCCTTCTTCTCTTCATCAAAATATCCCAACCCATGCAATCATGTTTTTACAATGCACAACAATTTATTCATATGATAATTTTAACATCAGGCCCATAATAAAATTTGGCCCATTGAACAATTTGGACCATTGAGCAATATAACAAATTGGCCCATATAGCGATCTATCAAAACGGCCCATTAAGCAATCTATCGAAACGGCCCATTAACACATGAGCTCATATATCACTTTCTATCAAATTAGCCCATTAAGAGCAATTTCGTAACTTTCACGATTTTAATACCGATTTCATGCACTTACACTAAAGTGTTAATAAACCATATTTTTCCGATTTTACCAACTTTGCAATTATTAGTCTAATGCTTAATAACGATTTAACATCTAACCCATGAGATAAGTGTGAAATTACACACCTGATTACGGTGAGAACTATACTTTCCCGCTTGTCGATACCTAAATACGTGTCACGCTTGATTAGAACACTAATACTTAATATAAATCTATACTAAAGATAAGCGATCTAGATCTTTACCCTCGGAATCTCGAACAACAACTATTCGTCGATTCTCCCCGATTGACGGTTCACAACCTGATGGGAAATCCCGAACAGCTAATGGCTCCGAACTACGAACAACTTTGAATAATCGATTCTCCTTGGATGAGGGTCCACAACCTGGTGGAAAGTCTCAGATTGCCGAAACAGCCCTTCGCTTGAATCAAGAGGGAATAGTGAATCCGCCCCTCTTCCGAACACTATTCACCACCCTTTTCGACCCTATCTTGTTTGCCTTCATTGATAGAAAAGTATTAGTCCAACTAATATTTTGAAATTTTAGTCTATAAGTTTTAAGGGTGAAATTGGCTTACCTCTATATCTTACGTTTACGGAATGAAAAATCGAGTGATAGCGTCCCTAAGATAAAATCGATTAATAACTCCATCTTTAACGAAATAACGAGTAATATGGAAGTCCTTGATAGAAACCCTTACCTTAACTCTTTGAATCGAATCCTAGTGATTTACGATGCTTATGAATACTTCGAGTTTTGGCCTTCACTTTATCACTATAAAGACGAGAAGATTGTCTAAGAAAAAGGGATGGAGAATGCTATTTTCGGTCAAAAGACCTTCCCAAACTAATATATATATTCGGCTAGAGAAAAGAAGAGAATAAAGATTCGAAAAGGGTTCTTACAGATTATTCAAAATGAGTGCAAAGAAAACGATTGATAATAAAACATATGTGAAGAGGGAAGTTCGGCCAAGAAGAAAAATTTGATGAAGATGATGCAAGCAATATTCGGCCATGGAGGAAAAGAGAAGGGAGAAAATGTGTTTGTGAGAGTGAGCAAAATGGAGAAAGAAAGAGATAAAAGATGAGAGGTTTGTGATTCGGTTTTCAAAGGTGAGAAAAGAGCAAAGAGAGGGGTTGGGACAAAGGAGCATTCAGCAATGGGGAATAAAAGAAAGAAAAAGAAATGGCTCTTGTGTTTTGGTATTTTCGGTACTAGGAGAAAAGAACTTGAGAGGTTTGGCAAAATATGACCAAATGGTCAAAAATAAATGACCAAAAGAAGAAAATAAAATGTTCACTAATGCACAAAATGCATTCGGCTAGGGAGAGAAAGATGAAAAGAAAAGATTTTGTGAAAAGCACAAAATGACCGAAATGAAAGTGACCAAACTTGCTACACATTCTTACCAATACCTCCAACAACATTCGGCCACCCCCTAGCCCTCAAAACCGTCCAAGTTCATGGACAAAGTTTGGCCATTCCAAACTTTCCAAAACATCACCCTTGTTTCATGCCTTATGTCCCCCCTTACTTGCCTTTTCCATATGATTCTTTACCTTAAGTTCACTCTTACCATATCTCTTAGCCATCATACCATAAAAATAAAGTCCAACCTACCAAAAATAAGGCTTGACTGACACATGCTAGAAGAGTGCAAAAATAAAAGTCACTAAATGCATTCCAAAGGATTCGAACCTCTTCCCTCAAGCAACACTCATGGAGCCAACTCCACTTTACTACTAGCTCATCTTATGCTAGTTTTTGTCATTTAATTTCCTTAAACAACAAGGTCACTTGTTCCACTTCAATAAAGTACTCATTACTAAAATTTATTCTAATTTTGAATAAATCCCGAGCCTTCTCAAGACTATATTAAACACACAAACTGAATCATTCACAAACTAAGCACCAAAAACATGCAACATATCGATACTCAATTTTTAGGATGTTACATATCACTTGACAATGCTCCTTGTGGCCTTAAATTTAAAGCGTTCGCTATTTTCCCCACTTGACTTTTAGGACTCGAAGAGGCGTAGCCTGACTCTAAATCATAGTATCATTTTTGGTCATATACTACTTCAACAAAGATTCAATAGAATTAGAAGATGATACATGGGCTTGTTGAGCATTTTGCTTTAGTATAGGATGATTATAACCGGGCAGTGTATTGTGGATATTTTGTCTTGCAACATTGTGTGAACTCCCAGCACCTTGATTATTCCAACTAAAATTTGAATGCTACTTCTACCCTGAATTGTAAGTGTTAGAATAGATATTATTATTTCAATTAAAATTACCCATGTAGTATACCGATGTTGGGTTCGATGGGCATTCATCAAACACATGATCTTCACCACAATAAAAGCATAGCAGTTCAGCTGATTTCATGTCTTGGATTATAGTTAGATTTTTCATTGTTTTAATCATATTAGCTAAAGAATATACATGGGCTTTCAACGAAGTAATTGTGTCAAGCTCCATGGTACCAGCAGCTCTCTTATACATCCCAACTATTATGGTAGGGTACTGATAGTCATTATTGGAAATTCTTTCCAAAATATCATATGCTTCATTGTAAGATTTATCCAAAAATGTACTAATGGCGGATGCATCAACTACCATTCTCGTATGTGCATTCAACCCATTATAGAATATTTTCATTTCAGTCCAATGCTAAAATCCATGCATCAGATAGTTTCAAATTAAATCTTTAAATCGTTCCCAAGCTTCATATAATGTTTCATCCTCTAACTGTCGAAAATATGTGATGTCATTTCTAATCTTAGCATTCATGTTCAGTGGATTATACCGTAGTAAAAATCTCTGGCAAAGATCATTCCATGATGTCACTATCCCCGACGGCAAAGCCTTCAGCCATGCTTTCGCACAATCTCTTAAAGAATATAGAAACAGTTTAAATTGCAGGGTGTCTTCAGGAACAGCCTGTTGCCTGAACGAGTCACAATCCTCTAACTGTCGAAAATATGTGATGTCATTTCTAATCTTAGCATTCATGTTCAGTGGATTATACCGTAGTAAAAAATCTCTGGCAAAGATCATTCCATGATGTCACCATCCCCGATGGAAAAGCCTTCAGCCATGCTCTCACACAATCTCTTAAAGAATATGGAAATAGTTTAAATCGCAGGGCATCTTCAAGAACAACCTGTTGCTTGAACGAGTCACAAACCTCTAAAAAAGTCGTAGATGCAATATTGGATCTTCAGTGGGCAGTCCACCAAACTGTCCTACTGTTTGCAACATTTGAAACATTATCGATTTTAGTTCAAACTACTGAGCTTGTATTTGTGGCCTGATTATCCTTGGATTTAGGTCATCCAAAATTGGCACAACATGCTCTTGGTTTAATCTATCTCGGTCATCTATCACATGACGAATAGGAGGATTAACATCCAGATCATTTGGATAATCATTGAGACCATGACCATTTAGATTATCATTGAGAGCTGGGTCATTCTTGTTTCTAGCCATTTTTCTCAGTTCTTTTCGCCTTCTTCACGAAGTTTTGTTGATCTCTGACTTAGTAAGAATGCCTCTTTTCATACACTATTGGCAAACTTGTAGAAATTAAATTAACAAAGTTAAATTAAACTAATAGAATTAAGTAGAATAACCAAACCAAATTTCACCAAATTGTCAATCCCCAGCAATAGCGCCAAAAACTTATCTCTTATGAATATGATATGCGAATTATGCAAGAATACATGTTGAATCAAGTAATAAAGTGATGAGTGAGTATCATTCCCATGAGGATCGGATTGAGGCATAAAAATGGTCAAGTTATTATAATAAAATGCAATTAACATTATGGTAAAGCTATGGTAAGAATGTAGTGGCAATTAAAGGAATAGTTATATGTGCAATATGTGGAATTAATGAATACTTGAAAATGTTAAGACAACGAGAGTAGAAACGTAACGATAATTATGAGAATTACTATGGGAATATTATGTAAATGAAAAAATAAATAACTACAAATGCGATGGCAAAGATTGTATGGCAAAAGATAAGGGTTACGTAATGTTGAGTGGGAAGGTCAGGATTACTAAGAATCTACTTTTCTTATCAGCAATGCCTCAACAAAAAATGTTTAACCTACAACTCAGAAGAGTTCTAAAGTGGTCTGCCTCTTTCGAGAGCAAAAACCTCAAGTTACCTTGCCTGTGTCAATAGGCCTTTAATATGGTACCCTGCATTGTTTCCTTCTGTATGAACTATGTCTAGAGTCTACTACAAGTATTTGTCGAGTACTTGCTTATATCATTCAACTATGATCTAACTAATCTAACCTTTTTAGACCTTAGATTAATTTAAGGGTATGCTACATAGTCGACTATGTCTAGGGATTGCTCATATGCATTTTAAACAATAAAACAATTGAATGAAACAGTAAAATAATTTAGATTTATACTGGTTCCATTAAAGACAGTTAAAGTTTCATCAAAGTAATCCCAACCCTATGATATTTAGCTCAAGTTGGCAAATAAAATTCAATGTAAACATCATTTTCATCACTGTAATTCACGAAGGAATAGATTAGAAATAATGGAAGAGCGTTGGGAAGACAATGTTTGCTTGTCCAATCTACACTCCAGCTACGCAGTAATCTAAGGTGGCTGAGAGGAATTGCCTTCGTTTTTCCTTTATTCAGCCACTACCTTCTATTTTGCCCAAGGATCTCTCCCTCTGTTCGCCCTCTAGGGTTTCCTCCTTTAAATCTTTAAATTTTTAAATTTTCTTTCTTTCTTTTTTTTAGGATAATTCAAACAACCCAAGATTTATCTTTTCCTTTTTTATAGGCAGATTTATCTGGTACAAGTAGAGTTAGGTTGAAACTGATATGCACTAAATGTTGACTAGACACCTTCTCGGCATTGCCATGGCATACGAGTTGGCAATTTGACCACCCTTTTGCCCTTACAAATCTTCACTCATTTATTTCTCGTTCCTCATCATTCACCTGCCAATACCACAAAACACAGTCTTTCCATAAGCAATTAAAAGTACCTAATATCTAAATGCAACCCAAGTTCTAATGCAATGCTAAAAATACTAATGAAATGTCCTAAAATGCAACTAGATGGACTTAAGTTCATGTAATTAACTATCTTTATTAACTCAAGTGGGACAAGTTTAAGGAATAATGCTGAAATGGTAGTTAGTGTCATGGCAAAAGGAATGTGTAGTGGTGACCTCTTTTGTGTTGTGGGAGTAGTATAACCAGAGTCCGCTTTTAAAGCTAACCACAAAAGGAAATTTTGAGGATGAAATTTTCTTTAAGGGTAAGGGAGTTGTAACGCCAAGTTATCTTTATTAACTCAAAATTTTAAGAAAAGTTCAGATTAAATTTAAAGGATTAGCAAATTGTTTAACTCCATTAGGAAATTCAGAAATTTTAGTGGTTGAATTGTGATTGGTTGGATCTCAATTTTGGTTCGGTTAGGGTGGAACCAGCTGGTTCCATAGTGGAAGACAAAATGATTAGTGTCGATTGGCTATAAAGGACTAAGGAGACTATGCCAACTTTGGCTATATAAATATTTTTATGTATATGAAGGTGTGTGGAAGACAAAATTCTTCTCAAATTTGTTTACCAATTTTCCTTGTTGTAACACCATCTTCTTCGATCGCTCCAAAGTAAAAGAGGAGGTAGCTGAAGAAAGCCCTACAAATTACAACTATTGTGAGAATTTAAGTATGGGAATAGGAAATTGTGAAACTACTGTCAAGAAAAATGAGATTCTAGCGTTTGGACAAGCTAATTCATCAAGAATAAGGAAGTAAGTTGAGTTCCACACTTTGTTTTGGATGGTTGATAAGATTGACTCATTGAATGATTTTGTCTTGTGACTATTCTAGGTTGTTGAGTCAGTCATTGTGTGCAAAACTGTGACTAAGCTTGCTGTGAATGCAAAATTTTATTCAAGTATGTGAGTACTTGTAAAAATGATCCTTGAATGATAATGCATGGTGTGGAATATATGGCCTACTTTATGTCATGTACTATGTATCTACTTTGCACGAAATGCACGTATTATATGATTATAGCGATGGAATATGGAAGGGAGATTTTTTACAGGATAGATGAAGTTAGGATTTAGGAAATGGCATTTTTGTATATCGTCATTCGGTGTTGTTAAGTGCAAACTGTGGTGTACGAAACTCTGGGCCTTGCGGATGGGACACTGTGATGTTTGAGCATCAAGTTTGTAAGTAACGTGCTATGGCAGAATGGGTAGATAGATAGGGGAAATGGAATTTTCATTAAGATTCTGCCATCCGATGTTGCTGAGAGCAAGCCATGGTGTACGAAGCTTCGGGCCTTGTGGAGGGGACACTATGGTTTTTGAGCATCAAGGATAAATATGAGATGGAATGATATTGACTGGTTCGCTAGAGCAACACCGTGATGATGGTTATAAGGTTCCATAGAACAACTTTACGACGGTGATTAGCAGGTTTAGTAGGGTAACACCGCTATGGCGGTAAGGTCTTCGAGGCGACACCTCAAAAAGGTTTAAGGTGTAATACCATAGCTCGACTATGGCGACCAATAGAATCTGTTAGGACAATAAACAGCGGAATTACGAGGTGTAAGACCATATTTCAGCTATGGCAACCAATAGAGTCCGTTCGGACAGTAAACACGGGAACACGAGGTGTAAGACCATAGCTCGACTGTGACAACCAATAAGAGTCCGCCAGGACATTAAACATGGTTTCATATTGAGTAAGACCAGGGTTCGATTATTGTGTTAGGTCAAGTCTACCAAGACGATTGATCTTGAAACTTGACATGGCAAGGCAAGTGAGATCGAGGTACAACTCACACGGAAGCTAGTATGACTAGATGAATATGAAGCATATGAGAATACGCGTAAATGGGGTAGCTCAAGAATCTGCCAAAATGTAAGGATAACAAAAGTGGGTAGAAAAGTCTTAAGTTCCAAGTAAGCCTCGTAACGACGATTAACTATGTGAGTTATGGAGAATATGCATATATGAGTTCGTAGGATTTGGCAAAAAAGCCTGAATTGGGTGTTATAATAGATGATTAAGCGGAACCTAATTCAAAGAGTCCACAAGTTATAGGGTAGCTAGAAGCGGGTAAGTCCGCCGAGGTTCACCTGTAATAGTCCGATTTTGGCCCTAATCGGAATGGTGATTTCAGGACCACAAATCTGAGTCAAAAAAATATTTAAATATTATTTTCTGTGTTAATTATATGTGAATTAGCATGTGTGAAAGTTTCGTATGAAAATTTGATGGTTTGTGTACTTAATTAAATAAAAGGGCTTAATCGCGTAAAATGAAAATTTGATGGTTAGTTGTGAAAGTGCCTAATTGTTGTTGTCTTTTTAATATGGAGGATTTATGTTGCAATTAGGCCATTTTTAATATATAGTGGACGGCAACATGTGGTTATTGTATGATTTTATATATTAAATGTTTTACAAAAATTTAAAGTTTATTTTATAATAATATAAAATATGTTATAATAAACATAACATAAATAAAAATAAAAGAAGCCAAAGTTTATTTTTAGATTTCATGACCGAATAACAAAAATAAAAAGAAAAGAGAAAGGAGTTAGGCATTCGGCTATCTTTGGATTTGATTAAGGTATGTACCTAGCTCGGTTTTTGATAATTTTTACGTTTTTGAGATCGTTGCTATGAAATGTACAAAGCCCATGCTTCAAATTTTGATTTTGATGAATATTTTGAGTTAGGCCATTGATGATAACTTGTGATTTTTGTTGTTTGATGATAAAATATCAAAGATATGTGAAGGATTAACATGTTTTGTCTTTGAGTTTTTGATGAATTTGAGTAATTTGGACTAAATTAAAAAAAATAAATTTTTGAGGGACTAAAATGCGAAATAAATGAAATGTATAGAGTTGTATGAGGACTAGGAATATTCGGCCCTTAAGGTGTATAGTCAAATTTTGTGTATTTTGTGTTTTGTGCAAATAGGGCTAAATTGTAAAAAGTGTGAAATGTTAGTGGCAAAATGGTAATTTGGCCATTTATGTGTTTTTGGACTAAATTGAATGAAAATATGTTTGAATGAGTTAAATTTGAACAAGTTTAGATCAAGAACCAAAGAAATCGGACCTAGATTAGGGAAAAGCAAAAATAGTTGAATAGCCGGTTTTTGTCGTCTGTCCATATCCGAGGTAAGTCTTTAAGCAGTTAAACTTGTAAATTGTATATATAAATTAGTAATATGCTGATTTGGAATTTGTGGAATTTGTAATGAGTTAGTCGAATGTGATTAATTTTAGGAGTAACAGGTTTAAGTTTAGTTTGAATGAATTATAATAATATTTGAAACTTTGTATAAGGATTATGACATATATGAAAGGTTCGATATATGATATATGTGTGAGACAGCTTTAAAGTATTGTTATTCGGGCTTTGGTGTAACACCCCAAACCCGGCCTATACGTTACGACCAGATCTAGCATGTTACAGGGTGAAGTAAAAATGAAGTTTTGTTTGAATTAGGAAAAATCGTACTTGTGAAAACTTTTCGATCAAAAGCGATGTCTTTGAAAACAGGGGTTTGATAGTATAGGAAAATTTTCAATTTTACGTTAATCACAAATTTGTTAAGTTTGGTGATATTTGGAAGAAACATGTGTCTTGAATTTCTTGCATTCTGAAACCCCATTTTTAATTTCGTGATCAAGTTTGCATAGTGTCAAATTTCTAAATAAACAATAAATAAATAAAATAAACCCAAATACCAATTTAAAAAGGCCTTATTACACAAATAAAATCCCTAATTTAAAATTTAAAGTAAAGCAGGAAAAGTTTACGAAAAGTAAAGTCTTTATGGCCTCTACGAGTCCGTCTCGGCTCCCATATCCACGATCTACTGATCACCTGAAAGATTAAGCAAAGGGGTGAGCCACCGAGACTCAGTGTGTAAATCCCCTATAACACATAATCAGCTCGAGGCCCACAATCGCATGTTGGGCTTTAGCCCACTCAGGATGACAAAAGTAAATGAATGCATCATGACCTAGCCCAAACCTAGTTTTTCCATCCTCTACACACCATCCCGTACCAGCCAATCACACCGTGGGGATTTCTACAATCAACCCTCCATCCGTTACAATCCATATGTGGCACCTAGCCACTGGTGATAGAGTCACAAATTATCATATGTGTGGCCAACCCACTTGTGGTACCAAACCACTAGTGACAATCCCTAATAATCATACATGTGGGGCCAAACCACTGTGGTACCAAACCATTGGGACAAGTCACAAAATCATATGTATGTGGTACCAAACCACTGGTGGTTCCAAACCACTAAGACTTAGTCACGGAATCAAGAATGTGGGGCCAACCCACTTGTGTTACCAAACCACTAGTGACAGTCTTAAGCACTTCCCCTTCACAACACATCCAACCCATGCATAACATATGTAACCCAAATGAAAGTATCATGCTATTTAAACGAACAGTATCATTATGGCATGCATACACATATTAACTCATGCATAACAACAAGGTACTTACCTAGTATTTCAGCCATACCCATATAGGCATAACGACTATCCATCCAGTCACTTCGGCTTTTCAGCCCCAAACGATTAGTATCACATATTAATATTAAAGTGTGAAGTTTTACACACACGGTTCCCCGCAGCACCAGCACTATGTTATCTATGACGACACTATCCCTAGAAGAAACTACCGCTATCTGCCTACGACTCTGCTCTGAAGCTGGCCCACAACCTGGTGGCCAATCTCGAACAGCAGACACCGCGCGCTTCTTGAACTTATGGGCTGGGTTTACGGGTCCAACCCCCTCCTTTGCCTGATCGGTATTGGATTCCATCAAAAGATCTTGTCAGAGGGTATTATAAGGAAATGTGGTTGTTTAACCACAACACAAGGTTAAGATAACGAATATGACAAGCGAACCTAAACAAAAATCTAAAGAGAACCCCTTACCTTGAAATCCCGAAAAGAGATATAGGGCTCAGAGATTAACAAATCCCGGCTTGAGATTTAGATGGTTTGATTAGCTTCAAATCCCGGAACACGCGCCCCCAAAGGGAAACAAGAAGATAGAGAATGACAGTCCTAACGATGGCCTCAACAAGCCAATTAGCCATTCGGCTTTGGCTTCCAAAACCGAAAGAGAGATAAGGAAATAGAAGGAATCGCCTCTTACCTTAACACAGAAGATTCGAATAACACCTAAGAGGAATCGGCACAAACACCACAGTAGAAAAGATTCGGCAATGACTATGGTAGAAGAGAACAACATAAAAGAACCGAAAATAGAAATAAAAGAACTTCAAATGGTGGCTTAGGAGTTTCGGCTTTTAGAGAAATCAGGAGAGGAATGTAAGAGAATGGCTAGGGAGATTCGGCCTAGAGTGAAAAGAAAAAAAAAGAGAATATCGGAGACTTACCAAAACATAGGGTAAGGATTCGGCTTTAGTGAAAAAATAGAAGAGAGGTTTCAAAGGGATATATTCGGCTATGATGATCAGTTAGAGGAAGAAAATGTTGAGGTTGAGAGGTTTCGGCTATGAGAGAAAATGAGGAGTGTATTTCGACTTTTAGTGAATGAGGGAAGAAACAAAAGAAAAGAAATGGATGCTAACAGAATTCGGCAAGGGGGAAATACCTGAGGAGAAAAGAAAAAAATGGAAGGGGAAACTAGTGCCCACTAACTTTCAGCCTTACAAGCACTATGATGAAGAGGAAAAAATGGTTGAGAGAATTTGGCAACTCATAGAAAAGAATAACTTGCTCCAAATGACACAAGAGAGCTCACTACACCTAAACTAGCCTCTCAAAATTTCGGCACCAACACTCCTAAAATTGAAACATTCCCACACACCCCCTACATGACCGAAAGTCCCTCCTCAAGAACCCCACATTCGGCCAACACCATGATCATATGCCCATCCCTTGTTTTTCTCCTTAATTCACTCCTGAATACTCATTTGAATAAGTTGGAATGCTTCAAACTCCACTTTTTCCTCTTAGCCACTCATTCAAAATATTTGACTTAGTCCATCTCCCATCCTGAAGTGTCCCTACCGAACTCTGCTTCTGCTCTCCTTGACTCCAAAAATAATACCCAAAAAGAGCTTCATGTGACTTGAACCTTCTCCCTCCTCTGCTCCCTTGTGGTTTCACCTTCCAGCCCCTATGTGGCGTCACCTTGCCACTCTACCAACACCTTGCTTGTGTCAACCAAGTACAAACAACCACCCTTAGGTCCTATTCTAGCTAACTCTCCCACTAAAGTGCCCTAAAAGAAAATTTTGGCCAAGGCTCCGGTTTATCCCCGCGCCTTTCCTGGACTCCCATACACCTTAAACTAGCACATTAAACAAAGCATACACACAAACACATCAAATGCATAACCCCTAAATTAGGATATTATAGTTCTACCCCTCTTAAAAAAATATCGGCCTCAAAATTACCTGATCAAAAGATATGCGGGTACTGCTGATGCATTGCTTCTTCTGATTCTCATGTAGCCTCCTCAGAACCATGATTACGCCACAAAATCTTAACCAACGGAACTGTCTTTCTGCGTAACACTTTGACATCATGATCCATAATCTGAACTGGTTCCTCTTCGAAGGATAGATCAGGTCTTACTTCGATCTCTTCTACTGGTACCATTTGAGATGGATCCAAACGATAGCGTCTTAGCATCGAAACGTGGAACACATCATGAATCTGGCTTAACTATGCAGGTAACTCGAGTTGATAAGCTACTGGTCCCACACGCTTCAACACACGATAAAGCCCAATAAACCTGGGACTTAGCTTACCCTTCTGTCCAAACCTTAGCACTTTCTTCCACGGTAAAACCTTTAAGAACATTTGGTCACCTACCTCAAATTCTATATCCTTACGCTTTAGATTAGCATAGGATTTCTGCCTGTCTGACGCTTTCTTTAAACGAGTCCAAATTAGCTTAACCTTATCTTCTGTTTTTGAAACCAATTCTGGTCCCAACATTTGACGCTCGCCCAACTCTGTCCAACACGTAGGAGTACGACACTTCTGACCATATAACGCTTCATATGGTGCTATTTGAATACTCGATTGGTAGCTATTGTTATACTCGAATTTCGCTAATAGTAAAAATTCTTCCCAACTACCTCTGAAGTCTAAGACACACCCCTCAACATATCCTCTAGGATCTGAATTACCCTCTTTGATTGCCCATCAGACTGTGGGTGAAATGCTGTACTGAAATCTAACTTTGTCCCTAATGCTTGGTGCAACGCTTTCCAAAATCTTGACGTGAATCTCGGGTCTCTATCTGAGATGATAGACACTGGTACTCTCTGCAACCTTACGATCTCTGCTACATACAACTTAGCCAATTTCTGAAGAGAGTAGTCAACACGAACTGGTATGAAATGAGCAGACTTCGTCAATCGGTCAACAATTACCCATACCGAATCCTTTTTAGTAGGCGTAAGGGGTAGCCCACTAACAAAATCCATCGTGATCCTCTCCCACTTCCACTGCGAAATCTTTAACGGTTGCAACAAACCCGAAGGCAACTGATGTTCTACTTTCACCTGCGGGCATGTCAAACACTTACTTACAAATTCGGTTACTTCTCGCTTCAGACCCAGCCACTAAAACCATTCTCACAAATCTCTATACATCTTACTCCCGCCAGGATGCATAGCATATGGGCTACTATGTGCTTCCTAAATTATCAATTGTCTTAACTCAACATCCTTTGGCATGCAAACTTTCTTACAGAAACACAGAGCCCCCTCACTATTCAGGCTATAATCTTCTACTCCATCATTCTGAACTTGAAGTAGTCGAGCACCCAAGGCATCATCCAACAACTGCTTCTCTTTAATCCGACTAACCCAGGAAGGTTTCACTTGCAATTTAGCCAATAGACTTCCATCATCGTACAAGCTGAGATGAGCAAACATTGCTCTCAAATCAGAGATCACCCTACGACTTAATGTATCTGCCACCACGTTAGCTTTACCCGAATGGTATTCAATCGAACAATCATAATCCTTCAATAGCTCAATCCACCGCCGTTGTCTCAAATTCAATTCCTTCTAGGTAAGGAGATACTTTAGGCTCTTATGATCTGTATAAATAACGGACTTCTCTCCATACAGATAATGCCTCTAACTTTTCAAAGCAAACACTACTGCCGCCAATTCCAAATCATGCGTGGGATATTTTAACTCATGCGGTCTTAACGGTCGAGACGCATACGCAACAACCTTTTCGTCTTGCATTAGCACACATCCTAAACCCATGTGCGAAGCATCACAGTAAACCACAAACTCCTTTCCAGCCTCTGGCTGAGTCAACACTGGCGCCTCCGTCAAAATTCCCTTTAGCCTTTCAAAACTCTCCTGTTGTTTATCAGACCAAACGAACGGAACCCTTTTCCATAGTAACTTGGTCAATGGTGCCGCAATCAAAGGAAAACCTTCAACAAATCTTTGGTAATATCCTGCAATACCAAGAAAACTTCTTATTTCTGCCACCGACTTGGGTGGCTTCCAATCTAAGACAGCTTCAATTTTCTAGGGATCAACTCTAATCCCCTCTGCCGACATAACATGGCCCAGAAAAGTAACTTTGCTTAGCCAAAATTCGCACTTACTGAATTTGGCGAACAACTGCCTCGCCCTCAGGATTTGTAAAACCACTCGAAGATGTGAATCATGCTCCTCCTCTGACTTTGAATAAACCAAAATATCGTCTATAAATACTACAATGAATCGGTCCAGATAGGGTTGGAAAACTCAGTTCATCATGTCCATAAACGCTGCTGGTGCATTGGTTAACCCAAACGGCATCACCAAAAATTTGTAATGTCCATAGCGAGTACGAAACATCGTCTTATGAATGTCTACTTCCTTGACCTTAAGCTGATGATAACCTGACCGCAAATCTATCTTCGAAAAGACTGAAGCCCCCTTCAGTTGATTGAACAAGTCGTCAATTCTCAGCAACGGGTATTTGTTCTTGATGGTCAATTTGTTCAATTGACGATAGTCAATGCACATACGCATTGATCCATCCTTCTTCTTAACGAATAGTACCAGCGCTGCCCATGGTGATACACACGGTTGGATAAAACCTCGATCTAAAAGTTCTTGAATCTGGGCTTTCAATTCCACTAACTCTTTTGGCGCCATTCTGTAAGGAACGATAGATACAGGCGCTGTCCCCTAAAGAAGATCAATTCCAAATTCCACCTCGCGATCCGGGGGTAGCCCTGGAAGCTCTTCTGGGAAAACATCAGGAAACTCCTTCACTGTCCTAACATCCCCCACAGGCAATTTCTTGACCTCCAAAGCACAAACCAAAGCTATGAATGCCTCACATCCTTTTCTCATCATTCTTTCAGCCTTTAAAGCGGACACTACGTTAGACAAATAGTTCCTCCTTTCTCCTATTACCACCACATCCTCGTCTTCAGGAGTCCTGACCACCATGCGCTTAGCAGCACAATCCAGATTTGCTCGAAACTTTACTACCCAGTCCATGCCTAAGATCAAATCGAACTCCCCGAACGGTAGTTCCATCAAATCAGCCAGAAACACCACCCCTTGAACTTCTAGAGGTACATCCTTATAAAGCTTGTTCACCACTACAATTGTCCTAGTGGGCTAATTATAATCATCTCCCTAGAAGAAATCTCAGAGTCTATGCTTAAGGTTCCAGATACCACACTAGCAACATAAGAATGTGTTGACCCTATATCAATCAGTGCAGAAAAAGGCAATCCAAAGATTAGAAACGTACCAGTTATGACATCCGGTGCGTCACCTTCCTCTCGGCGTCTAGCTGCATAGACTACCCCTGGCTGTCTTGTATCAGTGCCCCCTGCACCTCTACCTGGTGCTCCACGTCCACGACCAAAACCATTACCCCCTCTGACCGGACCACGATCTCTCTGTGGTTGCTGACCAACTCTTCCTGACTGAACACAACCCTGACCTATTGGTTGCGCTCTGCCCCTCTCCTGTGGACAATCCCTTATTCGATGCTCTGTAGATCCACACTTGAAACAGCCTCTACTATCAGCCCATCACACACCAAAATGAAATTTATCACATCGAGCACACCTCGAAGGCCGACTATCAATAGCAGGTCCCACAACACGATTCAGCCCTTCAACCCTAGGTCTCTTCTGAAATCGCCCCACTGATCCTGACGAACCAAAATTCCTTTTATTTTTATTTCTCTCCTAATTCTACTTTTTAGACTGCTTCACCTCATCGGCTATCTTAGCCTTTTCCACAAGAACAGCAAATTCCCTCTCTCGCTGTGGAGCTATTAGCACTCGCAACTCATCTCTCAGCCCATCCTCAAACTGAACACAACGTTCATGGTCTGTGGCCACAATACCCCAGGCATAACAGCTAAAACATAAGAATTTCACCTCATACTCGGACACTGACTTACTCCCCTGAACCAGATTTAAAATTGCCTTACGTTGCGCATCCACGTAACTTGATCCGATGTACTTCCTCGGGAATGCTGTTTTAAAGAAATCCCAGGTGATATTATCAACCATCATACCATCCCTGACCATGAACCACCACTGATAGACCTTGTCTCGAAGAAGAGACACGACCTATTTCAAATTCTCCTCTGCCGTGAAGTCAAGATCATCCATTATGCGCTCAACTGCTTCTAACCAATATTCAGCTGCGGTGGGAGCTACACCAGAAACTCCTCTAAACATTTCTGCTCCATTGGCCCAGAGTCGTTCAGACACAGATTTTTGAGCCCCTGTGCCCATGCCTGCCCTAACAACTCTCTCCAAGACCTGTAACATCGCCTGAGACACCGCATCATCTCCAGCCGTTTAGTCCTAAAATTCTGTTTTCGCAGCTGGTGGTACTGGCATCTCATTTCCCGGCCCATGACCAGATCCTACTGGTTTCGATACAGCAATCCTGCCTCTACCACGACCACATACATTACGTCCACGCCCCCTAGTGCTCGTGAAAAACATTTGCGATTTAATTTGATTAAAAGTTTTATGAATTAGTATTTCTTTCACTGTTTAATACCGAGAAATTTTATGAGAAATAGCTTTAGGGAGTAGTTTTCATAAGCACATCACAACCTAGAGGTTTTAGTCTCTAAAGTTTGAATCTCCTAGAGCTAACAAGTATATTTTTTTTCCATGCTAACAATCATTTCAGGTATATATCACCGAGCAGTTTAAAACACTTACCTGGGTGGATCGGGTGCCGACGAACTCAGATGCCATGCTTCAGATAGAGTATTTTCTCTCAGCATCATTTACACCATCATTCTAAAATATTATCGAACCTAGTTCACAACCCGAGTTTTGTAACTTCGCTCTGATACCAAAATTGTAACACCCCAAACCCAGCCTATACGTTACGACTAGATCTAGCATGTTACAGGGTGAAGTGAAAACAAAGTTTTATTTGAATTAGGAAAAATCGTACTTGTGAAAACTTTTCGATCTAAAGCGATGTCTTTGAAAACAGAGGTTTGATAGTATAGGAAAAATTTCAATTTTACGTTAATCACAAATTCGTTAAGCTTGGTGATATTTGGAAGAAACCTATGTCTTGAATTTCTTACATTCTGGAAACCCCATTTTTAATTTCGTGATCAAGTTTGCATAGTGTCAAATTTTTAAATAAACAATAAATAAATAAAATAAACCCAAATACCAATTTAAAAAGCCCTTATTACACAAATAAGGTCCCTAATTTAAAATTTAAAGTAAAGCAGGAAAAGTTTACGAAAAGTAAAGTCTTTATGGCCTCTACGAGTCCGCCTCGACTCTCATATCCATGATCTATTGATCGCCTGAAAGATTAAGCAAAGGGGTGAGTCATCGAGACTCAGTGTGTAAATCCCCTATAACACATAATCGGCTCGAGGCCTACAATCGCATGTTGGGCCTTAGCCCACTCAGGATGACAGAAAAGTAAATGAATGCATCATGACCCAGCCCAAACCTAGTTTTTCCATCCTCTACACACCATCCCGTACCAGCCAATCACACCGTGGGGATTTCTACAATCAACCCTCCACCCGCTACACTCCATATGTGGCACCTAGCCATTGGTGACAGAGTCACAAATTATCATATGTGGGGCCAACCCACTTGTGGTACCAAACCACTAGTGACAATCCCTAATAATCATACATGTGGGGCCAACCCACTATGGTACCGAACCACTGAGACAAGTCACGAAATCATATGTATGTGGTACCAAACCACTGGTGGCTCCAAACCACTGAGACTTAGTCACGGAATCAAGAATGTGGGGCCAACCCACTTGTGGTACCAAACCACTAGTGACAGTCTTAAGCAATTCCCCTTCACAACACATCCAACCCATGCATAATATATGTAACCCAAATGAAAGTATCATGCTATTTAAACGAACAGTATCATTATGGCATGCATACACATATTAACTCATGCATAACAACAAGCTACTTACCTGGCATTTCAGCCATACCCATATAGGCATAACGACTATCCATCTAGTCACTTTGGCTTTTCAGCCTCAAACGATTAGCATCACATATGAATATTAAAGTGTGAAGTTTTACACACCTGGTTACCCGCAGCACTATGTTATCTATGTCGACACTATCCCTAGCAGAAACTACCGCTATCTGCCTACGACTCTGCTCTGAAGCTGGCCCACAACCTGGTGGGCAGACTCAAACAGCATAAACCGCACGCTTCTTGAACTTAGGGGCTGGGTTTACGGGTCCAAACCCCTCCTTTGCCTAATCAGTATTGGATTCCATCAAAAGATCTTGTCAGAGGGTACTATAAGGAAATATGGTTGTTTAACCACAACACAGGGTTAAGATAACGAATATGATAAGCGAACCTAAACAAAAATCTAAAGAGAACCCCTTACCTTGAAATCCCGAAAAGAGATATAGGGCTCAGAGATTAATAAATCCCGACTTGAGATTCAGATGGTTTGATTAGCTTGAAATCCCAGAACACACGCCCCCAAAGGGAAACAAGAAGATTGAGAATGCCGGTCCTAACGATGGCCTCAACAAGCCAATTAGCCATTCGACTTTGGCTTCTAAAACCGAAAGAGAGGTAAGGAAATAGAAGGAATCGCCTCTTACCTTAACACGGAAGATTCGAATAACACCTAAGAGGAATCGGCACAAACACCACAGTAGAGAAGATTCGACAATGACTATGGTAAAAGAGAACAAGGTAAAAGAACTAAAAATGGAAATAAAGAACTTCAAATGGTGGCTTAGGAGTTTCGGCTTTTAGAGAAATCAGGAGAGGAATGTAGGAGAATGGCTAGGGAGATTCGACCTAGAGTGAAAAGAAAAAAAAATATCGGAGACTTACCAAAACATGGGGCAAGGATTCGGCTTTAGTGACAAAATAGAAGAGAGGTTTCAAAGGGATGTATTCAGCTATAATGAACAGTTAAGGGAAGAACGAGTGGAATGATGTTGAGGTTGAGAGGTTTCGGCTATGAGAGAAAATGAGGAGTGTATTTCGGCTTTTAGTGAATGAGGGAAGAAACAAAAGAAAAGAAATGGATGCTAACAGAATTCGGCAAGAGGGAAATACCTGAGAAGAAAAGAAAGAAAATAGAAAGGGAAAGTAGTGCCCACTAACTTTCAGCCTTACAAGCACTATGATGAAGAGGAAAAAATGGTTGAGAGAATTCGACAACTCAAAGAAAATAACAACTTGCTCCAAATGACACAAGAGAGCTCACTACACCTAAACTAGCCTCTCAAAATTTTGACACCAACACTCCTAAAATCAAAACACTCCTACACACCCCCTACTTGACTGAAAGTCCCTCCTCAAGAACCCCACATTCGGTCAACACCATGATCATATGCCCATCCCTTATTTTTCTCCTTAATTCACTCCTAAACACTCATTTGAATAAGTTTGAATGCTTCAAACTCCACTTTTTCCTCTCAGCCACTCATTCGAAATATTTGACTTAGTCCATCTCCCATCCTCAAAGTGTCCCAAATAACTCGCTCGCTCCTTGACGCCAAAAATAATACCCAAAATGAGCTTCATGTGACTTGAACCTTCTCCCCCTCTGCTCCCTTGTGGCGTCACCTTGCCACTCTACCAACACTTTGCTTATGTCAACCAAGTACAAACAACCACCCTTAGGTCCTATTCCAGCTAACTCTCCCACTAAAGTGCCCTAAAAGAAAATTTTGGCCAGGGCTCCGGCTTATCCCCGGGCCTTTCCTGGACTCTCATACACCCTAAACTAGCACATTAAACAAAGCATACACACAAACACATCAAATGCATAACCCCTAAATCAGGATATTACATTTGGGGCCTAGCAAGCCTTGTGCTGGTGAATGTGATTGAGCTTAGTGCCTAGCAGGCTTATTGCCAGTTAATAAATATCAGACCTTGGGTCTAGCAGGCCTAGTGCCGGTGTGTGATTCAAGCTTACGCCTAACAGGTTTAATACCGTTGATTTATTTTCAAGTCTATGTCTATAAGACCTTATTTTGATGTGGAAATTGAGCAAGTAAGTTGAATTAATTGACCTTGTATGTTCGGCCACAAAGGTATGTGCATATGAAATGATGAGTTGAATTTGTATACAAGTAGTCATATGTGATGTTATATTTAATTCGAATGTATGAGTACATGTGATGACTTAATTAATTTTGAATGTTCGGTTATATATGATAATGTATTAAACTAGTATATTCGGTCATATGTGATGGTATAATGAGCCATATATATGTGACCTTATAAGTAATTATGATATGATATATGAGAACTTGATTCTTCAGTCAACTAGGATGATTATGATTTAAATTGAAAAAGTGTTATTTTGGGAACGAAAAGTTGTATAATATTATACTTAATGAGAAGTATAAGCATTCGGCCAAAGTGATTTGTGGAGTTCTAGTATAATATTAATTATACAATTTAATTTGATAGAAATGTTTTGATTGTTTGTTTGAATTGTTTAATTTGATTATGACTTACTAAGCTATGACAGATTATTGTGTATGTGTTTATTTGATTTGTTTTATAGATTTTGAAGTCCAGTTACGAGCTCGAGGATCATCGTCAAAGTCTATCACACTATCGACTTATATGGGTACCCTTAAAGCTTGGATTTTGAACTCATGGCATGTATAGGCTAGTTTATAACTTGGAAAATATTTTTGATGTTGTAAATATAAGCCATGCAAAAATAGCTTGATCTTAATGCTAATGATCTAATGTTTAAGTAATCTTAGTCGTAGTATATGAGTGTGCTATGCTTGGTTTATGAATTCGATTGTGATATAAGTTCATGTTAGGTATATATATATGTTTGGCATGGAGCAGCCATTTATGACTTATGTTTAGTTCTTTTGGAAAGTTTGATATATGTGGTTGAGGCATATGTTTGAGATGTGGATTGTTAATGACCTATTATTGAGTTACATAATTCGAAACATGAATCAAATTGGAAATTGTTATAATGTAAATTAGGTAATCGATTATGTGATGAAATAAAGATGATGGTTATAAGTTATTAATGATTCGGTATTGGTGTTTAAATCATGACCTTAAGTGTTAGTTATATGTTAGTATTGAATTCTTGGTATTGGACATGTGTGGACTAAGTTAGGCTATGAAGTATTTGATTAAGAATATGGTTTTTGTGTCAGTATGAAATGGAATGCTTGAATGGGTGAGTTGTTTTAAAATTTATAATTAAGGTGTATTTGTATATTCGACTAAGGCCTTGTATTCATAATAATAAATATGTGATAAGATACATAAATAATAAAAATGTAAATATATTATGTATTGAATGTTTTCATGAATGACAGAATGTATATTCTATGTTTGTTTTGGTTTGTTCATAAGAGAATTAATTTATGTATCAAATACATGTTTAATGATTCAATTGTGTATTTGCTCTTTTGATAGTTATAGATCATGCGCATTTGATATACCTATAATATGATCGTTTGAAGCTTGGCTACTTTGGTTCTATTGTGGTGGCAAGTAAACTTATGTATTAGGCATGATTTAATTTATTATAAAAAAATTTGGTGTTGGTTCAAATTGATATGGTTTTATGTGCATAACTTGTGATAAGAAAAGATGTATAATTATATATATTCTGGTTTTGTTATAAAGCATGTTTATATGAACTTATAAATATGTCTAGTACGCTGATTGGATGGTTTAGCCTGACATTCGATAACGTGTTTTCATAAATATAAAAAAATGGATGAAATTATTAATGTGTTATTATATAAAGCATGTATAGGAATGAATGTCTGTTGTGGGTTGTATTTGGATTGGTAATGTCGTAACCCTAATTCAGCGACGGATATGGGTTAAGGGTGTTACATCACCCGGAAGTGATGATTTCTCAAATGGTCTAACTAGAAAAGACTATCAGAAATCTATAAAGAAGAGAATGTTGACCAGAACTAGGTGTCACCGGTTAGTCCACACAGGGCTAACGAAAAAGGAGTCCGCCAAAGGCTACAATGGATGAATAATCTGCAATGAAGTGGGAGGTTATAGTTCAATAGAAATTAGATGCTAATTTTGGTTCTTTGGAAGATTTGAATGTGGTAAACCAACAGTTTGTAAGGGTAAGGATCCAAAAATAAGGAGAATATTAGTGGAAGACCGCCAGTGGTAGGTAATGAACCTTTATCCAAGTGTGTAAGATAAGTCGGATAGGGCACAAAGGAAACTTGGATGAGGAGGAATCAAGACAAGCCCATAGAGATCCCGTATCAAAAAAGGAGGTGTACACGTCTAATTTAGGGAATAAATTTGTTAGCAGCAAACTATAGAAAGGGGCAAGGCGACGACCCCGGTAAGATCTGTAGAAGGCTAAGGATAGACAGAGAGTTGGAAATTTTTTATATCAAATTTTTATTCTTAAATTTTACGGAAGATTGTTGTGCATTGATTCCACAAGATCTCACTAAGTTCATTTGAACTTACGAAATTGCTTTTTAATTGAAAGATAAAGGTTGACTCGAGAATCGAGGGGAGGGACCAAGCTAGGCACGACCAGTTTGAGGGGTGGACGTAGATGTTATTCATGTGTATAGAGGGGAAGTTTCATATATTCTACGCCTTGGGGATTCAATTAGATGTATTTGGGTTACAGACTTAAGTCAGAATTGTAAATACTGTCAGATTTGCTAATGCATTAAAATTATAATTACTGTTGCGTTGAAGATGAGGATTATTAGCAAAAGATAAATCTTGTAATTTAATAAAGCCAAAATATTTACAATAAGTCAGACTAGAAGTTATTTTAAGTTAGTTATTCGAGTTGACTGTGATATTCGCTACCCAGACTTGGCAATTGGATCAGGTATAGGGTGTTACACCCTATATGGTGACAAAGCCGACAATTTTTCTAGAAACACGTAAGGAAAATCCTTCACATTTTGGATATCATAAACTCTTAACTTCTTATTTCCCAAATTTAGCACATATGCCAAATACGCCTCACAACCTTTACTTAACATCTTCTCAATCTTAGTTTTTGAAACGATCAACCAATCCATCCCGAGAATCACATCGAACCTATAAAAATCGGAAGCTCCATCAAATCTACAGGAAAAACTAGTCCCTGGATCATTAGAGGACACTTCTGGCACACTCTATATATCACCACAGTCTCGCATAATCAACTAGTGACCATCATACCCCAGCCTAATACTCTCTACCAGAATCCCCAACTCACCAGCCATGTCGCTTTATATATATTAATGCGTAGAACCTGAATCTACTAAGGAAAATAAAGGCATGGATCGCAAAGTGAATGTACCTACAATCATGTCAATTGCATCATGCTCCCGTAGATACTTGACTACATACACACGAGCTGGTCTTCTAGTCTCAGTCTGAGCAACTACTGTATAGGCAATGGTCCTCTGTCTACTCAGTCGGTGATTACTTGTAACACATCAAGTTTGGCGGGTCTAAGATTTTTACATATATTAGTAGAATAGTTTGTCTGGCGAAGTGTAATCTATCCAAACATTTAATTTGGCGTATATGTATGGGTGTATAGTAACTACCAAATAAGTAAGTAAGGATTTTATTTGATGATATTTTTCTATTTAAGAGAAGATATTTTGTTAAGCAAAAAGGAGTACTTATGATATGAGTTAACGCCAAAGGTATAGTGCGCCTTATTTGTTTGAGGTACTATGCTGGTTAGATTGTAAAGTAACTTGGTTAGGAACCAACTAGATAGCTCAGCCTAATAATTTTGAATGCATGGTACTTATTTATGTTTCTCTTGGGAAATGTAGACCATTAAGAAGGTAAGTTCTAAAACGTGTAACTGATAACTCTTGAAAGGAGTTATATTTCATGCCTTTCAACCTAGCTAATTGCTTGTACTTAGGTACATTTAGTTGCATTTTAGGACATTTCATTCATATTTTCATCATTTCATTGGGAGCTTGGACTGTGTTTAAATATTAGATACTTTTAATTGCTTTTGGTAGGGTTGTATTTGGTGGTTTGGAAGGTGTAAGTAGGAATGAGAAATAAAGCAATGAAGGTTTGTTGGGGCAAAAGGTTGGACATTTTTTCAGCACGAATGTCATGGAAATTCCAGGAAGACTGAGTCAAAACTCAACACATACCAATTTCAACCAAACTGTACTTATACCAGAAAAATATACCTAAAACGAGAAGACGATAATCTTGGGTTGTTAAAAAAAGAATTTAAAAAGAGGAGAAGATAAACATGGGTTGTTGCATTTACCCTAGGAAAAAAGCTATAAAAAGCCAAAGGAGGAAACCCTTAAGTGCGAACAAAAGTGGAGAGCCTTAAGCAAAAATAGAGGGTAGTGGCTAAGTAGAGACGGAAGGAGCAAGGTGAAAGCAGTCCCTCTCAGCCATCGCATAACACTGTGCTACTTGTGTGTGAACTGGACATGCGAAAGTTATCTTCCTGACGTCTTTCGTATTTCTTACTTTGTTCTTCTGTGAATTGAATGATGAAAATGGTGTTGGATGTTATTTTGGTTTTGAATTTTATGTTCCAATCCATGAGCTAAATATCATCGGGTTGGGATTAAATGATGAAACTTTTATTTTCTTTAATGGTTGAAGCATAGATCCAAATTAGTTTACTGTTTTATTCAATTATTTTATTTTTAATTGTATGCATATAATCCCTAGACATAGATGACTTGTCAGCATGCCCATAAACTAAGTCTAATTCTAAAAAGGTTGGATTAGTTGGATCAAAATTGAATGATATGAGCAAGTACTCGACCGATACTTGTAGTAGGCTCTAGACATAGAGCATCGTTCATACAAAAGGAAAACAATGCAGGGTACCATATTAAGGCCTATAAACATGGGCAAGGTAACTTGAGGTTTTGCTCTCAAAAGAAGCAGATCATTGCAGAACTCTTTTGACAAGTAAAATGAGTATGATTTTGCTGAGGCATTATTAGCAGTAAAGGTAGATTCTTAATAATCCCGACCTTCCAAATCAATATCGTATATCCTTTATTCTTTGCCATAGTATCTTTGCAACATCATTATTAGTGATTTATTTGTTCATTTACATAATATTCCCGTATCAATTCTCATAATTGTCATTACATTTCTACTCTTATTTTGCCATAGCATTTCCAAGTATTCATTAATTCCACTATTGCACACATCATTATTCCTTTAATTGCCACTACATAATTATCATTGTTTTTTTCATAGCATTAACAACACTCTATTATAATAACATGACCACTTTTGTGCCCCAATCCAATCCTCGTGGGGACGATACTCACTCATCACTTTATTACTTGATCCGACGTGTATACGTGCACAATTCGCATATCGTTTTCACACGCAAGTTTTTGGCGTCATTGTTAGGGATCGAAAATTTGGTGTAAGCTGGTTTGGTTATTTAATTAATTCTATTAGTTTTATTTAACTTAGTTATATTTAATTTCCATAGTTTATATTTAATTTTTATAGTTTTGTCATCGGTGTATGAGAAGAGGCATTCCTACTAACAAAGAATATCCTTTTGATCCTAAGATCGATAGAACTTTGTGAAGAAGATGAAAAGAACTGAGAAAATTGGCTAGAAACGGGAATGATCATGGTCCAATGACAATCCAAATGGTCTCGATCTCGAAAAAATCCAATTGGTTGAGATGCTAATCCTCCTATAGTTCGTGTGATAGATGTCCGAGATAGACCAATTTGATAGCATGTCGTTCCAATTTTGGATGATCTGAATCCAAGGATAGTCAGCCTACGAGGCCCTAAACATACATTGGGAGTGGTTTGGGACTAAACCGATAACTTTGTAAACTTTATGAACACTTAAGAATTTTTCTCAAAAAGAAAAGGGGACACACGCCCGTGTGTCCCGGCTGTGTGTCTCATACGGCCAACAGACACGTCCGTGTCACAAGTCATCTGGACATACGAATTGGGAGCACATGGCCATGTCCCAGCCCGTGTCCGACCCCGTGCAACTCTCTAACTTTGGTCACATGGCCAACACACACGCTCGGAGTATTCTTTAATTAATTAACCCGCTCAGATTTAAAGCAACTGAATCGATCTTATCTATCAGATAATAACATTTCAAAGTAATCTCTTCTTCATGTTGTTAGAACAACTCAAACATACAATCTTTCATAATTCTCTCAACATACTAGTCAAAGATCTTTACAAACTGCATTAGCTCAATGAATCATAATATCCCGATTTAACTCATTGACCTTAATCAAGCATACCTGAGAAAAGAAAACTATTATACAAATTTGAGCTTGAGCTTCCACCATCTATACTTTTACCGATGTCAACCTTTTTCACGGAAACTAGAAAAACCTGAGATCAGCATCACCATGCTCCCATGATCAGACTAGAAATTATAACCATAATAAATATAATTATTTCCACTCACTGAATATCCTTTACAGATGAGTCATATTTGATACATTAAATAGTAAGAATGATAAGAAAACCAAGATAATAAAATCCAAGATGTGAAGCTATACTGAATTTTCGAGAACACAACCCATATTGGATGATAAAGATCTCGATGATATCCCAGAGAAAATCCAGAAGAAAAACACCACTCATAAGCACTAGAATCAATTGTGATAGAAACAATATAATTTCCATATATATATAAAGTAGAGCAACAACTAGTAGAAGCATAACACTAGCATCATATGTATTTTACCGTCAAATTTTCTACCAGATGTAATGGAATAGAATAGCAAAGAAAGATAGAGCAATGCCGATTATAAACCAACTAAACCCACAATGCTTTCATCTAACAATATGGTTAGTTAGCATTCTCACACAACAAGAATCTCATTCGAAAATGAACAGCTACATATATCTCTGAGAATGAATGACCACATAGAATAATACCCAGAAGAAATCGTCATAATCTACTCAACTATAACCATTGCACTCATATATATTTACAATTTAAACATGATTCCACTAACTATTACAATCATCACTAATCCCACATTATTCCATTCACTAACAAAAATTAATTCAGAAGAATTTCGAGTTAATACATTCTTTAGACATTATACCTGAATGAGTCGATTAGTCGAGATTAACTTCTTCTTTAAAAGCGTCATCGCGTAATCTGAATGATCTTCAGAACAAGCTGATATCTCTTCTGGAACTGTCTTTACTTACTAACCCTTTCTCGTCTCTAACCTCATTAATAATTATTCCACCACTGAACTCTTTAGTTTCACACTTGTGAGCTTATCCAATCTAAATCTTGTGAACTTCATTGTATAACACTATACTGGTGAGGGGGTGAAGATTGTGAAGCCTCAAAATTTGACTCTCAGATACACACATATAATATAACTTTATCATCAACACAATATTAGGAACTTTTATTCATACCTTTATGAGTTTCAACTCATCATAGACATATTTTTACTCAAATACATAAGTATCATTTTCAGTATCAATAAAACTAGCAGTTGGAAAACATATCTATCTAAGTAAGACAAATCTCATCAAAGTCGGGACAGATCACACTATCACAGGTTATATAATAGCCTGTATAGCTAGACTCACATACGCTACGTTAGTCTGAGAACCGATACCAATAAATGCAACACCCACCACCCGTAATCAATGCTGGAATAGGGTTATGGAGCATTACCGGACTTATAATACATTCAAACATACATTTCACATACAATTAATCAAATCATATACATTTCATTCACAACCAATCATTGTATCCCTAATACGAGCCTACGAGGCCCTAAACATACATTGGGAGTGGTTTGAGACTAAACCGATAATTTTGTAAACTTCTTGAACACTTAAGAATTTTTCTAAAAACAAAAGGGTACACACGTTTGTGTGTCCCGACCGTGTGCTCACACGGCCAACAGACACGCCTGTGTCACAAGCCTTGTGGACATTCGAATTGGAACATGGTCATGTCCCAACCCATGTCTGACCCCCTGTAACTCTCTGACTTGGGTCACACGGTTAACATACAGGTAGTTGTGCCCTAAAAATGGCCATAGGCGCCCTTGTACCAGGCCGTGTGCTAGGCCGTGCCAAACCTGTAGGGTATACTGACTTATGCCACATGGCCAAGTCACACACCCGTGTGTGAGGCTGTGTGGAGCATACTGACTTGATTTTAATTTCAACATCAGGGGACACACAGTCGTGTACATGACTGTGTATCACAAACGGCTGAGACCCATGCCCGTGTGGACAAAAATAGGTTATTTACCAAGCCATTTTGCCACCCAAACTTGTGCACACCTATGTTAACCCAAATGGTACCAAAACATAACATTAAAAGGTATTTTAATCAACCAATTCAGCCATAAGTCATGCATATTCTATTCTCTCATTCTCCATGCACACAAATCACAAATACATGATATACCATTTATACCAATTCACATTTATATATCAACTAATTATACACTTGATCGTTGTTTTATGCGATGTCAAAGTCTTAAAATTTATATAAAGAATGATCGAACCTGGATACTAACTATGACAACGATTTGAGGCAAGCACATCTATCGAACAGTAGTATAGTTTAGGCAAGACAGGAATGTCAAACCCCAAGGAACCAAAAGTAGTAATACTAACTCTCTTTTTATTATTTAGCCTAAGAATTAAGTGGATTTCTATCTAATCTAAAATTAACTAACAACTAAACTAAAGACTCTAAGACAAAGAAGAATAAAATTGGGAAAATAACTTTGAGGAAAAACCAATTGATTAAGACGACACCCAAGGAAGAATCCACCTAGACTTCACTTGTTATCTAACTCTGAACCAGACGATTTATTCACTTGACTTGATCCGTAAGATTCCCTAAGTTATATTAATCCCTCTCTCGAGGCGACTAACGTCTAACCCTAGGTTGATTAACTGAAATCTCTTTCTAATTAAAACCCTAGAATTGCATTAACTCGATCTATAGACTCTCATATTAGGTTTCACCCTAATCCGGCAAAATCTCGTCACCCTATCTCTAAACGTCCGATCAACTCCGCTTAATTATGCTAGATCTACTCTTAGGCAGGGACTTTTGCTCCTCCACCTAAGCACATCACACTTGAATTAATATCCCGAAAATATCAACATAAGAATTAATGGCACATAATTAAGAACAAGTCAAATATTTATCATATAGTTCAGCAAACAATAACAAGATTCATCTTAGGTATCATCCCCCTCAGGTATATGGGGGTTTAGTTCATAACAATAAAATAAAACATCTCAGAAGAAAAGATAAAACGAAACATAAGAAATCCATAAAACCGCCTGAAGGAATTGAAGGAGAGATCCTCTGTCTTGAGTATGATTCTGGCTTTTTGAGATGGATCAACTAGTTATCTTCGAGTAAATCCCCACAAATCTGCCCTCTTTGGCCTAGCTGGACGCCCCCTGACTAAAGCCTCAGGTTCCTCCTTTTCAGGTCATACTTAGGGTGTTTATATAGGCTTCTGAATATGTTTCTTTGCCCCTAAGTATCCTAATCCGAGTGAAACTCTTCTTTCTCACGGCAGGGACACGCCAATGGCACAAGCCCGTGTAAGTCGTGGCCAAGCCGTGTTCGAAATTGTTGGATGAGGCACAGCCGTGTGGATTTTGTGACATGGCCCATTTACTCCGTTTTGGGCCCGTGTTCCATTCTTTTCATCATCCGGTGCTCTCTTAGGTATAACATAAAAACAAAGGATTAAGAGCACCAAATTACATAATTAAAGGCTTAAATCATCCAAAAGCATGCTAAATGTGGGCTTAAAATATGTTACTTTTACGGTTTATCAAATATCCCTACACTTAAGCTTTTGCTTGTCCTCAAGCAAAATTCTCAACTTACAATTAAAATGAACTTCCTTGATTCATAATATTCATCAATAGTGTTTCATCATAATTCAAAGATAATTCATACATTGATAATTCAACTCAAAGAGTCCTAAAGATTCAAACAATCAAAGTCATACATTTATAGCATAAAACATAGGTGTTTTCCCTCATCTAAATAATTACCTCTGATTCAAAATTGACAAGAATTGACATCCTCACTAAAGATTCACTCAAACCACTCAAAGTGTTTTAAGGTTCAAAATTAAACACTCAAAAGTCAAACATGAAGAGTTAATCCCATAGGCTTGCATGAAAATCAAATCTCCACCACTATAATATGAGATGATACACAAATCAAAAGGTCTTTACAGGGTTGTAACGGGGCTTGGGTCAAAAGTGTGGATAAAGGCTGAATTAGAAGGTTAGAATCGAGATTGACCTGACAAATTACCTAACTAGAAATATGACTACTCCTAAATAATTACATCAATTGAAAATTTGTGATAATACGAGTTTTTCTTCGAGATTTGGAATTTACATGTATAAGCTCAGCTAACATAGAACTAATAAGGAATAAACTTTAATTTTTTTAAGAACAAGTCAAATAATAAAGTATGAATTCAGCTACTGAATTAGATAACTAATCAAATCAAATCTCGATATAAGGGTAGTAAAAAAGGATGGTGATAATAAATACAAAGGGTTTTGAGTTAATATTAGTAGCTGAGTCAATAAAAAGGGTTGTTAGGATTAAAAGGGTTCACTAGGGGTTAATTATGAAGGTAGGTTTTTAGTGGGGTAAGTGGATTAAAACCTAGGTGCCTTTATCATCTCTGTATATCAAATCAAAGGTGTGGTCTCGACATGTATAATCGATGCAAGTTCTTGAATAACAAATCAATGTTGACACACTCATAATCAATAAGTGAGCACGAAAGAATGTATGCTTTAAAAGGCTCAAAATCTCACAAAAAATTATGGGTTTTTGATATCAACCTCGTAAATTTCAAACTTCAAGGTAACATTCAGATTTAGGTAGACGACCTAACAAAATTTTTAATTTCCTTAAAAATAGACTTATCATGCTTGATTTCTCTAGTATCCTACAAATTTAATCTTCAATACACAATTATCAATGACTTCCTTAAAACATATCAATAAAAATCATAAATCAAAGGAATTTCCGTTCTAATCATAATATGATAAAATTACTTAAAGACAAGATATCATTCAGAGATTTAAGAATAATGTAGAAAGTTAGGTACTTTCTCGAAATAAATATTCACCCCCCCAACACTTAAGATGTACATTGCCCCCAATGTAAAAAGAAGTATATGAAATTTAAGAGAGAGGGAGAGGTAAAACTTCCTAAATTTGGATGGTTTCCATGAGTTGGGAGTCCCGAGGTGTGGTGGCTGCTACCGAGCTCTGCGCTAGATGAAGAAATTGGGAAGCTCGTAGAGAATTAGACAGGAAATAAATAAGAATTCAAAATATACTAAATATATATTTAAAGACAAGAAAGATAAGGAGAAAGAAAATAGAAAGTAAAATGAAATTAGAATAAAATATGAATAGACTGAAGAGTCCTTATTGTTGAATGGTTCGCGAGGTGGGTGTGACTTCTAAGGCTATAGTGAGGCGGTGGTCGTGGTTCTGGTGTAATTACCTAGTAGCCTGAAGAACCTGACACTAAGAAACTAAAATAAAATAAACTAATTTAAGCATAAGATAGTCAAAGAGAAGGAAAATAAAGGAGAAGAGTAAAGAAGAAGAAAATTAAAATGGCCTCAAAGACCCTTGGCTTGTCGAGTGGTTGAAGCGGCCAGCATGAGCTTATATAGACCGGTCTCCCACAGGGAGACTGTGCTTGAATCCTTCTACTTCTTCGACATAGGTATTATTAGAGCTATAGTTATGAGAATAAGGAAAACTAAGAATGGAGAGTGTAGAGAGGGTGTAAAGGAAGAAGAAGAATGGGGATGGGTGAGAAGAAGGAGGGGTGGGGTGGGTTTAAATAGAATTTTGGGGCCTGGTGCTTGCCCACGCCCATCTACCATGAGCGTGTCAAGTCACAAGGCCGTATCGCACGGCTGTGTTGTGTTTTGTTTGCTTCTCCCACGCCCGTGTTCTAGATCCACGCCTGTGTATGATCTAACAGTGTCAGCCACGGCCGCATCGCACGGCCGTGGCATGGTAGTTAGAGTCCGTGACTTGAAAATTGATTCGCTCTGACTCGTACCATCTCTGCCATGTCAGTACGGAGATTTGGTGTACCACACGGCCGTGTAAAATGCCGTGTGGTTTATGAATCTGCGTTTTTGGTCAGTTTACAGTTAGATGCTATATGGAAAGAAAAAAATAAGATAAAATAAAATGGAGAGGTTAATGGTGGTTAGTACTCGGGTTGCCTCCCGAAAAGCGCTCGTTTATAGTCTTAAGCTAGACTCTCCTCTCATTTGCATATTCATGGTTGTTTGAGGAGTTGAAAGTCCTTCCTCGTGCTAGCAGTTCCATTATCATGATAGAGTTTAAGACGAGTGGCATTTATTTTCAAAGTGCCAAACATAGGGTTACTTACCTCGACTGTTCCGTAAGGGAAAACATTGACCACCTTAAAAGGGATTTCCTTGCTTGTGTTAGGATCAGGAGGGGATATTCGTGGGTCTGCTTTATCTGACAATACCTGATCACTGATTTTGAACTTGTCTGTCTCGTAGAGTGGTTTTGATTCTACTTCATGCATCCCTAGTTTTTCTTTTAGATGCGTCTTCCACTCTTCTAGTTCATCGATTTGAATCCTTTGTTCCTCATGAGTTATTTCTTTGTTGGCACAGGGTATAGGATCGGGATCATACTGTGGTGCTTCCTGAAAAGAAGGGTTAACTGAATGGTTATCAATAAAATTTACTTTCTCACTTTGATTATTCAATGTCCTAGCTGAATCGAGAGCTTGAAGAGTGACTGTTTCGCCACCTACACAGAGTATGAGTTCGCCTGCATCAACATCGATTTTAGTTCTGGCAGTTGCTAAGAATGGTCTTTCTAAAATTAGGGGGATCGCGTTGTCCTCATCCATGTCTAAAACGACAAAGTCTATTGGGAATACGAATTTATCAATTTTCATGAATACATCTTTGATTATACCCCTAGGAATTCTAACAGTTTTATCAGCTAATTGAATGCTCATCCTAGTTTGTTTGGGTTTCCCTAGACCTAATTGTTTAAACATTTTATAAGGCATGATGTTTATGCTTGCCCCTAAATCAGCTAACGCATTATCAATAGATAAACTACCAGTTAAGCATGGAATTGTAAAACTCCATGGATCTTTTAATTTCTTTGGTAGTTTATTTTGCAACATTGCTGAACATACTGCGTTCAGCTCCACATGTAATTCCTCGTCTATCTTCTGCTTATTTGTCAATAACTTCTTTAAAAATTTCCTAAAATCTGGCATCTGTGAAAGAGCTTCAAGAAACGGTAAGTTAATATGTAATTTTTTTAAAAGTTTAAAAAACTTATCGAACTGTTCCTCTGTGTCGTCTTTCGTTATTGCTTCGGGATATGGTATGCGAGGTTTGTACTATTTGATTATTGATTTCGGCTTGTTATTTACCTCAATCCTACCTTCTTCTACCACATTCTTTTGCCTTAAATTGGGCTCGTCTAACCCTTCACTGTCTTGAGCTATTATTGCCTGAATTTGCTCCTTTGGGTTAGTTTCGGTGTTGCTCAGTAGTCTTCCCTGTGGTCTCTCAGAGATTTGTTTCGCAAGTTGTCCAATTTAATCCTTGAGCTCCTATGTCAATGCCTCAAGTTTTGTTTCTATCTTTTGGAAACGTGTTTCTAAGGCCGCTATGAAATTTGTAAGCATTTCTTCAAGGTTCGGCTTCTTTGCCTGTGGGTAGGGCTGTTGTTGGAAGTTTTGGGATGGTTGTTGCCTTTGATTTCCTTGACCACCCCATGAGAAATTGGGGTGGTTCTTCCAACCTGGATTATAAGTATTACTATAAGGGTTATTGTTAGATTGGAAATTATTACCCATATAGTTCATTTGTTCGCTCTCCATGCCCTGTCCGTAAGGTGGGTACTCAGAATTCGCCACTTCTCCACTTGCGTCGCACTGCATAACTGGATGTGCCTGCAAAGAACCATATAAACCATCAAACTTTTTATGTAGCAACTCTACCTGATTTGATAGCGCGGTCACTACGTCAAGGTTGAAAATTCTGGCTACTTTGGCTAGCCTTGTCCTTGTAACTTGCCACTGATAGTTATTCAGTGACATCTCCTCTATAAACTCGTAGGCAGCTTCAGGAGTTTTTTATTCAGAGTTCCGCTGGCAGCTGAATCAATTAGTTGCCTTGTTGAAGGGTTTACACTGTTGTAGAAGGTTTGGACCTTAGCCACAAAGGCAATCCGTGGTGTGGGCACCTCCTTAACAAATCTTTGTATCTCTTCCATGCATCGTAAAGTGTCTCTAAGTACATCTGCACAAAAGAAGAGATATCTCTTCCATGCATCGTAAAGTGTCTCTAAGTACATCTGCACAAAAGAAGAGATATCATTCCTCAATTTGGCCATTTTGGTCGGTGGATTAATAAAAATTTCTCAGTCATTTGATCCCATGTAGTGATTGACCCTCGTGGAAGAGAATGCAACCACTGTTTGGCTTTATTCCTCAGAGAAAAGGGAAATAACCGAAGACGGATGGCATCATCAGAAACACCATTTATCTTGAAGGTATCACAGAATTCTAGAAATTCGCTAAGTGTGTGTTAGGATCCTCATCCTGCAAACCATCAAACTGAACAAACTGTTGTATCATCTGTATAGTGTTAGGTTTCAGTTCAAAATTATTTGCAGCAATAGTAAGCCTAACAATACTAGACTCAGTTCCTGTTAAACAAGGTTTAGCATAATCATACATATTGCGTGGATCATGATGTTCGGCCATCTCTGGAGGTGGCGGATTATTCTCAGCCATCTCTTCGGTGGTATTAATTTCGGCTTCTCGCTCTTCTTCTATGTAGTTTAAGCTTCGGCTTATTTCTCTGCGATTTCAACGAACGGTACCTTCAATATCACTATCGTAAAGTAGGGGTCCTGTCGGGTTTCTTCTAGTCATATACTAGAGGTACCTGAAAGGAGTGGAAGAAGAAAATTTAGAAAAATAAAATTTAATTGCAAAAATAAAATAAAAATAAATATGGCTAAAGTAAAAAAATTAAACGTTCTTAATATTTCAGTCCCACGGCAACGGCGCCAAAAACTTGATCGTTGTTTTATGCAATGTCAAAGTCTTAAAATTTATATAAAGAATGATCGAACCTGGAAACTAACTATGACAAAGATTTGAGGCAAGTGCACCTATCGAACAGTAGTATAGTTTAGGCAAGAGCAGAATGTCAAACCCAAAGGAACCAAAAGTAGTAATACTAACTCTCTTTTTATTATTTAGCCTAAGAATTAAGTGGATTTCTATCTAATCTAAAATTAACTAACAACTAAACTAAAGACTCTAAGACAAAGAAGAATGAAATTGGGAAAACAACTTTGAGGAAAAACCAATTGATTAAGACGACACCCAAGGAAGAATCCACCTAGACTTCACTTGTTATCTTACTCTGAACCAGAAGATTTATTCACTTGACTTGATCCGTAAGATTCCCTAAATTATATTAATCCCTCTCTCGAGGTGACGAATTTCTAACCCTAGGTTGATTAATTGAAATCTCTTTCTAATTAAAACCCTTAGAATTGCATTAACTCGATCTATGGACTCCCATATTAAGTTTCACCCTAATCCGGAAATATCTTGTCACCTTATCTCTAGGCGCGCGATCAACTCCGCTTGATTATGCTAGATCTACTCTTAGGCAGGGACTTTTGCTCCTCTACCTAAGCAATCACACTTGAATCAACCAAAACATTACAAACACATTATAAACAACCTTGAACACAATCTAACGACAAGGAAACCACAGATTAAGCCTCTCTTATCTCTCAACCAAAAACTAACTAGTTTTTCTAAAATAGAGATTTCAACACTCAAACATCATTTTTAAACCTCAATTTCGATTTCAAACATCCTAAATATCATCTAATTTCAGATCTAAACTATTAATTTTACTTAGATCCACAGATTTAAATTTTTGAAAAATCAAGCTACCAAGAACATGCAAAAGAGGGAAAATGTTTGATTTTAAAAATTCGGTGATGATTTATTAAATTGAGGTGAAATACCTTCTAAGTAGGTTAAAATGAATAAAAAAATCATTTTGAAACAACCAATTTACTCGAGATTTCAAGATTTTCCATTTTTGAATCAAAGTTTACTTTTAAAACATTAGATCTAAATAAATCACCATACAATCATTTAAAACTCAAATTGATTAAACAACACACTTTATTTAATCATAGAAAGTCATAATATTACCTTGATTTGTTGAAAACGATGACCCACAACTCTAATTTGAGATTGAAAATAAGAAGAATAATGGAGAATTTGGAGAAGAAATCATTGATTTTTGTTGAAATTGAAGGTTGTTTTGGTGTTTAAAAGAGTAATAGATCTAAGAGAATGGTTTAATTTTGAAAGAAACTCTCAAATTTAAAGTTTAGGAAGATTTCGAATGAGGGAGAAAATGAGAGGGAAATGGAGGGTGGGTGTTCTTAAATAGTTTATTTTTAAAATTTTGCCCTATTGGCCACTCATTGTTTCTTCCCTTTTTCAATTAGGTCCTAATTCAATTTAAAACCTTTTATATTCAAATTCGACCTCGTAATTAAATTTCTTTTTTAATTAATTAATTACCAATCGCTTAAATTTTTTAATTTCCTTATTTATTATATTATTTTATTTCTTGATTATTGTTATTTTAATATTTTAATTAATTATTTACAACCCTAATTTTTGGTATCTGACTTGAACTGTCAACTTAACGACCTGGTCCTCCTAACCTAATTTTGGGATGTTACAAATTATTTTATTTGTTTACACTTAGTTTATTTTCTCTGTCAGTGCTAATGATTTTGTTTTGCAGTAGTATATTTCCAACAATTTAGAAGCATATTTTACTACTGTTTAAAATGTTTGTCATGATTGAGATAATAGTTGTTGTGGTTTCTGAAGTGAACCTGGCTGAGAAAAATGTCGAGTGGATTGTAGACATAGATGCTTCTAAACATTTCTATGCCAACAGAGAAATGTTCATCGAGTTTGAAAGTGTAGTTGAAGGTAAATAAGTCTAGATGGGTAACTCTAGTAGTTCAGAAGTACTCGATAAAGGAAAAATCTTACTTAACTTATTTCTGACAAAATATTAGCATTGAATAATGTTCTTTATGTACCTGCGATGCATTGAAATTTGATCAGTGATGGACTACTAAATAAGGCAAGCATTAAATTAATTTTTGAATCCGATAAACTTGTACTTTTCCATAATGGATATTATGTTGGGAAAGGTTATCTAAGTGGAGGTTTATTTTTGATTAAGACTATGCTAATGATAATAATAAAGCCACCACTTCTGCTTATATTATTGAATCCCTTTATAAGTAGTATGTGTAACACCCCAAAATAGGGCCTATGAGTTTTAGGGGTATTTTTAGGAATTTTGGCCTATATGAGCTTAAAATTCTGTAAGGTTGGTTCTCAATAATGTTTTCGACTATCGCATCTTAGCTGTCAAATCAATTTTTGAAAAAGTGTTTTAGAAACCTCTAATTTTAGAAGAACGACTAATTTGCAACAGAGTCAAAACAGTGTCCATTTATGTGGCAATTAAACCAGTTTTTAAAATTGAAGTTAAAAGTCACCCTCCACCTACAGTTTTTGCATTAAACCTTCCTCTCCTCTTCTTTATGTCGCCCCTTGTTCTTTTCATCACAATTCCATTGATGTTTTTTATTCCCAAACCACAATACATTGATTTCCAATTATTCCCAAGTCATTTACCATCATAAATCTTCAAGAAAACACCCAAAACTCCATATATTTCACCATCTTATCCAAATGTGGGTTTTTCAAAGTTGTGTCAAACCTCGTCAAATCTTTTATCAAAGGTAACGCTTTGAATTCCTATGAGTTTCTTATGATATCTTGTAACACCCCTTACTAGTATCCAACACCGAAACTGGGTACGAGGCATTAACGTACTAGACTTGCTCAAGTGTACAACTCCAGACTATAAAATTTCATTTCAACTTAAAACTTCTCATTTGAGATTGTAACGTCTCTATCATAGGTCTATGAAACCTTATACCTACATACGAAATGGTTCAGGACAAAACTAGAAACTTTTGAATACTTAGAACATTTTTTCTTAAAACAGGGCCACACGCCCGTGTGGTGAGGGACACGCCCGTGTGGGCAGGCCATGTGGTCACACACGCCCATGTCCCTAGTCCGTGTGGATTTTATTATTCATTTCGAACCTACAAGGGCTTTCACACGGCCGGACACATGCCCATGTCCATTGCCCGTGTCCTTCACACGGCCTAGACACGCCTGTGTCTTAGCCCATGTGCAAAAACCTTGACATTCTGTTTCTGACGTCACCATCCCCATAGGGTCACACGGTCAAGGCACACGCCTGTGTCCTTAGACCGTGTGGCGAATTAAATTCCTAATTTCAGGTGCAGACTTCACACGGCCTGGGCACACACCTATGCTCTATGGCTGTGTGTTCCACACGGTTGAGACACAAGGCTGTGTCTCAGCCTGTAACATCCCTTACCCGTATCCAACGCTGGAACAGGGTACAAAGTGTTACCGGGTCATAAAATTTCGTCAAATTTAAAACTTTTCTAACACATGCATTTTGTTCCTTATATGGGCTTATAAAGCTCAAAACATCCTTTAGGATGGTTCGGGACTAAACTGAGAACTTTGGAAACTTTTGGAAAAATTTACAAGATTTTGTCAAAACAAGGGACACACGCCCATGTGGTCTAGGACACGCCAGTGTCCCTAACCCGTGTAATTCTCTGTTTATGACGTCATCATCAAAATAGGGTCATACGGCCTTGGCACATGCCTGTGCCCTTAGACCGTGTCTCTGCCCGTGTGGCCTGGAAGTTGGCTATTTTTCAAGCCAGTTCCCTAAATAAAACACAAACTCTCTTGTATCCATTTCATCAACATGTATCATGCTATAATTGGACATTCGAATATCCAATTTTGCATACACACTCCCATACCCATCATCATTCATGAAATCATTTGTAAACCACATCCACAACATCTCAATTATGCAATTACCACCTACATGAATAACCACATCATAGGCGTATAACAACCATCAATATTAGCCATCTCCAAATAGCCTTAATCAAAATGAACATTTATTAAATAAGGGCCAACATTTTAGGTCATAAGAAATATGACATATATGACAAAATGACAAAGCCTACTATATATGCCATAATCCAAAAATTAATGTATCTAGATATACCAAGTGTTCCAATTGATAGTGTGAGCGAATCTCCGACGTCCACCGATCCCCGAGCTAACTTGGCAATACTACAAGGAAAGGGAAAAGAGAGGGGAAGTAAGCATAAATGCTTAGAAAGTTCATATGCAAATAATAAGAAATTAATTAACTTGTGTGGATTAATCCTCACAATAATTTCTTAAGATGATATAATCATTATATCACATGCTGACACCTTATTACTCATGTTCACATTAATATGTCTACTTGAGTCACTGTCACTAAATTTTTTATATCTTGAGCTACAGAGATCCGAATGAAGAACCGTTAATTTTCCCTGAAACTAGACTGTCATAACTTCTTACCATAGAAATTTAAGAATTTTTCGTCCAGCCAATTAGTACAGTTTATTCATTAAGTTTACCCATGTTTCGCTATCTAATAGTTCTAACACTTCTTAACTACGAATCAATTTTCTCCTCTTATAAAATTCATATTATGTTTTCGTTTATTTCAAATGAAAATATACTTATTAAGGATTTCAAGCATATGAATTATACTTCATAATTATTTTTGTACAATTTTTTCTAATTTTCCAAATTTGGAACAGGGGATTCTGAAACTCATTCTGACCATGTCTCACTAAAATTCAAATATATCATAATTCACACTTCTTTTGCTTACTTTATTTCTTTTATAAAAAATAGACTCATCAAGCTTTAATTTTATATCTTATCCAGCATTTAATTCAATGTCCACCATTTTTGGTGATTTTTCAAAGTTATACTAATGTTGATGTGAGCACATCCAAGCCAATCAAGGAGACTGATCCAGAAGTCTTGCCATTAGGACCTATCACACGATCTAAGGCAAAGAAATTCAGGGAAGTTCTTTCTTTCACTTGTGCTAAGGTTTCTGACTTTTTCGAAAGTGAATGTGCCTTAGAAACTAAGTTTTATAGTGTGTTGCATGTTGATATGTGACATACTTATGCCATACTACTTATATTGGTGTGTTTAGTATTTATATATATTATGCTAAGTATTTTTATGAATTGGGTTGATAATATTTTTATTGTCTTCAAGTTATTTGTGTATTAACAAATAAGTGTGCACTTGTTTACAACTTATTAGACTATGTTATACTAAGTTTACATAACTTTGATAAGTATTATATTATTTTGTAACATGTACACGAAAGGACTCTATCCCACGAGTGAATATACAGCTCACCTTCAGCTCAAGTCAGCTCAGAGGCTTGTTAACCAGCTCAACTCAGTTCAGAGTGCTCTACACTAGCTCATGTCAGCTCATTTCATTTAGCTCAGTTTAGCTCCAGTCAGCTCACCTCCAGCTCCACTAGCTCAATTTCAGCTGACAAGTCCAGAAGTAGCTGAATAGTGTCCTACATGTCAGGGAGTACACTAGTGCACATGTGGTAGCCTTGGTGGCGTCCAAGCATGTGGATGTGCATGTGCCAACCTTGAACATATGTGGTGCACATGTGTGACCAAAAACCAGCCCATTCTTGTGCATTTGTCTGGCAAATGAAGAGATAAGAACAAGGGAAGTTATGTGTTTGAATTTCGAACGAAATTAACACATATTTAAGTGATAAACATGCCAACTCACTCTTTCTTTTACTTGGCTACAAATTAATCCCACCCAAAAGGAGTTATTTCAATTCAAATTTAAATTTTAAACTCCTTTAATGTTAGCCACACAATATAATTTGGTCACCTCTTCATCCTTCTATATATATTTGTACTTCAATCATTGTTAGAGTCAGACTTTTATTTGAAATAAAATTTACTTTGTGAGTTTTCTCTCAAGTTCGGTTCTTTTTTTGAACTTCTTTCTGACATTTCAATTCTGAATTGTTGTGTCAATCTTGTGATACTTCGGGTTTCTAGATCGCTATCTGGTGGATCCAAGTCCGTTGACGTAGAACAAATTCGATTCGGGTTTGCATAACAGATTGTGCGAGTTCTTTCGAGTTCTTCGTTGTTCAAATTCCCAGACAGTTTCCAGCGTTATTTCTGCCAATTTTTTTTGGAGTGTTCATAACTGCCATGGATGAATTTTGAAGCATTCATATTCTACCTTCTTCAATTCTGTCTAGAAATTCTAGCAACATTTTTTTTCAAATCTATTTAGTTTCATGTGTTTTTAAGTCTAAAACCAACCTCTTTGTTTTGTTTAATTACAGTGAAGTGCTTGCTACAATCCTAGATCCGTTAACACTCAAGGAACATTGTTTTACCAAGCAACGCCATATCATATGGTATCGGAGCCCAGGTTGGATTTGAAACACCCCACACCCGGCCCACGAGCCTGGACCGGATCTGGTATGTTCCTCGAAGTAATCCGGTTCAAATTCTTTTGTTACTTAGGAAAAACTTGTGTGTTTTGGAAGAAAGAGTGTGTTGGGTCGGGCTTGAGTTGAAAACAAGTTTATTTCATTATTAAAATCCTTTACTTTAGGTGACAAAACGTTTAGGCTTTGTTTTAAAATAAATCTACTTAAACTTCACTTGATAAAAATTTGTAAACATAATAAATAAAAATAAATGTAAAATAGTTCAACTATGGCCTTATTACATCAAATTAAACCCAAAATAAAATTCAAAGTACTTAAAATATAAAGAGTCCAAAATAAAGCAAAATCTGAACTTCACATAGCCACCACTAAGCTCCTGCCGACCCGGTCCATCACTGGTTATCACCTGAAAAAAAATGTTCCCACAATGGGGTGAGTCAACAGACTCAATGTGTACACAAACACTAAGTCCAAATAAATTCAGGCATTTCATAACATACAAATTCATATATCATTAAATTAAAATGATGCAACCCAAACCCAAACCTAGATGCCATCCGCTACACTTCCCCGTACCAACCTGCACACCGTGGAGACTACTAAGTCAACCCTTCATCCGCTACACACCATCGAAGGCAGTCACTGCAGTCGACGTGCTCATCGCCTTCATGAGTATTCGTGGTCTTAGGTCACCACACTCAGATATCGTGGTCTTAGGTCACCACATCCAGATATCATGGTCTTAGGTCACCACATTCAGATATCGCGGTCTTAGGTCACCGCATTTAGATTTCTTGGTCTTAGGTCACCACATTCACTTCCCCTTTTACATAACCCATATGCCCCAAATCATAAATTATGCATTAATAAGCCAATTTTCACATTCTTATAACTTTTCACATCTTAAAATAACATATTTCATAATCCTAGTAGGAGTAGGAACGCGTGCACAGTACTTTGTACCACAATATGGTGCCTTAGCCATATTCACATTCTTATACATACTTATAATCACATATAGATTAAATATTGCCATAAATATATTAAGAAGTAGTGTGAGGTACACACCTGATTAACTTAGCAACTTTACTGAAAATCCCGAAATCTGATCTACTGCCTTAGATCTCAATTTCCTGAATTCGGCCAAACTTAAAAATTTAATAACAAGCCATTCGACCATAAATCCAAATCCTATTAGGATTGTATAACCCAAAACTTACCTTGACGCCAAATTCTGAGATCTTTACTATACTCTTCTTGTATTCGGCCAAGCTTTAAATCACTTTAATAAATTAGTTTCGGCCTTTACAAAAAAATAAGGAATAGATCTAGAATACCAAACATGGTCTTGGCCGAATCTCACCTTATGGCTTACCTTAAAACTTGAAATCCTGAGAGATCCTTTTCTGAAGTCGACAATAGGCAAACAAATCCCTGAAAGATCCTTTGAAGATTCGGCAAAGCATATTAAGGAGATTAGTACCTTGTTTTCGTCAAGTTCAAAAGGAAAGAATGGAAACCAATATTTGGATCTTACCCTTTCTTGAAGAAATCGACAGCACCTATGCTTGAAGCCCCTCAAAGATTCGGCTTTTGATGGATTGAAAAGAAAAGAAATCGGCTATGGTGGTATCTTGAATTCTCAGCTTTTGGATTTAATGGAGTAATCGGCTAGAACACAAGCAAACTTTTGGCTTTGACAAATAGAAGAGAAGAGAAGAAAATAGGGACTTTGGAAGAGGAAAATAATCAAAGAAAAGGGAGGCTATTTGGCTAAGTGAAATTCGGCTATCCCTTTTCCTAACTTAGCCGAAATTATCACCAAGAGAATCCTTTACTTGGCCACCACTGTTCTATTTGGTAGCTTTATCTTATTAATTTAAAATTAAAAGAAATAATCCTTCAAAATTAAAATACCAATAATTATCCCTCATTTATCCACCTATTTAGTCGAAATTTAAAGAGGATAAAACTCCTCTTTTAAGAGCCTTCATGCCGTCCAACTCCCTGCCCTTATAGCAAAATAAAAATTCTTTTATTTTGATTCCTATGTGACTCGAACCTTGGCCCCTTCCTCCTTGAACATGGCGTCACTTGCTAGGCCCTAAGTGATGCCTTGTAGCCATTTTACCAAGGCTATTTGTATGTCATAATTCATATACATTTTCTTTTAAGACCACCTTGCCTTAGTTTTCCCTTTTTAAACTTTAAAACTTAACATTTCTATGACATTTCCTTACATTTCCAGGTTTCCAAAAATGTTCATTTCCATACATTTCTAGGTTTCCAAAAATGTTCAAAATATATTCATAACACATAAAACATGTCATTTCGTACAATTAAACCGAAAATGCATAGGCCCTTTTCAGGATGTTACAGTTCTACCCCCTTAAAAATAATTTCGTCCTCGAAATTACTTACTAACGAACAATCGTACGGTCTAACTCACCCCACTACGCTATTGCTGCGCACTCTGATCTTAAAGAACTATCATACTTTCTAGGCACATTCTCTAGGTTCACATCCACAGTTTCAGGCACTTTACTTGCAATACAAGAATAAGCTAACCCTATAACAAGCAAAGTAATTAAGGGTATTCCAGAAATAAGGAACGTACCCGTTGTCATATTTGGCACCTCTTCCTCCTCGCAACGGCCAACTGCATAAACCAACCTTGGTTGCCTCGCGTCTGCACCTTCAGCATCTCTGCTTGGTGCTCTACGTCCTTGGCCCGGGCCATTTCCTCTATGGTTCAGTCCACGACCTTGCTGAGGCTGCTGTCCACCTCTACCAGCCCGATTAACATTCTGAGCTGCTGGCCGACTCCCTTCCAGTTCCATAGGACAGTCCTTAATCATATGGTCCTTTGACCCACGCTTAAAGCATCCTCTTGTCTTTTTTCAACATTCTCCTAAGTGCTTCTTTCCACACTGATCACAAGGATGATACTGCCCTCCTGTAGCAGCTTGCTGACCTTGTGGCCCATCAACTCTAGGCCTCTTATTCCCAGATGATCCAAAACCTCTTTCTGGCCTATTTCGATCGGAGGTCTGCCTTGTAGAGTCCTTAATCCCTTCAGCTACCTTAGATTTCTCTACTAAGGCAGAAAACTCCCGCTCCTGATGTGGAGCTATTAACAACCTCAAATCATCCCTTAATCCGTCCTCAAATCGGACACATCGCTCATGCTCCGTACCCACTACTCCTCGAGCATATCGGCTCAACCTCAGAAATTCAGCTTTATACTCGGCTACGGACTTGTTCCCTTGAACCAGTCCCAAAAAAGCCTTCCTTTGCTCATCAGTATACCTTATGCCGACATATTTCTTCTGATATGCGGCCTTAACATAATCCCAGGTCAGATCCTCAGCTGTGGCACCATCCCGAACGGTGAGCCACCACTGATACGCTTCATCGCGTAGCAGTGCCACCATTCCTTTTAACTTCTCCTCAGGGGTCAGATCGAGCTCATCCATAATTTGCTCGGTTGCCCCCAACCAATATTCAGTGGTACTGGGTGCCACACCCAACACTCCACGGAACACCTCAGCTCCATTGGCACGAAGTCGCTCAGGTACCGACTTTCGAGCTCCCGAATTTCCTCCTGCACCAGCCACCAACTCAAGAACTCGTAGCACGACTGCGACACGATCATCCCCGTCCCGAGCTTGCTTCTTTGAACACCAACAGCTGGGGGTGGTGGTGGCGGTACCTCATTGTCAGACCCTTGACCCGACCTAACGGGTTCCGACACGGTCATCCTACCTCTACCGCGTCCTCGCACGTTACGTCCACGTCCCCTAGAGCTCATTTCTAACGTCGTGATCTGATTAAGAAGTTTTATGAATTAATCCTTGTTTCACTTGATTACTCGCGAAGAAGTTTTATGAAAAGAATTTTTAGGAGTGGTTCTTTCGTATTCATACATGCACACAGTCTTTTCATTCATACATCCATCAATCTATTATGAACTTTCGTTCATTCAGAGAAATGTTGTAGTTTTCATTATTGTTGTTTTTCCACTACCTAGGGGTATTTTCGTAATTTGTCCTACAGGGGTATTTTCGTAATTTTTCAAAAGAAAAAAAAGTTCCTTGGTGATTTTGTCAAAAAGTATTTTAGAATTTTTTAAATTCCCGGGGTATTTTGGAAAATTTTGAAATTCGGGGGTATTTCGGAAATTTTGAAATTCTGGAGGTATTTCGGTAATTAACCAGGGTAAATTTATAAATCTTAATAAATCAAGGGTATTTCAAAAATTTGTAAAACTTGGGGGTTCTTTTTGAGAATTTGTTTTCCAAATTGGTAGTGTTGCAAAAATTTTGAAAACCAGGGTCATTTTGGTAATTTTGTAAGTTAGGGGCAATTTCGTAATTTTCCAAAATCAAGGTATTCTGATATTTTGCAAATTAGGGTTTTTGGACTTGTCGTAAAGTAAGGAAATTTTGATAAAACTATGAATAGTTTGGACATTTTATAAACCAAGGGCATTTTTATAATTTCACAACCAGGGGTATTTAGGTAATTTTTTTATAAATCGGAAATTTTTCGGAAAAAATAGTTCTCACAAATTAAAAAGGTAATTTTAGGAGTTTTAAAACTAGGATTTTTAAGAAAAACACGGCTAGTTCCCTTTTCGGGTTTTAGTTATTGTGTTTAGCCTATGACCGAGTCCTCTTGGTTAGGGTGAACCGAAGCTACGCACTGTGTGATTCCAAAGAGAGAGAGGTGAGTCACTAGGACTGCTTAAGTACCAGGCTCTTCGGGGTCCAATCCTAGACATGCGCACAAGGGTTACCACACCCTAACTTGGCGACTTAGTCATAGGTTTGTTTAATTTAGGCACTTAAGTCTTATGTATATGTTGGGGTAAACTAGTCCTAGCGTTCACATACTTAACAGTCTAATCTACATTCCATTTCTACCCTTCTATAATTCATACTAGAATTCACACAGAGGATAGGGGTACTTACCTGGTGGACTACGGGTCGGAGACTTGGGTGCCATGCCAAAACCTGCTTATTTCATAAAATATTTTCATAAAACTCATTTGGGCTCGCTTTGAAAATGTTTTGGGCCTTAAACCACAGGCCGAGAGTTTGAAACAGCTCGATACCAAATCAAACACACCCCACACCCGCCCACGAGCACGGACGGATCCGTATGTTCCTCAAGTAAACCGGTTCAAATTATTTTGTTACTTAGGAAAAACTTGTGTGTTTTGGAAGAAAGAGTGTGTTGGGTCGGGCTTGAGTTGAAAACAAGTTTATTTCATTATTAAAATCCTTTACTTTAGGTGACAAAACGTTTAGGCTTTGTTTTAAAATAAATCTACTTAAACTTCACTTGATAAAAATTTGTAAACATAATAAATAAAAATAAATGTAAAATAGTTCAACTATGGCCTTATTACATCAAATTAAACCCAAAATAAAATTCAAAGTACTTAAAATATAAAGAGTCCAAAATAAAGCAAAATCTGAACTTCACATGGCCACCACTAAGCTCTTGCTGACCCGGTCCATCACTGGTCATCACCTGAAACAAAATGTTCCCACAACGGGGTGAATCAACAGACTCAATGTGTACACAAACACTAAGTCCAAATAAATTCAGGCATTTCATAACATACAAATTCATATATCATTAAATTAAAATGATGCAACCCAAACCCAAACCTAGATGCCATCTGCTACACTTTCCCGTACTAACCTGCACACCGTGAGGACTACTAAGTCAACTCTCCATCCGCTACACACCATCGAAGGCAGTCGCTGCAGTCGACGTGCTCATCGCCCTTACGAGTATTCGTGGTCTTAGGTCACCACACTCAGATATCGTGGTCTTAGGTCAACACATTCTGATATCGTGGTCTTAGGTCATCACATTCAGATATCGTGGTCTTAGGTCACCGCATTCAGATTTCGTGGTCTTAGGTCACCACATTCACTTCCCCTTTTACATAACCCATATGCCCCAAATCATAAATTATGCATTAATAAGCCAATTTTCACATTCTTATAACTTTTCACATCTTAAAATAACATATTTCATAATCCTAGTAGGAGTACGAAACGTACCTGGGTACTTTGTACCACAATATGGTACCTTAGCCATATTCACATTCTTATACATACTTATAATCACAAATAGATTAAATATTGCCATAAATATATTAAGAAGTAGTGTGAGGTACACACCTGATTAACTTAACAACTTTACTGAAAATCCCGAAATCTGATCTACCGCCTTAGATCTCAAGTTCCTGAATTCGGCCAAACTTTTAAATTTAATAACAAGCCATTCGGCCATAAATCCAAATCCTATTAGGATTGTATAACCCAAAACTTACCTTGACGCCAAATTCTGAGATCTTTACTATACTCTTCTTGTATTCGGCCAAGCTTTAAATCACTTTAACAAATTAGTTTCGGCCTTTACAAAAAAATAAGGAATAGATCTAGAATACCAAACATGGTCTTGGCCGAATCTCACCTTATGGCTTACCTTAAAACTTGAAATCCTGAGAGATCCTTTTCTGAAGTCGACAATAGGCAAACAAATCCCCGAAAGATCCTTTGAAGATTCGGCAAAGCACATTAAGGAGATTAGTACCTTGTTTTCGGCAAGTTCAAAAGGAAAGAATGGAAACCAATATTTGGATCTTACCCTTTCTTGAAGAAATCGACAAAGACCTATGCTTGAAGCCCTCAAAGATTCGGCTTTTGATGGATTGAAAAGAAAAGAAATCGGCTATGGTGGTATCTTGAATTCTCAGCTTTTGGATTTAATGGAGTAATCGGCTAGAACACAAGCAAACTTTCGGCTTTGACAAATAGAAGAGAAGAGAAGAGAAGAGGGAGTTCAGAAGAGGAAAAGAATCAACGAAAAGGGAGGCTATTTGGCTAAGTGAAATTTGGCTATCCCTTTTCCTAACTTAGCCGAAATTATCACCAAGAGAATCCTTTACTTGGCCACCACTCTTCTATTTGATAGCTTTATTTTATTAATTTAAAATTAAAAGAAATAATCCTTCAATTATCTCTTAATTAAAATACCAATAATTATCCCTCATTTATCCACCTATTTAGCCGAAATTTAAAGAGGATAAAACTCCTCTTTTAAGAGCATTCATGCCGTCCAACTCCCTGCTCTTGTAGCAAAATAAAAATTCTTTTATTTTGATTCCTATGTGACTCGAACCTTGGCCCCTTCCTTCTTGAACATGGCGTCACTTGCTAGGCCCTAAGTGATGCCTTGTAGCCATTTTACCAAGGCTATTTGTATGTCATAATTCACTTACATTTTCTTTTAAGACCACCTTGCCTTAGTTTCCCCTTTTTAAACTTTAAAACTTAACATTTCTATGACATTTCCTTACATTTCCAGGTTTCCAAAAATGTTCATTTCTATACATTTCCAGGTTTCCAAAAATGTTCAAAATATATTCATAACACATAAAACATGTCATTTCGTACAATTAAACCAAAAATGCATAGGCCCTTTTCAGGATGTTACAGGATTTTTTTAAACACATTTTGCACTCAAAATCAAGAAAACAAAATAAAAAGTTAAAAAAAAACCAAATTTGAAAATTCAAAAACAAAAATCAGATTCGAAACACAACAACAAAACATAAACAAAAAAAAAGAAAGTGTGCTAATTTGTTAAAATGATAAAAGATGCTCATATTATGCCATGAAATGCTTGGAAATCAACCGAAACAACTTATTCTTGTCTGTTCGGTGATAGGGTCGTTGTAAGCATTTACATTGCGATGAAGTTGTTGATTTTTTTTTCTTATTTTCATACTTGTTTTATTCATTTCGTTTGTTAATTTTTCAGTGTTGTATTTTATTGTTTTCAGCCTTTATTTATATATATTAGCCCTATTTTCATTCTAACCCTTGGTTCTTTATCCTTGTTGTTTCTTACAAGTTGACAAGGTAAATAGATTCTGAAAGATCAAAATTAGTTCCTTTAAAGAACTGATTATGAGAGATTGAGTGGAAAAGGCAATTAAGCGTGTAAGATCAGAAGGGGAGACAAAAAGAGCCTTTAAAGTATTCCCCCGAGTGAAACACAAGCGCTGAGTGAAATTGTTGAGTGTTCTTTCTTTGGGAGCGGTCTGTGAGACTATTTTGAGTGTGCTGTGAGGTCCATTCCTTTATTTTCACTAACCTCTAATAGTGTTTTTGCTTGTTTCTTTTATTATTATTATTTAAAATGGCAGGTTCTAATGAGAGCAACCCAGATGGTCGGCAACCAAACTTACAAATGCAAGTCAAAACACGTGAACTTCAGCGTCTTTTAAAACAAGAACTTGAACCTCTACAATCGAGGTTGGATAGAATTGACGGTGGTGGTTCCCAATCAGCCCTTAATGAAGGAAATGACGAGAATGAAGTTGATCGACCTCAAGGCGAGAACTGAGAAGACATATACAACTTGATGATAATCTGTCTAACATTAAAGTTGCTATACCATCATTTCAGGGACGAACAGTGAAACACCCCATACCCGGCCCACAAGCCTTGACCGAATCTGGTATGTTCCTCGATGTAAACCGGTTAAAATTCTTTTGTTACTTTGGAAAATAGAGTGTTTTGAAAGAACTATTGTTTTGGGAAATTCGGCAAGACTAGGGAATCTTACTCTCAGCTATTTGGAGAATTGAAAAGAAAAAGAAAAGGGTTGCAGAGAGAATTCGGCAGAGGCTTTCAAGAAAAAGAAAATAATGCAGAATGGCCTCTCTTTTCCTCCTATTGCCGAAATTACTAGGCCAAGACTCCCTTACTTGGCCATCACTTCTCCCTTATTTTCCTCCTTATCTCTTTTCTTAAAAATTAAAGAATAATCCCTCATTTATCTCTTGAAAATAATCTAAAATAAATTATCATTTAACTACCCCTTAGCCGAAATTTTAAAAGAATTTAAACTCCTCCCTTAATGCCTAAATGCCGTCCATTACCTCTTCCCCATGGCGCAAAAATAAAACTTTTATTTGCTTCCCTCACGACTCGAACACAAGCCCTCATTGCACAGTGTATGGCGTCATTTCCAGAGCCTTAAGTGGCACCTCCAACCCACTTTTCCAAGCCCAGTTTCATGTCATATTTCCTCCATAAATTTTCTTAAGGCCACCTTGCCTTAGTTCCCTCTTTTAAACTTTAAAACTTAACATTTCTAAGGCATTTCCTTACATTTCCAAGACATTTCTTTACATTTCCAAGACAAGACATTTCCTTACATTTCCAAGACAAGACATTTCCTTACATTTCCAAGACATTTCCTTAGATTTCCAAGACAAGACATTTCCTTACATTTCCAAAACATTTCCTTACATTTCCAAGGTTTTAAAAATGTACACAACACATCCATATCACAATAGACATGCTATTTCATAAAATTAAGCAGAAATGCATAAGCCCAATTTCAGGATATTACAGTTCTACCCCCTTAAAATAATTTCGTCCTCGAAATTACCTGGCTGAAATAGATGCGGGTATTGCTGTCACATTACTTCTTCTGGCTCCCACGAAGCTTCCTCCGATCTATGGTTGCGCCATAAAACTTTGACTAGAGGAACTGACTTCCTCCGCAACACTTTCACATCACGTTCCAATATCTGAATCGGCTCCTCCTCGTAGGACAAATCTGGTCTTAGCTCCACCTCCTCGACTGGTACCACATAAGATGGGTCTGCTCGATATCGGCGTAGTATGGACACATGGAATACGTCGTGCATTTGCTTCAATTCTGGTGGCAACTCTAGCTGGTATGCCACTGGTCCAACTCGCTTCAATACTTGATAGGGTCCTATAAACCTTGGACTTAACTTTTCTTTTCGTCCAAATCTCGTTACCTTCTTCCAAGGTGACACTTTAAGGAACACTTGATCCCCCACATTGAACTCTATTTCCTTTCGTTTCAGGTCCGCGTACGACTTTTGCCTATCAGATGCTTCCTTCAACCGTGCCCGAATTATCTCAGATTCTGCCACCATTTCCAGACCCAAAACTCGACGTTCTCCCAATTCCATCCCACATGTAGGAGTCCGACACTTTCGACCATACAACGCCTCATACGGTGCCATCCGAATACTAGCCTAATAGCTGTTGTTGTAGGCGAACTCTGCTAAAGGCAAATAGTCTTCCCAACTTCCTCGGAAATCCATCACACAGCCTCTCAACATATCCTCCAACACTTGTATTACCCGCTCAAACTGACATCTGATTGTGGATGAAAAGCCGTAGTGAAGTCCAACTTAGCGCCTAAAGCTTGATGAAGTGCCCTCCAAAGTCGAGACGTAAATCTTGGGTCTCTATCCGAAATGATTGACACCGGCACTCCATGTAACCTCACAATTTCCGCTACATATAACTTTGCCAACTTCTGCAAAGACTAGTCGACTCTCACCGGGATAAAGTGCGCAGACTTGGTCAAACGGTCCACTATTACCCATACCGGGTCCTTCTTAGTAGGCGTAAGGGGAAGCCCACTAACAAAGTCCATGGTGATTCTTTCCCATTTCCACTGTGGAATCTTGATTGGCTGAAGTAATCCCGATGGAACTTGGTGTTCAGCCTTAACTTGCTGACACGTCAGACATTTTCCCACGAATTCAGTAACTTCCCGCTTAAGATCGAAGCCACCAAAACTGCTCCTTAGATCCTCAGACAGACTTAGTGCCTCCGGGATGCATAGCATAAGGGCTACTATGCGCTTCCCGAAGAATCCTCTGTCTTAACTCCTCGTCCCTTGGCATGCAAACCTTTCCCTTGAAGCACAATACTCCCTCATCATTAACACCATAATCCTTTAACTCTCCGTTCTGTACTTGTTGTAACTTAACACTTAGGTCCTCATCCACCAACTGACTTTCCTTTACCTCATTCAACCATGTTGGTTTGACTTGCAATTCTGCCAGCAGACTCCCATCATGATACAAACTCAAGTGTGCGAACATCGCCCTCAGATCCGACACCACCTTCCGACTTAGAGCATCTGCTACCACATTCGCCTTGCCCGGGTGATACTCTATCGAACAATCATAATCCTTCAATAATTCCACCCACCTTCGTTGCCTCAAGTTCAACTCCTTCTGAGTCAACAGATACTTGAGACTCTTGTGATCTGTGTAAATTATCGACTTTTCTCCATAAAGATAATGCCTCCACACCTTAAAAGCAAGACCACAGCCGCCAATTCCAAGTCATGGGTTGGGTAGTTAACCTCATGTGGCCTTAACTGCCAAAACGCATATGCAACTAGTTTTCCATCTTGCATTAGAACACAGCCTAATCCTGTGTGCGAAGCATCACAATATACCATGAAATCCTTTCCCGCCTCCGGCTGAATCAAGACTGGAGCTTCATTCAAGACCTTCTTAAGCTTTTCAAAGCTCCCCTGCTGCTTATCCGCCCATATGAAATGTACTTCCTTCCTTAGTAACTTTGTCAAAGGCGCGGCTATCGATGAGAATCCTTCCATAAACCTTCAGTAATAGCCTGCCAATCCTAAGAAACTGCGAATCTCAGCCACTGACCTAGGTGGTTTCCAATCCAACACTGCTTCAATCTTCCTAGGATCCACCCTTATTCCTTCAGCAGACACCACGTGCCCTAAGAATGCCACCTCTTTAAGCCAAAATTCACACTTGCTGAATTTCGCATAGAGCTTCTTCTCCCTTAGCACTTGTAACACAATTCGTAAGTGCTCATCGTGCTCTTCCTCCCACTTCGAGTATACTAAGATGTCGTCGATGAACACAACGACGAACCTATCCAAGTAAGGTTGAAAAACCCGGTTCATCGTATCCATGAACGCGGTTGGGGCGTTCGTCAACCCAAATGGCATTACCAAGAACTCGTAATGGCCGTATCTTGTCCAGAAAGCTGTCTTGTGGATATCTGTCTCCTTTACCTTAAGCTGATGATATCCCGACCGTAGATCTATCTTCGAAAATACTGCTGCCCCCTTCAGCTGATCGAACAAGTCATCGATCCTTGGCAAAGGATACTTGTTCTTGATGGTCAGTTTATTTAATTGACGATAGTCTATGCACATACGCATAGTTCCGTCCTTTTTCTTCACAAACAAGACCGGTGCTCCTCACGGAGACACACTGGGTCGAATAAACCCACGATCAAGCAACTCTTGGATCTGAGCCTTGAGCTCTACCAACTCCTTTGGTGCCATTCTATAAGGGGCAATTGACACAGGAGCTGTTCCCGGCAGCAAGTCAATTCTGAATTCCACCTCCCTATCCGGGGGTATTCCAGGCAATTCCTCCAGAAAAATGTCCACAAATTCCTTTACTGTCCTTACTCTATTGACTCCCCCTTCCTTAGCATCCAACGTACTAACGAAAGTCAAGAAAGCCTTGCACCCTTTCCGAACCATTTTCTCAGCCTTAAGAGCAGAAACTACGTTAGACAAGTAGTTTCTCCTCTCTCCTATCATAATTACCACCCCATCCTACGGGGTCCTTAATTCCATCCGCTTAGCTGTACAATCCAAACAACTCGATGCTCCACTAGCCAGTCCATGCCAAGAATAAGGTCAAATTCTCCGAAAGGAAGTTCCATTAAGTCAGCTCGAAATTTCACTCCCTGAATCTCTAGAGGAACACTCCGAAAGATCCTATCCACCACTATAGTTTGGCCTAATGGGCTTACTACAGTTATCTGCCTATCAGAAAGTTCAGAGTCTAGGCCTAGTGTTTCCACTACACTAGATGCAACATAGGAATGGGTCGAGCCCACATCAATCAGAGCATAATAAGGCTTTCCAAATACAAGGAACGTACCGGTTATAACGTCTGGTGCGTCTCCATCCTCCCTCCGGCGAACTGCATAAACCAAACCTGGTTGCCTTGCCTCCGTACTAGCAGCACTTTTGCCCGATGTTCCACGTCCTCTGCCAGTACCATTACCTCTACCATTCGGACCACGACCTCGCTGAGGCTGCTGTCTACCTCTACCAGCTTGATTAACATTCTGAGCTGCTGGTCGATTCCCATCTGGTTTCATAGAACAGTCTTTGATCATATGGTCCTTGGACCCACACTTAAAGCATCCTCCCGTCTTTTTCCAACACTCACCTAAGTGCTTCTTCCCACACTGATCACAAATACGATCATCGCCTCCCCAGCGCGCCTTTTCGACCTCGCGCCCATCAACTCTAGGCCTCTTATTCCCGGATGATCCTCGACGATCCAAAGCCTCTTTTCGGCTGCTCGATCGAGTTACGCCTCACGGAGTCCTTAATTCCCTCAGCTACTTTTGCCTTCTCGACTAACGCAGAAAATTCCCGCTCCTGATGTGGAGCTATCAACAATCTTAGATCATCCCTTAAATCGTCTTCGAACCGAACACACCGCTCATGCTCCGTAGCCACTACTCTACGAGCATATCGGCTCAGCCTTAAAAATTCAGCTTCATATTCCGCCACGGACTTGTTCCTTGAACCACCCGGAAAAGCCTTCCTTTGCTCATCAAGATACCTTGTACCGACATACTTCTTCCGATATGCGCCTTAACATATTCCCGTGTCGATCCTCACCGTGGGCACCATCCCAAACTGTTAACAACCATTGATACGCTTCATCGCGTAACAGTGCCACCATTCCTTTCAACTTCTCCTCAGGGGTCAGATCGAGCTCATCCTTAATGCGCTCGGTTGCCTCCAACCAATACTTGGCCGTACTAGGTGCTACACTAGATACGCCATGGAATACCTCAGCTCCATTAGCACGAAGTCGTTTAGGTACCGACTTTCGAGCTCCTAAATTTCCTCCTACACCAGCCACCAACTCAAGAACTCGCAACACAACTTGCGATACAGCGTCGTCTCCCGTCTGATCTTGCTGTTCAGCACCAACAGCTGGTGGTGACGGTGGCAGTACCTCATTCTCAGATCCTTGACCCGACCTCACGGGTTTCGACACGGTCATTCTACCTCTACCGCGTCCTTGTACGTTTCGACCACGTCCCCTAGAGCTCATGTCTACGTTCGTGCTTTAATTTGATTAAGAAATTTTATGAATTAATACTGGTTTCACTGATTATCCGCGAAGAAATTTTATGAAAGAAGTTTAGAAGTAGTTCTTTCGATCAATCAAAGTTCAAGTTTTCTATCTTAATTCAGAGAAGCACATTCATTCAAACATTCATTCACACACGTTCTCTATTTCTCTATTTTTGTCTATTTCTACCCCAGGGGCATTTTCGTAATTTCTCTTACAGGGGTATTTTCGTAATTTTTCAAAATATGGTTCCTTGGTGATTTTGTCAATAAGGGTATTTTGGTAATTTTACATTTTCGAGGGTATTTTGAAAATTTTGAAATCCGAGGGTATTTCGGTAATTTTGAAACTCAGGGGTATTTTGGTAATAAACCAGGGTAAATTGGTAATGCTTAATAATTCAGGGGTATTTCAGAATTTGCAAAACATGAGGGTTCTTTTTGAGAATTTGTTTTCCAAAATGGTGATGTTGCAAAAATTTTGGAAATTAGGGTCATTTTGGTAATTTGTAGGTTAGGGGCAATTTTGTAATTTTCCAAAATCAAGGTATTTTGATATTTTGCAAATTAGGGTTTTTGGACTTGTCATAAAGTAAGGAAATTTTGATAAAACTGTGGGTAGTTTGGACATTTTATAAACCAAGGGCATTTTTGTAATTTCACAACCAGGGATATTTAGGTAATTTTTATAAATCGGAAATTTTTCCGGAAAAAATTTTGTAAAAATAGTTTTCACAAATTAAAAGGGTAATTTTAAGAGTTTTAAAACTAGGGTTTTTATAAAAATACGGCTAGTTCCCTTTCGGGTTTTAGTTATTGGGTTTAGCCTGTGACTGAGTCCTCTTGGTTAGGGTGAACCAGAAGCTACGCACTGTAGGATTCCAGTGAAGAGGAGGTGAGTCACTAGGATCGCTTAAATACCGTGCTCTTCCTGGATCCAATCCTAGACATGCGCATGTGGGTTGCCACACCCTAACTCGGCGACTTAGCCATAGGTTTGTTTTATTAGGCATTTAAATCTTATGTATTTGTTGGGGTACACTAGTCCTAGGGTTCAAGTACCTATCATACTATTTCTACGTTCCATTCCTACCCTTCTACAGATCATACAGATCATACAACAAATCACACAATGGATAAGGGTACTTACCTGGTGGACTGCGGGCCGGAGACTTAGGTGCCATGCCAGAAAAACCTGCTTATTTCCAAAAATATTTTCATAAAACTTACTTGGGCTCGATTTGAAAATGTTTTGGGCCTTAAACCCAAGGCCGAGAGTTTAAAACTGGGCTCTGATACCAAACAGAAACACCCCACACCCGGCCCACAAGCCTTGACCGGATCTGGTATGTTCCTCGATGTAAACCGGTTAAAATTCTTTTATTACTTTGGAAAATAGTGTGTTTTGAAAGAACTATTTTTTTGGGTTGGGCTCGAGTTGAAAACAAGTTTCGCTTATATTGAAATTTTAGGTGATAAAACGTTTAGAGTTAGTTTTAAAATAAATTTACTTAAAACTTTAATTAAATAAAAATTTGTAACATAACAGAATAAAACAAAACAATAGAGTAGTTCAACAGTGGCCTTATTACATCAACATTCAAAATTCGAAATAAATCCAAATACTAAAAATGTAAAAGTCCCAAAATTAAATAAACTTCAAGCTGAGCATGGCCACCACAAGTTCTGCCATCCCGGTCCATCACTGTTCGTCACCTGAAACATGTTCCCACAATGGGGTGAGTCAACAGACTCAATGTGTAACCAACACTAAGATTTAACAATTCAGGCATACATTATCATGTCACATATCAATACATATAACAGATAAAAATAATGATGCAACTCGAACCCAAACCTAGATGCCATCCGTTACACATCACCCGTACCAACCTGCACACCGTGGGGACTACTAAGTCAACCCTCCATCCGCTACACACCATCGAAGGCTGCCGCTACAGACGACACGCTCATCGCCCTTATAATTTTCGTGGCATAGCCACCAGATAATATTTGTGTCATGTGACACCACATTTAGATAATGTGACCGAAGTCACCACATTCAGATAATGTGACCGAAGTCATCACATTCACTTCCCCTTTTTCATATAACTCGAATGCCCCATATCATACATATCATGCACATCATGCCTTAATTCACGTTCTTATCACTTTTCACATGTTATATATATAATATATTCATATTCCTAGTAGGAGTAGGAGACGTACCTGGGTACTTTGTACCATAGCATGGTACCTTAGCCATTTTCACATTCTTATAAACATGCTCATATTAAATATTGCCATAAATCTTATTAAAAGATAGTGTGGGGTACATACCTGATTCGCTTAACAAATTCACTGAAATCCCGAAACCCCGATCTACGCTTTAGATCCTTTAGTTCCTATATTCGGCCAATACCAAGTGTTTTAAACAAAAAGTCATTCAGCCACTTTATAGTATCCCGAAGGATTAACATAACCAAAATCTTACCTTGCTGCCAATTCACTTCCTAATCAGATCCCGAAACTTTGTAGTGTTTCTTGTATTCGGCTAGCACTAAATCACTTTACAGATTAGCTTCTGGCTTTTAATCGAATAAAAACATATCTAAATACTAGAATAGGGCCTTGGCCGAATATTAGATTCTCTTACCTTGTGAATCTCAAAACCCGAAAACAACCACTTGCTTAGGGAGTTGTCGAAATACCTATAGGCTCATATTAGATCCAATTTCAACCTTAAACATAATAAATGGCCTTTGGCCGAATATACATATGACTTACCTTGGTTGACTAGATCCCGAATAATTCTTCTTATAGCCGACTATAGCCAAATCCCAAGAGATCCTTTGTAGTTTCGGCTAAAACAACAATAGGGATTAGTCTTGAACTTTCGACTAAAAGAAAAATAATGAAAAGATGACAAGAGAATCCTTACCCTCAATAATGAAATCAGCAATCCTTTACTTGAATCCACACTCTATTTGGCTATAGCCTAGATCTTAACAAGCTTTCGGCTTTTGGAACTTAACAAGAAATCGGCTAGAGGTTATCTGTGTTGTTGGTTTTATCAAAAGAAAAGAGAGGGAAAAGAATAACTAAGGAATTCGGCAATGGTGGAATAAGGAGAAGGGAAATTCGGCAAGACTAGGGAATCTTACTCTCAGCTTTTTGGAGAATTGAAAAGAAAAAGAAAAGGGTTGCAGAGAGAATTCGGCAGAGGCTTTCAAGAAAAAGAAAATAATACAGAATGGCCTCTCTTTTCCTCCTATTGCCGAAATTACTAGGCCAAGACTCCCTTACTTGGCCATCACTTCTCCCTTATTTTCCTCCTTATCTCTTTACTTAAAAATTAAAGAATAATCCCTCATTTATCTCTTGAAAATAATCTAAAATAAATCATCATTTATCTACCCCTTAGCCGAAATTTTAAAAGAATTTAAACTCCTCCCTTAATGCCTTAATGCCATCCATTACCTCTTCCCCATGGCGCAAAAATAAAACTTTTATTTGCTTCCCTCACGACTCGAACACAAGCCCTCATTGCACAGTGTATGGCGTCATTTCCAGAGCCTTAAGTGGCACCTCCAAGCCACTTTTCAAGCCCAGTTTCATGTCATATTTCCTCCATAAATTTTCTTAAGGCCACCTTGCCTTAGTTCCCTCTTTTAAACTTTAAAACTTAACATTTCTAAGGCATTTCCTTACATTTCCAAGACATTTCCTTACATTTCCAAGACAAGACATTTCCTTACATTTCCAAGACAAGACATTTCCTTACATTTCCAAGACAAGAAATTTCTTTACATTTCCAAAACATTTCCTTACATTTCCAATGTTCTAAAAATGCACACAACACATCCATATCACAATAGACATGCTATTTCATAAAATTAAGCAAAAATGCATAAGCCCAATTTTAGGATATTACAAACAGATCCTGGTGCTTATCTCGCTTGGGAAAGCAAAGTTGAACATGTTTTTGAGTGTTACAACTATTCATAATAGAAGAAGGTTCGTTTGGCTGCAATGGAATTCATTGATTATGCTTTGATTTGGTGGGATCAATTACTAATTAGTCGGAGACGCACCGGTGAAGGTCCAGTGAGAACGTGGAATAAAATGAAACAAATCATGAGTAAGAGATTTGTTCCTTCTCATTACCATCGTGACTTATTCCAGAAGTTACAAACGTTGAAACAGGGGAGTAGGAGTGTTGAAGACTACTACAAGGAAATGGAAATGTCCATAATGCGAGCCAACATTGTTGAGGATCGAGAGGCTACTATGGCACGTTTTCTTGCAGGTTTGAATTCTGAGATTGCTAATCTTGTTGAGTTGCAGCATTATGTCGAGTTAGAGGACATGGTTCACATGGTGATAAAAGTTGAACGACAACAACGTAGAAAGTCTTCAAATCGAGGTAATACTCCATTTAAATCATTTTCAAATCCTTTATCTACTCCTAACAATTTCAGGAAGCCTACACCACAAGCACCACTTCAGATTCGAGATAAGGCAGAGTCAAGCAGACCAAAGACTCCTATTACTGAAAATAGGCGTGACAAGCAGGTGGTGACACAAGAACGTTCGAGGGACATTTTGTGTTTCAAGTGCCTTGACCGAGGGCATGTTGCTAGTCAATGCCCAAATCAGAGGACCATGATGTTGTTGGATAGTGGCGAGATTGAATCTGAGTCTGAAGAAGAAGAATAGGAGCGCCCTACAGTGACGTTGAAGAAGATGATGACAATGTGCAGACGTTTGCCACCGGTGAAGCACTTGTTGTCAAGAGGAGTTTGAATACTCAACCGATTCAGGATGAACAGTAACGAGAGAACATCTTTCACACGAGATGTCTCGTCAATGAAAAGGTATGTGTTGTAATTATCGATGGCGGTAGTTGCACTAATGTTGCTAGTTCTGTGATGGTTGATAAGTTGGGTTTGAAGACAACACGACATCCAAATCTTTACAAATTACAGTGGCTAAATGACGGAGGAGAAATTAGAGTGACTAGGCAAGTTCTTGTGCCGTTTACCATTGGAAAGTACAAAGATGAAGTACTTTGTGATGTCGTTTCGATGGATGCGAGCCATTTACTGTTGGGACGCCCATGGCAGTTTGATAAGAGGGCGGTACATGATGGCTTTACAAACAGGTATTCTTTTGTTCATACAGATAAAAAGATCATCTTAGCCCCTTTGACACGAGCCAAGTACAAGAAGACCAAGTGAGATTGCGAAAGAATATCGAAGAAGCTCGAGGGAAAAAGAAGATGAATGTGTATGTTAGCAGCAAGAAAATCAGGAAATGTCCTTCCTCTCAGCATTCTATGCTTATTTTGTTGTTGAAAGATAGTTGTTTATTAGCTGAGGTTCCTGGTGATTTGCCTGTTTCTATTTCATCTCTTTGCAGGAATTCGAGGATTGTTTCCTGATGAAACACTGAAGGGTTTACCCCCTATTCGTGGCATTGAACATTAGACTGACTTTATTCCAGGAGCCACGATTCCGAATAGACTAGCATATCGTAGTAACCCTAAAGAGACAAAGGAACTTCAAAGACAGGTTTCTGAGTTGTTGGACAAGGGATACATTCGAGAGAGTTTGAGTCCGTGTGCTGTACCAGTGTTGTTGGTACCCAAAAAGGATGGAACTTGGAGGATGTGTGTTGATTGTCGAAGCGATGAACCGTTACATACAATCAAGTATCGACATCCCATTCCTCGACTTGATAACATGTTGGATGAGTTGTGCGGAGCGACTATCTTCTCAAAAATTGATTTGAAGAGTGGATATTATCAGATTCGCATGAAAGAAGGCGACGAGTGGAAGACAGCTTTCAAGACGAAGCTAGGACTATATGAATGGTTAGTGATGCCTTTCGGTTTAACTAATGTTTCTAGTACTTTTATGCGTTTGATGAATCATATTCTGCAACCTTTTATTGGTAAGTTTTGTGTTGTGTACTTTGATGATATTTTGATTTATAGCAAGACTTTGCAGGATCATGTAAAACATTTGCGAGCTATTTTGCAGACTTTGCGAGAAGAGAGGTTGTTTGGTAACAAGGAGAAATGTGTGTTTTGTACTGATAAGCTTATATTTCTTGGTTATATTGTTAGTTCTCAGGGAGTTGAAGGTGATCCTGAGAAGATTAAGGTGATTCAAGAGTGGCCACAATCGCCATCGGTTAGTCAAGTTAGATCATTTCATGGTTTAGCTAGTTTCTACTGTCGGTTTGTTCCCCATTTCAGGTCTATTACCGCCCCCTTAACTGGGATTATAAAGAAGAATTCAGTCTTCTCATGGGGTAAAGAACAAGAAGACGCCTTTCTGAAAATAAAGGACTATTTGACAAAAGCACCTGTTTTAGCAGTGCCTAACTTTGATAAAATGTTTAAAGTTGAATGTGATGCTTCTGGAGTTGGTATAGGTGCTATTTTGTCACAGGAAAAGAGGCCCGTTGATATTTCAATGAGAAGCTTAGTGGAGCAACGTTGAACTATCCTATCTACGATAAGGAGATGTATGCATTGATTCAGGCATTGGAAACTTGGCACCATTATTTGCTACCTAAGGAGTTCGTGATTCACACTGATCATGAGGCTTTGCGATATATCACAGGTCAGCATAAATTAAACAAACGACATGCTAAATGGGTTGAATTTCTTGAATCTTTCTCTTATGTCATTTGTTACAAGAAAGGTAAAGACAATATCATTGCTGATGCTTTATCACGTAGGTATGCACTTTTAAATTATCTTGATTCTCATTTGATTGGATTTGCATATATTCGTGAGCTATATGCTATTGATCCTGATTTTAGAGATAAGTTTAATGCCTACGTAAAAGGTACAGAAGGAAAATTTTATAGGCATGATGGCTATCTTTTCAAATAGAATAGGATATGCATTCCACAAGGATCCATGCGTGGTATTCTGATCCATGAAGCACATGAAGGTGGATTGATGGGTCATTTTGGAGTCACCAAAACGTTACAGACATTAAAGGAGCATCTATTTTGGCATAAAATGCGTAGGGATGTTGAACGGTACTGTGAACATTGTGTGACATGTAAGAAAGCAAAATCGAAGGTTTCACCACATGGTATGTACTTGCCTTTACCTATTCTTGATTCCCCTTGGACTGATATTTCGATGGATTTTGTTTTGGGATTGCCTAGAACTAGGACCGGTAGAGAAAGCATATTTGTTGTGGTTGATAGGTTCTCGAAGATGGCACATTTTATTGCTTGCCATAAAACCGATGATGTCAGAAATGTGGCTAACTTGTTTTTAAGATGTTGTTCGCTTTACATGGTATTCCTAGGTCAATTGTTTCTCGATGGGATGTAAAGTTTTGAGTCACTTCAGAGGCCTCTTTGGAGTAAATTAGGTACTGAAACTTATGTTTTCTACTACTTGTCATCCCAGCATCGATGGACAAACCGAGGTTGTTAACAGGGTTTTATCTACTTTACTTCGTTCCATAATTAAAAAGAACATAAAAACTTGGGAATATTGTTTGCCACATGTTTAATTTGCTTATAATCACGCTGTACATTTTGCTACTAAGATGTCACCATTTGAGGCTATTTATGGATTTAATCTTATTACTCCTCTAGATATGTTGCCTTTGCCACAAGAACAGGTAATGAATAGGGACGGTAAAGCAAAAGCAGAATATGTGAAGAAGTTGCATCAACAGGTTAAGGAGAACTTAGAATGGAGGACTCGACAATACGAAAAGCGAGCAAACAAAGGAAGAAAGCGAGTCACCTTCGATGTTGGTGATTGGGTTTGGGTTCATTTTTGAAAGGAACGTTTTCCAGCCTAAAGATGGTATAAGCTGTTATCGCGAGGAGATGGTCCTTTTCAGGTGTTGGAGAAAGTGAATGACAACGCCTACAAATTGGACTTACCGGGTGAATATAATGTAAGTGCCACATTTAATGTTTCGGACTTAACCCCTTATGACAATTCTACAGATTTGAGGACAAATCCTTTTCACGAAGGGGGGGTTGATGTGAGCATATCAAAGCCAATCAAGGAGACTGATCCAGAAGTCTTGCCATTAGGACCAATCACACGATCTAAGGCAAAAAAATTCAAGGAAGTTCTTTCTTTCACTTATGCTAAAGTTTCTAACTCTTTCGAAAGTGAATGTGCCTTAGAAACTAAGTTTTATAGTGTGTTGCATGCTGATATGTGACATACTTATGCCATACTACTTATATTGGTGTGTTTAGTATTTATATATATTACGCTAAGTATGTTTTTGAAATGGGTTGATAATATTTTTATTGTCTTCAAGTTATTTGTGTGTTAACGAATAAGTGTGCACTTGTTTACAACTTATTAGACTATGTTATATTAAGTTTACATAACTTTGATAAGTATTATATTATTTTGTAACATGTACACGAAAGGCCTCTATCTCATGAGTGAATATACACTCACCTTCACTCAAGTCACTCGAGAGGCTTGTTCCCACTCAAATCACCTCGAGTGCTCTACACCACTCATGTCACCATTTCATTGTTAGCTAGCTGAATTCAGCTCAGTTCGTAACACCCCTATCCCGAATCCGTCGCCGGATTAAGGTTAGGAGCGTTACCAGACAAATCAGAAACATTCACAGACAAAATCATACATTCAATCATCATTCTCAGACATAATGTCCCTTAATCGGGTCCTCGAGACCTTAATCATACTTATAAGTCAAGTCGGGACTAAACTGAAACACATATGAAATTCCATGAAAATTTGAAACTTTTCTAAAATATAGGGGAGACACGCCCGTGGGAGGAGACCGTGTGCCCTCCACGGCTTCTAGACACCCCCGTGTATCCATCCTTGTTTATACTAACTATACCGACACGGTCATTACGCAAGCCCGTGTGCCATGGCCGTGTACTTTTAGGTCATATACTGACTTCCCCACCACGGCCACCAAGCACGCACGTGTCGAGGCCGTGTACTTTTATGTTAGCTACTGACTTGCACACCACAGCCAGATGACACGCCCGTGTCGAGGCCGTGTGATGATAAACTGCATCCTACAATTCACCCACGCTCATTAGGCATGCCCGTGTGCCATAACCGTGTGACATTATAGGCCATTTACAAGGCCAAAATGCCACCCACAAAGGGTTATACCTACAGGCCATATTCAACAAGATATTTCATGCACATAAAACCATCAAAAGCATACCAAAATAACCATTCAAACCTTACATTCAAAACCAATCCCAACTATGGCAATCTCAAGGATTAAAACTCATATCATTACAAGACTAATTCATGCATTTGCTCATTCAAACTTGGCCATTCTACATTATTTCATCATACCAAAAGATCCTTTCTATAACACATTCATTTAAGCTAAGTTTCAACTCTTAAATAGCCAAATCACATGGCTAAGATCACATAACTATTTATACCAAAATACTAGCCTATACATGCCATATCTAGCTTTATACAATATCAAAATGTACCAAAATAAGTTCTATAGTGTGATGATTTGATCCAAGACGGTCCCGAGCCTTCAGTGAGTTTGACGACCTATAAAATGTATTAAACACACACAGAGTAAGCTTTCCAAAAGCTTAGTAAGTCAATATACAAACAAACTTAGCATAAAATGCATATATTTGCTTTGGTTCATACACTTTTGACCACATTAGCCATATTCACAATTCAATGATCATATAAACACATATCTCATTTCACCAAAACTTTATACAACATATCATCAATTCCATATTCATAGCATCATAGTAAGATCATATTGATGCTTACCTTGTATACACAATTAGTGTATAAACAACATACCTAAAATGGATTTACAATAACATATTTGTTCATAGCTCGGATTTGCAATTTGTATCATAGACTTGCCCGTTGAACCGTAATAAACCTAATAGGATACTCAGAAAGCTCAGAATAATCGTACAATGCCAGCGTCCCAGACGAGGTCTTACATGCACTCGGATATCGATGCCACTATCCCAGACAGGGTCTTATACGAATCAAAACGATGCCTATGTCCCAGACATGGTCTTACACGTAAGTGTTATAATGATGCCAACGTCCCAGACGTGGTTTTATACGTAAAGTTTATATTGATGCCAACGTCCCAGATGTGGTCTTACACATAATCAGATATCGATGCCACTGTCCCAGACAGGGTCTTACACGAATCTCAAATCAATGACAACGTCCCAAACGTTGTCTTACATGATAAAACAGAACAGATACCTATGTCAAGGTTCGTACGAGGCTTCTCAGACTTAGTCAATATACCAAACTTATCTCGGAATTCAATTATAGAATTTCTCATAAGCATTCATTATCATCATTAAACATATAAACAATTACAAATGCATACATATTCATTTATTTGTATAGTGACTTACCTCGGATTCGGTTTATCGGAATAGAAAATGGCTACGCGATAACTTTCGCTTTCCCGCGATCTAAATCTGTTTTCCTCAGTTCTTGATCTTGAATTTAGCTCTCAAATGGCCAAAACTTTGAAAGCTTAAAACATTTCATTTTCTTTATCACATTCGGCCAAAGATAAAGAAATATGGCTTTATTTTTTTTTATGATTTATCTTATAAAATAGCTTATAATATAATAAGGTTACTATTAACTAATAAACAAATAACATATAAAAGCATATATATCATTTTATGACGTCCACTATTAAAGAAAATAAGCAAATTGCCATATAAGGCCTCCAACCTTACAAAGCCACAACACATAGGTACTTTAACAAATAGCAAGCAACTTTCACATTTAATACAATTTAATCCTTTTGTCAAATTAAACACACAGACAAACAATTTAACTTACGGAAATTTAGCACATGCTTAATCACATATCAGCGACACAGAATATAATATTAAAATATTATACGGACTCGGATTTGTGGTTCTAAAATCGCTGTTCCGACTAGGGTATAAACTGGACTGTTGCAATTCTCCCCCCTTAGGGATTTTCGTCCCCGAAAATCTTACCATTAAACAAAGTCGGATATTGTTGTCTCACTAAATCTTCAGGCTCCCACGTAGCCTCTACTATCCCATGACGATTCCACAGTACTTTTACTAACGGAATTTTCTTATTTCTCAACTCTTTCACTTTACGAGCTAGGATATGGATCGGTTCCTCTTCGTATGTCATATCAGATCGGATTTCAATTTCAGATGGGGCAATCACATGTGACGGGTCGGATGGGTATTTACGGAGCATTGAAACAAGAAATACATTATGTATCTTTTCTAGCTCAGAGGGTAACTTTAATCTATATGCAACAGGTCCAACACGTTCAATGATCTCATAAGGTCCGATGAACCTCGGACTTAATTTACCTTTACGTCTGAATCGAAGCACTTTCTTCCATGGAGACACTTTTAAAAATACTTTGTCGCCAATTTCAAATTCTATATCTTTTCGTTTCAAGTCTGCATAAGACTTCTGATGATCAGATGCTGCTTTCAAACAATCTCGGATCAATTTCACTTTCTGCTCTGAATCTTTTATCAAATCAACCCCATGTAGCTTATTCTCACTGAGTTCAGTCCAATACAAAGGTGTATGACATTTTTGTCCGTACAAAGCTTCATAAGGTGTCATTTTGATGCTCGTCTGAAAACTGTTATTGTACGCAAATTCGATCAGTGGCAGATACTGATCCTACGAACCATGAAACTCTAGTACACAGCATCTTAACATGTCTTCCAAAATCTGAATAGTCCGTTCAGATTGACCATTAGTTTGCGGATGGAAAGCTGTACTAAAGTATAATTTTGTTCCCAAAGCTTCTTGTAATTTCTTCCAGAGTCTCGACGTAAACCTCTGATCTCTACAGTGGTACTCCATGCAATTTCACAATCTCATAAATATAAAGCTCGGCTAACCTGTCAAGTGATAAAGCAGATCTTACTGGGATAAAATGGGTAGATTTCGTTAATCTATCAACCACACCCATATCGCATATTTCTTTCTCAGAGTCTGAGGTAAACCAGAAACAAAGTCCATGGTTACTTTATCCCATTTCCACTCAGGAACCAAAATTGGTTGCAACAACCCAGACGGAACTTGATGTTCGGCTTTCACCTACTGACAAACTAAACATTTTGAAACAAAGTCAGAAATGTCCCGTTTCATACCAGATCACTAGTAGTGTCGTTTCAAATCCTGACACATTTTCGTGCTTCTCGGATGAACAGATAGATAACTGTTATGAGCTTCATTCAAGATCAACTAAACCAACTCTGGATTTCTCGGAACACAGATACGATCCCGGAATCTCAAACAATCATCAACAATTTGAAATTCAGATTCGGAATTCACCTCACACTGAGCTCGTTTTGCTAGCAATTAATTATCAGATTTCTGAGCATCACATATCTGTTGTAAGAACAACGGTTTGGCTTTTAATTCAGCTAACACAGAACTATCATCAGACAATTCTAACTAAGCATTCAAAGCACATAATGCAAACAATGATTTTCTACTCAAATCATCAGTAACAACATTCGCTTTACCCAGATGATAATCTATCACAAGCTCATAATCTTTTAATAGCTCTAACCATCTTCTTTGACGCAGGTTCAAATCTTTCTGAGTCATCAGATATTTCAGACTTTTATAATCTGAAAACACGTGACATTTCTCACCGTCATGAGATAATGACGCCAAATCTTTAAGCGCAAACACAATCGCAAATTAACTCAAGGTCGTAAGGTCGGATAATTCTTTTCATGAGGCTTCAACTGTCTCGAGGCATAAGCTACCACTTTGCCTTCCTGCATCAAAACACATCCCAGACCATTTAATGAAGCATCACTGTACACAACAAATTCTTTACCCGATTCTGGCTGTAGTAACACTGGAGCTTCTGTTAACAGAGTTTTCAACTGATCAAAACTTTTCTGGCATTTATCTGACCATTCGAATCTAACATCTTTCTGAAGTAATTTAGTCAATGGAGTACCTATTGTCGAAAAGCCTTTCACAAATCTGCGATAATAACCAGCCAAACCCAGAAAATTGCAGACTTCAGATACATTTCTCGGAGGTTTCCAATTCAGAATAGCAAAAATCTTGCTCGGATCAACTCGAATCCTAGATGTTGACACAATATGTCCTAGAAAACTAACCTCGTGCAACCAGAATTCACATTTGCTGAATTTCGCATACAATTGCTTTTCTCTCAAAGTTTGCAAAACAACTTTCAAATGTTCAGCATAATTTTGGGCAATATAATAAAGTCAAAGTTTTTCATACAATATCAATTAAACATGGTTTTCAAAGGTTAATAAATTTGCTGTTTTATTTTTAAGTCAAAAAGAATTTTCCACTGTCTTTTCTGCAGTGACATAACCAGATTCGGTCGTAGTGAATGGGCCGGGTTTAGGGATGTTACAGTTTGGTATCAGAGCCCGGTTCAAAACTCGGCTTTGAGGGTTTTGGGCCCGAAACAGTTTACAAAATGGGTTTTTGAAATGTGGGCTTTTATAAAAAGGTTTTCAGGTTATTCTGGCATGACACCTGTACCTCCGACCCGAAGTCCACCAGGTAAGTACTTCTAGCCCTTGAAGTGTTTTGTTTGTGTGATTTATTATGGGCTTAGTTTTGGCTCGTAGATTAGAATACTAGGATCTGTTGAACCCTAGGACTAGTCTACTCAAACACATGCATAAGACTTTAATTGGTCATTAAACAAACCTGTGAAGCAAGTCGCCGAGTTAAGATGTGGCAACCTGTGTGCGCATGTCTAGGAGTGGTATTCAGTGGGAGCTTGGTATTTAAGCAGTCCGCGTGACTCACCTCCTCTCTACTCGAATCCTACCTGGTGCGTAGCTACGGTTCACCTTAACCAAGAGGACTTGTTCATAGGCTAAACCGATTATTAAAACCCGAAAGGGATTTGGCCTGATTGTTTTAAAATCCTTTGTTTAAAATTTTCTCAAATTTACCCTTTTGGTTTGTAAACCCTAAATTTTATTTTGAAGGACGTTTTTGATTTACAAAATTACTAAAATACCCCTACTTGCAAAATTACAAAATGCCCCCATGTGTTATAAAATTACCGTACTACCCTCAACTTTTGATAAAATGATTTTTACTTTGTAAAATACCAAAAGCTTGGAATTTCGAAATATTAAGATACCCTGGTTTGTGAGAATTTACGAAAATACCCCTAGTTGATAAAATTACCAAAATGCCCCTGGTTTCTAAATTTTCAGATTTCTCTCGACTTTTACTTTAAATATTCCTATTTCACTAAATATCAAAAATTCTATTTTGTAAAATGTTGTGATATTTCGATTTTGAGAATTTACTGAAAATGCCCATGATTTCCAAAATTACCAAATAACCCCAATTTACGAAATTTGTGCAACACGCTTTGTTCTCGAAAAACAAAATTTTCAAGATGACCCTCGAGATTTTGTGAATTTTGAGATATCTTTAAGTTGGAAAACTATTTTCAAAATTTGACCCCTGAGTTATTACCGATATACCCCTTTAGGAAAAATGACGAAACTACCCCCTGGTAGAGAATGAAACTTTGATTGCTCGAAAGAACTACTCTCGGAAACTTCTTTTCATAAAATTGCTCGTGGATAAAACAGTGGAACAAGAATTTCTAATGCATAAAACTTTGTAAACAGACTAAATCGAGGCGCTAGATATGAGTTCTAGAGGGCATGGTCGCAATACTCGTGGACGTGATAGAGGCAGGATGTCAGTATCGGAACCGGTTGGGTCTCGCCATGGGTCAGAGAGTGATGTGCCGCCACCACCGTGTTGAGGTTGAAACAAAGATGATCGGTGGAGGAGACGATGCGGTGTCACAAGTCAGGCTTTGCGAGTGCTCGAACGAGTGGCAGGAGCCAATGGGGGCAATAGGACTCGGAAGTCAGTGCCCGAAAGGCTTAGGGCGAATGGAGCCGAGGTTTTCCGAGGAGTGTCTGGGGTAGCTCCGAACGTGGCAGAATACTGGCTTGAGGCTGTTGAAAGGATTATGGATGACTTAGACTTGTCTACAGAAGAGAAGCTTAAGGGTGTCGTTTCGTTGCTGCGAGATGAGGCCTACCGTGGTGGCTCACTGTTAAGGAAAGTACCCCTGCAGATCGAGTGGACTGGGGCTACTTTAAGATCAAGTTTGAAGGGAAGTATGTCAGAGCAAGCTATGTTGATGCTCAGAGGAAGGCGTTCCTCAATTTGGTGCAAGGAGGCAAGTCAATAGCGGAGTACGAAGCTGAGTTTCTGCGTTTGAGCCGATATGCTCGGGGCATCGTGGCAACGAATTATGAGAGATGTGTCAGATTTGAAGATGGTCTGCGGGATGAGTTGCGGGTTTTGATTGCTCCGCATCAGGAAAGAGACTTCACCATATTAGTGGAGAAAGCTCGAATAGCTGAGGAGGCCAAGAAGGCTGAGAGGCACAACAGAGAAAGGAACCGTGATAAGAGAAGCGTTGGATCGCCAGAAGGGGTTGAGAGGGTTCAGAAAAGACCGAGAGTCGAGACCTCTGTTCATGTTTCTAAGCCAGCCGCCGGAAATCCAGATCGTCTGTGTGCACAGTGCGGAAGGTATCATGTTGGCGAGTGCTGGAATCGGGTTCGAGAATGCTGTAGATGCAAGTCCAAGACTCATCTGGTTAAGGATTGTCCCCAGGATCCGAATAGGACTCGGATAGTGGGTCAAGGTTATGTGCAACCAGGCAGAGGTGGTCAGCAAGCGACGAGAGGTCGTGGTCCGAACCATGGAGGAAATGGTTCCGGCCGAGGTCGTGGAGCAGTAGACGGCGGTAATGGTAGCATCGAGGCAAGGCAGCCAAGTCTGGTTTATGCAGTCCGTCGGAGGGAGGATAATGATATGCCTGATGTGTCAGCTGGTAAGTTTCTTACGTTTGGAATATTCTCTGCCGTTTTATTCGTTTTGGTGACTGTTTGTTTTTGTTGCTCGTAAAGTATTGGGACTTTGAGTATGAACTTAGAATCTGTGCCTAGAAGTATGTTAGCTCTTTAAGATCAGAGTGCGCAGCGATAGCGTAGTGGAAGGAATTGGACTGTTAGTCTAGACAAGTAATTTCGAGGACGAAATTATTTTAAGGAAGGTAGAATTGTAACACCCTGGTTCTAGGGGTTATGCGTTTGGTGCATAGCTCAGAGGTTGGCACACCTCAGTGTGTGGTTGGGTTAGTTTTAGGGGTCTTGAGAACCCTAAAGTGTAGTGGAATGCCCTGGAAAATTTTTAGTTTTAAGGGTTAAAAAGGGAGCTTGGATGGAGGAGGCCTTAAGAAATTTATTTGGGAGAATTAGACACAAGAAATGGCTTGGCAGATTGGCAAGGGAGATGCCACTAAGAGCATGGAGAAGTGACGCCTCAAGGGGGCTTTGGGGTCTCAGGATCGAGCTGCAAAGGCAGCATTTTCTTTTCTTTTTGCGTCATGAGCAAGGGGGAAGTGTTGGATTCGGTTTTGGCACCTTAAAAGTAGGATTTGACTTGTTCAAATTATTTTAAATGGGTGGCTAGGAGGAAGGATGAGTTGGCTTAAGTTTGAAATTGTTTGAAAGGGTGGTGTAGAGTGTTTTTAGGAGGGAATCAAGGGATTGGGAGAGAGGCAAAGGTGTTGGATGGCTAGGGGGGTTCTTGTGTTGACATTTTCATCCTTGAAGGTTGGGGGGAGTAGCCAAACTCTATTTAAAGGGTGTGAGCCTCCTTGTTGCCGAATTTTAGCCTTACTCCCAAGCCTTCACTTTTGTTCTTCTCAAACACTACCTACACCAAAACGTAACACTACCTCTACTTGTCCTTTTGAAACCATTTCTCCTTTAAACATCTCTTGCTTTTCTCTTCTTTAACTATCAATAGCCGAACCTCTTTAAGCCATCAACATTTCTTTACTTTCCTATTTTCACCAAAGCCAAGGTTCACTTAGCCAAAACTTTGCTTTCCTCTTGTTATCTTGGCCGAGCCGATTCTTAAGGCCGTTAAGTATTTTCTCTCTCGATCTCTGCAAGCGTGGTAGTAAGTAAGCTCTTCCCTAGTAATCGATTTTGCTTCTTTTCTCTTGTGGGGTGCCAAACCAAAAGATGGTTTTGGTAGGTTGGTGATGGCCGAATGTTACCGTTAGGGCCTTGATATTGTTTCTTTCTTGTGTAGCCATAGAAAGGGAGCACTAAGGATCTTTTAAGGTTCGATTCATCAAGGTAAGGGTGTGGTGAGAATTCGCCAAGGGGCCACAAAGTGGTATGTTTTAAGTGATGACCTATTCTTCCGTGGATTGTTTAGGAATTTCGACAAGGTTCTCAATCAAGTAACGTTCTCAGGATTTGATCAATTGTGCTAGTAATAAGGTGCGTAATCAACGCACTATTTCTCGGGTATTTGTTTACTAATGTATTTATATATGCATGATGGGTGGTAGCCAATCTTAATGGCTAAGTGGTAAATACCACGGTTTGGGTAATTGGACGCCAGGTGAGTATTTTGTGTAAATTATGTATTGTGATGTGTATATATATGTTATGATAATTAAAATGTGATGTCCACTCTTATGTTATGATATGATCTGACATGTTGCATTTACATACATGGGAGGTGGATGGGATCGATGAAGGAAGAGGGTACATATGATGTACGTGGTCTAATGTTAGCCTCGGCTACATTAGCGCTTGAGGGTTAGCTGAGTGCTACTTCAAGGGAGATGTTGGCTAGGTGCCCATCTCGGCGGTTGATGGCTATGTGCATCACCGTAGACGGTTTGTGATAATGGGATCACTTTGGTTGATCGGTGGCTCAGCCACGGCCCTGAGCAGCGAGTTTGCCAAGGTAAGGATTATGGATCACGATGTGATCAGTGGTGGTTTATCCACGGCCTTAGGCAGGGAGTCCGCTAAGGTTGGTGTTACTGATTGGAATGTAGGTTGGGCTGAGATGCATATTTGCATGACTTGTTATGAGAATGGTATGGTATTGGGCCAAGCCCATACGTGTGGGAATCTGTGTTTTGATTATGCACTGAGTCGGTGGACTCACTCTTTTATTCCTAACCATTTCAGGTGATGCGTAGAATCGGACCGGGACCGGAGAGGACACATGGTGGCCCATGCAGAAGGAGACGTTTTAAATATTTTTATGTTAAGCATTTTAATTTGAAGTACTTGGATTAATTATTTTGTAATAAGGTTCTTTTGTTTTTATTTATTTTTGGGAACTATTTTATTGTTATTTTAAACAATGGTTGGATTATATTAAATTACCATGTGAAGACAAATTTTTCTAACAACTTGATTATTCAAATTGGTTTTTAAAGTTCAATTTTGGGCAATATAATAAAGTCAAAGTTTTTCATACAATATCAATTAAACATGGTTTTTCGAAGGTTAATAAATTTGCTGTTTTATTTTTAAGTCAAAAAGAATTTTCCACTGTCTTTTCTGCAGGGACATAACCAGATTCGGTCGTAGTGAATGGGCCGGGTTTGGGGATGTTACACGGCATGGGGTGTGTGTTAGCAAAACCTTGAGTTTCATCTTTGTTACCCCTTCTTAAAACCAACTTGTTACTTGTGTGACCATCATAGTCGAGTTTGGATTTCTACTATTATTCCTGCCAGAGCCGATTTGCCTTGAGTTTCATCCGGTTCCTCCTTGTTCAAGGTAATGCCCTCTTGTTCTTTTTAATATGTCCGTTTCCGTTACTTCTACTATGGAAGTCGAATGCTCATCTCCTAATCATTAAATTGAATGTGGTTTTCTCTTTGGTATCTGACTACTCCAGCATGTTGTAACCTTGTCTTTTTTTTTTTTATGGTTCGTGATAGACTTTCGTTAGATAAGCCGAACATTCTACAACCGAATCTATGGCAAGATGATTCCTCATTTTCATAAGATAACGAGTTTTCTTTAGTCTTATACGATTAGACTTTCTTCCGTTTTACTCTACCTTAATCAAATCTTTTGGTTAGCCAACCAACGTTTTCTTTGAGTATTGATCAAGTCTCTCCATGGATGCAAGTGCCGATCAATCTATAGAAGGGAGTGGACCCATAGTCTCTGCTCCTAAGATTAAAAGACGTGCGGTGTCGGCGGTTTGAGATTTTCCGCCAGGCTATGGTAGGGAGCCAGCATCAGCCTAGGTTAGACAAATAGCTGTTATCCCTGCTAGTGAGAGCGTTGACATAGAGAGTCTAGTTTTACGCGTAATCAGGTGTGTAGTACTCACTCATTTTTTTACTATTTTGTGTTAATAACTGTGTTGGCTGAAAGCCAAAACGACTGTTTTGATAGTCGAGATACCCTCGTGGGTAAGTCCCGCTATGATGATATTTTCGTGTTACTGAATGTATGAATTAATTATATGTTGTACATTGAAAGTATGTAACATTCATCTCAGTATGATATTATGTGCATGGGTTTTGGGAGATGATGAAAGGGGAAGTGCTATTCAGTGACTATTACCATAGTGGTCTTGGACCACAGTGGTTTGGAACCACGTATACATATGTTATCAGTGACTCGTCTCAGTGGTCTGGGACCACAGTGGGTTAGCCCCATGTACACTTATCAGAGATCGTCACAATGGTCTAGGACCACAGTGGGTTGGGACCACAGTAGGTTTCCCCCACGTTTATATATTCTGTGACTCTGTCACAAGTGGTCTGGGACCACAGTGGCTTGAAGCCACGGGTGTTTGGCGGATACAGGTGGTGTAGTGGATGGAAAATCTAGGATGGGTTGGGTTGCATTACATGTACTAATGATATGCCATGTTATTAGGGCTTAGGCCCAAACTGTGTTCGCAAGGGGAAATTACACACTGAGTCTCGGTGACTCACCCCTCTGCTTAATTTTGCAGGTAATCGCTAGATTGCAGATTTGGAGCCGAGGCGGACTCGAGGTGGCCATGCATTACTACATCTTCCGTAAACTACGTTACTTTATTTGAACTTATTTTAATTTGGGATTTTATTATGTAATAAGGCCACTATAACTTTAACTTTGGGTTTTGATTTAATGCTGATATCGCGTATTTTACAAACGGTTGAATATGGGGTTTTCTAAAATTAAAAGCATAAGCAAATAGTTTTCAAAACATTAACAAAAGATAACAAGCGAATAGCCAATTAACTTGGAAGTTTCCTTAAAACCTCAACTTGTTTTCTAATGACACGTTTATGGAATTCCTTGAATTCGGCTTTTATAAAACAAAATTTGCTTACAGCTTTTTCAATCAATTTAATAAAAGACGGAACGAAACCTTCAAGCAAAATTTACAAATCGTTTTTAAGATGAAGAAACCAATCGAAATGTTTTCTAAGTTACGATGTTTTGTTGAGATTTTCAAACTACCCTTCCTGTGACATACCAGATCCGGTCGTAACGTTTAGGCCGGGTATGGGGTGTTACATATTGGCATTGCAGGATTGGTGAAAAAGGAACGTGTCCATGGGTCATTGATCATAAGACAAATGATTAAATTACTATGTGTTAGTAATTAATTTTTTCATATCGGAAGATGTAATGGAAGCCATGGGATAAAATAGGATCATATTGGGAGAACATATTTTATCCCAAAAAAGATTAAGGAGATCCTATGAGAATAACACACTTATGACAAGGTCACTGTACAAGCACTTAATAAAGTACCTTTTGTAATGGTATATGATAAGGGAGAGTTCAATCATGGTACTAACTCAATGATTAGATAATTTGTAATTAGTAGGCGAAGAGTCATACCTTAATTATAAATTAGTTGAAACTTAATTATATATGTAGAATCGGTCCCTCCGCTAGCTCGAGATAACTTGAAACAAATTGCATGTAGAATCAACAAATTGTGGAATGAATGAAAATGATAAATAAGAGAAATAGATTGCATGCATCACTATCTATAGTGAATGTTTTTTCTCGCTGAGTACAAAAGATGACATAGAAATTAATTTAATTTCTTCAAATTATTATTTAAGTAATTGTAATTAAATAATTGAAGTTCGAAGTGAGAATTAAAATAATTAGTCATCCTAATTTAACGAATAAGAAAATTAAATTAATTTCCTAATGAATTCTAATAGATAATGTTGTTGTGACTTTAATAAAATTAGAATTGGGTTGAGAAAATAATTTAATTGATAAAGTGATTTAGTTAATTTAATTAATTGAAATAAAGAATATTTTGGGTAATTAAAAATAGCTATTGGGTTGGATAAATTGTAAGTGTTGGATAAAAATCTAGATAACATATAATTGTACCTAATACCTGAAAGGCCTTAATAGGCCCTGTTAATTGATAGGATCAACAAACCCTACTATTTTTCTAGGGATGTCGCTGCCCCTTGTGTTCCATTTCTACCGGAACATTGAATTTTCTATTAAAAATTATTATTTAATTAGACCATATTCGAATAGAACTCTTGTACCAATTCTCTATAAATAGGAATTATGGGTCAAACTATGAACATACACTTTTGAGAATTGATATTTTGTCGAAAAATGGTGACAATTTATTTTAAAGAACAAATTCTATTTTACGCACGAATACTCGTAGTTTTTGTTTCATAGAGAGAATTAAATTTCCCATTGAAAGTGTTAGCTTTGATGTCCCAAACTTTTTATATAATAACATTTAAGACAAATTTTATCTTTATTACATGTCCTAAATCATTTGGTGAAAATATGATTGAAAATTTTATAAAATATTTACAAAGCATTTTCAAATACTTGCAAAATACTCAAAAATATGTTTTAAATGTGTTTTAATTTATCTAAATGTTTTTGGGTTAATACCAAAGTGTTTTAAAGTGTTTAAAATGCCTATAAGGGACTTTGGTATGCTAATCTGGAGACATACGACCATATGCTCTGAGACATGAAAACTTCAAAGCAAAAATTTGCTTCAAGGGCTGCTTGTCTTGAGACACTGTACAATATGTTTAGAGACAATTGGGAAATTGTCTCGAGACACACTATTCATGTCTCGTGACATGGCATGCCAATGACTATATAACGACTATTTTTTAGCCATTCCTAGAGACATCTTGCTAGGTCTTAGGACATGATGTGCAAGGATAATTTTTAAGCTCGAAATTCATGCTTCCAATGATTATATGTCATCCCCAATGGCCATAAACATCCACAGAATTGGTTTGGTATTTTTCTTGAGGTGAAATCCTAGATAACAAAGCGGGTTTAAAAATGATTTAGTCATATTTTCTTTGGATTGATTGAGCTTTCAAGCCTACCTTTTAATTAAATCCTTTGAAAAGCCAATTTTGAGCTATATGACCTATATTTTTGGAAATAATCTATGAAATATGTAGCTTATTTTAAATAATTATTTTTGTAACCTCTTGAACCTTGAAATCTTAGCCTTGCTTATTTTGGATGTATCTTGAAGATTAAGTTTGAGGGAGTCCAAGAAGATCATTGGGTGTAAAACACACAAAATATGAGTTTCATATATAGAGATATGCTCCGAAAGGCACTTTTTTAGTTCAAAAAAAATGTACCACTAGGTATAAGTATTGAAAAGAGTTGATTGGTGATCACAAACTTTTGAAGGCCAAGGTAAACTAGGTTTAAGGTTAGTTGAACTTAAAAATATCTATTCTTTTTCCATGCATTAACCCCAACTCCATTACAACCTTTACTAAGACCTATTGATTTAAAACCACTAAGTTAACTACATTAGTGGAGAGGGAAATATCAAGTCAACATATGAAGACATGTGTTAAATCTGAAGAATGATGCTTATTTAACTTAGGAATTTAATCTTTTATGGTTGAACTTACTCTACTCTTAAAATTATTTGTCCAAATCATGATTTATTAGCATATTAGTTACTTGAATAAATATTGGATGATATGCTGTTTATGAGCTAAATACTTACAAAATTGATTTGAGAATATAATTTATGTTTTTCTATAACTATTTGGATGATTAAAAATTCTACAGGTAGACGAGTTTTTAACACAGGGACGAGTAATGATTTAAGTTTTGGGGTGTGTAAACTCCAAAATATATATATATTTAAGCACTCTTTTATTTATAAATTATGTTAATTCCGAGTACAAATACAACTCTTTCTTTGGTTTTATACTTGATTTTATGAGATTTTATTATTTTTATAAGAATGTGTTAATATTATGAATTTTATGTTAAATGCATGTTATTATTATTATTATTTGGATTAATTGGGCTAAGGGAAAGGTTGGTAGATTTTTTGTTGTATTTGGGTCTTAGACAGGTACAGGTTGAAAGATTAATAGTTCAGTCACATGGATTTCAAAGTGGTAATGATCCAGTAAGAATTCCAAGGAAGCCCAATATTACCTAAGCAGAAGGCCTAAAACCATTCCTTACCTACCCATTTTACCAAGAAAATAAGCTAGAAAATATCCACTACTTAAATAGCATTCCTTAACCAGCCCTTCAGATTTCTAAATATAACAAATATGATAAAAAATTGCAGAAAATAAATTTAGCACGATATCTTCTTTAATCAAGCCTTCAACCCTCTAACTACTGCTAAAAATAGCAGTAAAAAACCACCACACTTGGACCACATGTGGTCGGCCATGTATGGACGGAAAAAATGTAACTTCCTTGCTAAAAATAACAAGGAAGACTTATTCTTCCACAACACAAGGTGTAACACCCTAAAATTTAGGGTTAGAATAATTGAGGTTGGTTGCTTAGGATTAGTGGTTCGGGTGGACCTTTAAGTGAGCCTATGCGTTTTATAATCAATGATGAGACTAGTGGTTCAATGGTTAAGTGTTAGTTTTCTTTAGGTCTTAGGTTCAAATCCTTGTGTGCACTAGTGGGAATTATTTTTGTTTTTGGTTTTATTTTTTCTTTGAAAAAAAATTGATTGGTTGTTGTTAAAAGTTATTTTATTTTATTTTATTTTGGTTTTCTCCCACGTCTCCCTCTTTCATATTTTATTTTTGTTTTATTAGATTAATATTTTAATTTATTAGTACTTTTATGTTTTAAGTTATTTTAAGATAACTCTTTTATATCAGATTAGATTAAAAGTTCAGGTAGGATAAGAATTAGGTTTTAATTATTTTATTTTATTTTTCCTATTTATTCGCATCACATGCGCAAATTAGTTTTTCACATTGGTTTTCAAATTTCAATTGCAAACAGAAAATTGAATTGTTCTTTCCTTGCTTGAAATTCTATTTCTCTTTTCACTTGTGCATTGTTGGTCATGATTGTCCTTTGATTCTTTTTCCTTTGTACGCTGTTAAGTTTTAGCCACCTTTGCATTGCCTCAATTGTTCCAACGCTGTTAGCATTCACTTTTGTTTTTCAAAGATTTCGTGTGTTTTTAGTTCTTCATTCAACAAGTGTCGAATCGGGTGAGTTGTTGTACATTGTGAGTTTTCATTCATTTGATATGATTCTTTTTACTCAGTTATGGTAGATGGTTTCTCTAAGGTGGGGGTATACTCATGTAATCAGGTTTCAGGTTGGTTTTTGAAGGTGTTTTGATCTTTTGCGGGTGCTAGGAAATGCGTAATCAGGTGTGTTTCTAAAACTGATGTAATTAGGGGTCGAATTGGTGTTGAATTTCACAATTTTCAGCCAATTTTGGGGTGGTTTTTGAAACACACGGGCAACCACACAACTGTGTGGTCTTGTTTTTACAATTTTTACTCATTATCCATAGAATGATTCGTTTTAGTCCCTAAGCAATCCCTTACATGTTTAAGCTTTTATATATTTGTTTAATTGAGTTAATTTTGATGCTATTCAAGTTAATTATGTAATGCGTTATGCTAAACTCGGAATACAAAAATGATTGGATGCGATATTTGGAAATTGTTTATTATTGTTCTGCTACTTTGAAACTATATACGAGTAAGTCTGATTCTGTTACTGCTAAACTAAGCTGAATTGAAAATATGGTTATTTAATATGGAAACTAAATAGAGTATGCCGACTTTTTAAATTTTTTTGCATTTTGATTTGATATGGTTTGCACCTATATTTGGAATTGAGATTTGATTTCGAAGAGGATTAAGTTTGTATTGGCAGTTTCACTGCACAACTATATCTTAGCGGTTTAACCGTAATAATAAAAGTGGCATTCGACTACATTGAGGCGAGTTCTGTTGGATGGGTCCACCATAACCCAAATATTGGTGTGTAGAGGTTAGAAAGGGTCTAGTATGTCCTTATTGGTGTGTGCGGGGGATTTGTGGAGATGGTGTGTAATGGTTGGCTAGGTGGGATTTTGTATCATCCTTTATCTAATTTCGTTGTACATATTTGTTATGTGTATTTATGATATTATGTGTTACTTTGACATGTTTTCTGTTTATGTTTCAAAATTTTCTAATGTAAGTTTGTTCGATTAATTAACTTTGCATTCGACGTATTACTCTGTTATTGTATATTTGCGTTTGTTTTAAACTCACACTGAGGTTCTGTTGTTTTGACGAGGTTGATACTTCAATTTTAAAAACTAAAATTTTAAGTTATTACTTTCATGAATTTCGAATTATAGCAAAATGACAGTTTTTCCATTACAATAATATTTTTTTTTTGAAATTTTCGAGTAACAATTTGGTTGATTTGAAATGGTTGTAAATCGATTCAGGAAATATCAACATGGTTATATTTAGTTTTTAACGAAAATAAAATCACTTTTGGTTAGGCGTAAGGTATATGTATTTCCAGGTTTATTAAACGAGTGAAATAAATTATTTATGAAATGAAATTTTAGAAATTTTTTAGCGTTTTGATTTGGACCACTTCGGTGGCCAACGTGACCTTTGGAATCCGATCATAACTTCTAGGCTAGGTTTTGGGGTGTTACACAAGGGACAACAACCACTAGGAGAGGGATTCAAACGAGTGAAAGTTGTATGCTGATCTAAAAAGGAAAAAGAATGAATATTTTGTGATCAAGAAAGTATTTCTAAAGGTTTCTTAATGGAAGAATGTTTTACACTTTGGCTGCAAAAGGAAGCAAGTCCCGATACATCGAGCCGTATGAAATCATTAAAAGAGTAAGGCTAGTTGCCTACCATCTATGTAATACCCCAAACCTAATCCTTAAGAAGGACCAATGGTTGGCATGTCACTGCCTTAAAAATCTTTTCCCTTTTAGCTTGTATGGGCGTGGTTTTCATAAAAAGATAGTTCAACTAAATATGAATAGTAAATCCTTTGTGAAATTAAAGATAAATAATGTTATAATTTTTTGAGGAAAATGAAAAACATAGAAGCTCTACTGGGAGCTTTTAAAATCACATTTGGTGCAAACCTATTTTTAACTGCAGCATCGTATACATACATATAAATAGACAAACATTAATCATTCAAAGTAAATAATTTGACACTTTGCAAAAACATAGTCACTTTATTGAGGTTTCATTAAATTAACGATTTCAAAAGACTAGCATTAAAATACAGAATTAAGTCTTTGAATGACAACACCCCCATGCCATGCATAATAAAAAATACTTAAAAATCTCACAGAACAGATGTCCTCTGGCTTTGTCCACAAAAGTCATTTACTTCGTCCGCGATCATGAAAAGGAATGGTAACTAAATTAAGTTCAAAGAACTTACTGAGTTCGAAAGTAAACATCTCAATAGCTATATATAATACAAATAAACCTTTCCAACTCAACAAGTCATACAGTTCGCCCGCTGGCGAATACCATACACAAACAGACTTTACTACAGACACTAATCCATTGGCACATACAATACGCCCATGCTGAGAGCTTTTAAAAGAATAGTGCATGAGTGATGTTGGTGATGGTAGAGTTGTGCCAAAATGGGGAAGGTTTGGTGATCGACGGTTGGGGATGAGAACAGAACTTGTGGCCATTTAAATGAAAAGAAAAATTGCTGGTGAACATAAACAATCAGTGGAAGAAAATCCTTTATTTATATTTTTTCCCTAGGTCAAAACATTTTTTTGAAAATTGTTTTCCTTGGTTCATAAAAATATATCTTTCAAAAGATAGCAACCGCCCAACACAAAACATCTTACGAATCGAGTAAAGTGAGTGAAGTTTTATTTCTCCCAACTTCACTGCCACAATAGTGCTTTAAATGTTGACTATTTACCATAAACATGCCTCCTTTACCATCTTGCAGCTCGACCACTCCATATGGAAATACTTGGTTGTAGTGAAAGGTCTGGACCACCGAAACATTAACTTCCTAGGAAACAACCTCAGTCTAGAATTGAGCAATAGGACTCGTTGGCCTACTTCGAACTCTTGGGATTGGATGGGATTTTCATGCCATTTCTTTGGGTTTTTTTTAAATATATTGGCATTCTCATAGGAAAACATTCTAAGCTCCTTCAATTCATCCAGTTGCAACATCCATTTCTCTCCACCATGCTTCAGATCCATATTAAGTTGCTTGAGGGCCCAATAAGCTCTATGCTCAAGCTCCAATGGTAAATGGCAAGCTTTTTAGAACACTAACTGATAGGGAGGAATCCCTAAAGGAGTTTTGAATGCTACTCGGTAAGCCTATAGACATCGTCAAGTCTCTTGGGCCAATCTCTACGACTCGGACACACCTCTTTCTCAAGAATACCTTTTATTTCTCTGTTTGCCAGCTCAGCTTGCCTATTCGTCTGCAGATGGTAAGTCGTAGCAACCTTGTACTTCACATTATACTTATGAAGCAACCACTTTAGCCACTTCTTCACAAAATGAAATCCCTCGTTGTTATTTATAACCCTAGGAGTCTCGAACCTAGTGTATATATGCTTATGCAGGAAACTCATGACCACCTTAGCATCATTTGTTGGATATGCTTTAGCTTCTACCTACTTGGACACGTAATTAACAGTCACCAAAATGTACCTGTTACCATATGAAGGAGGAAATGGACCCAAAAAGTCAATGCCCTACACATCAAATAATTTTACTTCAAGGATATTACTCAAAGGCATCTCGTTAGTCCTTGATATATTTCCAACTCGTTGGCACCAATCATAATTCTTCACATAGGCATATGTATCCTTAAATAAATTTGACCAACAAAACTCAACTTGCAACAACTTAGTTGTAGTGCATGAACCCCCAAAATGTCCCCCACTTGGGAATGAATAACAATGATAAAGGATATCAGCCACCTCACTCTTGGCTATACACCTTCTAATCATTTGATCTGCACACTGTTTAAACAAAAATGGCTCTTCCCAAAAATAATACCTTGTATATGAAGGAATTTCTTCCTTTGTTATGACATTTTGGGCTGATTATTCCACTTGCCAAAAAATTAGCAAAATCAACAAACCAAGGAATTTCATGAATTTGACTTACCTTGAAAATATGCTCATCTGTAAAGTATTCATTAATAGGAACAGAGGAGTGAGTTTCCTCTTGTTGTTTCAATCTTGAAAAATGGACTGTCACCTGATTCTCAACCTCTTTCCGATCTTAGATCTCAATATCGAATTTTTGGAGTAAAAGTACATATTGAATCAATCTTGGCTTAGCATCTTTCTTTGCCAACAAATATTTAATTGTAGAATGATCTGTATAGACTGTCACTTTAGTACCTACAAGATAAGAACGAAATTTATCAAAAGAAAAGAAAAAAATCAAGTAGTTCTTTTTCAGTTGCCATATAGGTCAATTGGGCCCCTGTCAAAGTTTGACTCGCTTAATAAATTAGATGGAATACATTGTTTCTCCACTGACCTATTACAGCTCCAACTGCGAAGTCACTAGCCTCACATATCAGCTCAAAAGGAGAATTCCAATTTAATGTGACAATAATGGGTGTCAAAATTTATTTTCAGCTCATCAAAGGCTTTCAAGAACACCTCATCGGATTTGAATGCTCTATCTTTTTCTAACAAAGTACATAATGGCTTGGAAATATTTGAAAAGTCTTTGAGAACCTTCGATAAAAACTGCCATGCCCCAAAAAACTTCTAATGCCTTTTATAGACATAGGAGCTGGCAGCTTCTCTATTACATCGACTTTTTCTTTACCAACTTCAATTCCTCGTCTTGATATTTTATGCCCCAAAACGATACCCTACTTAACCATAAAATGACATTTCTTCCAGTTAAGGATAAGGTTCGTCTCTTCACACCATTTTAGCACCTTAGCAAAATTATTTAAATAGTCATCATATGAATCTCTGAACACTGAAAAGTCATCCATGAATAATTACAAAAGTCATTCAACCATATTAATAAATATTGCCACCATGCACCTTTGGAAAGTTGTAGGCACATTAGATAACTCCAAAGGCATTCACCAAAAAGAAAACGTACCGTTCAGGCAATTGAAAGTGGTTTTATGCTGATGTTTAGGGCTACAACTATCTGATTGTACCCCGAATAACCATCCAAAAAACAATAATAGTCCCGAATCGTAAGTCATTCCAATATTTGGTCCATGAACGATAGTGAAAAATGGTCTTTTCGAGTCGTTTTGTTCAATTTTCTATAATCTACACAAATTTGCCAACCCATAATTGTCCTTGTTGGAATCAGCTCGTTATTTTCATTCTCCACATCCGTGATTCTTTTTTTTTTTGGTACGCATTGAACTAGACTCATTCACAAGCTGTCAGAGATGGGGTAAAAATTCTCGCATCTAACCATTTGATGATTTCCTTCTTGACTACCTCCTTCATGATTTGGTTTAGTCTTTTGTGTCCATCAATCGATGTCTTTTCACCATCTTCTAGTAGGATTTTATGCATGCACAAAGACGAACTAATACCTTAAATATCAGCTATAGTCCACCCGATTACCTTCTTAAACTTTTTTAGAACATCAATCAACTTTTTTTCTTAACTCTCGATTAACTCAGCTGAAATGATCATAAGAAAAGTCAAAGAATTACCCAAATAAACATATTTCAAATGGGATGGAAGTGCCTTTAACTCTAATTTTAGTAGCTCCTCAATTGATGCTTTTGATTGTATATGCTCACAGAATGCCAATTCTAATGATTCGGGTTGAGATTGGGGAATGACTCCCTTCGAATTGGCTTCCAGCAAAGCTAGATATTCCTCATATTTATTGACACTTGGTGGATCAGACATTAAGTCTTCATTCTATAGTGACCAGTGATTTCATGCTGGACATCGCGGAACATTCTTCAACTGTATATGGAAATCTCATGGATTTAAATTCATTAAAGGTTGCATGATTGTCTTGAACTCGCATGGTGAGTTTGCCTTTCTACACATCGATCAATGTTCTACCATTTTCCAAGAAAGTCCTTCCCAGGACGATTAGTACTTCTTTATCTGTAGCAAAATCTAAATTAATAAAGTTAGTTGGAAATATAAATTTATCAACATGTACCAGTCCATCTTCGATCTTCCCTTCCAGATATGCTAATGATTTGTTTGTTAATTGAAGTGTAACTGTCATTGGTCTGAATTTACCAATACCAAATCTCTTAAAATAGACATAAACATCAAGTTTATACTTTCTCCCAAATCACATAGTGTCATACCACAATAAGAATCTTCAATGTTACAAGGTATGATAAAACTCCCTAAATTTTTCATTTTTTGAGGCAACTTGTTTTGTAGGAATGCACTACACTCTTTTTTCAATGTCATTGTCTCAAATCCCCCTAATCTTCTCTTCTTAGAGAGGATGTCCTTCATGAATTTGACATAATTCGGCATTTTCTCTAAGGCTTCCACAAGTGGGATATTGATGTGAAGTTGTTTAAGCACGTTCAAGAACTTCTTGAATTGCACCTTTTGTTTCTGTTTCTAGAGTTGTTGAAGATAAGGAGGTGGTGGGGTTTTAATTTTGTCCTAACTACCTTCTTATATTAGGACTACTTTTCGAGTCTCAGGTGCAGCATTCTCCGTTACAGGAATAAACTTTTGTACCGGTTTGGATTTCCTCATTATTCTGAGCATCAACAGGCTTGCCTTCAGTTTCAATATTCTTAGGTTCCAACATCTTTCCACTCCCCAAGGCAACGACTTTGCAATGTTCCTTACCCAAATTCCTCGGGTTTTCAGTGTTGTTTGGCAAAGTAGCTTGGGGTCGGTTTCTAAGCTCATTGGCTAGCTATCCTACTTGATTTTCCAGATTATTCGATGTTGTTGTTGGCTTTAGATCAATGTTGCTTGGCCTTGACTCAGGGAATCATTTTTCATCATATATGCCTTTAGCAAATTCTCGAGGCTACTTAAAGGTTCAGTTGGTGGAGGTTTTTGAACTTGTTGAGAATACCCAGTTGATAGTTTGGTCTTGCTAGCATGTGAGAGTTACTTGGACCAGCCCATTGATTGCCCCATGAAAAATTCAAATAGTTTGGCCATAAAAGATTGTATGAATTCAAATGCAGACCACTCCAATTGTGATTCTCCATGTAATAGATTGAATCTGGATTTGATGGGTAATTCTCAAAAACATGACAATCTCCACAATATATAGAAGAGATATTCTCAAACTAGTTCAACTGCAGATCTATAATGTTACCATTGAAACCATTAACAATTATGTTTTTAAGCATAGAAAACATATAATATACCTGGGCTGCCACGAAGTAAGTGCATCAACTTTGTGAACTCTTGTCATCCGTCTTCTTCTGGTTGTTCGATTAGTCAGACACTAATAATTGTTGCTAGAAATCTTTTCAAGAAATTCGTATGCCTCATTGTATGATTTTGAAAGAAGGGCTACATTCGCTGAAGTATCTACCATAACTCTTGTATGAGTATTGAAACCATTGTTGAAGGTCTCCAACTAAATACAGTATGGAATACCATGGTGACAGCATTTTCATAATAACTCCTTGAACCGCTCTCATGCCTCACACAGAGATTTGTCATCAAGTTGTTGAAATGCAGTGATCTCATTTTGAAGTTTGACATTCTTAGTGGGAAGAAAATATTTCATCAAGAATCTTTTAGCCAATTCTTTCCATGTGATTATAGAGTCAGGCGGTAAGGAATTCAACCATGTTCATGCTCTATCTCTCATCGAGCATGGAAACAACTTCAAACGTAAAGCATCTTTGGTCACTCTGACCAATTTGAAGGAGTCACTCACCTCCATGAATAATCGATGATGAAGGAGTGGATATTCAGTAGGCATCCCACTAAATTGGCCCACCATTTGTAACATTTGGATCATCGCTGGCTTTAATTTGAACTGCAGTGCCTCATTTTCGAGCCTCACAATATCCAGATTGAGTTCATTGAAAAGAGGCACAATATATTGAAGGATGAAACGGTCTCTATCATCAGCAACAATGACCAAATTTTGAGCATTAGCAACTCGATTTCTTTGATCTTGTTGTACATGATTCATTTCTTTAGCTTGTATCTAGGTTGGTTGTCATCTTCTTCTCTTAAAGGTATGTTCAATTTCAGGATCGACTAGAAGTAAATCAATAATTTGGTCCACATTCATAAAAAATTGGTATCTAAATATTCACAAGAAACTAAAGTAAGAATAACATAAATTAAACCAAATTTAAAGGTAATTAACTTCACAAACAATTAATGAGTGAGAACTTCGTGTACCTAGTTGATGAAAATTTTGTTTATTATATCGTCTAAAAGATGGTAATATCTATTTTATCTCTATTGAAGCTTCGAATCTTGAAGAGGATTGAGCTAATCAAAATTGAAGCTTGGATTTGCTTGGTTATGGTTGAGTTAGTTGTGTGATGAGTGTTATTAAAGAGCGATATGGTAAATTGACCGTCACTTATGCTTAATCAGATGATTAATTACTGATTGCAAATATTTAATTGAGTTTTGGTTGGTTAATTTTGCAAAATTATTGATATATGTTTAAGTGATGAAATTTTTGTTAAGTGTTGGTAAGTGGCATCTAGTGATTTTATGTGCTTGATTTAATTGATTATAATGGTGAACTAAGCAAGCATGATGGAGTTTTAGGTTCATGGTATGTTAATATTTCAATTGATAAATGAACATTGGTAATAGGTAATTGGTATGCTATATTTAATTTTATGTTAAAATGGCGATGTTACATGATTCACATACGCATTTTGGCACTTTAAATTGAGCACATTATTGACTGAAATTATGTTATGTTGATTGGTTATATTGGCATTATAGCATGGTGGATCCACTAGATATAGTTGGCATGTCATAGGAATTGTGAGTACTCACCATATTGATATGCTATTTGTAAGCAGTGAAGCTCTAGGTGGACTGATTTCTAGTAGATAAGGGAGTGTTGAGCTTGTGTCTCCACTCAACGAGACTGATTTGAGGCGATATAAGAGGAGCGTGTGGCCTCGGCTCGCTCAACCCAGGACTAATTCTGATTCTGATTGGGAGTAAGGAGATCCATTTATCTGATGTATGATCACCCGATTAAGCCATGATTGTATATGCCAATATAAATATATGAAATGTTATATGCTAAACTAATGATTATATGCCATGCTTAATTATGATTTTTGATGCATAGTTGAGCATATGGCATTGAATTGATATTGTGATTGAAAATTTGTATTTGATTGGTTTCAAATTAAGCACGATTTGGGTGCTAATCTACTCGTCATTTTATTCACATTCATTAAGCTTTTTAAGCTCACACCCTCATATTCGTGTAGTTAACCGACAGGATTGAAGAGCTAAGGAGTCGAGCAAGAGAGTTCCAAGAGATTAAGGCTTGGTAGGGATTTAGTTACATGTTTTAGAGATGTTAATCGGGTATTGTGGAACTTTCGGGACTTAGTTCAATTTTGGATGGTTTTATAGTATCATATATGCATGTTTTAGTTTGATTATTGAATAATTTACGGTCCATTGTTGCTTGATAACACAGTGATTGATAACACTGTGTGTGAGGCATGATGTTTACACTAACTATTGTTTAAAAGAAGCTTCCATGGAGTGGTTTACTAGCGACTAAGGTACATTACTTGTTTGAATTAACCGGTGGGTGATATGCATGAAATTGAATGTTTAACTCTATTTGATTGAGGTTTAATTAGTATTAATATATTCAATTAAAGGTGTATGAATATGTATGATATTTAATTGTAGTTAAATCTGGTTTAATTGGCCATTAAAATAATCAAAATCGGGTTTAAAATCAAAATTTTCACACAAAAAAATGCAGTAGACTGTTGGGGGTTTGAATTCTGGTCTTTTTAAATTGGTTCTCTAGTCTGTTTAAACTACAAATTAGTCCTGTAACTTGATAAGTCTAATTAGAGCCTTAAATGATAAGGAAACTTGATAAAATTTTAGGATTAGACTTGTAATTGATAAAATTTGTTAGAAACACACTCAATTTAATATTCGGGTATAGTACTGATAGTTTGAAATCGTTATGACTTAGTCCTTAATGATAAAACTTGAATTAGACATAGAAAATAAACTCGGATTAAGCTGAAATTTTTAGGGCTTACTTAAATTGACTAAAAGAGGGTTGGTAAGTGTATAGATCTAAATTCGAGATAGTTTAACTATAGGTGGTAAAATGTGTAACACCCCAAACCCGACCCATACGTTATGACCGGATCTGACATGTCACATGGGAAAAAAACGTGTTAAATCCTTTTTATTCGTACTAAAATAGGTATTATTTTGTTATAATCAAGAAAACAAGTTTGGTTTAAAATATTTGATAAAATACTACTAACCTCGAAGATTGATAAATCGATAATTGAATTAGTGATCTTATAAAACCGTGACTTTTGAAAATATCGTTGATAATTTGAGAGAAAATTTCAAAGTTAAAATATTTGTAGAAGTTTGTTATGAAATCCATTTGTTAATAAAATATTTGTAGAAGTTTGTTATGAAATCCATTTGTTAATCAATTTTGGAAAACCATTGGTTATGCTTTTAGGAAATCCCCATTTAAAAATAATTCAAGCAACATAAAAAATACATCAAACATAATGCAAAAATAAAATATTCCAGAGGCCTTATTACAACTTAAAAAAAAAATCAAAATAGTAAAAGTAATAAAGTGAACGGAAATAGAAATCTAAAGTCCAATAAAAACTGTTTCTGAAGTATGGCCTCCACCGAGTCATCCATGGCCCAAGTCCACATCACTGAGCATTACCTGCAAGGATTAAGAAGAAGGGGTGAGTTACTAGAACTCAGTGTATAACCTCCTTACCGATGTCCACTGGGCCTGAACCCGTATAGCAAAATCTTGGGCCTAAGCCCGTTAACATAACAATATTAAATGAAATAAATGTATGCAACCCAACCCATCCAACCAACACACCCCCGTACCATCCAATCACACCTGTGGGGATCAAGTCAACCCACCCCGCCAATCACACCAATCGTAGGCAAATTGCCATTTATAATATATTTTTATTGTGGCCCAGCCACTGAAATCATAATGAAACATAATAACAAACATTTTTGTGGCAATGCCACCGGGCTACACTTCTCTTCAACATTTTTCCCATCCCATGCAAATTATGTAAATGCAACGTACATAATAAAGCATAATATCCACAAATATAAATAATAATCATTAATCCAAAGATTTATTACGGTAAATCAGCCAATTATAGAACTTTGTAATTCGGCCTACTAAAGCATTCTAGCAAATCGGCCCATAGGGGCATTTTAGTAAATCGGCCTATAGGGGTATTTTCGTAAATCGGCCCATAGGGGCATTTTCGTAATTTTAACAATTTTTGTACCGATTTCGACAAATTTATAGAAATAATATTATTTAAGTAATTTTCTCGATTTATGCCATATTACGATTTTTAGTCATATAAATAATAACGACCTATTTTCCAACGTGATCTCGAATCATAAATCTATAGGATTTCGGTGTGAGATTACACACCTGATTATGATAAGTATTAAACCCTCTTGATCGTCGGCACTTATGACAACATAATACTCGATTAACTAACATAAGAGGTTTTTCTTAATCCAAATCTAAATCAACGATCTAAAATACTTACTCTTAAAATCGTGAACGACCACGATTTGCCTATTCTCACCGGATGATGGACCGCAACCCAGTGGGAAATCCCGAACCGCCGATACCGCTCTACGCTTAAACATAGAAGTAGGAATCACAAATCCACTCCTTTTGTGTTCTCCAATCACTTTTCCTTTCAAATCGGGTCCACTTGCCTCCATTGGAATAAAGTCGTAATCAAAAACGATATTACGATGATATAAAACGATTGTCTAAGGAAAAAGGTTCGGCTTAGCACTATTTCTGTATGATCAACAGGTGGATAGATCGAGCAATTTAGCCCTTAAAAATAAACGATTAGTCACAACCACTATTCCATTTAGCAAACTAACCGATCAACGAAAAAGATCAAAATGAACCATGACGAATCCCTTACCTTAATGATTATAAAATTGATTCCCACCGATTGTACTTATGGCTATGGATGAGTCAAAGGTAATAGATTTGGCCTTCCCACTATTACACTACAAAAAGATAACGATTAAGATATGAAGAAGTATGGAAAACACCATTTCGATTTAGAAACAATATGAAACAACCAAATAATGAGGGACACTCATTCGGCTAAGGAGAAAAAGAATGAAAAGATTTGAATAAAAACACTTACTCGGTTTAATCAAGAAAGAAAAGTCCAACTTGTAAGATGGAGAAGAGGATGATCAAGATTCGGTTAGTGGAGAGAAAAGGACCAAAGAGTTTCGGTCACAAAGAAATGTCGGTATAAGAGAAAAGGAGAAAGGTTGAAGAAAGGGTGAAAAAGAAAAAAGATGATGGACAAAGAGGTATTAGGGTGTTTTGGCTATCACCAAAAGAAAATGAACTAGATGGATTTAGTGATTCGGTAAAACAACACAATGATAAGAAAATGAACAATTTGCATGAGTGTTTCGGCCTAAAACAAAGAAAAATGGTGCACAATGTTGGCCTTAGAGTTTCGAGAAGTGAGGGAAAAGAAAATTGAAAAAGAAGACACTAATATGCTAAGAAGAAAACAACCTCTCATGCACCAAAAATTTACCGAATGCCTAAAGAATTTCGACACTCCTCTTTACCCCACAAAATCGTGTGTTACCTTTGCTAAAAGGATAAGTGTTGATCAAAAACTCTTTCCAAAACATTTTCCATACTATAGGCCAACATGTTCCCTTCTCTTTCCTTTTCTTTCATTTCTTTGCTTACCCTCATCCTTACCTTATTTCCTTAGCCATCTTTCCATAATTAAAAAGTCTTCCTTGCCTTAAATAAAGCCTTGGCCGACACTTTGGATGGAAAACACAAAAAAATAATCAAAATTTTGCACTAGGTTGGATTCGAACATCTTCCCTCCATGCTCTTCACTTGACGCCACAACCTCCTTGCCATATGCTCATTTACGCTAGCACATTACTCACTTATTTCCATAAGCATTGATGCCACTTACCTTCTCTCCTTAAAGTGCTTAAACATAAAAATTTTCTAAGGCCCAAATCAACCCTGAGCCTTCTTAGGACCTTAAAACATACACAATTAATAATCTAACTAGCCTAATTCAAGATATAATGCAACACATAAAATTCTAAATTTTAGGATGTTACAATTCTACCCCCTTAAAGAAATTTCGGCCTCGAAATTTACCTGATTAGAAGAGATGAGGGTATTGTTGTCGAATCGTGTCCTCTGCTCCCATGTAGCTTCCTCTGATCCGTGATTACGCCATAATACTTTGACTAACGGAATCGACATCCTTCTCAGCTCCTTAACGTCCCGATCTAAAATCTGTACTGGCTCCTCTTCAAAAGACAAGTCAGGTCTTAACTAAACTTCCTCCACTGGTACAACATGAGATGGATCCGAACGATAACACCTTAACATAGAGACATGGAATACACTATGTATCTGACTTAACTCCGGAGGTAACTCAAGCTGATAAGCCACTGGCCCAACACGTTTCAGTACACGATATGGTCCGATGAACCTAGGGCTCAACTTGCCCTTCCGTCCAAATCTAAAGATCTTTTTCCAAGGTGAGACCTTCAAAAAGACCTGATCACCCACCGCAAATTCTATATCCTTACGCTTCAGATCCGCATATGATTTTTGTCTATCCGAAGCTTCTTTTGACCGAGCCCAAATTACCTTAACTTGTTCCTCCGTCTCTGAGATCAACTCAGGACCCAATGACTGTAGCTTCCCCAGCTCAGTCCAACAAGTAGGAGTATGACACCTACGACCATACAATGCCTCATAGGGTACCATCTAGATGCTGGATTGATAGCTGTTGTTGTATGCAAACTCTGCCAATGGTAGGAAATCTTCCCAACAACCCCTGAAATCGATCACATAGCCCCTTAACATGTCTTCTAGAATCTGGATTTGGGCCAGGCCGTGTCGATATCGTGCTAAGGCCCATTTACTCCATTTTGGGCCCGTTTTATGTTCTTTTCATCCTCAGGTGCTTTCCTGGATATAAGACATGAAAAGAGAGGATTAAAAGCACCTACTTACATAATTTAAGGCTTAAATTATCCAAAAGCATGCTAAATGTGGGCTTAAAATATGTTACTTTTACGGTTTATCAAATACCCCTACACTTAAGCTTTTGCTTGTCCTCAAGCAAAATTCTCAACTTACAATTAAAACGAACTTTCCGTGATTCATAATTCCTATCAACAATGCTTTATCCTAATTCATAGATAATTTATACATGGATAATTGAATTCAAAGAGTCCCGAAGATTCAAACAAGATAAGTCATATTTTTGTAGCACGAAAACATAGGTGTTTCCCTTCATCTAAATAATTACCTTTAATTCAAAACCGACAAGGATTGACATCCTCACAAAAGATTCATCACTCAAAAAGTGTTTAAGGGTCAAAATTAAGCACTCATAAGTCGAACTTGAAAAGTTAATCCCATAGGCTTGCCTGAAAATTAAGTCTCCACCACTGTAAAATGAAATGATAAATAAATCAAAAGGTCTTTAACAGGGTTGTAATAGGGCTAGGGTTAAAGGTGTGGATAAAGGCTGAATTAGAGGGTTAGAATCGAGATTGACTTGACAAGTTACCTATCTAGAAAAATAACTAATCTTAAATAATTACATCAATTGAGAAATAATAATACCAATAATACGAGGTTTTTTTGAATTTTAATGTGTAAGCTCACCTAATCATAAATTAACAATGAATATACTTTATTCGTTTTTTTAAGAACAAACTATCATAATAATAAGAAAGAAATTTTACAACTAAAATATAGAACATAGTTAGGAAATTGTTCAAAATCAAATCTCGACAAAAAGGGTAGTTAAAAGAATGGTGGTAACAAATACAAAGGGTTTTTGGGTTAATATTAGTAGGTGAGTCAATAAAAAGGGTTGTTAGGCTCAACGGGGTTCACTAGGGGTTAATTGTGGAGGTAGGCTTTTTTAGTGGAGTAAGTGGGTTAAAACCTAAGTGCCTTTATCATCTCGGTATATCAAATCATAACTGTGGTCTTGACATGTATAATCAAGGCAAGTTCTAGAATAACAGTTCATAGTTGACACACTTATAATCAATAAAGTGAGCACAAAAAAGAATTATGCTCTATAAGGCTCAAAATCTCACAAAAATTATGGGTGTTTTTGACATCAACCTTATAAATTTCAAACTTCAAGATAACATTCAAATTCAGGTTAACAACCTAAAATTTTAAATTTTAGAAAATTAGACTTATCATGCTTGATTCCCTAGTATTCTACAAATTTAATCATCAATGCACAATTAACTATGACTTATTCCAAAATACATCAATAAAAATCATAAATCAAAGGAAATTTCATTCTAATCATAAAATGAGAAACTTACTTTAGAACAAGGCATAATTCAGGGATTTTCAAATAATACTATAGTTAATCCCCCCACACTTAAGATGTACATTGTCCTCAATGTAGAAAGATAGATAATATCAAAATAATCATAAATCATAGGATGGGGAGAGAAGTGAAACTTCCTAAATTTTGGATGAAGTCAATGAAAAGAGACCGGATAAGATTAGAGGTGATCGTGGGGAAGCGTCTCAAACCGTTTGAAGTTGAATCCTCGAAGCAACCGATTGAATTTTATTGTGTCCTAAGCTAAACCTAAATGACATAAAAAGAAAATAATAAAGAAGATAAAAATAAAAATAAGGAATAAAAATAAAAAGAAAACAAAAAAGAAAAAGAAAAAGAAAAGTAAATAATTAAATAGTGATACAGTCCACGCCCTTGTGCCGACCCATGGTGTTCACACGGCCATGGCCACGGCCGTGTGCAAGGCCGTGTGGGTATGGAAACCTGCGCCTAAATATGAAAAGAAAAACTAAACTAATTAGTAGGGTTAGTACTCGGGTTGCCTCCCGAGAAGCGCTCGTTTAAAGTTTTTAGGTAGACTTTACCTGTTGTTTGTATGGTCAAGGTGGTTTGAGGAGGTGAAAATCCTTTCTCATGCGCTCAACTCGATTTTTGATATAAAGTTTCAGTCGAGTAGTGTTTACCTCAAAAGTGCTGAATTTAGGATTGCTTACCTCGACTGTCCCGTATAGGAAGACATTAAGTACCTCAAAAGTGATTTTTTCATTTGCCTTGAGGTTTGAATTGGTGATTCGAGGGTCTTCCTTATTCAACAATACCCGATCCTCTATTTTGATGTGATTTGTTCCTATTAGGTCGTCTGGGGTTTCCTTCGGTTTCACTTTGTGTGGTTCTGGTTCTTTTTTAAATTGTGTTGTCCACTCTTCTAGTTTATCGATACTAAGGCTTTGTTCCTTATCTAATTCTTCTTTGTTGGCACAAGGTCTAAGATCTAGCTCAGCTAGGTAATATCGTGACGATTCCTGTAAAGAAGGTTGAACCAAATGGTTATCAATAAAATTATCCTTCGTACCTTTATTACTCAAAGTCCTAGTTGAGTTAAGAGCTTGAAGAGTGATTGTTTCATTGTCTACACGAAGTGCGAGTTCATCAAATTCTTCCTCTGTGTGGTTTTTCTTTATTGCATCGGGATATGGCATACGAGGTTGGTATTCTTTATCACTTGATGTTCTGGCCGAGTCAAGAGCTTGAAGAGTGACTATCTCGTCGCCTACGTGAAATATGAGTTCACCTACATAGATATCAATTTTAGCTCTGGCAGTTGCTAAAAAGGGTCTTCCTAAAATTAAAGGAATATTATTGTCCTCATCCATGTCTAAAACGAAAATGTCTATTGGGAATACGAATTTATCAACTTTGATCAGAACATTTTCTATTATACCCCTAGGAATTCTAATAGTTTTATCAGTTAATTGAACGCTCATCCTAGTTTGTTTGGGTTTCCCTAAACCTAGTTGTTTAAACAGTTTATAAGGCATAACATTTATGCTTACCCCTAAATCGGCTAACTCTTTTTCTATAGATAAACTACCAATTATGCATGGAATTGTAAAACTCCCTGAATCTTTTAATTTCTGTGGTAGTCTATTTTGTAGAATTACCGAGCACTTTACGTTGAGTTCCACATGTGATTCCTCGTCTATCCTTTGCTTTTTTCGTTAACAGCTCCCTTAAAAATTTTCTAGAGTCTGGAATCTGCAAAAGAGCTTCAAGAAAAGGTAAGTTGATATGTAATTTCTTTAAAAGTGTAAGAAACTTACCGAATTGTTCCTCTATATCGTCTCTCTTTAATGCTTCGGGGTAAGGAATGCGAGGTTGGTATTCTTTGATTACCGGTTTTGGCTTTTCTTGTGTCACCTCTACCTTACCTTCGTCTACCTTGTCTTCTTTTTTTGAGATGGGTTCGTCTATCTCTGCATTTTCTTGAGCTGCTATGGCTTGAATTTGCTCCTTTGGATTCATCTCAGTGTTACTTGGTAGACGTCCTTGCGGTTGTTCGGACATTAACTTTGCAAGTTGTCCGACTGCCTTAGTGATTTCCCCACCTTGGCTCTTGATCTCTTCAATCAATGTTCGTTGGTTTGTTTCAGTGTTGCTTGGCAAGCTTTCTTGTGATTGTTCTAAGATCAGCTTAGCAGGCTGACCTAACTGATCCTCAATCCCTTGAATCGATGCTTCTTGTTTTGTTTCTATATTTTGGCAGCATGTTTCTGTTATTGCTATGGATTTTTCCAGCATCTGTTCAAGGTTCGACTTATCTTCCTGTTGGTGAGGTGGTTGTTGAAAATTTGGAGGAAGTTCCTGTCTTCGTCTACTTTGATCATTCCACGAGAAATTGAGATGGTTCCTCCAACCTGTATTATAAGTGTCATTATAAAAATTATTTTGAGGTCTAGAGTAACCCATATAGTGGACTTGTTCGTTCTTCATGCCATATCCGTAGAGTGGGTACTCAGGATTCGCCACGCCTCCTGGATTCGAGTCATATTGCATTACTGGGTGTACCTGCGAGCGACTACAAAAACCATCGATCTTTTTATTCATCATCTCTAGCTGGGTAGATAACCTGGTGAACACGTCGAGGTCGAAGGCACTGGCTGCTTTAGTAGGAATTGTCCTCATGACTTGCCATTGATAATTATTCAGTGCCATCTTCTCCATAGACTAAAATTATTTGCCAAAAGCAAAATAGAGGAAAAATTAGCAAAGTAAAAATAAAAATAAAAAATAATAATGAAAATAAATTACAATAATAAAAAAATGGCTAAAGTAATAAAAATAGAGCTTTCTTAATATTTTAGTTTTCCGACAACGGCGCCAAAAACTTGATCGCTGTAAATCAGAGCTTTAAAATTTATAAAAGAATGATCGAACCTGAAAACTAACCCTGACAACGATTAAAGGCAAGTATACCTATCGAACAGTAGTATAGCTTAGGTAAGACCGGATATCGAACCGAAAGGAACTAAGAGTACTAATACTAACTTTCTTTTTATTATTTAGCCTTAAAATAGAGTGAAGTTGCTTTAAACTATATTGGCGAAGACTAAACTAAGGACACAAAGACAAAAAGGACGAATAGGAAAATAACTTTTAAGGAAAACTCAGTTGATTACGACAATACCCTCAGGAAGAATCCACCTAGACTTCACTTGTTATCTGACTCTAAATTATATGATTTCTTTTACTTAGCTTGATCCGTAAGACTCCCTAACCTATATTAAACCCTCTGTCGATGTGAATAACATCTAACCCTAGGTTAATTAGTGGAACTCTCATTCGCTTATAATAACCCCTTAAGATAGCAGTAAATCGATCAATGGACTCCCATATTAGGTTTCACCCTAATCCGGAAAAATCTCGTAACCCTATATCTAGGCGTTCAATCAATTCCGCTTAATTATGTTAGATCTACTCTTAGGTAGGGTCTATTCCTCCTCCACCTAAGCACATTAGATTTGGATTAAGCAACATAATTAAGAACAAACTAAGCAATTATCATATAACTTAGAAATCAAATAACAAAATTCATCTAGGTTTCATCCCCTTCAGGTATCTAAAGGGTTTAGTTTATAATGAATAAAAAGAAACATCACAAGAGAAAAGATAAAACAAAACATAAGAAAACCCTAAAACCCCCTGAAGGAATTGAAGGAGAATTTTGCCGTCTTGAGTATAATTTCATCTTCTTGGGATGGATCAACTGGCTATCCACCCATTATTCCCTAACTCTGACCTTCTCGGCTTGGCTCCTTGGCCTAGCTTTGACGCCGGCTTCGGCTTCTGCCGAACTCTCCTTTCAAATTGCCTCCTTGGGTGTTTATATAAACTTTCTGATGCTTTACTTGGCCCCTAAGTTTCCTAATTTAAGTAGAATTCCTGCTAGGGTGTTTGAATAGGCTTTGGAATGTGTTTCTTTGCCTTCAAGTATCCTTTCTCGAATGAAATTGCTCTTTCCAATGACAGGGGCACGGCCATGACACACGCCCGTGTGAATCGTGGTCAGGCCGTGCTCGAATTTTCTAACTTGAGGCACGGCCGTGTAGGTCAGGGGTCAGGCCGTGCTCTAGGTGATCGGCGAGGCACAGCCATGTGGGATTCCCTGCTAAGTCCCATTTACTCCGTTTTGGGCCCGTTTTATGTTCTTTTCATCCTCGGGTGCTTTCCTGGATATAAGACATGAAAAGAGAGGATTAAAATTACATAATTCAAGACTTAAATTATCCAAAAGCATGCTAAATGTGGGCTTAAAATATGTTACTTTTACGTTTTATCACCCATTTCCATAATGAAATTTTCACCAGTTGTAGCAACCCCGACGGCAGTTGATGTTTCGCCTTCACCTGCTGACATGTTAAGCACTTGATCAAGAAATCAGTAACCTCCCGTTTCAACCCTGGCCACCAATACTGCTCACGGAGATCTCGGTACATTTTGTTTCCCCGGGGTGCATAGGATATGGGCTACTATGCACCTCACGCAGAATCATTTATCTCAATTTTGAATCCTTGTGCATACAAACTTTTCCGCAAAAACAAAATATTCCATCACTATTCAATCCAAAATCCCCTATCTTACCACCTTTCACTTGTTGAAGTCAAGAACCCATCGCTTCATCTATCAACTGCTTTTCCTTAATCTGGGTTACCCAAACAGGCTTCACCTGAAGTTCGACTAACAGACTACCATCTTCATAAAGACTGATATTAGTGAACATCGCTCGCAAATTTGATATCACCTTACGACTCAACGCATCTGCCACTAAGTTAGCCATTTCGGGATGATACTCGATTGAGAAGTCATAATCCTTCAATAGTTCTATCCTCCTCCGTTGTCTTAAGTTCAACTCCTTCTGGGTAAGGAGATACTTCAGACTCTTATGATCCGTATAGATAATCGACTTCTCACCGTACAAGTAATGTCTCCAAATCTTCAGAGCAAATACCACTATAGCTAACTCCAAGTCATACGTGGGATAGTTCACATCATGCGGCCTTAATTGATGAGATGCATAAGCCACCACCTTTCCCCCTTGCATCAACACACATCCCAAGCCCGTGTGTGACGCATCACAATAAACAATAAACTCCTTGTCAGCCTCAGGTTGCATCAATACTGGTGCTTCTGTCAGAATCTTCTTCAATTTCTCAAAGCTCTCTTGCTGCTTATCTGACCACACAAACGGTACTCCCTTACGCAGCAGCTGAGTTAGGGGTGCAGCAATCAACGAAAACCCCTCAACGAACCGCCTGTAATATCCAGCCAACCCTAGAAAACTCCAAATTTTGGCCACTGTCTTTGGTGGCTTCCAATCCAATACAGCCTCGACTTTCCGGAGATCAACTCTAATTCCTTCGGCAGACACAACATGCCCTAAAAAGGTCACTTCCCTCAGCCAAAATTCACACTTACTGAATTTGGCATACAATTGCTTCTCCCTTAATATCTGCAATACTACCCGCAGATGCGAATCATGCTCTTCTTCGTTCTTCGAGTATACCAAGATATCATCTATGAACACCACCACAAACCGGTCGAAATAGGGTTGGAAGACTCGGTTCATCATGTCCATAAATGTAGCTGGTGCATTTGTCAACCCGAACGGCATCACCAAGAACTCGTAATGCCCATAACGAGTTCGAAATGCAGTCTTATGAATATCTGCCTCCTTGACCTTAAGCTGGTGATAACCCGATCTCAAATCTATCTTTGAAAAGACCAAAGCTCCTCGCAGTTGATCGAATAGATCATCGATTCTCGACAATGGATACTTGTTCTTGATTGTCAACTTATTCAATTGCCTATAATTGATGCACATACGCATCAACCCATCCTTCTTCTTAACGAATAAAACCGGTGCTCCCCACGGTAACACACTTGGTCGAATGAATTTGTGATTCAACAACTCCTAAATTTGAGCTTTAAGCTCCGCTAACTCCTTCGGTGGCATTCTATAAGGAGCAATGGACACCGGAGCCATTTCTGGCAACATCTCAATGGCAAACTCTACCTCCCGATCCAGAGGCAATCCTGGGAGCTCCTCGGGAAAGACTCTGAAAACTCTTTCACCGTTCTAACGCTATCTACTGACAACTCTTTGGCATCCAAAGCACTGATGAAGGCTAAAAATGCTCCACACCCCTTTCGCACCAACTTTTCTGCCATTAAAGCAGATACCACATTAGACAAATAGTTTCTTCTTTCACCTATCATCATCATTTCCTTATCCTCCAAAGTTCTTAGTATCATCTGCTTTGCACGGTGTTTAACCAGCCAGTCCATACCCAAAATAAGGTCGAACTCGCCGAATGTCAGTTCCATCAAATCTGCCAGAAATATTTCCCCCTGAACTTCTAAGGGCACATCCCTAAATAACTTATTTACTATCACCGACTGTCCTAAAGGGGTAATCACAGTTGTTTCTCTAGTAGTAATCTCAGATCTAATGTTCAAGGTTCCAGACACAACACAAGCAACATACAAATGGGTGGATCCAATATCTATCAAAGCAGTAACAGGTACATTAGCTATGAAAAACGTACCGGTTATGACATCAGGTACATCGCCATCCTCTCGACGTCTAACCGCGTAAACCAAACCTGGCTGTCTCGCCTCCGTGTTACCCCTATTAACGGTACCTCTACCCGGTGCAGCCTGACCTCGTCTTACGCCATTACCACCTCGATCTGGCTCACGGCCTCTCGGAGACTGTTGAGCGCCTCTAGCTGGCTGCGTAAAATCGTTACGAACCCTCTGAGTATGAGCAGGCTATCAAGGACAATCCTTAAATCGATGATCTTTGGAACCACATCTGAAACAACCATCGATTTTCTTCCAGCATTCACCCAAGTGAAGTTTTCCACAATCCACACATGGCTGTAACTGATTAGTAGCAGCTTGTACTCTCGCTCGAGCTGGCTCATCATTCCTGAGCCTCTTCTGAAAACCTCTAGCAGGTCCTGAGTACCCAGAGTCTCTCTTGCTCCTGCCCCTATCCTTGTCTCATTTTGCCGCTCCGAGTGTTTAACCTTTTCAGCAATCTTGGCTTTCTCCACCGGTGTGGCAAAATTCCTCTCCTTCTGTGGGGCTATCAGTACCCGTAACTCATCACGCAACTCGTCCTCAAAACGTACACAGCGTTCGTAGTCAGCCAGCACTATTCCCCCGGCTACCGATTTAGACGTAGAAATTTTGCCTCATATGCTGTCACAGATTTACCTCCTTAGACCAGATTTTGGAAGGCATCCACATAGCTAGCCCCGACATATTTTCCTTGAAATGCGGTTTTAAAGAATTTCCAGGTAATACGATTGGCCTGAGTGCCTTCCCGGATAGTGAGCCACCACTGATACGCCTTGTCTCTCAACAAAGACACCACTCCTTTCAGTTTCTGCTCGGCGGTGCAATCCAAACCGTCCATGATCCGCTCCACCGCCTCAAGCCAGTACTCCGCTACATTTGGTGCTACACCCGAGATACCCCTAAAAACCTCAGCTCCATTCGATCTGAGTCACTCCGATATTGACCCACGAGCTACTCACCTAGTTCTTACCCCAACAACCCTTTTCAGAACTCTCAACATTGCTTGAGACAGAGCGTCGTCCTCTCTCATACGATCATGTGACCCAGCTTCAGTCACAGGTGACGCAGGTGCGTCCATTTTTGGCATATGTCTCGATGCCTCAGATACAACTCTAGCGCCACGGCCTCTACCACGGCCACGTCTACCGCGTCCATGTCCTCTAGCGCTCATATTTGCTAATTCGATTTAATTTGATTAAGAGTCTTATGAATCAGTATGCTGTTTCAGTGTTTATTAAACAATATTTTATGAAGTATAGGAAGTAAAGTCGTTTTCGCAAAATGCATCCTATAGTCTCAATCTCTATAGTTTCAGCTCCTAAAACTAAAAGTTCTAGAGTATTTCTACAGTCATATCACAATAATCATAATCATGAAATGATAACATATACTTACTTGACTTGGTGCCGAATACCCGTGGTGCCATACTTCCTTTAAAACATGCATTTATAATTTAAAATTCAAACAGCTTTGGAAAACGCTTTTGAACCCAAACCACAGCCGAGATTTGTAACCGGGCTCTGATACCATAAAATGTAACACCCCAAACCCGGCCCATGCGTTATGACCGGATATGACATGTCACATGAGAAAAAATGTGTTAAATCTTTTTTATTCGTACTAAAATAGGTATTATTTTGTTATAATCAAGAAAACAAGTTTGGTTTAAAATATTTGATAAAATACTACTAACCTCGAAGATTGATAAATCGATAATTGAATTAGTGATCTTATAAAACCGTGATTTTGAAAATATCGTTGATAATTTGAAAGAAAATTTCCAAGTTAAAATATTTGTAAAAGTTTGTTATGAAATCCATTTGTTAATCAATTTTGGAAAACCGTTGGTTATGCTTTTAGGAAATCCCCATTTAAAAATAATTCAAGCAACATAATAAATACGTCAAACATAATGCAAAAATAAAATATTCCAGAGGCTTTATTACAACTTAAAAAAAAAAAAACCAAAATAGTAAAAGTAATAAAGTGAATAGAAATAGAAATCTAAAGTCCAATAAAAATCGTTTCTAAAGTATGGCTCCATCGAGCCATCCAAGGCCCAAGTCTACATCACTGAGCATTACCTGCAAGGATTAAGAAGAAGGGGTGAGTTACTAGAACTCAGTGTATAACCTCCTTACCGATGTCCACTGGGCCTAAACCCGTATATCATAATCTTGGGCCTAAGCCCATTAACATAACAATATTAAATGAAATAAATGTATGCAACCCAACCCATCCAACCAACACACCCCCGTACCACCCAATCACACCTATGGGGATCAAGTCAACCCACCCCGCCAATCACACCAATCACAAGCAAATTTCCATTTATAATATATTTTTATTGTGACCAAGCCACCGAAATCATAATGAAACATAATAACAAATATTTTTGTGGCAATGCCTTCGGGCTACACTTCTCTTCAACATTTTTCCCATCCCATGCATATTATGTAAATGCAACGTACATAATAAAGCATAATATCCACAAATATAAACAACAATCATTAATCCAAAGATTTATTACGGTAAATCGGCCAATTATAGAACTTTGTAATTCGACCCACTAAAGCATTCTAGCAATTCTGCCCATAGGGGCATTTTAGCAAATCGGCCTATAAGGGCATTTTCGTAAATCGGCCCATAGGGGCATTTTCGTAATTTTAACAATTTTTGTACCGATTTCGACAAATTTATAGAAATAATATTATTTAAGTAATTTTCTCGATTTATGCCATATTACGATTTTTAGTCATATAAATAATAACGACCTATTTTCCAACGTGATCTCGAATCATAAATCTATAGGATTTCGGTGTGAGATTACACACCTGATTATGATAAGTATTAAACCCTCTTGATCGTCGGCACTTATGACAACATAATACTCGATTAACTAACATAAGAGGTTTTTCTTAATCCAAATCTAAATCAACGATCTAAAATACTTACTCTTAAAATCGTGAACGACCACGATTTGCCTATTCTCACCGGATGATGGACCGCAACCCAGTGGGAAATCCCGAACCGCCGATACCGCTCTACGCTTAAACTTAGAAGTAGGAATCACAAATCCACTCCTTTTGTGTTCTCCAATCACTTTTCCTTTCAAATCGGGTCCACTTGCCTCCATTGGAATAAAGCCGTAATCAAACGATATTACGATGATATAAAACGATTGTCTAAGGAAAAAGGTTCGGCTTAGCACTATTTCTGTATGATCAACAGGTGGATAGATCGAGCAATTTAGCCCTTAAAAATAAACGATTAGTCACAACTACTATTCCATTTAGCAAACTAACCGATCAACGAAAAAGATCAAAATGAACCATGACGAATCCCTTACCTTAATGATTATAAAACTGATTCCCACCGATTGTACTTATGGCTATGGATGAGTCAAAGGTAATAGATTTGGCCTTCCCACTATTACACTACAAAAAGATAACGATTAAGATATGTAGAAGTATGGAAAACACCATTTCGATTTAGAAACAATATGAAACAACCAAATAATGAGGGACACTCATTCGGCTAAGGAGAAAAAGAATGAAAAGATTTGAATAAAAATACTTACTCGGTTTAATCAAGAAAGAAAAGTCCAACTTGTAAGATGGAGAAGAGGATGATCAAGATTCGGTTAGTGGAGAGAAAATGACCAAAGAGTTTCGGTCACAAAGAAATGTCGGTATAAGAGAAAAGGAGAAAGGTTGAAGAAAGGGTGAAAAAGAAAAAAGATGATGGACAAAGAGGTATTAGGGTGTTTTGGCTATCACCAAAAGAAAATGAACTAGATGGATTTAGTGATTCGGTAAAACAACACAATGATAAGAAAATGAACAATTTGCATGAGTGTTTCGGCCTAAAACAAAGAAAAATGGTGCACAATGTTGGCTTTAGATTTTCGAGAAGTGAGGGAAAAGAAAATTGAAAAAGAAGACACTAATATGCTAAGAAGAAAACAACCTCTCATGCACCAAAAATTTACCGAATGCCTAAAGAATTTCGACACTCCTCTTTACCCCACAAAACCGTGTGTTACCTTTGCTAAAAGGATAAGTGTTAATCAAAAACTCTTTCCAAAACATTTTCCATACTATAGGCCAACATGTTCCCTTCTCTTTCCTTTTCTTTCATTTCTTTCCTTACCCTCATCCTTACCTTATTTCCTTAGCCATCTTTCCATAATTTAAAAGTCTTCCTTGCCTTAAATAAAGCCTTGGCCGACACTTTGGATGGAAAACACAAAAAAATAATCAAAATTTTGCACTAGGTTGGATTCGAACATCTTCCCTCCATGCTCTTCACTTGACGCCACAACCTCCTTGCCATATGCTCATTTACGCTAGCACATTACTCACTTATTTCCATAAGCATTGATGCCACTTACCTTCTCTCCTTAAAGTGCTTAAACATAAAAATTTTCTAAGGCCCAAATCAACCCTGAGCCTTCTTAGGACCTTAAAACATACACCATTAATAATTTAACTAGCCTAATGCAAGATATAATGCAACACATAAAATTCTAAATTTTAGGATGTTACAAAATGACAAAAATGCCCTTAGGTTAAATTACTTATAAAAAGTTTAAAATTGGCTCACAAATTGCTTCAACATTAATAAATAACTAATAAATGGATAAGATTGAGGTGTTATAAGGTCGGGTGTGTCATGGGAGGTTGTTAGCTGGAGAGTCACTTAGATGGCTAATGTAATGCTTTGAATCCGAACCAGTCTATCCCGGTCGAGTTTGGGGTGTCACAGGGACTGTATAAATAAGTCAATAATTGCAAATTTAGTTATTAACAATTCAGCAAGTAATAAATATTTGGTTGTGAGGATTTAATTAAGGAAGTAAACTAAATGAAACTTAGTATGCAAAACAAATTAAAATGTTAACACAGAATGTAAGCAACAAATACTAACAAAAGTTTTAATCACAATGACATGAAAGTCTAGATTAATTATTTTTCCCTTAACTTAGAATTATTAAAAACAATGCTAAAAAATGTTACGATGATCTCGTGGTGATAAACCATAATATATACATATTTTAATCCCACATTTAGCATAGTTTTAGATGATTTAAGCCTTGAATTGTGGAATCTGGTGCTCTTAATCATTTACTTTCATGTTTTATACTTAGGAGTGCACCGGAGGATGAAAAGAACGAGAAACAGGCCAAAAACAGAAAAATAAGCCTAAGTACGAATTGCACATGGCCTGGGCCCAAGACCACATGGCCGTGCCTCCTTAACAGACCCGAACACGGCCTGGCCTCGACTTACACGGACGTGTGCCATGGGCGTGTCCCTGACGTGACCTGTTTGAATTTCATTCAGATTAGGGTACTTAGAGGCAAAGAAAGCCATTCCAAAAGCCTATATAAGCACCCTAGAGGCCAACCTTCAGGGGGGTCGAGTTAGGCCGAAGAGCAGAGCCAGAGAGGCCAGTATTGTGGAATTTACTCGAAGAAAGCCAGTTGATTCATCTCAAGAAGTAGGAGTTATACTCAAGACGGAAGATCTTCCCTTCAATTTCCTTCTTGGGGTTTTAGGGTTTTTCTTATGTTTTGTTTTATATTTTATTCTGAGATGTATTCTTTTATTATTATGACCTAAACCCTCAAATACTTGAGGGGGATGAAACCTAAGACAGATCTTGTTATTGTTTTCTGAACCATATGATAAATACTTGATTTGTTCTTAATTATGTGTTCTTAATTCTTCTTTTGATATTTCAGGATATTGATTCAAGTATTGATGTGCTTAGGCAGAGGAGGAATAGACCTTGTCTAAAAGTAGGTCTAGTATAATTAAGCGGAGTTGATCGCAACCCTAGAGATAGGATGACGAAAATCTGCCAGATTAGGGTCAAACCTAATATGGAAGTCCATAGATCGAGTTAATGCAATTCTAGGGGTTTTAATTAGAAAGAGATTTCAATTAATCAACCTAGGGTTAGTAGCCTCGAGAGAGGTATTAATATAAATTAGGGAATCCTACAGATCAAGTCAAGTGAATAAATCATTTGGTTCAGAGTTAAATAACAAGTGAAGTCTAGGTGGATTCTTCCTCGGGTATTGTCTCAATCAATTGGTTTTTCCCACAAGTATTTCCCCCAGTTCATTCTCTTTGTCTTAACATCTTTAGCTTAATAGTTAGTTAATTTTAGATTAAATAAACAATTCACTTTTATCTTAGGCTAAATAATAAAAAGAAAGTTAGTATTGGTACTTTTGGTTTCTTTAGGTTCGACAATCCGGTCTTGTCGCTAAACTATACTACTATTCGATAGGTTTGCTTGCCTCAATCATTGTCATAGTTAGTTTCTAGGCTAAATCACTCTTTATACAAATTTTTAAGACTCTGACACACGATCAAGTTTTTGGCGCCGTTGACGGGGAACTAAAATATTAAGAACGGTCAATTTTTATTACTTTAGCCATTTTTATTTTTGCAATTTACTTTTATTTTTATTTTGCTTTTAACTTTACTAATTTTCCTTCTTTTATTTGTTCTTAGCAGGTACCTCTAGTTTATGACTAGAAGGAACCCGACAGGACCCCTGATTTACGACAGTGATTTTGAAGGTACTGTTCGCAGAAATTGTAGAAAAATAAGGCGAAGCTTAAATTACATAGAAGAAGAGTAAGAAGTCGAAACCAATACTACCGAAGAGATGGCTGAAAATAATCCGCCACCTCCAGAGGTGGCCGAAAATCATGCTCCTCGAACTATGTATGATTATGCTAAACTAATTTAACAGGAACAGAGTTAAGTATTGTTAGGCCTGCTATTGCTGTAATTAATTTTGAATTGAACCCTAACACTATTCAGATGATACAGCAATTTGTTCAGTTTGATGGTTTGCAAGATAAAGATCCAAACAATCACTTGGTAAATTTCTTAAAATTTTGCGATACTTTCAAAATAAATAGCATTTCTGATGATGCCATTTGTCTTCGATTATTTCCCTTTTCTTTGAGGAATAAAGCTAAACAGTGGTTGCATTCTCTTCCACGAGGATCAATCACTACATGGGAACAAATGATTGGAAAATTTTTATTACAATATTTTTCACCAGCTAAAACGGCCAAGTTAAGGAATGATATCTCTTTTTTGTGCAGATGGATTTAGAAACAATTTACGATGCATGGGAGAGATACAAAGATTTATTGAGAAGGTGTCCACACCATGGATTACCCTTATGGCTACAGGTCCAAACCTTTTACAACGGTGTGAACCCTTCAACCAGGCAGTTAATCAATTCAGCCACCGGTGGAACATTGAACAACAAAACACCTGAGGTTGCCTACGAATTCATTGAAGAGATGTCACTAAATAATTATCAGTGGTAAGTCACAAGGACAAAGCTAACAAAAGCAGCAAGTGTTTTCAACCTCGACACAGTAACCATGCTATCAAACCAGGTACAACTTTTAAATAAAAAGTTTGATGGTTTATGTGATTCTTTGCAGGTACATCCAGTTATGCAGTGTAATACGAATGTAGGAGAGATGAGCAATACAGAATATCCACCTTACAACCCGAGCGCTGAGAATGAGTAAGTTCACTATATGGGTAACAATTTTAAATCTCAAAATAACCCTTATAGTAATACTTATAATCCAGGTTGGGGGAACCACCCCAATTTTTCATGGGGTGGTCAAGGAAATCAGAGACAACAACCCCCTCCAAACTTCCATCAACAGCCCCACCCACAGGAAAAGAAGTCGAACCTTGAAGAGATGCTGACAAAATTCATAGCGGTGTCAGAAACACGTTTCCAAAACACCGAAACAACACTTAAAAATCAACAAGCATCGATTCAAGGGATCGAGAACCAATTAGGGCAACTCGCTAAGCTGATCTCTGATCGACCACAAGGCAGCTTACCAAGTAACACTGAAACTAACCCCAAGGAGCAACTTCAAGCCATAACTGCTCACGATAGTGAAGGGTTAGATGAGCCCAAGGTAAGCCAAGAGAATGTGGTAAAGGAAGGTAAAGTTGAGGTAAACCATGATAATCCAAAATCGGTAATTAAAGAGTTCCAACCTCGTATACCATACCCCGATGCGATGAAGAAGGACAACACAGACGAACAATTCGATAAATTTCTTAAACTTTTAAAGAAATTACATATTAACTTACCGTTTCTTGAAGCTCTTTCGCAGATGCCAGATTCAAAGAAATTTTTCAAAGAGCTTTTGACAAATAAACAGAAGTTAGACGAGGAATCACATGTGAAATTAAACGCAGTGTGCTCAGCAATGTTGCAGAACAAACTACCACGAAAATTAAAAGATCCAGGGAGTTTTATAATTCCATGCTTAATTGATAGTTTATCTGTTGGTAAAACTTTAGCTGATTTAGGGGCAAGCATAAATGTTATGCCTTATAAAATGTTTAAACAACTAGGTCTAGGGAAACCCAAACAAACTAGGATGAGCAATCAATTGGCTGATAAAACTATTAGAATTCCTAGGGGTATAATTGAAGATGTACTTCTAAAAATTGCTAAATTCGTATTCCCATTAGACTTGTAACACCCCAAACCCGGTCAACACACCACGACCGAATCCGGCATATTACAGAGTGAAAATATTTTGAATAAAACAAGTCTGCCAATTTACCTTTATCGAAAAACCCTTTGATGTTTTGAGTTTAGTCGAAACCCGTTTAAAGTGTTGTTGAAAATGTTTTGTTACTTTGAAACTCGGAAAACTCATTTTTGGAAAACCCGCTTGCCATTTCAAATTTTGGAAAATCATGCGATTCGATTAAAACCCGAGTGAGTTGAACATAATTAAATTAAAACTTGTTCACTTTGATCTTGAAGAAAACTTAGATTGGAAAAACATTTAAGTTATCTTGTTATCATCTTGTATAGATTATTACCCGATGGTAAGGTTTGAAAATCTCGATAAGAAGTAAAATTTTGAAAACATTGATTTTTACCGGTTATTTGAGTATGCAAGGTTATCTAACTTAGGCATAATATGATAACGCAAAAGCAGATAAATAAAAACCCAAAATAATAACTTAGCGGCCTTATTACAATCCAAAACCAAATTTAAAGAAAATGTAAACCGAAATTAAAGTTTAAAACGAAACCCGAAAGTAAAGTGCATGGCCACCTCGAGTCCTCCCCGGCTCTATATCCACGATCTATGCCTCGTCTGCAAAATATAAGGGAAGGGGTGAGTCATCGAGACTCAGTGCATAAATCCCCATCCCGAGAATAACAAGCACTTATACAAGTCATAAGTAATTATGCAAATCATGCAAACCCAACCTAACCATCCAAACTCGTGTGTCTACCCCGTGTGGTCAAAACCACTGGTGGTCAAAACCACTGGTGACCGTAGTCACAAATCATATAGTGTGGTCAAAACCACTGATGACCGTAGCCACAAATCATATGGTGGGGCCAACCCACCGTGTGGTCAAAACCACTGATGACAATCCCGTAATCAACATGTGGGGCCAACCCACTGTGGTACCAAAGCACTGGGACGAGTCACAATAATCCATGTGTGGTCAAAACCACTGGTGACCGTAGTCACAAATAGCATACGTGTGGTGAAAACCACTGAGACTTAGTCACGAATATAGTATCAAAAGCGGGGCCAACCCACCGTGTGGTCAAAACCACTGGTGACAGTCTAGAATCATCCTTCCCCCTCCTCTCATCATACCCATATTAGTGAACATATTTTCCATGGTATAAATATCATGTTTAACATGCAAATATCACATAACATAGCATAATCCAATGGAATAACAGCACATCTCGGTAATCAATCGATAAGGGACTTACCCGGAGTCCACGCACATACCCACAAAACACAACACTGGATTCAATGGCTATTTCGGCTTTTAATAGTAAACATAATTAACACATATTACTAATGAAGTGTGTAAGTGTTACACACCTAACTACTTGCGGATCTAGCGAAATCCCGAAACTACGATCTACCCACAAACCGATAGAAACCCGAAGATCCCAAACGTTTGCCTCCTTCCTTCCTGTATTCGGCCAACACCTTATTAATAAACAAAAACCCATTCGGCTTAACCAGAAATCCCGAAGGATATAACGCACAGAGATAGCACCCTTACCTTAACACCTTTCGGTTTTCAACCAAATCCCGAAGCAACGCGATGAGCCTCTCCCTACAATCGGCCAAGCACTAGCAACATAAAACAATTAGCCTTCGACTTTTGAAAGAAAAAAGAGAAGATCCGAAACGATAGAACCCTTACCTAAATCGACAACCAAATCTCGAAGATCCACGGAATACGGCTACACTCCTTCCTTACTTATAGATTCGGCCACCAACCACCAAGGTTTGGCACACCCTAGTGATGTTTAGGGATTTTGGCTACTTCACCAATATAGAACAAAGAAAAAGAGTTTAAGATTTTGGTCTATAACGAATGGAGAAATGAAAAAGAGAACATAGCAAGTGAGATTTTGGCATTAACAGATTCAGTTGAGAAAAATAATAAGGAACTACACTCACCAAGAAGATTCGGCTACAGATCCAAAAGAAAGAAATGGATTTCGACACTCCAAATGGGATTAGAACACGTGAGAAGAGAAGAGAAAAAGGCCAAGGGTATTCGGCCAAAGCACCTTGAAGGAAAGAAAAGAGAGTCAACAAGGTTTTCGGCTTTTGAAAATGGAAAAGATGGAGAAAAAAATGAAACAAGAATGGGTGGATTCGGCAAAGAAGAGAAAAGGTTTCGGCTTCTTAAGGGAATAACAAGAAGATAAAATGAAAGTGGCAAAAGGCAAGCAAGTGGGTTCAGCCAACAAGAGAAGTAAAAGAGAGCCGAATATGAGATGTTATCTAGGAGAGATTTCGGTTTGGCACAAAATAGAAGAGAAGAGTACGGCTAAGACTTGCACAAAGAAGAAAAGAATTGAAAGGGGAAGTTCCAAAACATCCCTCTAGCTAGCCGACTTTAGCTACTTCCCAAGGCACATTCGGCCACCACCAAAGGAACCCAAAACCAATTGCTCTTTTGCCCAAAACACCTTCCAAATTTCGGCTAAACACTCTCCTTCTCCATCCCTTTGTTTTCTCCTTGAAATTCTCTTGACCACCAATTCAAATGAGTTTGAATACATCAAACTCCTCAAATTTCTCTCAACCACACCTTTCAAATGTGTTGACTCCTTCAACACTTATCCAAGAGAGTCCATCCTGAGCACACTACCCCCTTGTTCTTGGCGTCAAAAATTAATGCACAAGGGGAGATTTCTGCAGCTCAAACCAAGGCCCCCTTAGCTCCCTGTGGCGTCACCTCTCCAAGCCTCAGTAGCCCCTCCCTTGCCACTTTCCCACTGGCTTATTTGTGTCACAACACCTCAAGAACATCTCTTAACCTCTAACTCCCTTAGCTCCCCCTTCCAAGTACCTAAATCTAAAATTTTTGCCCTAACTCAGGCCTAACCCGAGGTTATGCCTGGACCCGAAAACACCCTAAACTAGCACAACAGACATATTATCACATGCGATCACACAAAGAATGCAGAGACCCCGATTTAAGGATGTTACAAGACTTTGTCGTTTTAGTCATGGATGAGGACAATAGTATCCCTTTTAATTTTAGGAAGACCCTTTTTAGCAACTGCCAGGACTAAAATTGATGTCAGTGCAGGTGAACTCATACTTTGTGTAGGTGACGAATCAATCAGTTTTCAGGCTCTTGACTCGGCTAGGACATCAAGTAATCAAGGTGAGAACATAAATTCTATTAATGACCATTCAATTACACCTTCTTTTCAGGAAGCACCACAGAACCACACAACTGAGCCAAATCCTATACCTCGTGACAACAAAGAAATAACTCACGAGGAATGACGGCTTCAGATCGATGAACTAGAAGAGTGGAAACCACCCATTAAGGAGAAACCAAGAACACATGAAGCGGAACCAACGCCATTTCGTGGGACAAACAAGTTTAAGATCAGAGATCAGGTATTGTTAGATAAGGCAGACCCTCGAATACCTCCTCCTGACCCTAATACAAACAAAGAAATCTCTTTTAGGGTACTCAAGGTTTTCCCAGATGGAACAGTTGAGGTAAGTAATCCTATATTCGGCACTTTCACATCTCACTCCAAGATCTGAATCGGCTCTTCCTCGTAGGACAAATCTGGCCTCAGCTCCACCTCCTCAATTGGTACCACATGAGATGGATTCGATCGATAACGACGTAACATGGACACATGGAATACGTCGTGTATCTGCTTCAATTCCGAAGGCAACTCCAACTGGTATGCCACTGGTCCAACTCGCTTCAATACTCGATAGGGTCCTATAAACCTTGGACTTAACTTCCCTTTTCGACCAAATCTCATCACCTTCTTCCAAGGTGATACCTTAAGGAACACTTGATCTCCCACATCAAATTCTATCTCCTTTCGCTTAAAATCTGCATACGACTTTTGTCTATCAGAAGCTTCCTTCAACCGAGCCCGAATTATCTCAACCTTCTCTTCAGATTCTGCCACAATCTCTGCCCCTAATTCAGTCCAACACGTAGGAGTTCGACACCTCTGACCATACAACGCTTCATACGGTGCCATCCGAATACTGGCCTGATAGCTGTTGTCGTAAGCAAACTCTGCTAAAGGCAAATATTCCTCCCAACTTCCTCTGAAATCCATCACACAGCCCCTCAACATATCCTCTAATACTTGGATTACCCGTTCAGACTGCCCGTTCGACTGTGGATGAAAAGCCGTGGTGAAATCCAACTTAGTGCCTAACGCCTGATGTAGCGCTTTCCAAAATCGAGAACTAAACCTTGGCTCCCTGTCTGAAATGATTGATACCGGCACTCCATGCAACCTTACAACTTCTGCCACATACAATTTCGCCAACTTTTGCAAAGAGTAGTCAACTCCCACCGGCAAGAAATATGCGGACTTTGTCAACCGATCCACTATCACCCATACCGAGTCCTTCTTAGTAGGCGTAAGGGGAAGCCCACTAACAAAGTCCATGGTAATTCTCTCCCACTTCCACTGCGGAATCTTGATTGGCTGAAGCAATCCTGACGGAACTTGATGTTCAGCCTTAGCTTGCTGACACGTCAAACACTTGTTGACAAATTCTGTAATTTCCCTCTTCAAACCAGGCCTCAACTCCTCATTCTTCGGCATACAAACCTTACCCTTGAAACACAATACTCCATCACTGGTCATACTGTAACCCTTTAAACCACCATTCTAAACTTGCCGCATCTTAGCATTAAGTCCTTATCCGCCAACTGACGCTCTTTTACCTCACTCAGCCACGTCAGCTTGACTTGCAACTCTGCCAACAGGCTTCCATCGTCATACAAGCTTAGGTGTGTGAACATCGCCCTCAGATCTGACACTACTTTCGAACTTAAGGCATCCGCCACCACATTCGCCTTGCCCGGATGATACTCTATCGAACAATCATAGTCCTTCAGTAACTCCACCCACCTTCGCTGTCTCAGGTTTAACTCCTTCTGAGTCAGCAAATACTTAAGGCTCTTGTGATCTGTGTAGATTACCAACTTTTCTCCATAAAGATAGTGCCTCCACACCTTAGAGCAAAGACCACCGCCGCCATTTCCAAATCGTGAGTCGGATAGTTAACTTCATGCGGTCTTAACTGTTGAGATGCATAAGCGACCACTTTTCCGCCCTGTATCAAAATGTATCCAAATCCTGTATGAGAGGCGTCACAGTACACTACAAAATCTTTCCCTGCCTCAGGCTGAATCAATACCGGAGCTTCAGTGTACGAAAGGCACTCCCTTCCTCAGTGTACATAGGCATAGTTCCGTCCTTCTTCTTCACAAACAAGACCGGCGCTCCCCACGGAGACACACTGGGTCGAATAAACCCACGGTCAAGCAACTCCTGAATCTGAGCCTTGAGCTCAACCAACTCCTTTGGTGCCATTTGGTAAGGGGCAATTGACACAGGAGCTGTTCCCGGTAGCAAGTCAATTTCGAACTCCACCCCCTATCTGGGGGTATCCCTGGTAATTCCTCCGGAAACACATCTTCAAAATCCTTTACAGCTCGAACTCCATTAACACCTTCTTCCTTCCCATCTAACGCACTTACGAAGGCTAAAAACGCCTTGCACCCTTTCCGAACCATCTTCTCAGCCTTAAGTGCTGAAACTACATTAGACAAGTAGTTTCTCTTTTCTCTGATCATAACTATCACTTCATCCTCTGGGGTCCTTAATTCCATTCGCTTGGCTGCACAATCCAACACAGCCCGATGCTCCACTAGCCAGTCCATTCCAAGTATAAGATTGAACTCCCCGAAGGGTAGTTCCATTAAGTCAGCAACGAATACTACTCCTTGAATTTCTAGAGGTACACTACGAAAGATCTTATTCACCACTACAGTTTGACCTAGTGGGCTTACTACAGTCATCTCCCTATCAGAAAATTCAGAGGCTATGTCTAGAGTTTTAACTACTCTACATGCAACATAGGAATGGGTTGAGCCCACATCAATTAAAGCAACATAAGGCTTGCCATAAATAAGAAACGTACCGGTTATAACGTCCGGTGCGTCTCCATCCTCCCTCCGGTGAACTGCGTAAACCAACCCCGGCTGCCTTGTCTCAGTACTAGCAACACCTCTGCCCGGTGCTCCACGTCCTCTACCAACACCATTACCTCTGCCATTCGGACCACGACCTCGTTGAGGCTGCTGTCCACCTCTACTAACCTGATTAATATTCTGAGCTGCTGGTCGATTCCCATCTGGTTTCATAGGACAGTCCTTCATCATGTGATCCTTTGATCCGCACTTAAAGCATCCTCCTGTCTTTTTCCAACACTCACCTAAGTGTTTCTTCCCACACTGATCACAAGTACGATACTGTCCTCCTGTAGCAGCTTGCTGACCTCGCAGCCCATCAACTCTAGGCCTCTTCTGTACATTTCTAGATGATCCTGACGGCCTAAAACCTCTCTTTGGCCTATTCTGATCCGAGTTTTGCCTTACAGAGTCCTTAATTCCCTCGGATACCTTAGCCTTCTCTACCAATAATGCGAACTCCCTCTCTTGCTGCGGAGCTATCAATAACCTTAGATCGTCCCTTAGTCCGTCCTCAAACCGGACACACCACTCATGTTCAGTAGCCACTATCCCTCTAGCATAACAGCTCAACCTTAGGAATTCAGCCTCGCATGCTGCCACAGACTTATTTCCTTGAACCAGCCCTAGAAATGCCTTCCTCTGTGCATCAATGTAGTGAGCACCAACATACTTCTTCTGATATGCCGTCTTAACATACTCCCAGGTCAAATCCTCAGCTGTGGCACCATCTCGAACTGTTAACCACCATTGATACGCTTCATCGCGTAACAGTGCCACCATTCCTTTCAATTTCTCCTCAGAGGTCAGATCGAGCTCATCCATAATTTGCTCGGTTGCTTCCAACCAATATTCAGCCGTACTGGGTACTACACCAGATACTTCACGGAACACCTCAGCTCTGTTAGCTCGGAGTCGCTCGGGTACAGACTTTCGAACTCCCATATTTCCTCCAGCACTAGCCACCATATTCGAAACTCGCAGGACAGCCTACGATACAGCATCGTCTCCCATCTGATCTTGCTGTTCAGTACCAACAGCTGGTGGTGGTGATGGTGCCTCATTCTCAGATCCTTGACCCGATCTAACGGGTTTCGACACGTCATTCGGCCTCGACCGCATCCACGCACATTACGACCACGTCCCCTAGAGCTCATGTCTACGTTCGCGTTTTAATCTGGTATTAAGAAATTTTATGCATTAGTATATGTTCCACTGATTATCCGCAAATAAATTTTATGAAAGGAGTTTAATAGCAGTTCTTTCGATCAATCAAGGTTTTCGTTCAAGTTTTCTATCCTAATTCAGAGGAGTACATTCATCCAAACATTCATTCAGTTGCCTCTATCACACACATTCATTATCCTAACATTCTGTCTTATTCCTATCCCAGGGGTATTTTCGTCATTTTCCTACAGGGGTATTTTGGTAATAAACCGGGGTAACTTCCAAAAATCCTTATAAATCAAAAGGTATTTCAAATTTTGTAAAACTTGGGGGCTCTTTTGAGAATTTGCTTTCCAAATTGGTGTTGTTGCAGAAATTTTGAAGATCGGGGTCATTTTGGTAATTTTGTAAAACAGGGGTAATCTCGTAAATTTCCAAATCAAGGTGTCTTAGTATTTTGTAACGATAAAGTTTTGGGACATTTTTGCAAAATCAAAAAAGTGTTATTAAAATCGGGGTTAAAATTGGTAATTTTAAAACCAGGGGCATTTTAGTAATTTTACCACTAGGGGTATTTAAGTAATTTTTGCAAATCAGAAATATTTTGGAAGAATTTTCAAACTAAGTTTGCTAAAATCTAAAGGGGTAATTTGGGGATTTTAAAACTAGGGTTTCCATGAAAATATGGCTAATCCCTTTCGAGTTTTAGTTATTGTGTTTAGCTTGTGACTGAGTCCTCTTGGTTAGGGTGAACCGAAGCTACATAACAGGTAGGATTCCAGCGAAGAGGAGGTGAGTCACGAGGACTGCTTAAGTACCAAGCTCTTCCGGATCCAATCCTAGACATGCGCACAAAGGTTGCCACACCCTAACTCGGCGACTTAGCCACAGGTTGGTTTGGTTAGGCATTTAAGTCTTATGTATTAGTTGGGGTATACTAGTCCTAGGGTTCAAGTACCTATCATACTATTCTACGTTCCATTCCTTACCCTTCTACAGTTCATAATATAAATCATACAATAGATAGGAGTACTTACCTGGTGGACTTCGGGTCGGAGACTTGGGTGCCATGCCTGAAAATCTGCTCTTTTTATAAAAGTTTTTCTCAAAATTTATTTGGGCCTTAATTTTAAAACATTGTGGGCTTTAAACCCAAGGCCGAGAGTTTAAAACTGGGCTCTGATACCAAGCTGAAACACCCCAAACCCAGCCCGCGAGCCTTGACCGGATCTGGTATGTTCCTCAATGTAATCCGGTTTAAAATTCTTTTGTTACTTTGGAAAAACTGTGTGTTTTGAAAGAAAGATTGTTTTTGGGTTGGACTCGAGTTGAAAACAAGTTTATCTTATATTGAAAACCCTTTGTTTTGAAAGAAAGATTGTTTTTGTTTTTGTGTCATGAGACACCACATTCAGATAATTGTGACCGAGGTCACCACATTCAGATATCGTGACATAAGTCACCACGTTCACTTCCCCTTTCATAATATCCCATATGCCCCATGTCATACAAATACTCATTAACCATGTCATATCGCTTATTCACATTCTTATAGTTTCACATATGCACCATAACAGATCTTATTATAATCCTAGTAGGAGTAAGAAAACGTACCTGAGTACTTTGTACCATTGCATGGTACCTTAGCCATATTCACATTATTATAAACACATATGCATTATTTAGGTGCCATAAATCTATTAAGAAATAGTGTGGGGTACACACCTGATATTCTTATCGAGATCACTCCAAATCCCGAAAACCCGATCTATTGATTTAGATCTTCAATTGCTATATTCGGCCAACACTACATACTTTAGCTATAGGCCATTCGGCCAAATAATCAAATCCCGAAGGGTTTATCACAATCAAAATCTTACCTTGCTGTCGATTTGATTCCTAAACAAATCCCGAAACTTTGTGATGGTTCTTTATTGCAATCGGCTATACACTTAATCATTGAACTAGTTAGTTTTTGGCTTTTGAATAAAATAAGGAATAGATCTAATCATTGAATAGGGCCTTGGCCGAATGTACATATGTACTTACCTTGCGGATCTCAAATCCCGAAAGATCCTTTTCTGAAGTCGACAACACCTAAATCCCGAAAACCTTCCTCAAAGTTTCGGCCAAAGACATAAAGGAATTAGTTCCTAGATTTTGACAAGCTTACAAGAAAAAGTATAGAATCAAATTTGATCTTACCCCTAATGATGTAGTCGACTGCACCCTTGCTTAAACCCACAAAGAAATTCGATTATGGCTAGGATGTGGATCAACAATTTCGGCAATGGTGATCAAGTAAAGAATCGGCTCTAATGGAAAAGAGAGAGTGGTATGGTGGTTCGGCCTTTAACAAAATATGGAGATGAAGAGTATGATGCTTGAAATTTTTGGCAAGAATGATGAAAGAAAAAAACTTTCGGATTCTTGAAGAATTGAAAAGAAAAGAAGAATAGTGGCAGAGAAAATTCGGCAGAGAGAGAAGGAGAAGGAAAGAATGATGAATGGCCTTATTTTTCCTCCTTTTGCCGAAATTACTAAGCTAGAGTCCCCTACTTGGCCATCACTCTCATATCCTTATTTTCCTCTTTATCTCTTTATTTAAAAATAATCCATCATTTATCTCTTGAAAATAAAAGGATAAAAACTCCTAAAATCTAGCCTTGGTGCCGTCCCCCTATTCCCCTCTCATTGACGTCACATGTTAAAATAAAAGCCTTAAAGTTTTGCTTCCCATGCGACTCGAACACAAGCCCCTCCTCACATGTTGATGGCGTTATTTCCAGGGCCTTAAGTGGCGCCTTGTAGCGACTTTTCTAAGCCCAATTTCATGTCAAATTTCCTCTATAAATTTTCTTAAGGCCACCTTGCCTTAGTTCCCTCTTTAATCTTTAAAATCGAGTAATTTCTAAAGTGCTCTCCTACGCACTAAGGTTCACAAAATTCATAATGCACATTCACAACACACACAAGCATGTTATTTCATATAACTTAGTATTAATGCATAAACTATAGTCCAGGATATTACATGCTGAGTTGGTAAATTGTATGCTAATAGCAAGGAAGTGATAAATGTTATGTTAAGGGAGGTAAAGGCATTCGGTTTTGAAGGACTTTCGAGTTAAGCTATTTTAATTGATGTCATTACTTGATTGTTTTAAAATGTTTGAATGTTCAATTGGTATATCATAATTGCTTAAGACTTAGTAAGCTAAATTAGCTTACTCTATGTGTTCATCGTTCTATTTTATAGATTTTGATCAAGCTACAAGCTCAGGGGATCATCGACGAAGTCATCCACACTATCAACCTATTTTGGTACTTTTGAGTTTGGATTTTTGAACTAAAGGCATGTATAGGCTAGACTATGTTTGAGTTATGAACTTGTTCTTGTATATGTATAGCCATGTGAAAATGGCTTGATCATGATACTAGTTTGGCATATACATATTCGGTCATATTATAAGCTCATTTTGGTAACTATGTTAATCGCATGCGAGTATAATACTTTGATTTTATGGCTTGATTGGGGAATGATGTGAATAGCTTATGATTTGCTCGTTTTTGATAATCTTGATGCTTGGTATGACTTGGCTTTGAGTATGGCTATAAATTCACTTAGTAATGGGATAAAAGGAATATATATATTTGATTTTGTATTGATAGTTTTGATTCATTTGTAAAGGCAATGTATGCACATATAATATGCTTGAATGATTTGCAAATTAGGTACGATTGGTGAATGCAAAAATAATGAATAAGTTGTATAAATATTAGTGGCTCAATTATGCGCATGCAAACAAATTAAGGTGTACATTGGTTCGATTGAGTGTTTTGGATCTATTTGAATCTGGTATGAGCAATGTACATGTGATCTCATATATGTTTATTTAAATGACATGATTGTACATAGTTTAAGAACTAATTATGGGCATGTGTATATTCGGTTAAGGTGGCTTTAATAACTAAATGAATAGAACCATTCTGCCAATCGTTGCAATGACCCATTTGGAGTATGTATGTGAACAAACTTACAATAGTTAGTCAATTGAATGAGGTATGTTTTAAATCATCTTTTATAGATGTTGTTGGTTTAGTTGTTTGAGCACTTAGTAAATAAATAAAGATACAGTAATTGGGGCTTATGTTCTTTAATGATTATGCCGCATATGACTTAGGTTTAGTATGGTAAGTATGTTTTGTGAAATTAAATGTAATACATATTTACATGCATATGTTATCGTTTTAATTTATTTGTATTATTATATAAGAATGTTTATTTATGACTTAAGTGATTGATTAAAAGTTGTGGCATAACTAGTAATGCCCCGTAACCTTAATCCGGCGACGGATACGGGTTAGGGGTGTTACATTTCAAAATAAACTTTTACAAATATTTTTAACACAAAAATTGTCTTTCGAATTATCAACGAAATATTCCAAAGACTCAGATTTTCTTTCGAATTTTCAAACGTCGTTTTCAAAAATCACGGTTTGTAAAATCATTACTTCAAATTTATCGACTTATCAATCAACCTTCAAATTTATTAATACTTTATCAAATAGTTTAAATTAAAATTATTTTCCTTGATTTTAACAAATCAATACCTATTTAGTACAAATAAAAAGGGTTTAACATGTTTTGCTCATGTGACATACCAAATCCGCTCATAACGCATGGGTCGGGTTTGGGGTGTTACAATGAATATCTTACAAAGTGGATGCCTATCAAGATTAAGATAATTTTTGATGTACTTTAAATTCTAATAGTGATTAGAAGTAGATCTCTACTTCATTTATATTTCTTAAGCCTATAAATGGAAACTTTGGAGAAGCTTTATAAATATTATGATTGATCAATCAAATATGTTCTCTCTTTGCTTTTGTAACACCCCAAACCCGGCCCATACATCACGATCGGATTTGGCATGTCACTAAAAAAGAGTTTTATAAAATATCGTAAACTTCAGAAAAACATCAAGTTATTATTATTGTAGTGATTCAGATGGGAGTTCGTAGTTCATTTAGGTTAGACTTTAAATCGCTGATTTTAGTGCTTAGGTGACCATTGAAAACACTTGCTATCACATCCCATCAGGCTAGGAAAATTTCCGAAAGAAAATCCATTTACAGATGAAAATCGTTAATTAAACTAAAAGAGAGAAAAACTTTGTTCGCATTTGAAGAAAACATCATACTAATTAACTAATGTGTAAAGTGTTTAAAACTTTGAAACGAACACTTAAACCAGATTAGTAGTGGCCTTATTACAACATAAATTTAATGATAAATAAAGTTCTACTTGGAAATAAGAAAACCATGCATGGCCACCTCATAGTCCCCTCCGGCCTGGCTCACAGCACTATTTGTTACCTGCAAAAATATTAATCCAAGAGTGTGAGTCAAGAGACTCAGTGTGCAATTTCCTACACCATCACTGGGCCTAGCCCATCAACTTACCATCTGGCTTCTAACGCCATTCACAAGCACTTTGGGCAAAGCCCATACGAAATCAAAACTGGGCCCTTAACCCTATTATCACAATATAGCAAATAATATATGCAAAATGATACAAAGCCCAGCCCAGCCTAAATTTTCATCCGCTACACACCACCCGTTCCTGCCAATCACACCAGTAGGGATTTCTACAATCGACCCTCCATCCGCTACACGCCTTCGATGGCAGTCGCTGCAGTCAGCTACACATCGCCCTTAATATGTGGCATAGCCACCGAAATAATAATGTAACAAAAGTCACCAGAGTCTGTGGCAAAGCCACCGAAATAATAATGTGACAAAAGTCACCGGAGTATATGGCAAAGCCACCGGAACACTGGCCCTTTATCATAATCATATCCCCCATGCCCATGTAACATGCGATCATATGAATGCAACATACCATATACTATCCCATGACAAACTGAAGATATCCATGCATACGTATAGTTATCTACAACCATTATTATACAACATACTCAGAGAATGAGCATACCTGGCGCCACGATCCTTACCCTTTAAAGGTATATGATAACTATTTCCGCTCTTTTAGCTTACCAACCAACATACTTAATCATATTAAAAACATACAGAGAAGGTGTGGAAGTTACACACCTGTAAACACGAAGAACTATACTTTCAATCTCGCTAACACCTTCACTCGCAGGGATCACAACGATCTATTTATCCTTCTCCGAAGCCGTCCCACAACCTGGTGGCCAGTCACGAATGGCTGACATAGTGCGCTTCTTGAACTTAGGGGTAGGAACTGCGAGTCCAACCCCCTCCTTGGTTTGGCGAGATCGACAGAAGTCGAAAGCTTCAGGCTTGGTTCAAGAATCAAGTGAATCCCAATAGTCCTTCAATCGTAGGCTAGATGTCGAAAAGAGTGCGAACACAAAGCCCTTCCTACATTCGGCCAAAGCATTCAAATCACCAAGTAACCCCCCTTCGATTAATATTTAGCAAAAGAATAAGAAAGAAACAAAAAAGATGAAGACACTTACCACCCCAAATAGAAGATTGAGAGGAAGAGTGACGAAAATCTTCTGGCACAATCATGAATGAAAGAAGCACACCCAAAAGAGATTCAGCCAAAAGAAAAGACCAATAGAGGAAGTATGAGATAAGAAGAAGAAAGACAAGCAATAAGTGTTTCAGCTTTGCAGGATTATAGCCCGAGACAAATAGTGACAAGAATGTGAAGCTCTAGGTTTCGGCAATGGAGAAGAAACAAAAGAGAGGATATAAGAAAATATGGCTAAAGAGATTCGATTTTGAAGAAGCCAAAGAGAGAAAAGATGAAATAGAAAATGCTATAGGAGGATTCGGCTAGGGGTTATGTCATGAAAGTGAATATGAACAAAAAGAAAGAAAGAGTTGCGGTTTCGACTTTTGATAAATGAGAGCACAAGTGATGCTTGCTAGGAAGAGGTCACTTGCCGAAAATGAAGAAAGAACTGAGAGCATTCAGCTCCTACAAAGTTTAAGCTACTCAAAATGTACCCAAAACGACACCTCAACACTCTCCAAAACCAAAAATGGAAGAAAACTACAACTAAGTTTCGGCACACCCCTAGATTCCACTAACCCGAAATCAATCCCTCTTCACAAACTTCCCCAACCGGCCAACATCCTCACCAAGCTCAAATCCCACCTTTTCTTCCTACATTCGCTCTTCTTCACCCAATTCAAAACGGTTTGAAAGGTTCAACTTCCACCTTTCACTCATGGCCATCTATTCAAATTATTTGACTTGCTCAACCTTCACTCCTCAGAATCCCAAATGAACTCACCTCCTCCCCATCCCAACGCCAAAATGAACTCTAAAAAAAAACACTCTATGCGACTCGAAACTGCTTCCTCACTGCTTCCCTATGGCGTCACCTACTAGTACCTTAAGTGGCGTCTCCTTGCCACTTTACCACTTAATTTCTTATGTCAACAACCTCAAGCAATAAGACTTATCACCTGCCCTAACTAGCTCTCCTCTAAAAGTGCCCAAAATTGAAACTTAGGTCAAGGCTTTGGCATAACCCCGAACCTTCCCGGAGACCCCAAACACAACAAATCAATAGATAGAGCATACCAACTACACCGAACATAATAAATGCAAAGCCCCCCAAAATCCCGGATGTTACAGCTTTCCTATTCTCTTTGTTCTTTACTCTTTGTCTATTTATAACAAGATAACCTTTTTCTATTTTCTTATTAATATATTGACTTTGATTTTTTTTATATTTTAATCAATTGAGTTGGACTAATTTTGACCCGTAATACTAAATTTATATATGTATAGATGTATTGATTGATAATATTTGAATATGCCCCTAATAAAAAGAACTTACAAGCATATCTTATTTATAATCATCTTTTAGAATCTTAGAAGGAGCCTCTTTCTACATTGGCTACACTGTTTTGATTGAAATTGATTTTGGTGTGGTGTATGATGGTAGATGTTCAACCATGGCACAAGTAAAAAATATTTAATTTTATTGATGCTATTTGTGGCACATTCAGTAAGGTAGTTTACAAAAGGATTCCAAGCAACAATCTTTATGGCCGATTGGCTTGCTAAATTGGGCGTTGATAGAGCTAGGGTTCTTATTGGCTGTGACTTGTTGTGAATGTTGTGTTAGAGACAAAAAAAAAATAGAAGCTAGAAAGAGAAAGCTTTATAAAGGTTAGTAATGATGTTTTTCATCTTTTTTAACTTGGTATTTGTTATGGACTGTTATGAAAAAGCTTGGAGAGCTTAGATGCTAATTTTTTTATTATATTTTTGTGTACAAAAAATCGAGAAATGATGATAAGTGAAAATTTAAGCTTGTTTGAGAATGAATTCAAGTTTATGGAGGCATGATTTTGTGTTTTAGAGTGTCCAAAGGTAAGTATTATTGGATACTCATACTTCTCCTATGCTATTATGTGTAGAAAATTAGGGTAAGAAAGTTATAAATATGAGCTTTATCTTGTAAGTAAAATATTCAAATTTTGTGGCATAAGAAGATATGAAATAAGTAATTAATAAGTTGTGGTGAAAATGCTTGGTCATGAAATGCTATTAAGTAATTATGGGATATGAAATCTTTAGTTTCCACAGAAGTGTTAAAAAGCATGTTAGAATATGATAGAACATGTATGAATCATGTCATTTATATGGAAAATGGTAATAATTTCACTACGACCAAGTATCGAATGGAATCATTAATTCCTACAATGTGACACCCAACACACGATCCAATCGTCAAATCCAAATGCGTGGTGTCACGTTGTCAAAGCAACTCAAACTATTTCAGAAACCATTTCAACAATAATATTGATATCCAATCATATTATAAATCATACATAGAACAAACATGTTTAATACATATCAAATGAAGCCACAATTTTTTTTTTTTAGAATTAAGCGGGTTTAAAACATAAATTAGTATTCGAATCCAAACTCAATTGTCAAGTTTCAATGTTGTGTCTCAAGACAAGGGATTACATGTCTCGAGACAGGCCTTATTTTATTTTTGATATTTTAAGCTTCAAAATCAACATGTCACGAGATACTAGAAGTTGTGTCTCGAGACAAGGTCCCTAATGTTTCGATCTCCAGGTAGAGCCCCTCATGTCTCGAGACTAGATCTCAAGATAGACCTCCCATTTTTTTCCTATTTTTGCTTCAATGTTTGGATGCCTTGAGACAAAGGGTTCTTGTCTCGAGACCTGCAACATGACAAAACTTATTTAGGTTCAATGTTTACTTGTCTCAAGACCATGGGGTTCATGTGTCGAGGCTTACAATTCATTGTCTTGAGGCCTGTTTAACATGTCTTGAGACATTTACCCAGAAATGCATAAATTGATCATTTTTATTCAGACTATCTCGAGACTTAACTAATGTGTCTCGAGACCTATGTGCCAAATGGTCCAAAATGCAATACTACAAGTACGAAAATTATACCTAATCGTCATCTAAATTATACTATTATCATATCAAGCTATTGCACAATCATTTAACTTATGAAACTACATTCTAACAACTTACGATCATGGAATTATAAACACAAATTTATCCTAAATATGAAAAGATAGTAAAGTAAGCTAAAGCATGCTTTTAACCAACCAAAAAAAGAACCTAAGTTCACCAAATTACCAACACATATACTATTAAGAAATTTACAACTCAAAATAATAATAAGACTTCAAAATTCTCACAAAAGACTTAGGTACATGCCATGAAAAACTAATCAAAACAAGATCACTACAATGATTAGTTGAGTTAACAGTTGGAAATTTGGTTGCTGACGGATCCTCAACCACTTTGAAAACCTAATTATAACTCCCGCATGAAAAAAAATAAATCCTTACGCTAAGTATCGCATACTCAGTGGTATTAACATAATTTGAATTCAAATATACTACTATTAAGCTAATAGCATGCAATATATACATTAAATCAAAGTCTTAATAATCTCAATATATCATTTTATACATCAATTCAATATCAAGATAATTTAATAATCATTTCAGCATGATTATGTCGCACAACAACTCAAAATGATCTTTTATAAATAGATTTAACAAGTACTCAATTATCAAAACCAGAATGACATTTCATCGACAAATCAGAATATCATATCATTTTCAAAATCAGACTAGCATATAAAATATTTTCTTTTAGCCCTTATTAACTGGATGCAAACCCAAGTACGGGTACACAGATTTAAACCCTAACACTCCATAATAAGCATCAAATTTGACCATTGTGCTTTTTATTCCAATGCAAAATTTGACTATGGTGCCAATGGTCTAACCATTGTCTCCATCACCTAATATGTTAAGAGAGAAGAGATTGAAGTTTCTCACTCTATCCTTGCGGAATGCCTCTTTATTCCCAACAAGGGTGATAGTAGCACCCACGATCTCTTCCCTCATGATCTTGTAACTTCTCATAACTATGTTGGTGACCTACCATTACATAATAGGATCTTCCATCTCATTTTTGCTCAGATAGTTGCTCTAACAAACAAACATTCGATTTTTGAAATTTCAACTATTGGATGCTTTATTGTTTCCATACCAACCATCATCTTAACCTTGCCTCTATCATTTTCCTTAATATTATTAAAGTGGTTTGCCTACCGGTGTCTAGTAACAAAAAACTTAAGTATGACACATTTCTTTCTCACCTCTTTCATTATTTTAAGTTGAAAGTTAATGTTGACCCCAATCAAGCAATTACCTCTTTCCTCGATGTGTCAACTGCTCATAGTTGTGGATGGGTTAAAACTTTTAGGGTATTGGGTTAGAAATCAACAATGCACTCAGAAGCCCAGCTAGCTTGGCAAGCCACTGTTGAACCACAAAGGTATGGTGCTCCACAAGAAGATAGAGTTCAACCACTGATTGTGAATATTCCCACTTTGGCTCCTCCTCCATCACCTTGCAGCCTTTCTCTTATCGATGTCATTCATGGTTTTTCCTAGTGTGTTGATGCTTCATTTGATTCTTTAACATACCATGTTAATGGTCAATGCAACATCTTAGAGGAGAAAGTAGGGATCATTCCTCTCGCTTCCCACCAACTCCAAACGCTTAACTTGTTTCTTTGTTTAATACTCTTATGGTTGTTGGTTTAGTTTTTGTTGACAACTTATCTCAACTAATCTCATTACTGATTTTTAAGGATTAGATTATCTTAAAATTAGGATTATTGATTTAATGTATTGGTTATATCTCCTTAATTATGATAAACCATAAAAGTAATATGTTAATCCCAAGCTTAGCATGTTTTTGGATGATTTATTATATAATTGAGTGAACTTGATGCTCCTAATCCTTTAATTTCATATTTCTATACTTAGGAGAGCATAGAGAAGCAAAAGGAGCAGAAACGAGCCAAAATCAGACAAAAAAGAGTTACTTTTAGGATTCACACAGACTGGCCATTCCCACACGGGATGAGCACATGCCCGTGTGTCTCACACGGGCTGGCCACACGCCCATGTGCCAGCCCGTGTCGATTTTGGTCCTTGTTTCCCAAACACGTGGAAAAAGCCAATTTTTAGGATTTCTGAGCATTCTAATGTTTATAAATACACACTAGAAGAGGACCTAATAGCGCACGCAGAGTAGAACGAAGAAATTACTCGAAGAACACCGTCAGGATCAACTCAGAAGTAGGATCTCCTTCAAGATTGAAGATCTCCATTCAATTTCTATAGAAGTTTTGGGTTATTTATGTCTTGTTGTTTTCCTAATTTTGAGATGTTTTCTTCCCAAATTATGAACTAAATTCCCTAGATACCTAGGGAAGATGAAACCTATGATGAATATTATTATTTGATTTTTCTAAGTTACATGATAAATATTTTTTCTTGATCTCAATTATGTGTACTTACTTCATGTGTTAATGTTTTCAGGATATTAATTCATGATTGATGTGCTTATTTCAGTGGAGCAAAAGTCCCTGTTTAAGAGTAGTTCTAGCATAATTTAGTGGAGTTGCATGCAATCTTAGAAATAAGACGACATAAATCAACCGGATTAGAGTCAAATCTAATAGGGGAATCTATAGATCGAGTTAATGCGACAATAGGGGTTTTAATTAGAAAGAGATTTCAATTAATCAACCTAGAGTCAGTTTTTTTTACTCTCAACAGAGATATTAATATAATTTAGGGATTTCTACGGATCAAGGCAAGTGATTAAATCATTTAACTCAGATTCAGAATAATAAGTGAAGTCTAGGTGGATTCTTTGAAGTCTAGGTGGATTCTTTCCTGGGTATCGTCTTTATCATTAGTTTTCTTCGAATATTTTCCCAATTCATTCTCTGTCGAGTCTTTAGTAATTAGTTTAATTTTAGATTAAAAACAACCCTTCAATTTATAGGCTAGATAATAGAAAGATAGTAAGTACTAGTACTTTTAGTCCTCGTGGATACGATATTCTCGACTCACCAGCTATACTATTATTCGATAGGTGTGCTTGCATTTGTCATGAATTTAGTTAATTTAGTGACTCATCAGTTAGGCCCACTTTTTTAGTATAAATAGCTATGTAAATTTTTCAGCTGCAATATACAAGAGAACAGGATTCCTATTATCAACATGGTATCAAGAGCTTGAGAATCCAGCTTTAGGGAGCCTATTTTCTTTGAAATTCCCAAATCTTAAAAAGTCTAATTTGGCAATCTCCATTTTTCAACCTATTTATTTCTTACTGCCCCCTTCAATAGAGCCACATTCTCATCCTCGACAGAACCTCAAAATCTTATGACCAAACTCCTTGTGCATAGCTCTCACGCGCCATCCATAGCTTCAGGGTACTTGCTCATGCACCGGCACGTACATCTTACATCTGTCGAGTTTGATTCCCTGACCACCACCGTTGGCTTTGTTGGTGTTTCTCTGGTTTTCCTTACTGTTATTGGCTCTTGTGGTGCATTTTTTTAGAGAAAAAAATGGTCGGATTAAAAAGGAATCCAACATCCAATTTTGTAAATTCAGGTAATGCCTTTAATACTCATATTAGTAATGACTCATGATTATTGATTCTGGTGCGAATAGACACATGACAGGTTCCTCTGAAAGTTTTTTAGACTATCTCCCAAGTCAAACAAAAGAAAGTGTCAGGATAGCCGATGGGTCTTTTACTCCTGTAACTGGATCAGGTTCTATCAATTGTACACCCAATATTAAACTATCCTCTGTACTACGTGTTCCTCATTTTTCGATTAACCTTTTATCTGTTAGTGCCATCACAAATACCTTAAACTATAAAATTGAGTTTTTTCCTGATCATTGTGTATTCCAGGACCTTCAAATAGGGAAAAATATTGGCAGTGGTAGATTGCATGATGGCTTCTATATGTTGGAGTGCAGTAGTGAATATGTTCAAGCCTTTTTTGGAGGTAATAAGGTTATCAAACAAGAAATAATGAAGTGGTATAAGCGGTTACGACACCCATCATTTTTTTTTTTTTTGGAAAAGTTATATCCCAGATTATTTTCAAAGACTCAATTTGATTCATTATTTTGTGAAGCTTGTAAGTTTCCTAAACACACTAAAAATTCTTATCCTTTGAGAAATCATATAAGTAATACTCTTTTTATGACTATTCATTTTGATGTTTGGGGACCAACTTGACATACATCATTATCTGGTAATCGATGGTTTGTTACTTTTATTGATTGCTGCACTAGGATGACTTGAGTGTATTTGCTAAAATCAAAAATTGATGTGTCTACATCCTTCCAATCTTTTCATAAAATGGTGTGTACTTAATTTGATGCTAAAATATAGTTTTTTAGAACTGACAATGGTACAAAGTACAATTTTGATACCTATTTGGAGTCTTATGGGATAATTCATCAAACAACTTATCACAATACTAGTTCACAGAATGGGGTTGCTGAAAGGATAAATGGACATATTCTAAAAGTTGTTAAATCTCTTATGTTTTCCATAAACCTTCCAAAACCATTCTGGGGGACGCAACTCTTGTAGTCGCCTACTTATTACTAGAATGTCACTCAGAACCCTTAATTTTAAAAGTCCCTTGGAAACTTTACAAGGTAAAAATAATTGTACTATTCTTCCTAGAATATTTGCATGTGTCTACTATGGCCATGATCGAAAAGCAGGAAAATTAGATCCATGAGCCCTTAAATACGTGTTCATTGGGTATTCTCCAACACAGAAAGGTTACGAGTGTTATCAGCCTCCTTCGTAATGAACTTTTGTTAGTATGGATGTTACATTCAGAGCAACTGAGCTCATTATGGTACAACTCAATCACCCCTTCAAGGGGAGAACAATGAGAGAGAAAAAGTGATACCTGACTTAGTAACTATTGAAAACCTCATTCCAAAAAACACCATTGTTTAAGGGTAAGTTACTGCTCATGGGGAGACTACTATTCAAAAGGAAATTGTTAGGCATTTGGACAAACCAGATTTAAAGAAGTATTCAAGAAGGCTTAAAACAGAAGAAGCCATCATACAACCTACTATGTGTTAAGAATCTTCTTTTTCTGATGAGTTACCCCCTAATGATTTAGATAAACCAATTGCCCAAACAAAAGGAGTTAGATCCTGTACTAGACACCCTATGTCTAACATTATCTCTTTTGACTCATTGTACTTTCCCTATAAAGCCTTTACCTTATCTTTGTCCTCTGTGTTTATTCCACAGGATTAGCATGAAGCATTTGAAGATCCCAAGTGGAGAGAAGCCATGGTTGAAGAAAAGAAGGCACTAAAAAAGAATGAGAATTGGGAGCTAGTAAGTCCTCCAGTAGACAAGAATTTGGTGGGATGCAAATGGGTGTTTACTGTGAAACACAAGTCTGATGGTTCGATTGAAAGGTACAAAACCAGATTGGTTGCTAATGGCTTCACCCAAACTTATAAGGTAGACTATCAAGAGATGTTTACACTTGTTGCCAAATAAACACCATCAGAATTTTGTTATCTTGTGTAGTCAACCTTGACTGGAACCTACAACAATTTGATGTAAATAATGCATTCCTACATGGAGACTTAGAAGAGGAAGTATATATGGAGATTCCTCATGGATTTGATAATGCAAAAATGCAAGGGAAAGTATGCATACTGAAGAAAGCTTTGTATAGATTAAAATAATCTCTCAGAACATGGTTTAACAGATTTCACAAAGCTGTGATCACTTTCGGTTATCAACAAAGCAGTATTGATCATACCCTTTTTATGAAACATCACAAGGGTAAGATCACTCTTCTTATTGTATATGTTGATGACATAGTGATGACAGGAGATGATGAGGAAGAAATGGCTCGATTAAAACAATGTTTGGCTTAAGAATTTGAAATAAAAGATCTAGGGAAGTTACAATATTTCTTGGGAATTGAAATTGCCAGATCAAAGAAGGAATCTCCATATCTCAAAGAAAATACATCCTAGACCTCTTGATTGACACAAGTATGATGCGATACAAACCCACATAATAGCCTATAGAAAGCAATAATAAGTTACAGGCTAGAATAGGAGAGTCAGTGAATAAAGAAAGATATCAGAGATTTGGTTGGTAGACTAATTTATCTCACACACACTAGACCTGACATAACATATGCAGTCAGTTTGGTAAGTCGGTTTCTACATGATCCTCAATAGTCTCATATGCAGGTTGTCTTTCGCATTCTACACTACCTAAAGTTTGCCCCAAGAAAAAGGTCACCTCTACAACACCCCTAACCCATCTCCGCCGTCGGAATAGGGTAAGTGAGCATTAGAATTCAATTCAAGACATTTACATCACAAATAGTTATGTAAAAAGAATAATATAATTCAATAATTATTATAATTCGAAATAGAAATAAATTTATGGGAATAAAATTTAGCCTAGCGGGCCCTAAAAATAGTTTAGGAACATTCCAAGATAAATTTGAAACAAAACAAAAAAGTATGGAAAAACTTGAAAATTTTTAAAATATGGGTCACACGGCTACGTGACAGAGCCCAGACCATGTGGATATTCGAAGTCTGGGCACACGGCCGTGTCCCAACCCGTGTGCCCGCCCATGTAAGTATTCGAGATAGGGCCACATGACTGTGTCCCAAGCAGTGTGCCAAACCTTGTGTATATTCGAATTACAGACACACGGTCGTGTCGCTGGCCGTGTGACAGCCCGTGTGTGCATTCGATGTTGGGTCACACGGCCATGTCACAGGCCGTTCACCAGTTCGTGCTCGAAACTATTTTGAGACACATAGCCGTGTAACAAACCATGCCTCATGCCGTGTGACACCTGCACCTAACACAATAAAGACACATGGCCATGTGGAGTGGCTATGTGTGTCACACAGCTGTATGATAGCCCGTGTCCCAAACCATGTGCACCAAAATGTACATTTAAAATCAAGTTTACCATATTCAATTTACTTGGACAACAAGCAATCCAACTACCATCAATTATACCTACCCGAAACATGATTAAACAAGCTCAAAACATGCTAAAACATCCATCTTAAGTGCCTAAACAAAGTGCCATCATTGACACCACAATTCAATAATCATATCAATATTTCATCTTAACAATATTATATGGAATCAAAATACTCAAACATAGTTAACATTTCATACCAAAACGCCACTTCCTTCAATCCATAATTAAAATTGTCATATTCACACTCTTTTATAAGACTTAGGCCACATATAACAAGTTCCATACAGACAAATATACCAAACCAAAACAATATCACATGTACCCAAAAACATCTAAAGACAAGCATCATTTAAATTCAACCAACCTCACAAAAAAACTAATACGATTTCAATTCACCTAGTACATGCCATATAACCTAAGTTAAACATTCAAAAACTACCACAAGATTTCTGAATAGTGTGATTCTTTGATTCGATCCAATCTTCCCTTTCTACAAGAATGTATCTACAAGAAAACAATAAAAAAGACACAAGTAAGCTTACTTAAGCATAGTAAGTTCCACGAATTAAAAACAATTAACTTACCGAATAAACTTATCTAATACAGAATACAGAAAAATCATAAATCATAATCCTGTCAGCCATAATTGAATCACAGTGAGTTTTAAACTTAATTACAAATGGAACAATCCAATTAATTACATTATACCATTGAAAATAAACCCGATGAACGTTATAACGGACTCGAATACATGGTTAATCATCCCAACACACCAAAATGCTCAAATGAGCTAACCATCCGAGAAGACACCTGAGCACCAAGTCCCAAGCCCTGAAACACACCTCGGCACTGAATGCCAAGCCTGAAGGCTTTATATCCGCCCCCGGAACACACTTCAATCACTGTAATAAAATGCAATAGTTCGCAACAAATGCTTGTCGAAACCATTTTTAAGGTTTTGGTAAAAACGGGGATCGACTTTAAAACGAAAATGGAGTCCCCACCAATCTTTTTTTACTTAGGTGTGATTGGATCACCTCATAATATATTTTATTTCAAAATGTTGATTTTGGTCCACGAAATACAAGAAAATGGGTTCGGAAGTCGGTTACGTATGAGGAAGGTTAGCACCCTCGTAACACCCAAAATTGGTACCTAATTAATTATTTAATGTCCTAATGTCAAAAATTTGAATGATTTTAAAATACAATTCTTTTAAAAGAATGTTTGTATAACCCGTTTTGGAATATTAAGACTCTTTAATTCCAAGAGGATTAAATATCACATCCAGTACGTTAGGGTGCGACATTTTCACCCCCGAAACTAATACCGTCTCTTAATTTCCCAAAACATGAAATTAAAAGGATATTTAATCATTTGGATGAACAAAAAACCGAAACCCAGCACGTTAGGGCACAATTTCTCAAACTCCTAAACACGAAACATTGCATTGTTTTCTGAAATCCTTATCCCGAGATAACACAACGTCATATCCAGTGAGTTAGGACACGACAATTTTGAATTCTCAAGAATAAGCCTTTTTTATTTATCTTGTAAAAGGAAAGTAATAGGTTCTTTGGACTCGAAAAAGAAAATCAAAACCCAGTAAGTTAGGGTACGATTTCTTTCGAACCTTAGAACATTGAGTGTTTGCTTATTTTGAAAATATAATGTGATCGTAACGAAATGGAAAATGAATTTAAACAAAATGTAAAATAATTCACAATGCTAGTTTGTATAACAACATGATAATGATAAAGTATAATAACAATAATAAGAGTAGGAATAAAATACAATAAAGCAAAAGCAAGATAAATAAAAAAAATAAAAGAGAATTGTAAAAAATGGAGGTTATATACAATAATAAAAACCATAGAATGAAAATAATAGTAACAAAAAATTACGATAATAAAAATTATCGATGTAACATTCTTAAATCAGGGTCTCTGCATTTTGCTTGTGTGCATGTGATGTTATGTCTATAATGTTCATTTACTATGCTTTGGGGTCTAGTATAACCCTGGATTAGGCCGGAGTTAGGGCTGAAAAATTCTTTTTAATATTTAAGAAGAAGGATCTAGATGAAGTAGGGGTTAAAAGAATTAATTGGAAGGTTGTGACACAAGGAACCAAGCGGAAAAGTGGCAAGGAGGCGCCACCTAAGCACCAAGGAGAAGACGCCACACTTAAGCACCAATTGGAATTCTTTAGGACAGCCTATCAGAGAAAATACATAGGGGCTAGTTATGTGGATGCGCAGCGCAGAGCTTTCTTGAATTTGGTCCAGGGTAATAAGACTGTAGCGGAATATGAGGCGGAATTTCTCCGGTTGAGTCGGTATGCTCGGGGTATTGTGGGTACAGAGCATGAGCGCTGTGTCGAGGATGGGCTGAGAGACGAGCTGAGGATGATAATTGCCCCACAAAGAGAACGAGTTTGCTGCTTACAGTGGAGAAAAGCTAAGGTGGCTGAAGGGGTAAGACAGTCTGTAAGACGGAATCAGGATAGGGGTTGGAATAAAAGGAGTTCTGGATCATCTGGGTTTTCTGGGAATCAGCAGAAAAGGGCTAAATATAGTGGGCTGAATCCAGCTGCTAGCCCTGCTGCTACTAATACTCAGTGGCCGCCGCGGTGTACTCGGTGTGGAAAGTCTCACACGGGGGAATGTTGGGTCGTGTAATGGGATGTTTTGTGTGTGGCTCGATGGGGCATCGAGTTAGGGACTGTCCACAAAGATCAGCTAGGCTGCAGTCTGAGGATCAGAATCGCGCACAGTTTAGGAGGGATAATCAGCAGCCACAGAGGGGCCGAGGTTTAGGCAGGGGAGGTAATGGCTCGAGTAGAGGTCGTGGAGCACCGGGTAGAGGTGCAGGTGGTACAGAGGCGAGACAGCCTGGGTTGGTCTACGTAGCGAGGCGACGAGAGGAGGGCGACGCACCAGACGTCATAACCGGTACGTTCTTAATTTTTGGAGTACCTTATAATGCTCTAATTGATGTGGGTTCGACGCACTCGTATGTTGCTAGTAGCATAGTGGAAACCTTGAACTTAGACTCTGAGATCACTTCTAGGAAAATGACTGTGAAAAGCCCTCTAGGCCACTCTGTAGAAGTAAGTAAACTATATAGGGATGTACCCCTAGAACTTCAAGGGGTCGTGTTTCTGGCTGACTTGATAGAACTACCGTTTGGGGAGTTCGATTTGATTCTCGGGATGGATTGGCTAGTTAAGTATCAAGCTAGCCTGGATTGTGCATCTAAGCGCATGGTGTTGAAGACCATGGAAGGTGACGAGGTGGTGATGATAGGTAATAGGAGAGATTACTTATCCAATGTGGTTTCTGCACTGAAGGCTGAGAAAATGGTTAGGAAGGGTTGTGAAGCATTTTTGGTGCATGTATGTGCTTTGGAAGCTAAGGATGCAGCTGTAAAGAATGTCCAAGTTTGGTATAGACTTGTTACCCGAAACTGCGCCAGTATCTATTGCTCCATATAGGATGGCGCCAAAGGAATTGGTGGAGTTAAAGGCTCAGATTCAGGAGTTGTTGGACAGAGGTTTCATCCGACCGAGTGTATCACCTTGGGGAGCTCTAGTGCTTTTTGTCAAGAAAAAGGATGGTACGATGCGGATGTGTATAGACTACCGCCAGCTGAACAAACTGACTATAAAGAACAAGTATCCGTTGCCCAGGATAGACGACTTGTTTGATCAGCTCAAGGTGCATCGGTTTTCTCTAAGATCGACCTTAGGTCGGCGTATCATCAGCTCAAGGTGAAGGAGGCTGATATTCATAAGATGGCATTTCGTACTCGGTATAGGCACTACGAGTTTCTAGTAATGCCTTTTGGTTTGACCAACGCACCGGCAGCATTCATGGACATGATGAATCGGGTGTTTCAGCCGTATCTGGACCAATTTGTCGTAGTGTTTGTAGACGACATTTTGGTATACTCGAAATCGGAGGAAGAACATGACACGCATCTTCGAGTGGTTCTGCAGGTGCTAAGGGAAAAGCAGTTATACGCTAAGTTTAGTAAATGTGAGGTTTGGCTTAAGGAGGTAACTTTCTTGGGTCATGTTGTATCAGCTGAGGGAATTAGGGTGGATCCTCGTAAGATTGAGGCAGTATTGGATTGGAAACCACCCAAGTCGGTTGCTGAGATTTAGAGTTTTCTGGGTTTGGCAGGATACTACAGAAGGTTCGTAGAGGGTTTCTCTTTAATCGTAGTACCGTTGACTAAGTTATTGAGGAAATGGGTTCTGTTTGTGTAGACTGAGAAACAACAGGAGAGTTTTGATAAGTTGAAGAAAATTTTGACTGAAGCTCCGGTGTTAATTCAGCCTGAGGCAGGGAAGGAATTCACGGTTTATTGTGATGCATCACATACTGGTTTAGGGTGTGTGCTGATGCAAGATGGGAAAGTGGTAGCGTATGCATCTCGACAGCTGAGGCCTCATGAAGGTAACTATCCGACACATGACTTAGAGTTGGCTGCAGTGGTTTTTGCCTTGAAGATTTGGAGGCATTACTTGTATGGGGAAAAGTCGATAGTGTATACAGATCATAAGAGTCTGAAGTATCTTTTGACCCAGAAGGATTTAAATTTGAGGCAGCGAAGGTGGATCGAATTGTTGAAAGATTACGACTATTGAATTGAATACCATCCAGGTAGGGCTAACGTAGTAGCTGATGCATTGAGCCGTAAGGTGGTAGCGAACTTGCGAGCGATGTTTGCTCACCTTAGTCTTTATGATGATGGGAGTCTTTTGGCGGAATTGTAGGTCAAGCCATCTTGGATTAATCAGGTTAAGGAGAGGCAGCTGACAAATGAGGTGTTGAGTGCTCGAAGGCTGCAAGTGCAGAATGGTGAATCCGAAGGTTACAGTTTGGGCAGTGATGGAGTACTGTGTTTTCAGAGGAATGTATGTATGCCTAAAGATGTTGAATTGAGACAGCAGATTCTTCAGGAAGCTCATAGCAGCCCATATGCTATGCATCCTGGAGGCAGTAAGATGTATCGTGATTTGAGGAAACGATTACGGTGGTGGGTCTTAAGCGCGGAAATGGCGAGTTTGTGGGCAAGTGTTTGACATGCCCGCCAAGTTAAAGCCGAGCATCGATTCTGTCGTCGTGGTCATGCGGCCGGTAAAAGATTTCACAGTGGAAGTGGGAAAGGATTACGATGGATTTCGTCAGTGGGCTTCCCCTTACGCCTAGCAAGAAGGATTCAGTATGGGCAATAGTGGATCGTTTGACTAAATCGGCTCATTTCATTCCGGTGAGGGTTGATTATTCGCTTCAGAAGTTAGCCAAGTTGTATGTGGCAGAGATAGTACGGTTGCATGGAGTGCCGGTGTCAATTATTTCTGATAGGGATCCCAGGTTCACGTTGAGATTCTGGAAAGCTTTGCATCAGGCTCTGGGTACCAGATTGGATTTTAGCACGGCTTTTCATCCACAGTCTGATGGACAGTCTGAAAGGGTAATTCAGATTCTAGAGGATATGTTAAGGGGCTGTGTTCTGGATTTCAGTGGTAGTTGGGAAGAGTACCTACCTTTGGCGGAGTTCGCTTATAACAACAGTTATCAAGTGAGTATTCAGATGGCACCATATGAGGCACTTTATGGACGGAAATGTCGTACTCCTACGTGTTGGACAGAACTAGGTGAACGACGATTATTGGGTCCAGAGTTAGTGGCAGAAACAGAGGATAAGGTTAAGGTAATTCGGGCTCGTCTTAAGGAAGCATCGGACAGGAAAAAATCTTACGCCGATCTTATGCGCAGGGATATTGAGTATGCAGTGGGTGATAAGGTCTTTCTGAAGGTATCGCCCTGGAAGAAAGTGTTGAGATTTGGTCGGAAGGGCAAGCTAAGCCCTGGGTTCATCGGGCCATATACAGTGTTGAAGCGAGTGGGACCGGTAGCTTATCAAATTGAGTTGCTAGCAGAGTTAGGTCAGATTCACGACGTCTTTCATGTTTCAATGCTTAGGCGCTATCGATCAGATCCGTCACATGTTGTACCTGTTAAAGAGATAGATGTGAGTCCTGATTTGTCTTTCGAGGAGGAACCAGTACGGATTTTGGATCGGGATGTCAAGGTTCTTCGACGGAAGTCAGTTCCCTTGGTGAAAGTGTTGTGGCAAAACCATGGTACAGAGGAAGCTACGTGGGAACCAGAGGACGTGATGCGACAGCAATACCCTCAACTCTTCTGACCAGGTAATTTCGAGGCCGAAATTATTTTTAAGGGGGTAGAGCTGTAACATCCTTAAATCGGGGCCTCTACATTTTGCTTATGTGCATGTGATGTTATGTCTATAATGTTCATTTACTATGTTTTGGGGTCTAGTATAACCCTGGATTAGGCCAGAGTTAGGGCTGAAAATTTCTTTTTAATATTTAAGAAGAAGGATCTAGATGAAGTAGGGGTTAAAAGGATTAATTGGAAGGTTGTGACACAAGGAACCAAGTGGAAAAGTGGCAAGAGGTGCCACTTAAGCACCAAGGAGAAGACGCCACATGCAGGTTGGGAGTGCCTGTGTTCGAGCAGCAGGAATGGCACTCCCTGCTATTTCTTTTTGACGCCACAAGCTAGAGGAAGAGTGCTCAGGTGGGACTCTGTTGGGAGGATATGGATAAAGCTGACAAATTCAAAACATGTGGAGAAGAGAGTTTTTAGCTGGTGGACTTATTCAAACTTGTTTGAATGAGTGGATGAGAGAAATTCAAGGAGAAAAGAAGGGGACGACAAGTGTTGTGTGTGTAGCCGAATTCTTGAGGGGTGGCTATCGGTTTGGGTTCTTTTGGGTGATAGCCGAATGTGCCTTGGTTAGTAGCTAGAATCGGCTAGGTTGGATGTGTTTTCCCTTCTGGCGTTTTGTGCTTAAACCCGAGCCTTAAGTATTTTTTTTCTTTTTCGCTTTTGACAAATTTTGGGCATTTGGCCGAATTTGATACTGCTAATCTTCTATGAGAGCCAAAATTCACATAGCCATTCTTCTTCTTCACTTTCGACCCACTCTTTGTTAGCCTCTCTGTGCCTAATCCACTCTTGTTCTCTTCTTCTTCTTTTTCTTTTTGCCATTTGATTTAAAACCGAAACCAACATTCCTTTTTTCTGTCGACATCTTTCTTCTTTCAAATTCCCTTCTTCCATCTTTTCTATTTTGTTTCAAAAGTTCATTTATCCTTCTTTGCCGAAATCAAAACTACTCCACCTTCTTCCATCTTTTCTGTTTTGTTTCAAAAGTCAAAAGCTTGTTGTTCCTCTTTCAGTTTCATCAAGGGCCTTTTCCGAATACCCCTTAGTCTCATTCTCATCTTTGCTCACGTGGTCTAGTCTCCATTGGAGTGCCAAATTAGTTCTCTTGGTGAGTCTTAGCCGAATCTCTTGGTAAGTGTTATTTTGTTTCTCTTTTTGATCATTTCGGGTAATGACCGAAACCCCACTTCTCCTTAATTTTCTTCTCTATCGTGGATCTGTATTGAATCTTTTTCTTGTTCTATGTGGTAGCCAAAACCTGTAAACACCAATAGGGGGTACCGATATGTGGTGTTTAAAGGCCAAAGCAGTCATCAAGGTAAGGGTCAACAAACTCATTTGGTTTGGGATTCATGTTATGGCCGAATGGCCTTTGGATGCTTAATGGAATGATAAAACCGATTGTAGGAGGGAAGAACAACCTAACGCAGTGAATCTCTGGGATTGGTGGTCGGTTTAGGTAAGGTCTTAACGTTTAGATCTATTCCTTATTCGTTCAAAAGCCAAAGGCTAATTGTTTATGTGCAACAGAGTGTGGTCAATTGCAGGAGGGTTCATTGTGTGGCTTGGGGATTTGGTAAGAAACCAAAACGGCCTTAAGGTGAGTACCATATTGGGCGACATATCCTTTGGGATTTCTATTAGAGCCGAATGGGCTTTTGAATTACTAACTAATGTTGGCCGAATGTAGGAGGGAGCAACGTTCAGGATCTCATCAGTTTGCGTAGTTTTGGGATTCGCTCAGATTTACGAATAGCCAGGTGTGTAAACGCTTACACACTTTATTAGTTTAATGATGCTTATTATGTTACTATATAACCTTCGATATTAGTGACTTTGCCTTGTGGGCATGAGCTTGGATTCCGGGTAAGTCCCTTGCTATGTGGTTTTTGTTATACATTATCATGATTTGTTAAATGTTATGCTATGCCTTAAATGCATGATACATGATATTACGACACGTATGATATGAGCATGATGATGATGGGATTGATGAGAGGAGGGGGATGATTCATTTTGGACTGTCACCAGTGGTTTTGACCACAAGATGGGTTGGCCCCATCAGTTGATTTGTGACTACGGTCACCAGTGGTTTTGACCACATTATTGATATGATTTGTGACTAAGTCCCAGTGGTTTTGACCGCCAGTGGTTTTGACCACACGATTGATATTTGTGACTACGGTCACCAGTGGTATTGACAACATATGGATATTGTGACTCGTCCCAGTGGTTTGGTACCACCGTGGGTTGGCTCGACATGATATATTACGGGATTGTCATCAGTGGTTTTGACCACACGATGGGTTGGCCCCATCACTTGATTTGTGACTACGGTCACCAGTAGTTTTGACCACACCGATATATTTGTGACTTCGGTCACCGGTGGTTCTGACCACTAGTGGTTTTGACCACATGGGATAGTTAAAGGAGATTGGATGGCTAGGTTATGGGTTGCATAATCTGCATGTTTTACTGATGATCTGTGTAAGTGCTTGAATTATCGGGTTGGGGATTTATACACTGAGTCTTGGTGACTCACCCCTTCCCTTATATTGTGCAGATGAGGCATAGATCGCGGATATGGAGCCGGAAAGGACTCGAGGTGGCCATGCATCCTAGTTTGGTTTAACTTTAAACTACATTTTCGGTTTTGTTTATTTATTTTAAAATTTGGTTTTGGGTTTGTAATAAGGCCGCTAAGTTTTATTCTTTTGGTTTTTATAATTTGCCTTTACTTTGAATATATTATACTTGTTGAAAGTAATGACTTGATAAATTAACCGGTAAAAAGCAATGGTTTTCAAAGTTATATCTCTTCGGGTTTTCCAAACGTTTCCATCGGGTAACAAAGTTCATAACATAATAAGAATGGTAACTTGAATGTTTTTATGATTACAAATTTTCAAACAACTTCAAAGGCAAATGGTTTAAACTTGATTATTGTAACAGTCCGAATTTGACCCTAATCGAAACGGTGGTTTCGGGACCACGAATCCGAGTTAGAAAAATATTTTTATATTATTTTCGTGTTAATTATATATGTTTGAGCATGTGTTAAATTTTCGTAGGCAAACTTGTCCGTTTGTGTGTTCGACTTATGAAAAAGGATTAAATCGTATAAGTGGTAAAAATAGCCAACTATTAAATTTAGTGGCTAAATTGAATTGTCTCCTTATTGATGAGGATTTAAATAGTAAATTGACCCTTTTGGCAAGATAAGGGACGGCATTATGCTTTTATAAAGCAATTGCATGCCTATTTCATTTTTAATAAAATAATATTGCATGCCAAGTTTATTTTAATATTATAATTTATTAACTAGATGGCATGTGCTTATATTATATAGCTTTGATATTAATTATAAAGGTTAAAGTAATAATAATAATAATGTTAGGTGATAGATTAGTGAGTGTTTGTCTTTACATTTTTTTTGATGAAATTGAGTATTATGGATTTAAAATAATAATAATAATAATAATAACAGCACAATTTTGACCCTAATCCGAACGATGGTCTCGGGACCTCGAATTTGGGATAGAATAATATTTTTAATTATTATTTTGATATCTATGTTTTGTGGTTAAACATGTGTTAAAATATCATTGATTAAATTTCATGTTTGGGTGATTAATTTAAGAAAAGGATTGAATTGCAAGAGTGAAAAAATTTGCCAATTGCTTGATAGGAGGATTAAATCAAAGTGTCTTTTTAATTAAGGGATTTTGTGTTATAATTTAACCTTTTTAGTATGTGGTGGACGGCAGCATGCATCCACTAAGAATTTTGCTATTATTGTTAATTTATTTCATAGTGATGATAATACATAGTTTATATTAAAAATCTATTTTAATAAAACATAAAAGAAAATGGTTGCTGCATGTTTACCATTTTAGCTTTCTTGACCGAAAATAAAGAAGAAGAGAGGAGTTAAGCTTTCATCTATTTCTTTAACTTGCATGTTTTATTAAGGTGAGTAAATTCACTTAGTTTTTGTTAATTTTAATGATTTTGAGGTTATTGTCTTGTAAATTAACTAGCCCATGCTCAAATTCTTGAATTGGTGGTGAAAGTCGAAAGTTGCCATGGATGGAAATTGTGTTTGTGAGATTAATGGTAGAATATGTTGAAAGCATGCAAGGTTAACAATATTTTTCTTTAGAATTTTTGGATAGAGCTTAGTATAATGAGGTATTAATAGAAAGAAAATTTTTGGAATGTGCTAAAGAGCAATTAGATGGAAGAAAGGAGTTGAAAGAAGGGCTATGAACATTCGACCCTTCATTGATGTGATTAAATTGTGGATATTTTATGTTTTGAGTGGTAAGGTCTTGAACCTTTAAATTTTCGATTTTGGTACCTACACTGCTGATAAACATGATAAATTTGCATAAAGGTGGTAAATTGTAACATCCTGGAAAGGGCCAATGCATTTTCGGTTTAATTGTATGAAATGACAAGTCTTAAGCATTATGAATAAATTTTTGATATATTTGGAAACTCAGAAATGTATGAAAATTCATGGAAATGGAAATGAACATTTTTGGAAACCTAAACATTTTTGGAAACCTGGAGATGCATTAAGACATGAACATTTTAGGAAACCCAGAAATGTAAGGAAATGGTTCAAAAATGGAAAGTACACATTTTTGGAAACTAAGAAATGAAAATGGAAATGATCCAAAAATGGAAAGTATACATTTTAGGAAACTTGGAAATGTAAGAAAATGGCAAGTAAACAGAGCCGATCGAAAATTTTAGGAAACTTAGAAATGATGCAGAAATGTCAAATTTTAAAGTTTAAAATAGGAAATTAGGGCAAGGAGGCCCTAAAAGAAAAAGTTGGTGAAATTTGACACACAAACAGGCTAGGAAAAGTGGCCTGAAGATGGCACTTAGGGCCTATGGAAATGGCGCCATGTGCAAGAGGCATGGGCACAGGTTCGAGTCACAAGGGAAGCAAATAAATGAAGTTTTATTTTTCCTTCCGTAAGGATAAGAGTGGGCGGCAAGGCTTCTAGAAAAAAAGGGAGTTTAAATCCCTTTAAAATTCGGCAATTTATGAAGATAATAGAGGATTTTTTTTTAGGATTATTCAGAGGAGTTAAATAATGGATTAAACTCTTTTATTTATGATAAATAAAAGATAAAGCCATCAGATAGAGGAGTGGTGGCCAAGTAAGGGACTCCCTAGCTGATAATTTCGGCTATAAAAGGAAGGCAGGAGGGCTACTCATCAATTTTTGCTTCCTCCTCATCTCTGCCGAAATTTTTAGGGTTCTCTTCTCTTTTCTTTTGTCTAGCCGAATTCCCTAGCCTCCTCTCTCTTTTCTTTTCTTCTTTTTCAAAACCAAAAACACAATCCAACCTAGCCGAATTCTTCATAGCATCAAAAGCCGAAATTCTGCCAAAGCCGAATCTCTGAAGGAGTGTCAGGAAAGATCTGTCGAATTCAAAAGGTAAGAATCTTGTGGTTAACGATTATTCTCCTCTTTAAGTCAAACATAGAGGCTAATGTTCTTATTTTTGTGGCCGAAACTATAAGGAGTGTTTCGGGATTTCTAGTGCTATCAACTACAAGGAAGAGATCATTCGGGATTCAAGAATCTAAGGTAAGATCTACACATATTTGGTCAAAGTTATGGATTATATGTGAGATTTAAGTCTAACATGAAACTATAGGAATTTCGACAGACATACAAGGCAAGGATTACATTCGGGATTTGAAAATTTTAAGGTAAGTCCATAGATCCAATCGGCCAAGGTTTATTCTTTTGAAATACAAATCCTACTAGGATTGGTTTTAAGGTCAAAAAGGTTTATTTATGTGTTTAAATAATTTGGCCGAATATAGGGATTGAGATCTAAAGCAACAGATCGATTTCTTCGGGATATCAAGGAACCTATTAAGCAAATCAGGTGTGTACTCACACTAACTTTCAATATATTATGGCAATAATTATTTTAATATATGAATATGCATAAGAATGAGAATGTGGCTAAGTACCACAAATGTGGTAAAGAGTATCCAGGTACGTTTCCTACTTCTGATAGGATTACGAATATGATATATTTTGAACATGTGAATAGTAACATGAATGAGAAATAAGTATGTTGTGCATGATATAATAATATTTGGGGCTTTTCGGGCTATATGTGAAAGGGGAAGAAGGTGTTGACTTTGGTCTCACCAACGGAATATGGTGACTACGGTCACATAATTTGAATATGGTAACTTCGGTTACATTATCTGAATTTGGTAACTTCGGTTACATTATTTGAATATGGTGTCTAATGACACAAATTATATGGGCGATGAGCACGTCGACTGCAGCGACTGCCTTCGATGGTGTGTAGAGGATGGAGGGTTGACTTAGTAGTCCCCACGGTGTGACTGGCAGGTACGGGTGGTGTGTAGCGGATGGACAAATAGGCTTGGGTTTGGGTTGCATCATTTTTATATGAATATGTCTTTGATATGAACATGTATGCCTGATCTGTTGATTGTTAGTTTGTGTACACATTGAGTCTGTTGACTCACCCCATTGTGGGACTATTTTTTCAGGTGGTGAGCAATAATGGACCGGGTCGGCAGGAGCTAAAGGTGGCCATGCATGTTAAGGAAGAAATTTTATTATTTGGGATTTTTATTTATACCAAGTACTTTAACTTTTCTTAAGTTTGGGAATTATTTGATGTAATAAGGACGAAAAGGCCATAGTTTTAATTTGTTACTTTTATTTTCTTTAACGACTATGTTATGAAATATTTTATATTTTAAGTCTAAGCAAGAATTATATCTTTCAAAGAAAACCCTAAATTGTTTTGTCACCTTAGACTAAATGGATTTAAAAATAAAGTTAATGGGTTTCCAACCTCTAAACAATATTTTTTTAAAATCACAAGTTTTCCGCTAAGTAACAAAGAATTTTGAAACCGATTTTCTTAAGGAACATACCAGATCCGGTTCAGGCTCGTGGGCCGGGTGTGGGGTGTTTCAGTTTGGTATCAGAGCCCAGTTTTAAACTCTCAGCCTGTGGGCTAAGGCCCAAAATGTTTTCAAATCAAGCCCAAGTAAGTTTTTGAAAATATTTTATGAAATAAGCAGGTGTTTTGGCATGGCACCTAAGTCTCCGACCCGCAGTCCACCAGGTAAGTACCCCTAACTCTTTTGGGTGATTATGTGAACTATATTATAAACCTTAGAAGGGTAGAAGAGGCATGGAACGTAGAATAGTGTGATAGAAATTTGAACCCTAGGACTAGACTACTCAAACACAGAACCCATAAGACTTAATGAACTTAACAAACCTATGGCTAAGTCACTGAGATAGGGTGTGGTAACCCCTGTATGCATGTCTGGGATTGGATCCGGAAGAGCCTGGTATTTAAGCAGTCCTAGTGACTCACCTCCTCTTCGCAGGAATCCTACCTGGTGCGTAGCTTCGGTTCATCCTAACTCAGAGGGCTCAGTGGTGTGGCAACCTCTGTGCGCATGTCTAGGAATGGTTTCAGTGAGAGCTTGGTATTTAAGCAGTCCGTGTGACTCACCTCCTCTTCACTTGAATCCTGCCTGGTGCGTAGCTTTGGTTCACCCTGACCAAAGAGGGCTCGGTCATAGGCTAAACATAATGACTAAAACCCGAAAGGGAACTAGCCATGTTTTAAAAAAAAAAAAAAAAAAGAGAGAACAAAATAACAAAACTCTAGTTTTAAAACCTTTAAAATCACTCTTTTGATTTGTGGAAACTATCTTTACAAGATCTTCCGAAAAAAAAAATTCTGATTTTCAAAAATTACAAAAATACCCCTAGTGGTAAAATTACCAAAATGCCCTTGATTCACAAATTGTCAAACTTCTCAACGATTTTGCCAAAACTTCATTATTTTATAAACATTCAAAAACCCTAATTTGTAAAATATCAAAATACCTTGATTTTGGAAAATTACAAAATTACCCCTAACTTACAAAATTACCAAAATGACCCTGATTCCCAAAATTTTTGCAACATCTCCATTTTGGAAAGAACAATTCTCAAAAAGAACCCACAAAGTTTTACAACTTTTGAAATATCCCTGATTTATTAAATTTTACAAATTTACCCTGATTTGTGAAAATTTACCTTAATACTCTTGTGGTCAAAAATTATCGAAATACCCCCAGATTTTGAAATTTCTCCAAATTACCCCGAGACTTTGAATTCTCAAAATACTTTTCGACAAAAACACCAATGAATGTTTTTTCCTTTTGAAGAATTACAAAAATGCCCCTGTAGGACAAAATTACGAAAATACCCCTGGGTAGTGGAAAAACAACAACGATGAAAATTACAACGTTTCTCTGAATGAACGAAAGTTCATAATTGTTTGATGGATGGATGAATGAATGAAAGACTGTGTGCTTGTGTGAATACGAAAGAACCACTCCTAAAACTCTTTTCATAAAACTCCTTCGCGGGTAAATAAGTGGAACAATGACTAATCCATAAAATTCCTTAATCAGATCTCGACGCTAGGAAATGAATTCTAGAGGACGTGGTCATCATGGACAAGGTAGAGAAAGGATGACTGTGTCAAAACCCGTTAGATCGGGTCAGGGTTCTGACAATGAAATACCACCGCCACCACCACCCCACCGTGGGTCTTTGAAGCGAAAGCTCGGGCGGGGAAGATCTTTGTGTCGCAGTCGTCTTTGTGAGTTTTGGAATTGGTGGTGATGCGGGTGGAAATTCGAGAACCCAAAAATTTGTGGCTTGGAGCGGCTCAGAGCTAATGGAGCCGAGATGTTTCGTGGAGTGTCGGAGTGGCACCCGATGCTGTGAGTATCTTGGTTGGAAGCGACGGAACGCATCATGGATGAGCTCGACTTGACCCCTGAGGAGAAGTTAAAGGGGATGGTGGCACTGTTACGTGATGAAGCGTATCAATGGTGGTTAACTGTGCGAGATGGTGCCACGGCTGAGGATCTGACCTGGGAGTACGTTAAGGAAGCGTACCAAAAGAAATATGTGGAAACCAGGTATACAGATGAGCAAAGGAAGGCTTTTCTGGGGCTGGTTCAAGGGAACAAGTCCGTTACGGAATACGAAGCTGAATTTCTGAGGTTGAGCCGCTATGCTCGAGGTGTAGTGGCAACTGAGCATGAGCGCTGTGTCTGCTTTGAGGACGGACTAAGAGATGATCTGGGACTGTTGATAGCACCGCATCAGGAGCGGGAGTTTTTTGCTTTAGTAGAAAAGGCCAAGGTGGCTGAGGGAATTAAGGATTCTACAAAGCAGACTATGGATCGAAATAGGCCAGAAAGAGGTTTTGGACCGTCTGGACCATCTGGAAATAAGAGGCCTAGAGTTGATGGGCCGCGAGGTCAGCAAGCTGCTACAGGAGGGCAGTATCGCTCTTGTGAGCATTGTGGAAAGAAGCATTTGGGAGAGTGCTGGAGAAAGACGGGAGGATGTTTCAAGTGTGGGTCCAAGGACCATATGCTTAAGAATTGTCCCAAGCAACCAGATGAGAGCCGACCGGTAGCTCAGAATGCTAATCAGGCTGGTAGAGGTGGATAGCAGCCTCAGCGAGGTCGTGGTCCAAACCATGAAGGAAATGGTTCGGTAGGGACGGGAGCACCAAGCGAGAGATGCCGCAGTGCAGGCATGAGGCAACCAAGGTTGGTTTATGCGATTTGGCGATCGCGAGGAGAAAGATGTGCTAGATATGACAACGATGCGTTCCTTATTTACGAAAACCCCTTAATTGCTTTGCTTGTTATAGGGTTAGCTTATTCTTGTATTGCTAGTGAAGTGGTCAAACCTTGGATGTGAACTTAGAGAATGTGCCTAGAAAGTATGATAGTTCTTTAAGATCGAGTCACGCACATATAAGCGCGATCTGATGAGTTAGACCGCACGCGTTTGTTCGTTAGTAAGTAATTTTGAGGACGAAATTTTGTTTAAGGGGGTAGAACTGTAACATCCTGGAGCAGGCCTATGCATTTTCGGTTTAATTGTATGAAATGACAAGTCTTAAGCATTATGAATAAATTTTTGATATTTTTGGAAACTCAAAAATGTATGAAAATGCATGGAAATGGAAATGAACATTTTGGAAACTGAACATTTTTGGAAACACGAGATGCATTAGGACATGAACATTTTAGGAAACCTGAAAATGTAAGGAAATGGTTCAAAATGGAAAGTACACATTTTTGGAAACTAAGAAATGAAAATGGAAATGATCCAAAATGGAAAGTATACATTTTAGGAAACTTGAAATGTAAGAAAATGGCAAATAAACAGAGCCGATCGAAAATTTTAGGAAACTTAGAAATGATGCGAAATGTCAAATTTTAAAGTTTAAAATAGGAAATTAGGCAAGGAGGCCCTAAAAGTAAAAGTTGGTGAAATTTGACACACAAACAAGCTAGGAAAAGTGGCACGAAGATGGCACTTAGGGCCTATGGAAATGGCGCCATGTGCAAGAGGCATGGGCCTGGTTCAGAAATCACAAGGGAAGCAAATAAATGAAGTTTTATTTTTGCTTCCGAGGCTAAGAGTGGACGGCAAGGCTTCTAGAAAAAGGGAGTTTAAATCCCTTTAAAATTCGGCAATTTATGAAGATAATAGAGGCTTTTTTTAGGATTATTCAGAGGAGTTAAATAATGGATTAAAATCTTTTATTTATGATAAATAAAAGATAAAGCCATCGAGATAGAGGAGTGGTGGCCAAGTAAGGGACTCCTAGCTGATAATTTCGGCTATAAAAGGAAGGCGGAGGGCTACTCATCAATTTTTGTTTCCTCCTCATCTCTCACAAATTTTTAGGGTTCTCTTCTCTTTTCTTTTGTCTAGCCGAATTCCCTAGCCTCCTCTCTCTTTTCTTTTCTTCTTTTCAAAACCAAAAACACAATCCAACCTAGCCGAATTCTTCATAGCATCAAAAGCCAAATTGCACAAAGCCGAATCTCGAAGGAGTGTCGGAAAGATCTGTCAAATTCAAAAGGTAAGAATCTTGTGGTTATCGATTATTCTCCTCTTTAAGTCAAACATAGAGGCTAATGTTATTATTTTTGTGGCGAAACTATAAGGAGTGTTTGGGATTTCTAGTGCTATCAACTACAAGGAAGAGATCATTCGGGATTCAAGAATCTAAGGTAAGATCTACACATATTTGGTCAAAGTTATGGATTATATGTGAGATTTAAGTCTAACATGAAACTATAGGAATTTAAACCAGGACATACAAGGCAAGGATTACATTTGGGATTTGGAAATTTTAAGGTAAGTCCATAGATCCAATCGGCCAAGGTTTATTCTTTAGAAATACAAATCCTACTAGGATTTGGTTTTAAGGTCAAAAAGGTTTATTTATGTGTTTAAATAATTTCGCCGAATATAGGGATTGAGATCTAGAGCAACAGATCGATTTCTTCGGGATATCAAGGAACCTATTAAGCAAACCAGGTGTGTACTCACACTAACTTTCAATATATTATGGCAATAATTATTTTAATATATGAATATGCATAAGAATGAGAATGTGGCTAAGTACCACAAATGTGGTAAAGAGTACCCAGGTACGTTTCCTACTTCTGATAGGATTACGAATATGATATATTTTGAACATGTGAATAGTAACATGAATGAGAAATAAGTATGTTGTGCATGATATAATAATATTTGGGGCATTTCGGGCTATATGTGAAAAATAAGGTAAGTGAAGTTACTTAACGAGGAACATGGATTATATGAGAAAAAATGATTGTATATGTGTATACGATTAGCTAAATTTGGCCTTTTTGAATTGAATTATTTATGTTTCTATGGTGAATTATTTGCTTATGGTTTACTAAGCTTTCAAAGCTTACTTTGTGTAATTTTCCTATGTTTATAGAGTTTTGAAGACTTGCTCGGGTTGGAAGTCGAAGGAGATTTCATCACACTATCCAATTTTTGTTTCAGTAAATAAATGCTTGGAGATTTAGTTACGTGGCATGTATAGTCTAGTTTTGATATTGCTGGTTTTGAAGTTGTATATATTTGTATAAGCCATGCGAAAATGGCTTATCTTCTTTTGATTTAGTTTGGTATCTATGTTTACGGTTTGTAATGGTCATTAAAGATGAGTTGGTATTTATGCATATTTGGTATGGCACAAGTTTATAATAGATAAGTAATTGGGATGTTTATAACTTGGACATATTGAATTTGGTTGGGTGATTAGTACATGTATACTTATTATGGTTTGTGTGATAGATTGAATTAGTTAGGAAATGAACTAAAACCGAATGTATATATATATATTGGTTGATGTTAAGTAAAATGTATGCGAATAAAGTTTTAGTAAGTATATATGTTTGCATGGTGTGATTTGGTTTTGGTGATATAAGTGTTCGGATATAATAAATAGGTATGAGGATTTGTTTAGTCATTAAATCTTTAATAAGTTGGTTTAAATTGTTGATGTTAACTATGGATATTCGGTTATGGTATGTACTTGTGATAGATAATTAAATGTGATGCAAATGGATTTGGTTTTACGTTTAGGTTATGAAATTTGGTATTGGTAAATAGTAAGAATTCGAATAGGACATCATGTATACATGTATAAATGTATTCGATTATGCTTGATTAAAATATATAATTGTTGTTGATGATTTGTTCTTTATGAGATAGTTACGCGATTATAAAAATAAGGTTTAAACAAAACCATGGCAAGTGAATTAGGTATGTATGGATTAATAATGTTAATAACTAGAGACTTGGGATGAATTAAGATGATTAATCATTTAGTGAATTTGGTATGTTAAGTATTGATTATTTTCATTCAAAGATGTAATGTGATATGTTTAAAAAAATTAAAAAAAATGCACTTTTTTGAGTTGTGCCTTTTTTTTTCAGTAATGCCTCGTAACCCTAGTCTGACGACAGATATGGGTTAGGGGTGTTACATTTGATTGGTATCAGAGCCACGGTTTAGTCAATTCTAGGACTAACGTAGCTTGTGTGAGTCTAGCTATACATGCCATATTTAACCCGCGATAGTGTGATATCTCCCGACTCTGACTAAAATTGTTTTAATTAGACAGATATGCTTTCCAACCGAGCTAAATTCCGATAGTATGGAATATATACTCAAATGTTTGAGTGGAAATATATTCGTGATGAGTTGACACTCGTAAAGGTATGAATCAAAGTGTATGACATTTTTGTTATTGATAAATGTTATAATTATATGAGCATATGAGTTATGACAATTGAGTTATGATGCTATATGAGAATTTCGATTGTGACTTAGTGATTTGAGTTGGCTTATGAACTATGTGTTAAGAACAAAGGTGATTATAAGCAAATGTTTATTAAATGTTTTGAGAATGTGAAATTAGAAATAAAAAGGTTAATTGGGTTATATGTGTTTGAATCTATCTATGAATTGGAAATAAATTTTGAACGTACATGTATGAATTGAAGGATAGTATGGAAGAAGAATTTGTATTCTGGAAGATTTAATACAAAATTATATCTATTGGAACAATTCTATCTGAGAAATGTTGTGGTAAATTAAAGTTAGTTCGAACGCTGAAGCTTTCTTTTGTACGAAGACATGGTCAACCAAAATGTCAATTCTAGTCTCGTCTGAGTTGAATAAAGAGTTTATGATCTTCAGTTATATGTTAATGAATGGTTTGAAGTGTGTTCTAATGAAAAAGTGTACAGAGATATCTTGTGAATTCATATAGTTAAAGATGCATGAAAAGAGTTATGTGATATATATTATGACTATAAGAGTTTAAAATGTTTAATGTTAGAGAAAGATCCAAACTTGGCACAGCAAAGTTAGCTCGAATCACAAAAAAAAAAAAAAACTTTTGAGTTTGTAAGTGATTCTTATCCGAGAAATGATTATAGTTTCTGGATATTTTGAATGGGAAAACTTTTGTGTGTTTTTTAAGCGATGAATATGTGATTGATCTTATCAAGTAATGAACGGTTGTTAGCTAAATTAGAGGCTAAATAAATGTTTATTTAGTGAAGTTGTGAAATTCAGAAATGTGTCAGTGAATTATAAGTTAAAAGGGGGTTCAGCATAAATTGATTTCTGATTCAGAACTTCAAATGTGGAATCGATGATTAATTGTTGCTTTGAGATAAAGTGTCTATACCGAGAAGCTCTGAGACTGTATAATCATTGTTATAGGTGGCTCACAGTGTCAGTTAGTTTGATCGTACGAGAGTAACATGATGCACGACATTCTGAGATATGATATTTATGAATGAGTGTGAACTGAAATAAAGTATTGATTATAGAGTTATCTGTTCCGGAGATGATAAGTCTACACATGGTATCAATCATCATTGTTTGAATTGAGATCTCAAACTCATATTGGGATTACGAGGAAAATTACAATAATCATGAGTATGAGATTTCATTGAAATCGGAAACGCAACTCAAACTCTCGAAATATTTATTTGTCATTGTGTTTTAGAGTTTCAAAGCAACTAAGAAAGACTGTTAGTATTATAAGCAGTTACCGAACTCTGTTATTTCAGGATCGAGTTTTGTGAGAAAATGATCCACGGGATTAATATCGTCAAAGAAATTGAGTAGAAAATGAAAACAATTTAATACGTCATAAGCAGTCTTAGCTAGAGATGATGTACAGCGAAAGTCAGATCAGAATTTCAATTGTGAGATTAAAGAGATTTGAAATCTGAAGCCATGTGTGAATTTGAAATGTATTGTGTGGAAGCAAATCCTTAATCTACCTTCTGGTAAGATTTTCGAGGACGAAAATCCCTAAGGGGGGAGAGTTGTAACAGTCCGAATTTGACCCTAATTAGAACGGTGGTTTCGGGACCACGAATCCGAGTTAGAAAAATATTTTTATATTATTTTGCGTGTTAATTATATATGTTTGAGCATGTGTTAAATTTTCGTAGGCAAACTTGTCCGTTTGTGTGTTCGACTTATGAAAAAGGATTAAATCGTATAAGTGGTAAAAATAGCCAACTATTAAATTTAGTGGCTAAACTCCTTATTGATGAGGATTTAAATAGTAAATTGACCCTTTTGGCAAGATAAGGGACGGCATTATGCTTTTATAAAGCAATTGCATGCCTATTTCATTTTTAATAAAATAATATTACATGCCAAGTTTATTTTAATATTATAATTTATTAACTAGATGGCATGTGCTTATATTATATAGCTTTGATATTAATTATAAAGGTTAAAGTAATAATAATAATAATGTTAGGTGATAGATTAGTGAGTGTTTGTCTTTACATTTTTTTTTGATGAAATTGAGTATTATGGATTTAAAATAATAATAATAATAATAATAATAATAATAATAATAACAGCACAATTTCGACCCTAATCCGAACGATGGTCTCGGGACCCCGAATTCGGGATAGAATAATATTTTTAATTATTATTTTGATATCTATGTTTTGTGGTTAAACATGTGTTAAAATATCATTGATTAAATTTCATGTTTGGGTGATTAATTTAAGAAAAAGGATTGAATTGCAAGAGTGAAAAAAATTTGCCAATTGCTTGATAGGGAGGATTAAATCAAAGTGTCTTTTTAATTAAGGGATTTTGTGTTATAATTTAACCTTTTTAGTATGTGGTGGGCAAAGCAGCATGCATCCACTAAGAATTTTGCTATTATTGTTAATTTATTTCATAGTGATGATAATACATAGTTTATATTAAAAATCTATTTTAATAAAACATAAAAGAAAATGGTTGCTGCATGTTTACCATTTTAGCTTTCTTGACCGAAAATAAAGAAGAAGAGAGGAGTTAAGCTTTCATCTATTTCGGCACTTGCATGTTTTATTAAGGTGAGTAAATTCACTTAGTTTTTGTTAATTTTAATGATTTTGAGGTTATTGTCTTGTAAATTAACTAGCCCATGCTCAAATTCTTGAATTGGTGGTGAAAGTCGAAAGTTGCCATGGATGGAAATTGTGTTTGTGAGATTAATGGTAGAATATGTTAAAAGCATGCAAGGTTAACAATATTTTTCTTTAGAATTTTTGGATAGAGCTTAGTATAAGGAGGTATTAATAGAAAGAAAATTTTTGGAATGTGCTAAATAGCAATTAGATGGAAGAAAGGAGTTGAAAGAAGGGCTATGAACATTCGGCCCTTCATTGATGTGATTAAATTGTGGATATTTTATGTTTTGAGTGGTAAGGTCTTGAACCTTTAAATTTTCGATTTTGGTACCTACACTGCTGATAAACATGATAAATTTGCATAAAGGTGGTAAATTGTAACATCCTGGAAAGGGCCTATGCATTTTCGGTTTAATTGTATGAAATGACAAGTCTTAAGCATTATGAATAAATTTTTGATATTTTTGGAAACTCAGAAATGTATGAAAATGCATGGAAATGGAAATGAACATTTTTGGAAACCTGAACATTTTTGGAAACCTGGAGATGCATTAGGACATGAACATTTTAGGAAACCCAGAAATGTAAGGAAATGGTTCAAAAATGGAAAGTACACATTTTTGGAAACTAAGAAATGAAAATGGAAATGATCCGAAAATGGAAAGTATACATTTTAGGAAACTTGGAAATGTAAGAAAATGGCAAGTAAACAGAGCCGATCGAAAATTTTAGGAAACTTAGAAATGATGCAGAAATGTCAAATTTTAAAGTTTAAAATAGGAAATTAGGGCAAGGAGGCCCTAAAAGAAAAAGTTGGTGAAATTTGACACACAAACAGGCTAGGAAAAGTGGCTCAAAGATGGCACTTAGGGCCTATGGAAATGGCGCCATGTGCAAGAGGCATGGGCACAGGTTCGAGTCACAAGGAAGCAAATAAATGAAGTTTTATTTTTCCTTCCAGAAGGATAAGAGTGGACGGCAAGGCTTCTAGAAAAAAAGGGAGTTTAAATCCCTTTAAAATTCGGCAATTTATGAAGATAATAGAGGATTTTTTTTTTTAGGATTATTCAGAGGAGTTAAATAATGGATTAAACTCTTTTATTTATGATAAATAAAAGATAAAGCCATCAGATAGAGGAGTGGTGGCCAAGTAAGGGACTCCCTAGCTGATAATTTCGGCTATAAAAGGAAGGCAGGAGGGCTACTCATCAATTTTCTTCTCCATCGTGGATCTGTATTGAATCTTATTCTTGTTCTATGTGGTAGCCAAAACCTGTAAACACCAATAGGGGGTACCGATATGTGGTGTTTAAAGGCCAAAGCAGTCATCAAGGTAAGGGGCAACAAACTCATTTGGTTGGGATTCATGTTATGGCCGAATGGCCTTTGGATGCTTAATGGAATGATAAAACCGATTGTAGGAGGGAAGAACAGCCTAACGCAGTGAATCTCTGGGATTGGTGGTCGGTTTAGGTAAAGTCTTAACGTTTAGATCTATTCCTTATTCGTTCAATAGCCAAAGGCTAATTGTTTATGTGCAGCAGAGTGTGGTCGATTGCAGGAGGGTTCATTGTGTGGCTTGGGGATTTGGTAAGAAACCAAAACGGCCTTAAGGTGAGTACCATATTGGGCGACATATCCTTTGGGATTTCTATTAGAGCCGAATGGGCTTTTGGATTACAAACTAATGTTGGCCGAATGTAGGAGGGAGCAACGTTTGGGATCTCATCAGTTTGTGTAGTTTTGGGATTCGCTCAGATTTACGAATAGCCAGGTGTGTAAACGCTTACACACTTTATTAGTTTAATGATGCTTATTATGTTACTGTATAACCTTCGATATTAGTGACTTTGCCTTGTGGGCATGAGCTTGGATTCCGGGTAAGTCCCTTGCTATATGGTTTTTGTTATACATCATCATGATTTGTTAAATGCTATGCTATGCCTTAAATGCATGATACATGATATTACGACACGTATGATATGAGCATGATGATGATGGTATTGATGAGAGGAGGGGGATGATTAATTTTGGACTGTCACCAGTGGTTTTGACCACAAGAAGGGTTGGCCCATCAGTTGATTTGTGACTACGGTCACCAGTGGTTTTGACCACATTATTGATATGATTTGTGACTAAGTCCCAGTGGTTTTGACCGCCAGTGGTTTTGACCACACGATTGATATTTGTGACTACGGTCACCAGTGGTTTTGACCACATATGGATATTGTGACTCGTCCCAGTGGTTTGGTACCACCGTGGGTTGGCTCGACATGATATATTACGGGATTGTCATCAGTGGTTTTGACCACACGATGGGTTGGCCCCATCACTTGATTTGTGACTACGGTCACCAGTAGTTTTGACCACACCGATATATTTGTGACTTCGGTCACCAGTGGTTTTGACCACCAGTGGTTTTGACCACACGGGGTAGTTAAAGGAGATTGGATGGCTAGGTTATGGGTTGCATAATCTGCATGTTTTACTGATGATCTGTGTAAGTGCTTGAATTATCGGGTTGGGGATTTATACACTGAGTCTTGGTGACTCACCCCTTCCCTTATATTGTGCAGATGAGGCATAGATCGCGGATATGGAGCCGGAGAGGACTCGAGGTGGCCATGCATCCTAGTTTGGTTTAACTTTAAACTACATTTTCGGTTTTGTTTATTTCTTTTAAAATTTGGTTTTGGGTTTGTAATAAGGCCGCTAAGTTTTATTCTTTTGGTTTTTATAATTTGCCTTTACTTTGAATATATTATACTTGTTGAAAGTAATGACTTGATAAATTAACCGGTAAAAAGCAATGGTTTTCAAAGTTATATCTCTTGGGTTTTCCAAACGTTTCCATCGGGTAACAAAGTTCATAACATAATAAGAAGGGTAACTTGAATGTTTTTATGATTACAAATTTTCAAACAACTTCAAAGGCAAATGGTTTAAACTTGATTATTGTAATGAATCGAATTTGACCCTAATCGAAACGGTGGTTTTGGGACCACGAATCCGAAAGTTAGAAAAATATTTTTATATTATTTTGCGTGTTAATTATATATGTTTGAGCATGTGTTAAATTTTTAGTAGGCAAACTTGTCCGCTTGTGTGTTCGACTTATGAAAAAGGATTAAATCGTATAAGTGGTAAAAATAGCCAACTATTAAATTTAGTGGCTAAACTCCTTATTGATGAGGATTTAAATAGTAAATTGACCCTTTTGGCAAGATAAGGGACGGCATTATGCTTTTATAAAGCAATTGCATGCCTATTTCATTTTTAATAAAATAATATTGCATGCCAAGTTTATTTTAATATTATAATTTATTAACTAGATGGCATGTGCTTATATTATATAGCTTTGATATTAATTATAAAGGTTAAAGTAATAATAATAATAATAATGTTAGGTGATAGATTAGTGAGTGTTTGTCTTTACATTTTTTTTTTTGATGAAATTGAGTATTATGGATTTAAAATAATAATAATAATAATAATAACAGCACAATTTCGACCCTAATCTGAACGATGGTCTCGGGACCCCGAATTCGGGATAGAATAATATTTTTAATTATTATTTTGGTATCTATGTTTTGTGGTTAAACATGTGTTAAAATATCATTGATTAAATTTCATGTTTGGGTGATTAATTTAAGAAAAAGGATTGAATTGCAAGAGTGAAAAAAATTTGCCAATTGCTTGATAGGGAGGATTAAATCAAAGTGTCTTTTTAATTAAGGGATTTTGTGTTATAATTTAACCTTTTTAGTATGTGGTGGACGGCAGCATGCATCCACTAAGAATTTTGCTATTATTGTTAATTTATTTCATAGTGATGATAATACATAGTTTATATTAAAAATCTATTTTAATAAAACATAAAAGAAAATGGTTGCTGCATGTTTACCATTTTAGCTTTCTTGACCGAAAATAAAGAAGAAGAGAGGAGTTAAGCTTTCATCTATTTCGGCACTTGCATGTTTTATTAAGGTGAGTAAATTCACTTAGTTTTTGTTAATTTTAATGATTTTGAGGTTATTGTCTTGTAAATTAACTAGCCCATGCTCAAATTCTTGAATTGGTGGTGAAAGTCGAAAGTTGCCATGGATGGAAATTGTGTTTGTGAGATTAATGGTAGAATATGTTAAAAGCATGCAAGGTTAACAATATTTTTCTTTAGAATTTTTGGATAGAGCTTAGTATAAGGAGGTATTAATAGAAAGAAAATTTTTGGAATGTGCTAAAGAGCAATTAGATGGAAGAAAGGAGTTGAAAGAAGGGCTATGAACATTCGGCCCTTCATTGATGTGATTAAATTGTGGATATTTTATGTTTTGAGTGGTAAGGTCTTGAACCTTTAAATTTTCGATTTTGGTACCTACATAATCACTGATAAACATGATAAATTTGCATAAAGGTGGTAAATTGAGCTTTAGTTTCCTTGATTAATTATGTTCTTAAAAAGTTGTTGCTGTCCAAATTGGTATAGATTAAATGTATGTCCGATTGAGGTTTTACATATTGTCCAATACGAAAATGTTTAAGACAAATTTGGTTGAATTAAGTGTTATCTTTTTAGGGTTATACATGCTGTCCAATGTGAAATTTTAAGACAAATTTAGTTGGATTAAGTGCATGATCGAATGTGGTTTTACATGTTTGTCAATGTAAAAAAAAATTTATGATAATTCGATTAGGCAAAACATGTTGAGGTTCAAAGTCACAAAATTTAACATTTTTATGGTTGTTCGATTGAGCTTTATTGTTGGTTAAATTTAATATTTATTCTGTCCAAAAGTATAATATGTGGTTGAATGAGTTCAATTTGAATTATTTAGATCAAGTAAAACGGGGAAAATTTTGGATCGGGGAAAAACAAAGTTGAACGAATAGTCGAAAGCTCAATCCACAAATTTAGAGGTAAGTTTTAAGCAATTATATTGCATAGAATTTATCTAAATTGATGTATATAATTTTAATGGAAATATATGTACCATTATGTTGATAAGTTGAATGTGAGATATAAATACATGTAAATGATACACTCGACTATGTGGTTGAGGTTTAAGCTTTATGAATGTATATATGAATGTGAATAAGTAGCAAACTTGAGATATGCACTAAATGTGCAAATTTGTGACACCGAACACTAAGTGTGCGAAATCAGTTGTTATGCACTAAGTGTGCGAATTAAATGTCCGAGTACTATGTGTGCGAAATCGGCTAAAGAGCATTAAGTGTGCGATCAATTGTAATCTCAAAGATTGAATTCAGTAAGTTGATACTATGAGATCTTATCATTCAAAATCTAGTTTATATGTTAAAGGGTGGCTTAGATGGATCGTTATTTTAAAGGTATAATTTAATATGATTAAGTTTAGTTCGATTGAGATATGATGTTGGAAAAATTCGTATAAAGATTATGAAGTATATAAAAGTTTCGATATATGAATTGGTTGCGAAACAGCTTTATAAATATGATATTCAGGCTTTGAGCCTAGCAGGCTTTGTGCCAGTGAAAGTATTCGGGCTTTAAGCCTAGTAGGCTTTGTGCCGGTGGACAATATCGGGCTTTAAGCCTAGCAAGCTTTGTGTCAGTGAAAGATATCGGGCTTTATGCCTAGCAGGCTCTATGCCGGTGAATTATTATAAGTATATGCTTAAATAAATTTTTGATGATGTGGAACTTAAATTCGGTAAATGAGTTCGATGTCCAGGTATGTGTAAGTCTATTGGTTATTGGAGATAAGGTAAATTAGTAAATTGATATTTGTTACTAGTTATATGTGATACAATTGGAGAATGTATGTGAATTATATGGATTGAAAGGTAAGAAAGAAAATTTAGTAGTTAATATGTATATACTTGAACAAATGTACATGTATTGGTCTTGAGATGAGAAAGTGATTTATAGATCGATGTGAAATCTATTATTGAATGTGTGAATGTTTGGCCTTAAGGCTACGAAAGGTGAAAGTTTATGAATGATGATAAATTATGAGTAAGTGAATTAGATATAAATTATGAGATGGAATATATGCATGATTACGATATCCCACGAATGAATTGGTGACTGACTGTGTATTTAAGTTAAATGATTCAGGTACGTATGAGGTTTAATTATTAAATGAAAAATAAGGTAAGTGAAGTTACTTAACGAGGAACATGGATTATATGAGAAAAAATGATTGTATATGTGTATACGATTAACTAAATTTGGCCTTTTTGAATTGAATTATTTATGTTTCTATGGTGAATTATTTGCTTATGGCTTACTAAGCTTTCAAAGCTTACTTTGTGTAATTTTCCTATGTTTATAGAGTTTCGAAGACTTGCTCGGGTTGGAAGTCGAAGGAGATTTCATCACACTATCCAATTTTTGTTTCAGTAAATAAATGCTTGGAGATTTAGTTACGTGGCATGTATAGTCTAGTTTTGATATTGCTGGTTTTGAAGTTGTATATATTTGTATAAGCCATGCGAAAATGGCTTATCTTCTTTTGATTTAGTTTGGTATCTATGTTTACGGTTTGTAATGGTCATTAAAGATGAGTTGGTATTTATGCATATTTGGTATGGCACAAGTTTATAATAGATAAGTAATTGGGATGTTTATAACTTGGACATATTGAATTTGGTTGGGTGATTAGTACATGTATACTTATTATGCTTTGTGTGATAGGTTGAATTAGTTAGGAAATGAACTAAAACCGAATGTATATATATATTGGTTGATGTTAAGTAAAATGTATGCGAATAAAGTTTTAGTAAGTATATATGTTTGCATGGTGTGATTTGGTTTTGGTGATATAAGTGTTCGGATATAATAAATAGGTATGACGTTTGTTTAGTCATTAAATCTTTAATAAGTCGGTTTAAATTGTTGATGTTAACTATGGATATTCGGTTATGGTATGTACTTGTGATAGATAATTAAATGTGATGCAAATGGATTTGGTTTTACGTTTAGGTTATGAAATTTGGTATTGGTAAATAGTAAGAATTCGAATAGGACATCATGTATACATGTATAAATGTATTCGATTATGCTTGATTAAAATATATAATTGTTGTTGATGATTTGTTCTTTATGAGATAGTTACGAGATTATAATAAGGTTTAAACAAAACCATGGCAAGTGAATTAGGTATGTATGGATTAATAATGTTAATAACTAGAGACTTGGGATGAATTAAGATGATTAATCATTTAGTGAATTTGGTATGTTAAGTATTGATTATTTTCATTCAAAGATGTAATGTGATATGTTTAAAAAAAATTAAAAAAAAAAAATGCCTGTTTTGAGTTGTGCCTTTTTTTTTTTTCAGTAATGCCTCGTAACCCTAGTCTGACGACAGATATGGATTAGGGGTGTTACAATTATACTCGTCACACTCTGTTTTTCATAAATACCAGATGTTTTCTAAAATTAAGGATAACAAAGAGATTATTCAAGAATGAGTTTGCTAGGTTTAAAGCAACACTAAAAATAATTTCAAACTTCACTTCATATCATGTTTTCTAAACTAAAAACGACAAAGAGGTTTCAACAAAATTTAACCGGTAGTTTGTTTATGCAAATGGTTTTCACTCCATAACATACCAGATTCGATCGTGGTGTGTTGACCAGGTTGGGGGTGTTACAATATATATTAGAAATTAGTAATAATATTAATAATAGTAATAATAATAATAATGAAAATAATAATAAAAGTAATAATAAAAATTGTATTAGTAATAATAAAATAATGGTAAGGATATAAAAATAATAATAATAATATAAAAATAATAATAGTAGTAAAATAAAAGTATATTAATTATAAAAATAATAATATATGTCAATAATATTAAAAATATAAAAAATAATAGAAACAATGAAAATAGCAATAATAGTGGTGATACTAAAAGTAATAATACTAATAACAGTACTAATAACAGTAGATATAATAATAATAATAATAATAAATATAGCTATGATAACGATAATATATAAAAATAATGGTCACAAATATAATAATAATATTAGGAAAATAATGACAATAGACTATAATATTAGTAATATATATAAATAATGGTAATAAAAATATAATGATAATAATAAAGTTAATTATAAATAAAATTTAAAAATACTAGTAGCAAAATTAAAATAATAACTTTAATATAATAACTTTAATATAATAATAATACTAAATTATTGATAATAATAGTAATAATAATATTAATAGTAAATGAAAATAATAATAAAAGTAATAATATAAATAAAAATAAAATTAATAATGAAATAATAGTAAATATTGAAATTAATAGCGAATTAAAATTATGGTAGTAAAAAAAATAATACTAGTAATATTGTAAGTAATAATAATATAATATTAATAATAATAATAAAAATAACAAATATGAAAATAATGAATATGGTAATAATAAAATAATAATAATATCTATATAGAAATAATAAAAAATAATGTTAAAAAGCATGGCAAAATAGTAAAAATAATAAAAGAAAATAAAGAAGGGACTGAATTAAACTTAAAACGAAACTTTGGGGCGAAATCGAGCTAGCACAAGAGGAGCTAGTAGCAAGGTGGTGAGGCATCACATGAAGGGGCTTAACGGGTGAAGTTCGAATCCCACCTATTGCAAAAAAAAAAATTGGATTAATTTTGTGCTTCTTTTCCAAAGTGTCGGCCATGGTTCTAAAGAAGGTAAGGAAGACTTTCTAAAGATGGAAGGAAGACTTTCTAAAGAAGTAAAGGAATTGTGGAAAAAGGGGGATATGTTGGCCGAATATTAGCAGTTGCATAGGGAAAGAAATTTGGGTCAACTCCCATCTTTTTGGTAAAGGTGGTACACGGTTTTGGTTGGGAGAAAAGGGGAGCCGAAATTCTTTTGGTCATTTAGCAAGTTTTGTGCTTGAAAGGCTCGTTTTCTTTGTAACATTTTGGTGCTCTCTTTTCCGATCCTTTCTCTTTGTTTTGCCAAAACACTCAAGTAATTTGTTCATTATTTTCTTTTTGTTTTGCCGTATTACTCAATCCATTTTGTTCATTTTTGCCTTGGTGTTAGCCGAAACCCTCTAACACCTCTTTTCCCATCTTTTCTTTTATTTTTGATTATTTCTCCAACCTTTTTCTCTTTTCTTAAATCGACATTACCTTGTAGTCGAATCTTCTTTGTTCATTTCTCTCCATAGCCGAACCTATTAACACCCTACCTCTTCATTATTTCTTTTTCTTTCGTGTTGGGCACTCTCTTCTTTGACCGAATCGGTAAGTGATTTTATTCTCTTCTTTTTATTTCCTTTTCTTCATGGCCGATTATGTACCCTTATCATTGGATGGTTCTCTAAACTGAAAACATCACTCTCTCCTACTCCCTCATATCATGATCATCTCTTTTTCGTAGTGTTCTAGTGGGTGGCCGTATATCACATCCTTGTCGACTCATCCATAGCCATGAGTCCAATCTGTGGGAATCGGATTCATCATCGTTAAGGTAAAAAGTTTCGTCATGGTTCATTTTGATCTCTTTCATTGCTTGGTTATTCTATTAAAACGGATCGATGGATTTGACTAATTGGTTATTATAGGGACTAAATCGCTCATTCTTCTCTACTCGTTGATCCTTCGAAAATAGCTGAAAGCCGAGACCCTCTCCCTAAACAACTATATTATCTTATCGTAGTGTTCTTCTAACCGAGACTCTTTCAATGGAGGCAAGTGGTAACGTTATTAAAAGAAAATCGATAGGAGGGCAAATAGGGAGTGGACTTGCAATCTCTACTCCCAAGTTCAAGCGAAGGGCGGTATCGACAGTTCGGGATTTCCCACCGAGTTGTGGACCATCATCCGATGAGAATAGACAAATCGTGGTCGTTCACGATGCTAAGGATAAGCATTTCATTAGATCGTTAGATTTAGAAATTTGGATTAAGACACCCTCTTTTTGTTGTTAATCGAGTATTATGGTGACATAGGTGCCGACGATCAAGAAGGTTTAGTCCTTACCGTAATCAGGTGTGTAATCTCACACTAAAATCTCGTAGATTTGTGATTCGCTATCATGTTGGAAAATAGATTGCTGTTGCTTACAAATCTAATAATCGTAATATGGCATGAATCGAGTAACTTGCTTAATCAACGTTATTTCTAAAAATCTGTCAAAATCGGTATTAAATTGCTAAATTACCAAAAAGCCCCTATGGGCCGATTTACGAAAATACCCTTATGGATCGATTTACCAGAATGTCCTTATGGGCTGATTTGCTAAAATGACTTAGTTGGTCGAACTATCAAAGTGCTTTAATGGGCTGATTCACCGAATTAATTCACTAGATTAATGGTCGTTGTATAGATATGTGGATATTTTGTTTTATTATGTATGATGCATTTTTATATATTCCATGGGATGGGATAAATTGTATGGAGAGCAGTGTAGCCTGATGGCATTGCCACAAATCAATTTATTATTGTACTTAATTTTGGTGGCTTGACCACAAAAATATTATACTTTAGCAGCTTGGCTGCAATTTGGTGTGTGTGGGGTGGGTTGACTTGATCCCAGGTGTGATTAGGTGATGCAGGGTGATGGATGGATGGGTTGGGTTGCATACTTTTCATTTATCTATTATTATATAAATGGGCTTAGGCCCAAGATTATGCTTTGTGGGTTCAGGCCCAGTGGATGACGGTAAAGGGTTTATGCACTGAATTCTTATAACTCACCCCCTTCTTTTTCTAAATCCTTGCAGGTAATACTCAGTGATGAGGACTTGGGCCATGGATGACTCGGTGGAGGCCATGCTTTGGAAATAATGTTTTCAAACATTAGTAAACTTCTTTTCCGTTTATTTTGTTACTTTTACTATTTTGGATTTTAAAGTTGTAATAAGGCCTCTAGGATATGTTTTATTTTGCTTTATGTTTAGACGTATTTAATATCTTTCTTGAATTGTTTTAAATGGGAATTTTCTAAAATCATAATTAACGGTTTTCCAAAATTGATTAATAAATGGATTTCGTAATAAATATGTACAAATATTTTAACTTGGATTTTCCTCCAAAGTATCATCGTCATTTTCAAAAGTTACGATTTTAAAGATCACTTGATAAATTTTCAATTCATCAATCAAACTTTCGAGATTAGTAACATTTTTAACGAATATTTATAACCAAACTTGTTTTTCTTAACGATAACCAAATAATTATTATTAAAATCCCGAGTACTTTCTCTGACATGCCAGATCCGGTCATACCGCATGGGTCGGGTTTGTGGTGTTATATTTTATGGTATCAGAGTTCAGTTGCAAAACTCGACTGTGGTTTGGGTTCAAAAATGTTTTCTAAAAATGCTTGAAATTTGATTTATAAATACATGTTTTGGAGGAAGAATGGCACCACGAGTATCCGGCATCAAGTCAGTAAGTCTTTCTTTTCATTTTATGATTAATATGATATGACTGTGGTAAGAAAACTCCACAAAATAGAAATACTCTAGAACTTTTAACTTTAGGAGCTAAAATTATAGAGATTGAGACTTTAAGATACGTTTTGCGAAAATAACTTTACTTCCTATGCTCCATAAAAAATTGTTTAATAAACACTGAAATAGCATACTGATTCATAAGACTCTTAATCAGATTAAATTGACTTAGCAAACATGAGCGCTAGAGGACGTGGACGTAGTAGACGTGGACATGGTAGAGGTCAAGGTGCTAGAGTTGTATCTGAGGCATCGGGACATATGCCTGAAATGGACGCACCTGTGTCACCTGTGACTGAAGCTGGGTCACATGATCAAATGAGAGAGGACGACGCTCTGTCCCAAGCAATGTTGCTAGTTCTAGAAAGGGTTGCTGGGGCAAGAACCGGGTCTGCAGCTCATGGGTCAATATCGGAGCGACTCAGATCGAATGGGGCAGAAGTTTTTAGGGGTATTTCGAGTGTAGCCCCAAGTGTAGCGGAGTACTGGCTGGAGGCTGTGGAGCGGATTATGGACGACCTGGATTGCACAGCTGAGCAGAAACTAAAAGGGGTTGTGTCATTGCTAAAAAACGAGGCGTATCAGTGGTGGCTCACTGTTCAAGAAGGCACTCAGGCTGATCGTATTACCTAAGAATTCTTTAAAATAGTATTCTAGGGAAAATATGTCGGGGCTAACTATGTGGATGCTCGAAGGAAGGAATTCCTGAATCTAGTTCAAGGAGGTAAATCTGTAGCAGCATACGAGGCGGAGTTTCTTCGTCTGAGTCGGTATGCCCGGGGAATAGTGCCGACTGATCATGAATACTGTGTGCGTTTTAAGGATGGATTGCATGATGAGTTACGGGTACTGATAGCCCCAAAAAGGAAAGGAATTTTGCTACACTGGTAGAAAAAGCTAAAATTGCAGAGGAAGTTAAGCACTCAGAACGGTAAAATCGAGACAAGGATAGGGGGGAACAAGAGAGACTCTGGGTATTCAGGTCCTGCTAGAAGTTTTCAGAAGAGGCCTAGGAATGAAGGGCCAGTTCGAGTGGGTGCTCCAGCTACTACCAATCAGTTACAGCCTTGTGTAGATTGTGGAAAACTTCACTTGGGTGAATGCTGGAAGAGAACTGGTGGTTGTTTCAAATGTGGATCCAAGGACCATCGGTTTAGGGATTGCCCTTGAGAGCCTGCTCAGACTCAGGTAGTTTGTAATAGAATTGCGCCGCCAGCAGGAGGCGCTCAGCAGCCGCCGAGAGGCCGTAGGCCAGGTCGAGGTGGTAATAGTGCAGGACGAGGTCAGGGTGCACCGGGTAGAGGTACCGGTAACAGAGGTAACACGGAAGTGAGACAGCCAGGGTTGGTCTATGCGGTCAGACGTCGAGAGGATGGCGATGCACCTGACATCATAACCGGTATATTTTTCATAGCTGATGTACCTGCTACTGCTTTGATAGATATTGGATCCACCCATTCGTATGTTGTTTATGCTATGTCTGGAACTTTGAATATTAGATTTGAGATTACTGCTAGAGAAACAACTGTGATTAGTCCTTAAGGACAGTTGGTGGTAGTAAATAAGTTGTTTAGGGATGTGCCCTTAGATGTTTAGGGGGTAGTATTTCTGGCAGATTTGACGGAACTGCTGTTCGGGGAGTTTGACCTTATATTGGGCATGGACTGGCTGGTTAAACACCGTGCAAGCTTGGACTGTGCTGCAAAGCAGATGGTACTAAGAACTTCAGAGGATAAGGAAGTGATGATGATAGGTGAAAGAAGAAACTATCTGTCTAATGTAGTATCTGCTTTAAAGGTAGAAAAGTTGGTGCGAAAGGGGTGTAGAGCGTTCTTAGCCTTTATCAGTGCATTGGATGCCAAAGAGTTGTCAGTAGAGGGTGTCAGAACGGTGAAAGATTTTTCAGATGTCTTTCCCGATGTGCTTCCAGGATTGCCTCTGGATTGGGAGGTAGAATTTGGTATTGAGCTGTCGCCAGGAACGGCTCCGGTGTCCATTGCTCCTTACAGAATGGCACCGAAGGAGCTCATGGAACTTAAAGCTAAAATTCAGGAGTTGTTGGACCGTGGATTTATTCCACCAAGTGTGTCACCGTGGGGAGCGCCAATTTTGTTCATTAAGAAAAAGGATGGGTTAATGCATATGTGCATCGATTATAGACAATTGAATAAGTTGACGATCAAGAACAAGTACCCGTTATCGAGGATCGATGATCTGTTTGATCAGCTGCGAGGAGCTTCGGTTTTCTCGAAGATAGACTTGAGATCGGGTTATCACCAGCTAAAGGTCAAGGAGGCGGATATTCACAAGACTGCATTCCGAACTCGTTATGGGCATTACGAGTTCTTAGTGATGCCGTTCAGGTTGACAAATGCACCAGTTGCATTTATGGACATGATGAACCGAGTCTTCCAACCCTATCTACACCGGTTTGTGGTTGTGTTCATAGTTGACATCCTGGTGTACTCAAAAACTGAAGAAGAGCATGATTCGCATCCACAGGTAGTATTGTAGATATTAAGGGAGAAGCAATTGTATTCCAAATTCAGTAAGTGTGAATTCTAGCTGGGGGAAGTGACCTTTTTGGGGTATGTTGTGTCTGCCGAAGGAATTAGAGTTGATCCCCGGAAGGTCGAGGCTGTGTTGGATGAGAAGTCACCGAAGTTAGTGGCAAAAATCTGAAGTTTACTAGGTTTGGCTGGGTATTACAGGCGATTCATTGAGGGGTTTTCGTTGATTGCTGTACCCCTAACTAAGTTGCTGCGTAAGGGAGTACCGTTTGTGTGGTCAGATAAGCAGCAAGAGAGCTTTAAGAAATTGAAGAAGATTCTGACAGAGGTATTCAACCCGAGGCTGGTAAAGAGTTTATTGTTTATTGTGATGCGTCACACACGGGCTTGGGATGTGTGTTGATGCAAGGGGGAAAAGTGGTGGCTTATACATCTCGTCAATTAAGGCCGCATGAGATAAACTATCCCACTCATGATTTGGAGTTTGCTGCAGTGGTGTTTGCTTTGAAGATTTGGAGACACTATCTGTATGGGGAGAAGTCGATTATCTACATGGACCATAAAAGTCTGAAATACCTCCTTACCCAAAAGGAGTTGAACTTAAGACCGCAGAGGTGGATAGAATTGTTGAAAGATTATGACTTTTCATTCGAGTATCAGCCAGGTAAAGCTAACGTAGTGGCAGATTCGTTGAGTCGCAAGGTGATATCAAATTTGAGAGTGATGTTTGCTCATCTCAGCCTTTATGAGGATGGTAGCTTGTTAGCTGAACTTCAAATGAAGCCTGCATTGGTAAGTTAGATTAAGGAAAAACAGTTGTTAGATGAAAGGTTGGGTTCTCGACTTCAGCAAGTGGAAAGTGGTGAGATAGGGGACTTTGGGTTAAATAGTGATGGAGTATTGTGTTTCCGCTGAAGAGTTTGTATGCCCAGGGATTCGGAATTAAGGCAAATGATTCTGCGTGAGGCACATAGTAGCCCATATGCTATGCAACCCGAGGGAAATAAGATGTACCAAGACCTTCGTGAGCAGTATTGGTGGCCAAGGTTGAAACGGGAGGTTACTGGCTTCGTGAGCAAGTGCTTGACATGTCAGCATGTGAAGGCGAAGCATCGACTACCTTCAGGGTTGCTACAACCGGTGAAAATCCCACTATGGAAATAAGAAAAGATAACGATGGATTTTGTTAGTGGGTTACCCTTAACACCTACTAAGAAAGATTCAGTGTGGGTGATTGTGGATCGGTTAACGAAGTCTGCTCATTTCTTACCTGTTCGTACGGATTATACGTTGCAGAATTTGGCCAAGTTGTATATAGCAGAAGTCGTGAGGTTGCATGGGGTACCAGTGTCGATTATATCGGACAGGGATCCTAGATTTACATCACGGTTTTGGAAGGCTTTACATAAAGCTTTGGGTACAAGACTAAATTTCAACATGGTGTTTCATCTGCAGACTGATGGTCAGTTGGAGAGAGTAATCCAGATTCTAGAAGACATGTTAAGGGGCTGTGTGATCGACTTCAAGGGTAGTTGGGAAGATTTTATACCATTGGCAGAGTTTGCATACAACAACAGCTATCAATCCAGTATCCAGATGGCACCCTATGAGGCGTTGTATGGTCGTAGGTGTCATACTCCTACTTGCTAGACTGAGCTGAGGGAGCGACAGTTATTGGGTCCTAAGTTGATCTAGGAGACGGAGGAAAAAGTTAAGGTAATTCGGGCTCGGTTAAAGAAAGCTTCGGACAGACAGAAATCGTACGTGGATCTGAAACGTAAAGATATAGAGTTTGCGGTGGGAGATAAGGTCTTTTTGAAGGTCTCACCTTGGAAAAAGATCTTAAGATTTAGGCGGAAAGGCAAGTTGAGCCTTAGGTTCATCGAACCATATTGTGTACTGAAGCATGTTGGGCCAGTGGCTTATCAGCTTGAGTTACCTTTGGAATTAGGTCAGATACACTGTGTATTTCATGTCTTAATGTTAAGGCGTTATCGTTCAGATCCGTCTCATGTTGTGCCAGTGGAGGAAGTGGAGATAAGACCTGACTTGTCTTTTGAAGAAGAGCCAGTACAGATTTTAGACCGGGATATTAAGGTGTTGAGAAGGAAGTCAGTTCCGTTAGTCAAAGTATTATGGCGTAATCACGAGTCAGAGGAAGCTACATGGGAGCCAAAGGACACGATCCAGAAACAGTACCCTCATCTCTTTTAATCAGGTAAATTTCAAGGCCGAAATTTCTTTAAGGGGGTAGAATTGTAACATCCTAAAATTTGGGACTTTATGTTTTGCATTATACCATGCGTTAGGCTAGCTAGGAGTGTTAGTTGTGTATGTTTAGGGGTTCTAAGAAGGCTTGGGGTTGATTTGGGCCTTAGCAAAATTTTTGTGTTTAAGCACTTTAAGGAGAAATGGTAAGTAGCGCCAAGGCTTAAGGAAATAAGTATGTATTTAGCTAACACAAGAGGAGCTAGTAGCAAGGTGGTGAGGCGTCACATGAAGGAGCTTAAGGGGTGAAGTTCGAATCCCACCTATTGCAATTTTTTTTTTTGGATTAATTTTGTGCTTCTTTTCCAAAGTGTCGGCCATGGTTCTAAAGAAGGTAAGGAAGACTTTCTAAAGATGGAAAGAAGACTAAGGAAAATGGTAAGGAGGAGATCAAGGGAAAAAGAAGGAAAGAAGTAAAGGAATTGTGGAAAAAGGGGGATATGTTGGCCGAATATTAGCAGTTGCATAGGGAAAGAAATTTGGGTCAACTCTCATCTTTTTGGTAAAGGTGGTACACGGTTTTGGTTGGAAGAAAAGGGGAGCCGAAATTCTTTTGGTCAATTTGCACGTTTTGTGCTTGAAAGGCTCGTTTTCTTTGTAACATTTTGGTGCTCTCTTTTCCGATCCTTTCTCTTTGTTTTGCCGAAACACTCAAGTAATTTGTTCACCATTTTTTTTTTTTGACGTATTACTCAATCCATTTTGTTCATTTTTCCCTTGGTGTTAGCCGAAACCCTCTAACACATCTTTTCCCATCTTTTCTTTTATTTTTGATTATTTTTTCACCCTTTCTCTCTTTTCTTAAATCGATATTACCTTGTAGTCGAATATTCTTTGTTCATTTCTCTTCATAGCCGAACCTATTAACACCCTACCTCTTCATTATTTTTTTTCTTTCGTGTTGGGCACTCTCTTCTTTGACCGAATCGGTAAGTGATTTTATTCTCCTCTTTTCATTTCCTTTTCTTCATGGTCGATTATGTACCCTTATCATTGGATGGTTCTCTAAACCGAAAACATCACTCCCTTCTACTCCCTCATATCGTGATCATCTATTTTTTCGTAGTGTTCTAGTGGGTGGCTGTATATCACATCCTTGTCGACTTATCCGCAGCCATAAGCCCAATCGGTGGGAATCGGATTCATCATCGTTAAGGTAAAGAGTTTCGTCATGGTTCATTTCGATCTCTTTCATTGCTTGGTTATTTCGTTAAAACGAATTGATGGATTTGACTAATCGGTTATTATAGGGACTAAAGCGCTCGTTCTTCTCTACTCGTTGATCTTTCGAAAATAGTTGTAAGCCGAGACCCTCTCCCTAAACAACTACATTCTCTTATCATAGTATTCTTCTAACCGAGACTCTTTCAATGGAGGCAAGTGGTAACGTTATTAAAAGAAAATCGATAGGAGGGCAAATAGGGAGTGGACTTGCAATCTCTACTCCTAAGTTCAAGCGAAGGGAGGTATCGGCAGTTCGGGATTTCCCACCGGGTTGTGGACCATCACCCGGTGAGAATAGACAGATCGTGGTCATTCACGATATTAAGGGTAAGCATTTCATTAGATCGTTCGATTTAGAAATTTGGATTAAGACACCCTCTTTTTGTTGTTAATCGAGTATTATGGTGACATAGGTGCCAACGATCAAGAAGGTTTAGTCTTTACCATAATCAGGTGTGTAATCTCACACCGAAATCCCGTAGATTTGTGATTCACTATCATGTTGGAAAATAAATTATTATTGCTTACAAATCTAATAACCGTAATATGGCATGAATCGAGTAACTTGCTTAATCAACGTTATTTGTAAAGATCTATCAAAATCAGTATTAAATTGCTAAATTACCAAAAAGTCCCTATGGGCCGATTTGCTAAAATGCCTTAGTTGGCCGAACTATCAAAGTACTTTAATAGGCTGATTCACCGAATTAATTCACTAGATTAATGGTTGTTGTATAGATATGTGGATATTTTGTTTTATTATGTATGATGCATTTTTATATATTGCATGGGATGGGATAAATTGTATGGAGAGCAGTGTAGCCTGGTGGCATTGCCACAAATCTATTTATTATTGTGCTTAATTTTGGTGGCTGGACCACAAAAATATTATACTTTAGCAGCTTGGCTGCAATTTGGTGTGAGCGGCGGGGTGGGTTGACTTGATCCCCACAGGTGTGATTGGCTGGTCGGGGGTGTGATGGATGGATGGGTTGGGTTGCATACTTTTCATTTATCTATTATTATGTAAATGGGCTTAGGCCCAAGATTATGCCTTGTGGGTTCAGGCCTAGTGGATGACGGTAAGGGGTTTATGCACTGAGTTCTTGTAACTCACCCCCCTTCTTTTTCTAAATCCTTGCAGGTAATGCTCAATGATGAGGACTTGAGCCATGGATGACTCGATGGAGGCCATGCTTTGGAAATAATGTTTTCAAACATTAGTAAACTTCTTTTCTGTTTTATTTCGTTACTTTTACTATTTTGGGTTTTAAAGTTGTTATAAGGCCTCTGGGATATGTTTTATTTTGCTTTATGTTTAGACGCATTTAATATCTTTCTTGAATTGTTTTAAATGGGCATTTTCTAAAATCATAACTAACGGTTTTCCAAAATTGATTAATAAATGGATTTCGTAATAAATATGTACAAATATTTTAACTTGGATTTTCCTCCGAAGTATCATCGTCATTTTCAAAAGTTACGATTTTAAAGATCACTTGATAAATTTTCAATTCATCAATCAACCTCTCGAGATTAGTAACATTTTTAACGATTATTTATAACCAAACTTGTTTTTCTTAACGATAACTGAATAATTATTATTAAAATCCCAAGTACTTTCTGTGACATGTTAGATCCGGTCATACCGCATGGGCCGGGTTTGTGGTGTTACAGTATTCGTGTTCTTTTTACAAGTTTTTGGGGTTTATTAACCCGAAATGATTCGCTAAAAAAAAGAAACAAAATTTGCTTTGATGATTTTCTGTCATTTCTTTCCTTTTGCAGTAAAATGACGAAGAATCTGGCGTTGATGATGGTTGGTGGCTGCGCGAGAAAGGCTGGACGAGGGGTTAATTTGTGGCGCAAGGGAAAGACCGCGTTGAGAGCTGCGGCACAAGACCCCTAGTAGGGTTTCCAACAGCTAAAAATATTTTTGGGCCACTGGGTCGACTTTATCTATTGGGTTAGGTTAGGATAGGATGTAATTGGGGTAATGGTTTTGGGTGTTAGTTTAGTTGGGTCAGAGGGTGTAATTTGGGCCTGTTTTGGTGTGTTAACTGGACTGTTTAATGGACATTGGGTTTTATTTTTATTTTTTTTTGTTTTGTTTTTTTTATGAATAAAATGGGCCCGGGCACAAATGGGTTCCTACAATGCTGAACTTCAGTATATTCAATAACCATCATCTCAACATCAATTCAATCCCATACAGCATGCGATGTAACCTATTCGCATGCCAATCGTATCCTATCCTACGTCCATCGGTTCACTTTTTTATCAAATAACAACATTCAATATGATTTCTATCTCAAATCAACCCACTTACTACACTTCAACAATTTTAAGTCATTTAGAAATTTCATTTCATAATTAATTAAATGCTTAAATTATACTAAAATTAAACCATACTAACTTACCAGGGCCAAACTACAGAAACAATAAAAGTTCAGGGACTAATCAACAATCTTTCATTTTACACGATTACCAACTTGCCCTTGATTTATGAAACTATTTATTTCAATTATTAACCTCTAATTCATAAAATATTCAATTTAATACATATAATTACTTATTTTCACTTTCACACATTTGCCCCAAACATTTACTTTTTACACAATTTAGTCTATAATACTAAAAAGCCAATTCCCATAATTAATACATAAACCCAATACTGCCGAATATTTAACCCTAAATATACAATTCATAGATTATAAAATTTCTCATGAAATCCTTCTCATTTAAAATGTTAATTAATTCAATCCCCATTTTCAAAATGTATAAAAATTTACTTAATAAAATAACTCAAAATCAACATCAAACACCGAACACATACTCTTTCAAGTAAAAATCTTCCAAAAACATTAATGGTAGACTTTCTAACATTCAAAAATTTCTCAAATTAATCCCTAAACTAGTTAGATATCGAGGCAACGATAGCAAAAACATCAAAAACATCAAAAATGGGCAAGAAATGGCTTACATGCAAAGACTCAACACCAAACAAATCTTGAAGCTCTCCCTCAACAATAGCATTTGGCCAAAAGAAGAAAACATAGAAAAGATTATACCTTTTCATCTTTTGTTTATTTCATTTTATCAATAAATTACTAAAATAACCTTTAAAAATAATAAGAATTTCAAACTAACCAAGCCATCATCACCCATTATAAATAATATGGGCTGATTACCATAATGATCCTCCTTTTCAATATTCTTCATCTATTTACTCATTTAACTAAAAGAAATCTAAATTTTTTATCTTTTACAATTAAGCCCTTTTTCAGTAATTAACTATCTAAATGATAAAATTTCTTAACAAAAATTTAATAAACATTACTGACCTCATAAATATTAATTATTTAATGTTTCCAGACTAACACATCGGAGTAATGGTCCTAAAACCACTATTTTTTACACCGCTGAAAATTGGGTTGTTATAACTCTCCTCCTTTAGGAAATTTTATCCTCGAAATTGTTATTTGAGAATAAATTCAAATACTGCGATTTCATTGAGTCTTCGGTTTCCCAAGTGACTTCCTCAATACCATGTCAGTTCCATAAAATTTTTACTAACGATACCCGTTTATTGCTGAGTTTCTTTCCTTCACGAGCCAAAATTTTTATCGGTTCCTCAGAATACGAAAAATCTAGCTATAACTCAATTTCACTGGAAGTAATTACATGTGAAGGATCTGATCTGTACCGTCTCAGCATCGAAACATCAAAAATACTGTGAAATTTTCTCAAGTTCGAGAGGTAAAACTAATACGTATGCTACAGGACCAATTCTCTCAATGATCTCATACGGTCCAATAAATCTTAGACTCAATTTCCCATTTCTATTGAATTAAAGCACTTTCTTCCATGGTGAAACTTTCAAAAACACACAATCACCAACGGCAAATTCTATATCTTTTTTTCCAAATCTATGTACGACTTCTGACAATCAATGCAAATTTTAAACAATCACGAATAATATCGACCTTAACTTTAGTTTCACAAATTAAATTTGTGCTAACTAACTTAGATTCACTTTGCTCTGACCAATAAAATGGTGTTCTACATTTTCTTCTGTACAAAGCTTTAAACAGTGTCATTTTATTACTAGACTGATAACTATTGTTATAAGCAAATTTCGCCAACGGCAGATATTTTTCCCAGCTAGCTTTAAACTCAAGAATACTACATCGTCACATGTCCTCCAAAATATGTATCACCCGTTCTAGCTGTTCGTCTGTCTACAGATGAAATGTTGTACTAAAATTGAGTTTAATGCCCAAAGCCTCAAAATGTTTACCCTTGAATCTAGATGTGAACCTCAAATCTCGATCTAAAATAATAGATATTGGCACTTCCTGCAATCTAACGATCTCTGACACATACAACTCAACTAATTTTTCAAGCAAATAATATTTTCTGATTGGAATAAAATGAGCCGACTTTGTCAATCTGTCAATAATAACCTAGATTGAATCTTTCTTTCTCGATGATACAGGTAATCCAGATACAAAATCCTTCGTAACTCGTTCTCATTTCCACTCGGGAATCATAATTTGCTGTAGTAACCATGATAGTACCTAATGCTCTGCCTTCACCTGCTTACAAACCTAACATTTCGCCACATATTTCGAAATATCTTGTTTCATACTAGACCACCCATATTTTAGTACTGCCCGGATGAATTGAATATATACTACTGTGAGCCTCAGATAAAATATCTCATTTCAATTCTAGATCGTTTGGAACCCACATTCTGTTGCAAAAGTATAACTCATCATCTGAATCAACCCTAAATTCTGCAAACTGATCGTTCTGAATCTATTCTCGTTTAGATATTACTTTTGGGTCAATATTTTGTAACTCCTGAATTTGTTGAAGAAATACCGGTCTAATTTTTAATTCAACAAGAAGTGAACCATCACAATTCCAAATCAACTAAGTGTTCAGCGCTCTCAAAGCAAATAGTTATTTTCTACTCAATGCATCTACAACCACGTTAGCTTTTCCCAATTGATAGTCAATAATAAGATCGTAATCTTTCAACAACTCAAGCCATCGCCGTTGCCTCAAATATAATCCTTTTTGAGTCATCAATATTTCAGGCTTTTGGGATCTATAAATATATGAAATTTTCATTGTACAAATAGTGTAGCCAAATCTTCAAAGCAAAAACAATCACGGCCAATTCAAGATCGTGAGTCGGGTAGTTTCTTTCATGTGGCTTTCACTAGCGAGAAGCATATGCTATTACTTCCCGGATTGCATCAATACACAACCCAATTCACTAAGCAACACATCACTGTAAACAACATCTTCTTTCCCGGATTCAGGCTGAGTCAAAATAAGAGCTTCCGTCAACGTGTTTCTCAACTGATCAAAGCTCTACTAACATTTATCTAACCAAATAAACTCAACATTTTTTTACAATAGCTTGGTCATTGATAAAGCAATTATTGAAAAATTCTTCACAAAACGACAATAAAAATTAACTAAGCCCAGAAAACTGCATACCCCATAAATAGTCTTCGGAGCTTTCCAGTTAACAATAGTAGAAATTTTACTTGGATCAACATGAATACCATCTATAGAAAATTACGTGACCAATAAATTCGACCTCACGAAGCCAAAATTTACATTTACTGAACTTTGCATACAACTATTTCTCACGTAAAATCTGTAGAACAATCTGTAAATGCTGAGCATACTCGAATTCTATTTTAGAATAGATTATGATATCACCAATAAATACTACCACAAATATATCTAAACGAGGCTAAAAAACTTAATTCATTAAATCCAAAAAAATAGCAAGAGCATTTGCTAGTCTGAATGGCATCACTAGAAATTCGTGGTGACCATATCAAGTTCTAAAAGCAGTTTTTAATACGTCAACATCTTTAACTAGAAATTGATAATAACCAGATATAAGATCTATTTTTGAGACTATTGTTGCACATTTCAACTGATCAAATAAATTGTCGATCCGAGGCAATGGATATTTATTCTTTATTGTAACATTATTCAACTACCTATGATCAATATATAATCTCAATGACCTGTTTTCTTTTTCACAAATAACATAGGTGCACCCCAAGGAGACACACTCGACCAAATAAAACCTCTTTCTAACAATTCTTGTAATTGTGTCTTAAGTTTTTTCAACTCAGTTGATGCCATTCTATTTAGCGAGATTTATATTGGCGCAGTTCCATGCATCAAATAAATACCAAATTCACCTTTAGGACATGCATCTGTGAACTAATTTACAATCGATACCTGATTGAGCTTTGACTCTGAATCTCGAGTATCAAGAATATAGGCCAAAAACACTTCACAACCTTTTCGAATTAATTTCTATGTCGAAATAGCTGAAATAACTCCAATAACACTACTTGATCTATCAGACTCAACTATAATCGTTTCACCTATCTGACATATCAAATCAATCCATTTTTGTCTACAGTTTACCACAACATCATGTAGTGTCAACTTATCCATTCCCATATCAAATTCCCAAAAAGGTAACAATATCAAATCAACAGGAAAATCACAACCCTAAATTCTCAGTGGACATTTACAACATATTGAATTAACTAACACACTATAACCCAGTAGACTAGTAACTCTGACATCAAACTCTGTTAACTCAATAGGTAAATTCTTATCTGTTACTAATGCCGTGTAAATATATGACTGAGTTGACCTAGGGTCAATCAATGCATACACAGTAACAAAAGAGATAGAATGTACCACCAATAACGTCAGGTGCAGTAGCTTCCTCTCTGGCTCGAATTGCTTATGCTCGTTACAAGATCTCTAGCCTCTGGTCTTACAGTTGGGTCTTTAGTGCCCCTTCAAATTGCTCTAGGATTATTACTCTGGCCGGACATTTACTCTTATGAGGTGTTGGCACTAGGTGATCTATTGAACCACATCTGTAACATGCACCTGTTTTAGCCCTATGCTCACCGACATGTAACCTACCATAGTGTTCACACATAGATCTCGGAACATATCGGACACTAGCAACGCTATCAACATGTTTAATCTGAAACTTTTAATCATGTTGCACTAACTTGTTTTTACTCGAAAATCTAGATGGTGAAGTAATACGGCTAAAATCTTCCTTTAGCTTCTTTTTCGATGGTGCAGAAAATGACTTGGAAAAACCTCTTTTACCAAAATCCCGAGCCTTTCTTTCTCTCTGTTTCTTGTTTTTATACGCTTACTCCATCTTTTGAGCCTGATTAAATAATACCACGAATTATCGTATTTTAGTTCCTCCAGTCATCATCTTGATTTCGTCATTTAAACCATCTTCGAATCTGATGTACATTTCTTCCCCATTCAGAATAATTTCACGAGCATACTTACTGAGATGTACAAACTCTCTTTCATACTTAACCACTGATTCATTTCCCTACTTTAGTTCAAGGAATTCCTTCTTTTTCGGATCTAAGTAATGTTTGCTGACATACTTCTTTTTAAACTCAGTATTAAAGAAATCCCAATTAACATTTTCTCGTAGTACAATAGTTGTTAAAGTCAACCACCAACTATAAGTTTCATCTTTCAATTATGATACAGCACATCTCAAATAATCGTTAGAAGAGTAGTCCATTTCATCAAAAAATCGTAGGATATTCTTAAGCCAGTACTCGGCTTTAGAAGGATCATCATCAGTTCCACCCCTAAATTTCTCAACTCTACACTTTCTAACTTTATCAACAGGGATCCGTCAACTCGTTTCAGTCGTCTGAGAGGGTGGCATTATCACAGGAGGTACTATAAGGGGTGAAGGTTGTTGAGCCACTGGATTGATTCGCATGAATTCTGTGAACTATTGTCCCATTAAACCAAAGAAAATGTTTTTGACTTCATTTTTTGACATCTAAGGAACCGGTAAACTACGACTCGCCTCCTATTTAGTAGTCAGAACATTACTATTAACTTTATCAATGTTAGCATGTTTAGATTTTGTCAACATCTTTAATATCTTTAAGAAGAATAGGGGTTAGATCGGACCAATCAATATCACACTATCAAAGGTATATATGGCATGTAATTGATAAACTCCAAGCACGCTACGTTCAGTCCGAGCATCAACTAAACCATAGCTTTGATACCACTAAATGTAACACCCCCTAACTCGTCTCTGTCGTCAGAATAGGGTTACAGAATATTACAATTCAATTCAAGACATTTACATTCAAACAAAAATAGTTATGCAAAAAGAATTATATCATTCAATAATTATTATAATTCGAAATAGATATACATTTATGGGCATAAAATCGAGCCTACCGAGCCCTAAAAATAGTTTAGGAACACTCCGAGATCAATTTGAAACAAAAAAAATTATGGAAAAACTTGAAAATTTTAAAAATAGAGGTTACACGGCTGTGTGGCAAGGCTGTGTGACAGAGCCCAAACCGTGTGGATATTCGAATTCTGGACACACGATCCTGTCCCAGCCTATGTGTCCACCCGTATGAGTATATGAAATAAGGCCACACGACTATGTCGCAGTCCGTGTGTCAGCCCGTGTGTGCCTTCGATGTTGGATCACACAGCCGTGTCGCAAGTCATATGCCAGACCATGCTCGAAATTGTTTGAGACACGCGGCCGTGTCGCAGACCATATCTCAGACCGTGTGAAAGTTGCACCTAACACAATAAAGACACACAGTCATATGGGGTGGCCGTGTGTGGCACATGGCAGTGTGACAGCTCATGTCCCAGGCCGTATGCACCAAAATGTACCTTCAAAATCAAATTTACCATATTCAATTTACTTGGACAATAAGCAATCTAGTTACCATCAATTTTACCTACTCAAAACATGATTAAACAAGCTTAAAACATGTTAAAACATCCATCATAAGTGTCTAACCAATATGCCCTCGTTGACACCACAATTCAATAACCATTTCAATATTTCCTCTATATTATATGGAATCAAAATACTCAAACACAGTTAACATTTCATATCAAAACCACTTCCTTCAATCCATAATTCAAATTGTCATATTCACACTCTTTTATAAGACTTAGGCCACATATAACAAGTAAGTTCCATACATACAAATATACCAAACCAAATTACCATATTCACATACACCTAAAAACTATATAAAGACAAGCATCATTCAAATTCAACCAATCTCACAAATAACTAATATGGTTTCAATTCACCTAGTACATGCCATATAACCCAAGTTAAACATTCAAAAACGATTTCTGGATAGTGTCATTCTTTGAGTCAATCCGATCTCTCGTTTCTACCAGAATGTATCTACAAGAAAATAATAGAAAAGACACAAGTAACCTTACTTAAGCTTAATAAGTTCCACGGATTAAAAATAAGCAACTTACAGAATAAACTTATCTACTACAGAATATAGAAAAGTCATAAATCATAATCTTGTCATACATAATAGAATCATGGTGAGTTTTAAACTTAATTACAAATGGAACAACCCAATCAATTACATTATACCATTGAACATAAACCCGATGAACGTTATAATAGACTCGAATACACGGTTAACCATCCAAACACACCAAAACAGTCAAATGAGCTAACTATCCAAAAACACACCTGAGCGCCAAGTGCCAAGCCCGTAGGCTAACATCCCTCTGAAACACACCTCGGCACTGAATGCCAAGCTCGAAGGCTTTACATCCGCCCCCGAAACACACCTGAATCACTATAATGTAACGCGATAATTCGCAACAAATGTTGAACTTCAGAATATTCAGTAAAAAAGACTAAAACAGAATCATCATTGCAACATCAATCAATCTCGTACAACGCACGATATAACCTATTGGCATGTCAATCGTATCCTATCCTACATTCATCGATTCACTTTTTTATCAAATAACAACACTCAATATGATTTCAATCTCAAATCAACCCACTTACTACACTTCAACAGTTTTAATTCATTTAGCAATTTCATTTCATAATTAATTAAATGCTTATAGTATACTAAAATTAAACCGTATGAACTTACCAGGGCCAAATTGCAGAAATAGTTCAAGGACTAATCAACAACCTTTCCTTTTCCACGATTATCAGCTTGCCTTTGATTTATAATATAATTGATTTCAATTATTAACATCTAATTCATAAACTATTCAATCCAATACATATAATTATTTATTTACACTTTTACACATTTGCCCCAAACATTTACTTTTTATACAATTTAGTCCATATTACTTGTAACACCCCCAACCCGTATCCCTCGTCGGAACCGGGTTACGGAGCATTACCGGAGTTTACAAATCAAACAGACAGAAATTTCAAACATTTCATATCATCAAAACAAGTCATCAAAGCATCATTTTAATCAAAATTATAAACATACCAAATCTAAATCAATTTGCCTAGTTCATGAGCACTTAAACGTAGACTTAAATTCACATGCACCTATCTAGATTTAGTTCAATTTACCATGCCATAATATGGCTTCAAAAATAAACACATATTTACATGTATAAAACCACCCAAAAATTAAATTTATAACCTCATTTACAATCAAACCACAAAATAACTATTATTTAGAAACCCTAGGTACATACCGACACAAAGGATAAACATCACCACATTTGAGTTTGGGATCGTTGTTGGATGCTGAATCGGTGATTAAAATTAAATACCTAACCTGCGCACGAAAAACAAAACCATACGCTGAGTATAAACTCAATGGTATTTCTATAATCCGAATATCAAAAGTTATGAATTCACAAATATACAACCTAAATATTACAACAACCATATCACATTTCATTTGTTTCACAATATCTCAATTCTTAAACTTGTTATATAAATAGCTTTTCACAATTTATTTCACATTTCATTATACAATTGCAATATTCATTCCATAGTCATTTCATGAGTATATGACTCATATATTCCATATATTTGCAACATATTTCACATTTTATTTTCAATTCACTATTTCACTTTCATTTCTCATACCATACCATTTCAATATCAATTATAAAACTTTATTACTCATTTACCCCTATTAACACGACTCGGACTCGGACGGATACATGGATCCAACCAAAACACACCAGTTTGGTACCCAATACCTCATCGGATAATTCAAAGAAATAAATTGAAACCCAGTGTCTCATCGGCTAAACCGAAGTAAATTGGCACCCAATGCCTCATCGAATTAATCCGAAGTAGTAAATTGACACCCAGTGTCTTATCAACTCAAAGTCGAAGAAATCCCTGAACTCTTCCAATCCTATGGCATGCCATCTATATCCAACTCAGCCCGATACAGTTAATAGGGTTTAATTTCACATTTCAGATATAATCAATATCCAATATTGGTTTTTCATATAATCACATAATTACACATATAATTTCAATTCAACAATCAATCCATTCAATATATATCTACCAATTCAATTTATTTAATAAATTATCAAAATATCAATTACTTACTTCAACACTTACTATATACATTAAATAACAATTACAACAATTAATAACTAGTTTCGGATTATAGAAATGCAAACCAGAAATTTCGAGCTATTCCTCGTTGACTTTATCTTTCCCCTTTTTAGTTGAGGATTCCGGTACGATGTTAGCTACGGAATTAAAACAATTAAAATTCATCAATACAACATAATTTAATTTCATATTAAAATTTTCAATTTTTACTCAATATTTTCCTAATTTCCAATTTAGTCCCTAAATCGAGACTAATTTCATTTCTTCACAATTTAGTTCTTTATTTTCATGCAAATTCCACTTTAGACTAAATTCAACTCCCTATTTTCACATAAATTTTTAAATTTCAAATTTTCACAATTTAGTCTCTATTACACAAAATTTATTATTTGTTCTACAATTTAATCATTTTTCATTTCTAGCTTAAAAATCTATCAATTTAGTCCCTAATACTAAAATTATTCAACATAGACAACACTTAAAAACTTAATAATTTCTAAAATTTTGACATGAGTCAGGTAGTATTTAACACCGGGATTCTAAAAACATAAAAATTACAAAAAAAAAGGGGATTAAATTGACTAACCAATTAAATTTGGAACTTTTGAAACCCTAAGGCCGTTCATCTATTTCTTTCTCCTTTTTCTTTTTTTTTCGACATATATTTAACACCTAAAGAACAATGACATAATTGCTTACTTAGAATCTTTTAGTTTTTCTTTAATCTATAATTCAACTTTTACCATATATGTAATTTAGTCCTTATACCTAATTACTTTTAATTCAAACAAATTCACTTAACTGACACCTAATTAACTACACAACTAGCTTCAAAAATATTTACGAATCCAATTTACGGGAACGAAGTCCCGAGAATGCACTTTTTTTTAAATTTGATCCTTTTTAATTAATTAACCATCGAAACCTTAAAATTTCTTAACAAAACTTTAATACCACCTTAATGACACTCCGTAAATATTTATAAAAATATTTATGGCTAAGTTTATAAAAACAAGGTCTTGATACCTTATTTTCTAAAACCACTTAAACTTAATAAATTACTTATATAACATAAATTATCAAATCAAAAATATTTTTTAAAAAAATCACATTTGACTCGTAAATATTAAATAATAATATTTACGAACTTACTCGTCGAATTTGGTGGCCCCGAACCACTATTTCCGGCACCACTGAAAAACGGGCTGTTACAATACTAAACAAGCCAATTCCCACGATTAATACATAAACCCAATATTGTCGAATATTTAACCCTACATATACAATTCATAAATTATAAAATTTCTCATGAAATCCCTCTCATTTAAAATTTTAATCAATTCAATCCCCGTTTTTGAAATGTATAAAAATTTACTTAATAAAACAACTCAAAATCCACATCAAGCACCCAACAATTACTCTTTCAAGTAAAAAGCTTCCAAAAACATTAATGGTAGACTTTCTAACATTCAACAATTTCTCAAATTAATCCCTAAATTAGTTAGATATTAAGACAACGATCGTAAAAACATCAAAAACATCAAAAACGGATAAGAAATGGCTTACATGCAAAGACTCAACACCAAAAAAAAGCTTGAAGCTCCCCGCGAACAATGGCATTTGGCCAAAAGAAGAAAAAATCGAAAAGATGATACTTTTTCATCTTTTGTTTATTTCTTTTTATGAATAAATTACTAAAATAATCTTTAAAAATAATAAGAATTTCAAACTAACTTATAAATAATATGGGCTAATTGCCATAATAATCCTCCTTTTCAATATTCTTTATCTATTTACTCATTTAAATAAAAGAAATCTAATTTTTATCTTTTACAATTAAGTCCTTTTTCAGTAATTAATTATCTAAATGATAAAATTTCTTAACAAAAATTTAATACAACACTACTGACCCCGTAAATATTAATTATTTAATGTTTTCAAACTAACACATTGGAGCCATGGTCCCGAAATCACTGAAAATCGGGTTCATACATCCTCTTTTCTAAACATGGTCATCTCTAAATAAAAGCTTTTACAGATGCAAATTGGGCTGGATCTCTGGATGATAGGAGGTCTACCTCTGGATATTGCACACTTATAGGATGAAACTTAGTCACTTGGAGAAGCAAGAAGCAAAGTATGGTTGCTCGATCAAGTGCTAAGGCAAAATATGGAGCCATGGCTCAAGGCGTTTACGAGCTACTGTGGTTATTAAAAGTTATTGAGCAATTAAAGTTTTCAAATAAAGGAAAATTATCCTTATATTGCGACAACAAGGCCGCCATCAGTATAGCCCAAAACCTAATACAACTTGATCGAAGAAGCACATAGAAATTGATTGTCACTTCATCAAAGAAAAGTTGGCTGTTGTCATCTTGGGCTTAAGTCATGTAGCCTCTAACAAGTAATTATCTGATGTGTTCACTAAATGACTTAACAACAAAAGCTATCATAATTTGGTTTGCAAACTGGGCATGTGTGACATCTATACACCAACTTGAGGAGGAGTGTTGATAGCTTATTTTAGCTGATCTCATTATTGATTTTTAGTGATTAGATTAGCTCAAAATTAGGGTTATTGAATTAATGTATTGATTATGTTTCGTTAGTTAAGCCTACTCTTTTAGTATAAATAGCCATATAAATTTTTCTGTTGAAATGTACAAGAGAAAAAGATTCCTATTATCAACATTTTGGTTGGTGCTTTTCTAGGTTACAATGCTTTTGAATGTTATCTTTGGTTAATGCTACTTTGAATATTCTCTTTGGATCATTTGTAGCTAGTATTTTGTTTGCTTGATAATATTATGCTTTGAATTTTCTACTTGTTTTTGTTTATATTAAATTATCTTTAATTTGTATGTGTTCAATTACTTTTCTTGTGTTCTTTATATACTCCTCCATTGTTTTTTTTTTCTTTTTTTGCTTCTATCTTTCCTTAGTTTTTCAAATGTTTGATTCATGCATTTTTTTTAATTAAACAAAAAGGGGGAGAAGAAAGTAAAAGTTTGCAAATAAGTACATTTTATTTCTACAAGCAAAACAACTTATCTTTTTATTCTATATTATGGTTTGAAAACTAAAATTTGTTTTTCAACTAAATTTTAAAAATGTTTTCATTCTCAAACTTGAAATGGATTCTAAAATATTTAAAAATATCTTCATCGTTATATTTTTTTAAAAGTAGAGCTCAACTTGAAAACAATATTTGAGTTAGGGCGAGTTAGCAATTTTTTTCAATGGTTTTGTTATATCAAAATGAAGGAGATTTTTAATCATGTTTTTCAAATATTTTGATATAACAAAGTCAAATTATAGTCTATTTTAGTTAAATTTGTGATTAATTGATAAAATCTTATAAAATTATTTTCAAGGGCTTACAAACTCGTAAACTGGTCAAACTTGTTATTAAATATATTTCATGAGTTGATTTCTTAAAAACACTTTGAAAATTATCACCTCCAAAGAATCTTTGTAAAAAATTGAAGACTACTACCAGTGAAAGCGCTAATTTGTATCGATAAAAGCAAGTTAGTAAGCACCCCAAGGAATTCTATAGACTTCTATTGATACACAAAGGAGCCTATCTACCAATACAAGTGGATTTCTACCGATGACTAGAGAGACATCTACCGAAACAATGTCAATAGTGAGCCTTCAAAAATTCTCCTACACCTTCTACTAGTACAACTATTGGCACAAGTCTACTTCCCTTAAAATCTTGAAACTTGTGTCGATACAAACCCACTTCTTATAATGGCCTGAATTTTTAGTGGTGCCAGAACGATAATTCGAGATCACTAAATTCGATAAAAACACCATAGAAGGGTTTCCTTAAGCTGGTTTTTCATATTTTTACTGCAAGTAAGTTCAATTCTTGATTATTTCTTGAAATTGTTGTGTTTTTGTGACTTTTACAACTAGGTCCACTTGTTGAATTCATTAGTTTTTGATTCTATGAAAGAAATTGAAAGTTGCTATGAATATGTACTGGAAGTATATGATGATTTAGCATGGAATTAGAGCTTCAAATTATTTATATGCTGATTTTATTGAAAGAATTGAATAGAAAGTGAATGTTTGGGACCTAATTGTAAAAGAGTTTGAAGTTAGGGTTTTATGTGGAAATTATGAATTTAAATAGTTGTGAAATAACTTATAATGTCTAGGTAAAGTATTAATTGAGAAAAATTAGCTTAATTGAGGGGTTAATTCAGCAAGGACTGAATTGTATGAACTCTGAAATTTGGGGCAAAATGGAAATCAACATTTTGCACTAAAACAGTTTTGGACAGCAGCAGTATTCTAACTTTGAAAAGTCACCAAAAATTGTAGGAATCAATTAGAGGATGAATAAAATATGAAATTAAATCTTATTGAGTCTAGTTTCTCATAGAAGAAACTGTGTAAGCAATGAAATTTTAAATCATGAGATATAATAAATTTTGTTAGACAATGTTAGAATGATTTCGGATTCCCCTATTCTCACTTTGGAAAATCATAAAAATTGGAGAAAAATAATTAGGGGCTTAAATTTATATTTTTAAAATCCTGAATAAGTCTATTTTTAAGAGAAACAAACGGTAACATCATCCAAATCCCGTACGAGGATATAATTAATTTTTAGTGAAGAAGGGTCGGAACTGTCGGACAGCAGAACAGGGGTGACTTTAAAGAATAAACTGTACTTATTGGCTGAACCAAAAATTCTGAAAATTTTATGGTAAGAATATATGTGAGTCTAATTTCAGGTAAAATTATTGGATCCTAATTTGGAGTATTTTAGCTCAAGATAAAAATAATTTAGTGACTATGACATGGATGGAAAGCATTGAATATACATATGTAAATAGTGAAATTATAGATAATGTTACTTATAAGCAGGTCATAAACATTAAGGATGTGAAATAGAGTGAAGGTGAAGTCAATATCGATAAGTGAATGATTTTACAATGATAGATCGAGAACCCCAAACAAGTCGAGGAAAAGAAAAAGTAGCTGATTAGTCCCTAAACTTTCACAAATTTTGCAAATCGACCTAGGTAAGTTCATATAGCTAAAATTTAATGATTGAATGTTAATTTCATGAATTATATAATGTATGATGAGATATATTTTTTGATTAATTGAGAATAAAATAACAATACGAAAACTGAATAAATGATCAAATTGAGCGGAACGTAGGATTTGAGTACTTCTGATCAGTGACAAGTGATAAGTAGTAGCTTCAGCTACACTTATGTGATCAGTGACAAGTGACAAGTGATAAGTGGTAGTTTTAGTTACACTTATCTTATCAGTGACAAGTGACAAGTGATAAATGGTAGCTTTAGCTACACTTATCTAATCAGTGACAAGTGATAAGTGATAAATGTGATCCGTGTAAGACCGTGGCAGGGCTATGGCTTCGGAAAGTGATAAGTGATCATACGCAAGACCATAGTTATACTATGGCAAAGTGGAAGTGAAGTACTCAATTTTCCCTAACCGTTCCCTAATTTGATTAAGGATGGTAAGTGACAAATGGTCCCAAAAGAGTTAAAGTAAATGGATAAGTGGTAGTGAGTTTATACAATAGGACTCACCAATGATTATGGTTGACAGGTGAACTTAGTAATTGTGTATAATGCATAAGTGTATGAATGTTTGGTAAGATTTATGTTTTATGCTTATGAACTTACTAAGTTTCTATAAGCTTACTTGAGTGTATTCAATGTCTCTTGTAGATTAACGAGAAAATATACGGAGGATCGGATCAACACTGAGGATCACACTATCCAGATTATCTCCGGTAGCTTTTGTAAATTTCCTTTTTGATTTATATGGCATGTACATGGTTTGATGATTATATAAATGCCAAAACTTGTTTAATGAATATTAAAGTAAAGAGTGATGAATATGCTAAATGGTATAATTATAATAGAAGTATGATTTGGTATTAAATTGATTGAAATGGATTGGATTGGTCTTGGTTTTAAAATTGCAAGGAAGGTTGGATATTTATAAAGGGATTATGCTGAGTTCAAAAAAAATTTTGGGGATTTTGCGAAAAATTTCCTATGGTCCTGAAGTATGTTTTGGGCTTTGGAGGCCCATCTAAAGGACGTCATGTCATGTTTCGATAAACTCTGGTAATGCCTCGTACCCTATTTCGGCGACGAATACGGGTAGGGGGTGTTACACTTCTACCAATACAACAGTCTCCAACAGTTACATATTTAAAGAGTTCTACTGATACAAGTGTATTTATACCGGTACAAGTTCCTTGCAAGCTACAATTAATGCTCAAATTTATTGCTACATCCACTCTAATTTATTTCTAATGTCTCCAAACGTCCCCAAGGCTATTAGAAGACATAAATACAACTCAAGGGCTTCACATAGATGACTAAAAAGAAGTTTGCAAAGCTAATTGTACAAAAATTTAATATTTTCTTTGTTAGTCTCATTGTTCTTCATTTACACACTGGGTAGCAATTTCTTTCAATCTTTCAAGTGTTATATAGTCATTAAGTGAGGTTGATTATTGTAATATCAACCTTTAATAGGTGTCTTTGATCTTTAATCTTATTTATCATTTTTGAAAGGGTTTGCTTAAGGTTTTGGGGAAGAAAACCTTTAGGAAAGTGGTTATATCTTGACCTTTGAAAAGATAGTGATTGTAAAGGTTAAACCTTATTCTCAAAATGTTACAAATTAATGAATTTAGGAAAAATCCTTAGTTGTGGTAAGCTAAGGTAGTAGAAGTAGAAAATTGCGGCTGAACCACTATAAATTCTTGTATCTTTCTTGTTTGCCATATTTTCTTGAATCTTTTAAAACACCAATTCACCCCCTCTTGGTGTATCTTGTGCTTAACAACTCCCATTTATAGTGTTTTAAGAATAGGAGTTACAAAGCTAATAGTTAATAAGAATAATAACTGATATTTTTCAATAATGCATTAATGGTTCCTTTTATTATGAAAGAATTTTGAAGGTGGTGGTGAATAATAAATAAGAATTCATTTTGTACTGAGTGCTACAGGCACTTAGGAAAAAGGTTAAGAGGAAACCTCTTTAACTACCTCTGTATCTGATCCACCAAGCTAAACTCTTTGGAATATCCTAAGAGTAAAGATAACCCGAGAGTACTATTGTATGCCTTAGTTACTTCGGCTTCTACTTTGATGAAGAGATACTATGTGAAACATCTTTCACGAAACATCTATTGAAATGCAAGATGATGATTGTTCTTAGATAAAAGTTGTTCTTGAATAATAGTTATTTAGACTTGTTCTAAACGTGACTTATTCTCAATATAATTGTTATCAATGTAAAGGTTGTCTCGAATAAGAGTTTTATTGTGATGATGTTTTTCTTGGTAAAACTTGTTTTGAACAATGGCTCATTCTAAAAAATACAAGTGTTCTAAATACAAGTTGCTCCAAATAATGATTATTCTGAACATAACTATTCCAAAAACATCATTATTCTAAAATTTTAATTATTCCAAACTTTAGTTGTTCTCAACAAGAGTTATTTTTAAATAACAACTATATTGAATAATAACTGTTTCAACTAAAGCCATGTTCTAGTTATTCTTAAACAACAATTATTCTAAACAACTTTCCTAAACAAAAATTGTTGCTTCAAAAAAGATATTAAGTGAAACAATGATGGTAATTATCTCACGCTTGATAGTACAATTTCTTGAAATATAATATTATTTATTTCAAAGAAGAGATAAAATATTAGCAACCGAAACAGAGTATCTCCCATCTTCATATTTGATTATACGTTCTATTTAATATTTGCAAACATATTTAATTTAATGTTCAAGAATATGATTATTTAGTTTAAATAATATAAACACAGAGTTTCAAATTAAACATGAACAAACAAAAACATAATTTACAAGAAAGTACAGGTAGACGCACTAAACATGTGAAGGATCAAATACTACTCAAATAAGATGGGATTCCTCCCTTCATCAATTTCAATTACGAGGAGATGGTTTGGATCCGATCCATTTGGTCCTTCCGAGTACAGGGTTGGAAGGTAAGCTTTGTAAGCCGGCAAATAACGTGACACAAAATCTTCCACCTGTCAACATTCCCACACTCTTCCATTCAGATATAAACAAACAGTATATATACACACACTATTGCTCCACACTCTTATACTCCCTTCTGAAGTGTGTTCCACATGTATCACGGAGATATGCTTTTCCATATACCGTCAACAACACTTAAGAAAATAAATTTGAACATATCCCTATTGTACACTCATCTCTTAGTTCGAGTAACATATGACATATACATTATTTGCCATGCCCTACATTACTCGGACTCAAGTATGAATTTTGAATAATGATATATTTTCATGTATTTTAGGGACGCCCCCCAAATGTCCATTTGTCATTTCGATCCTTAAGTTTTTAAAATTATTAGTTTAATGGTAAAAAATACACTCCCCCAGATTAAAATTTTAAAATTTTAAAATGTAATTTTGCCTCCTCTCCCTCCACAGATGAAAATATTTTAGTTTAATCCCTTTAAAAATCTAAAATAACAAGCATATACAAAGATAAAATTATATTTTGACCCTTTAAAATTTTTATAATTTAATTTTGATCCCAAAGATAAACTTCAGGCTTCGTCCCTTATGTATTTAAAAGTTGTAAAAGATCCTTAGAGGATTATATTTCAATACCCATATCCCTCAAGCACGAATACTTCACCAAAAGTGAAAAGTCGAAAGAATGTAATATATCACATAACAAATATGTAAAGGCACCTCTTCATCAGACATTCCAGGTTTCCCAGCCTCCCTCATGGCAACCTCAGCCTGCCCAAAAGAGGTAACAGAATAAAAAGAAAATAGTGAAAGTTATCTATTATTGACGTAAAGTAATAACTTTTATGTCCAAACCTGCAGACGCCACCGGTAGACACAACTTGGGTCCTGAATTTTGATAACAATCCATGCCTTAATGAACTTGTCCCATGCATCATAATATGCTTCAAGATTTTTATTTACTGTTTCCAGCTGCAAAAGTAAACATCAGCATCATCTATAACATAAATATCTCGAACTCAAGTGTGAGCGTAGGATGTCGATCTATATATTAAGTTATTTCATGTATTTGATGAGTCTTTAAAAGATTACATTCTCATATCCATATCCAAATATGCATATAATGTCAGTGTCGAATAAAGGTCCTTTGTGAAAAATGAAGAGTCGGAGTAACAAAGAACATCTCCAAGGGGTCCTTGAAGACTTGAGAGTTTGGAGGTTTAACACTAGGTATGAGTATCAGATGGTTAAAGTACATGGGAAGTCCCTGTATTATAGGGACTGAATCAAATTAGTCCCTCTATCATTAAATGAATCAAATTAATCCCTATAATATTAAAAGGAACCAAGCAAGCCCAAATTGGGAGGTCCAATGGTGGGACCTCTCTGATACATTTACTATGTCAGAAGTGAGTTTTTGTTCAACACGGGCTTGTTCAATTTTTGTAAGTCTTTTAATGTATTTGGAAGGTCTTTGGAGAATCATATCCCCATATCTATGCCTGATTTTGTATCGGACATGGATATGTCAAGCAAAATGAAGAATTGAAGCAACATAGGTCTAACCTGTGGGTCAACAGCTTTAACAACTTCAGCAGGAAGGGGCTTAAAGCCAAGCATCCAGCCTTCATATAAAATAACCTGAACTCAAATCACATAAGTTATAGACTACTTTTCGAGCAAATATAATCCAAGCACAACAGTACCAATCATTCCCCAGCTGTAGCTGAAGATTCTCTTACCGTTAACGGCCCTTCAACTTCTGGCCATACTGAAGGATCAGCTCTGTCACCCTTACCTCTATATGCAGACTGTAAAGAACATTAGAACTATAATGAGCAGAGTTCAACTAAAAACTTAAGTATAAAACAAGTAAAATTGATAATATTGAGCTTACTTTATCATATCGGGGAAGCTTCATCCTCCTGCCTGTATACAACACAAACATAATCAATCACAAGGCGATGGATAAACAGCAAATCATGCCAAGGAAAAATGAGTGAAGACAAAAAAAAAAAAAAAAAAAAAAATACCTTCTTTAGTCAACTTGGTTAGAGCTGTCAGTGTTTCAACAGAGAATGGAAGATCATGGCTCCCAGCATTTCCACGTAACTGCAATAAGACAATATTTCATTCTATGGAGACTACCAAAACAAATATCTATATTACTCAGATTTGAGTGTGTCAAAAGAAGTATGTGTCCAATATAGGTATATTATATTCTATGTTTTTTATGTATATGAAGAGTTCTTGAAAGGTGATATTTCCTTACCCATATATAAAAGTGTCGGACACCAATGTTAAACTCAAATAATTCAAAAAAAGAATGAAAAATCAAAGTACCATAGAAACAAATTATCCCACATTTAAGTAAAAGAAAAGTCAATAGGCACCTCCAAAAGTGCATTTCCTGGGTTCTCTTCCCTCAGTTTGGCCTATCAACATAAACTGTGTCAGAAACTGTAAGAAAAACTGAGAAAAGTTTAGAAAATGCCAAATACTCCACAATTATTACCTGACCCTCTGCTGTCAAATAGAAATCATCAATGGATAATGTTGCAGACTTCCTGAGGTTAAGGTGGACTGTCAGTAGTTTCAATTGTTTCCACTTTCACAGTTTATATTATAACTATGAGAAAAATGAGATATGAATCAATTTTATAAATTAAATTCTATTGCTCTTCTAGCTACCTGTTAGTGATCCTGAAAAGATAATCTAGAGCAAAGACAAGTGTCGTCTTTCCACAACCCTGTGGTGCACTGAAACCAATCTGCATCACAAAAAGTTGGTCAGTGCAACAAGATCCACCAAATAATCAAGCTACATTACTCGGATTCGAATTTGACAGTCAGATATGGGTATTTATTAGATATGAGTATGTCTAATTTTTCTAAGATTTTCTTTCATGTATTTTGAGGATCCTTCGAGGATCACATCCAATGCCCAAGTCCAAATATGCATTGCACATTGATATCTTCAGACATAAAAATAATGGACTCAGAGTTACATAGCACAAGCCCTCAGCGATGAAAACCTTTTACAATATCCTAATCCTAATGGAATGGGTATTTTGTAAAGGAAAATCGAACACGAATGCACACAACAATCATTTCAAGACCTTATACATACATACCACTAAGGGAGGAATCTCTTCCCCATCTTTAAACTTGGACCTGTGTTCTGATATCTGGTCTTCGCACCATAAAAAGACTGGTATGTAATAGTGATAAAACCTTGCTTTCTCAGGAACAGTAAGGTAAAGTTCATTAAGCTGAAACAACCGACAAAGCTTTGATCCATAAAACAACCACTTGTCAATGGATTCAGCCACCTTTTCAGCGGTCAGTCCCACTTTGTCCATAAGAGGACCAGAACATATGAATTCATAAAGGTCTTGTACAGAGGAAACTTCTGCAGGTTTTGCAGGAAAAACCGAATATATTGGACCCTCCCTTAATCCACTGCCACTACTACTAGCATCAAGAATCATGGTGTTATCTTGCAACCATGAGCTGCTACTGCCTGCATATATAATTCAAAAAGAAGTGAAGATTAATTATGAACTAAACAGATAAGACATACAACAGCATTCAGCGTTGAGGGTATTGGGGGCCTCAGGATATGTGTATGTTCAATTGTTTAAAGTTTTTCCGTGTATTGTGAAGATCCTTAGAAGATCATATTTCTGTACCTATATGGTGAGAAGCAACATGAAGCACTGAACAACATCGAAGAAAACTCATTTCAGCATAAGAAAAATAAAATTCCGAGAGCTCATAGGAATATTATATATCCAATGCGAATAATTAGAGTGTCTACTCAAAATTCCCAAAATTGGTTAAGGAAAGAACAACCCCTTCCTTGATACCTCCTTATTGGAAAATTTCCAGTTCTAACCACCACGAAAATACAAAGAAAATAATTAACAGTTCATGAAAAGTAAATCTAACAGCTAAAATGGACTTAAGCAAATTGAGTTCTTTAGTGGATAATCAGGGAAATTCTATAAACAGAATAAAATATGTCTAGTTCACATTGTAATATAACATCAGTAGATTAGATTTTTGCTCCATTTTGTTTTCCTAATTCCTCATAAATCATTATTAAACAAACATTGAAAGACTAAGTTCCTAACTGAAGCATCCCAAATTATTTTGAAAACATTAAGAAACAAAAGCAGGTTTCAAAAGTTCCGTTTTCTTAGTCTTATCCTCACTTTTACAGCCCATTTCAACAAGTAGATAAAAACAGAACATAAACCATAAATAAACAACTATAATAAGAACAATTACACATATAGAGAGATACCTGAAGTAGAAAAATGAGTAGATGGGATAATTGATGTGGATTTTGCAGAAAGAGAAGAGAAAGCAAAACTAAGCAAAGAGGACTTCGCTTTATGAATGCTTTTAGTCTGATTAATATAAACATTTTGATTTTGGTTTTGCTTTTGATTATAATAATGGGAAATTCTAATATTAAAATGCGAGGTGGCTTGGCAAGGCGTTAATGTAGTCAAAGCCGCCATGTTTTTTAATGTTTCTCTCTCTGTTTGTGGAGGAGGAGGAGGAGAATGATCCGAAGGCAAAGCGATTGGGTTGGGCTATTGGCATGAATATTTTCCTTTGTATTTATTATTAAACATTTTATACCATGTGGCACTGGCAGGGCATGTTGTACACAAGCCAAGAAAATATCATCCTATTCTTTACTTTTATTTGGTTTAGTATTATTATTATGAATTAAAATATTTTAAATATCAACATAAATATTTAATTTTTTAACGAAAAATATTTTGTTTTTTCTATATTATTATTTAATTTTTATAAAAATAAATAGTTTACAACTCAAGTTTTTGAGCAAAGTTTAAAATATGCATTAACTTGGTGGAATATAAATTAAAAATTAAAAACTTTTTTGAAAGGGAATTAAATATTCATTTTTCATTTTTTATGTAATAAAAATTTATAAACTTATGTAGATGAAGCAATAAGTTCATTTTTATTTTTTGTTAAAGTGGGAAAAAAGGGTTTAGATTGTATTTGTTTTACTAAAAAGAATTTCTCGAAATTAGATTGATTTTTTGGAAAAATTAATATTTTTGTGTCGGGATGACTTACAATATTTTTTGTTGTTTAACCAATTTTCTTAAAATCATTTTTGAAACTTGTTTTTAGTGAAAAAAAATTAATATAAATTATATTTTTTATTAGATGTGCCAGATGAAGATGTTTTGGTTCATACTTCTTATGTGCCTGTTGGATATTATACACAATTAAAATAACAAGTAAAAAGCAACTAAAATATATTTAACATATATATTACCATCACTGCTACATCATATGTTGCTCTATCACATGTAATCATTTTCATGTTATCTTCCCATTCAAAACCACTTTAAGCTTGAATTGTGCATATAACCTGCCATGTGTGTTTTGCAGTCCTCAGATGATTTTCCACATGTTTAGCATCACATTGAAATTGAAATCTTTCAAAAATAGCTGCAGCAACTCAATTGTTGTATTTCTTTTCTGGGCCTCCTCTCTTTGAATTTTGAAAAAAAGATGTTCCATTGGTTTTGTCCACCTGAATTGTTTTATTGTCCCTTGTTTGTTACATTTACCCATTCCACATTAATAATTTACATTGTTAAAAATTTCAATATCCAACATGCTTAAAACATAATAACTTCAATATCCAACATGTTAAGTTCAATATCAATATCCAAAAAACATTAACATAAATCACCTCATCATCTTTGTAATAACTAAACCCAAGAATTCTTTATCTCATCATATTTGTTTTCCATTGTTAATATAAATCACTTCAACTCAAACAAACTAACAAAAATTGTAACACCCCAATTCTGATGGATTTAAAGTTTTGGGCGTATAGAAGTAGACAGTCTGTTTGGCGTGGTGTTATTTGCCCAAATGACCATTTTGGCGTATACATGTAGGCGTATAGTAATTGCCACTTGAGTTGGTAAGAATTTGATTTCATGATATTCTGCTATATGAAGGAGATGTTTATGTTAAGGGATAAAAGTGAACTATAGGACGCGTATTCACCAAAGGTATAGTACATCTGGTTTGTATGGAATATTGTGCTAGTAAGACTTTAAGTAATCTAGTTAGAAACCAATTGTATAGTTCAGCCTGATAAGTTTGATGAAAGGAACCTATTTATTCTTTTCTCAAAAATTGTAGGCCAATAAGAAGGTAAGTTCTGATACGTATGAAACTTGATAAATTCCACTAAGTAATAAGTCATATTTATATGTGAAAATATGTTCTAAAAGGGGTTCTTCTTTCTTATTCTTTCTCTTCCTTAAGTGTTATCTACTGAAACCTTTCTAAATATAAATGTACCCTACCTCAATGATCTAGAGGTTAAGGTTCTTTTATGATTAGTAATTACTTTGCATCAAGGTTAGTATTTCAACTCTGCATGTTAAGTTTTAAATGAGTAAATATGTAATTGGTAACTGAACAGTGAAACTGTAAGTATAAAGTTTCTGTATAGAATTGACAGCGATTGAATTGATAAGCAACTTGTATGTGTAAAAGTAGTAATGGTGTTCTTATGTTTTGTAAGTAGTGGTTGCTATGGTTTCATGGTGAAAGTTTGAATCTGGAGTTCAAGCTGTTGTTCGTAGGTGTTAGGTGAGTTTTACACTGACTCTTGCATGTATATTGTTCATATTGTGAGGCATTTATAGAAAATTGATTGAATTATGGATTTGAAGTAATGAAGAGTATAGTATGTAATGATTGGTGTATGAATATTGAACCATTGAATTATGGAGAAGTATGTATATGTCTAAAATGTATGTTATGCAATATGTGTTCTAATTGGGGTGTATGTTAGTGAAGTAAAAGGTTGAGCTTAGATTGTGTCAATGCATGGAGAGTTTGTCAAGAGAGTCTGTGTTTATTCATAGCAGTGGTGTCTAATAGAGTCCATCGGGACTAAAAACACGAACTCTGATATGAAATCTGAAGGAAAGTCCACGGTCATAGCACCCTCTGAAAAGAAATAAGGAATGGTGATTACCCAATGAGGTTCTCTACATGTCCTAGGACGATGATGGGCAAACCTCACGTAATGTGAGTTTAGGCAAATCTATATCATAAACATGACAATTAAGAATAGCCTTTGTGGCAAACTCTGAAAAGAGATGCTTTGGTGGCAAATTCTGAATGGATCACCTTACGTGTTCTATCTAATTTTCTGTATAGTGTATTCTGCTAAGTCTATGTGGCGTGAATTGACAAGAATATCTGGTAAGTTATGAATCTGGTGTCTGTCTCTATGGTAAGATATGAGTAAGTTCTTGTAGTTCTGTAATAAATGTAACCAAGATAAGGTATTGATATGCTCTGGAATAAGAGTTGAATGAAGTCTTAAGGGTTTTCCATGAAAAAGAGATGCGTATATGTATGTCAGGAAAAGTATTTGTTATGATGATTTATAAGTATAAAAGTAAGGAGTATCACACTTTCTTCGAAGTTCATGCTGAATCTGAGTCACTGCTATTTGAATTATGAGATTCTGTAATAGCATGATATAGAGCTCATCTGGATGTTATAAGCTATGAATTATCAATATGGATATGTGTACAGAACTAGGTTGGGGTATATCTGAGTGTGAACCAATAGTAGGAAATTTTGTATATGTATCCGCCCAAGACAATGTCAGTAAGCAATTGGTTGAGAGAAGAACATGGGTTAAGTTATGGATTATAGGAAGTGGTTTCTAAAGGTATATTTTGTTCAGAAAGTATTGTGGGACAAGAGATTTATGGAATGATTGGAAGGATTACTTAGTTAACAAGATATGAAAGATTAGGTATATAAGGGTATGAAAATTGGTGTATAAAGAAATTATAAGACTGTATGGTATCTGTCGAAGTAAATGAGACAGAGTAATAGTTCACTCATAGCAATTTCTACGAGACTGCAAAGCCTCCATTAAGGTATAGTTAATGAGCTCACTAAGTACTCTTGTACTTACAAGGTTGTTATCTCTTTTTCAGATTTGTTGAGAAAAGGCTTCACTTAGAGGGACAACGCTAGGAGTTTACCAAGTTGGTGGCGAATAGGCTGTTATGCATACAATGGATTTGTGGTGTAATCTTGGATATGCCTATGAGTCTGTCCTAAATTAGTTTCCAACTTGTAAAGTTTTGTATCAATACTGGTGTAATAAGTTATTCATCGCGTATTTTGTTCGAAATTTTCAAATGCTAAGTTTTCTTTTAGAATTTCTAATAATAAGTTTAAAAATTAAACGAAAAAAATGTAAATTTTTTTTAAACGTTTTGAATTGTTTAGTAACACTCGAGATCTGAACTTAGTGAATCAGGTTGGGTTGAGTGCATTACAAAAACACCCCACAAGAAATAATCATCAAAAATATCAAAATTTAGAAGGCCTATTTATTTTCATCAATGAAGCATTTTATCAAACACTTTCTAAGTTGAACTCAATCCTTACAAAACACAAAAGAATCCCAAATAATAATAAGACCTCCAAAATTGCCATTTGAAGATTGACTAATCAATTCTCGATTACCAGAGGGCCATAAAAAATTAATTAACCAATCAACATAATTTTCAATCTTGGACTCTAGAATAATGAGAAACTGTACTTTCAACTCAATAACCAGTTGCTTAATCTTTCTTTTCTTTATACTCTATAACACCCCTAACCCATATCCGTCACCGAAACAGGATTACGGAGTATTATCAAAGTTTATAGATAACTTATAATTATTTCTATTATTTACTATTCATAACAAAATCAAACATATTCAATCATAATGCCCCTTATATGGGCCCTTGAGACCCAGTTTATGCATTAGAAACAAGTCGGGACTAAATCGGGAACTCAGAGAAATTTTCGCAAAATTTCAAAATTTTTCTTAAGTGCAAGGGACACCCGTCCGTGTGGTCAAGCCATTTGGCTTACATGGCCAAGTGACACACTCGTGTCCCAAGCAGTGTGGGCATTTGATGTGAGGCACACGACCGTGTCCCAGCCCGTGTTCATGCCCGTGTAACTCGCTGACTTGGGCCACATGGCCAGCCACATGCCCGTGTGCTAGGCCGTGTGGAAAATTTAATTTTCCAAATTTAGGTGCAGGGGTTACACAGCCAAGTCACACGCCCATGTGCTAGGCCGTGTGACACACAGTTGAGACACACACCTATGTCTTTGCCCGTGTGAGCAATTCGAAGCACTCTGTTTCTCAAATTTTAAAATGTAGGGGACACATGGCCAAACCACACGCCCGTCTGCGTGGCCGTGTGTCACACACGACAGAGACACACACCCGTGTCTTTGCCTGTGTGGACAAAATAAAGCCATTTCCAAGCCTTATTTCTTACCCAAATTTGCCTTGCACTTACATTAACATTTTAACACATCCCCAAACCAATTCAAGACATTTAAATTAAGTCAAAACCAATTCTTATGCATGACATATCATCACATATTTTCAAGTGACCAATTTACCAAATTGGTCAAATATTCACTTAAGCATATTTATACCTAATATGTATATCTATTCAAGCACATAACACATATCAACATAATATGGTCTCATACACATATACATCATAGTCATTCCAATGGCTAATTACAACCAATTATTAACATGCCATCATTTGGTCAATTTAACCTATACATGCCATTATACCAAGGAAAATTTTACCAAAATGAGCTAAAGGATAGTGTGATCTTGCTCTGACCCGCTTCCAACCTTTACGAGCTTTCGAGTACTAAAAAACAAAAGAAAATAAAACAAAGTAAGAATTTACTGCTTATTAAGTTTGCATAACTAGAAATTTAACTTACCATTTATTTTTATTAAATAAACATATAAATTGTATCCAAGCAATTTTGGCTTAAAGCCTAAAACACACAAATTGACCAGTCATGATAGTCAAGTAGTTCACGTAAATACCAAGAACATGAATGAGCTCATCGTATAATAACTTTCATAGACATATGCTTTTCATATCATACTTCTATATTACATGTACATTTCCATGACAAATCATTTCAAGTTCAGTTTAGCCATATCAGAACTTTAATCGTTGAATTTATTTAAAATATCGATGGATACGCTCATGTAGTACACTTAGTACAAAACTGAAAATCTGTCAATTCATATCCAGGGGTACCCATTAGGGCACATAATCAGGAAGCACTCTCTCAAGCCATATAACAGGATGCTCATGTAAGCCATGTAACAGGAAGTTTATCCGGGCTATAACAGGAAACTCATAAGAGTTTAAAACAGGAAGCTCATTGAGCTTAACAGGTAACTCCGAAGAGTTATTATCGGGGAGCTTCGGATAGCCATATAACAGGAAGTTCAAGCGAGCCATATTAGGAAGCTCACAAAGAGCCTATATCAGGACGCTCATAAAGAGTTGCGTTTGTGTCCGCAATATATGCAGAATCATAACCGATCATATAACAGGATGCTCACAAAGAGCTGCGGTAGTCCGCAACACATACAGGATCACTACCGATCAGGATGCTCGCAGGAACCATATAATAGGAAGCTCGAGAGGGCTTATAACAGGATGCTCATAAGAGCTATGGTGTGTCTGCAAGATATGCAGGACCATAACCAATACAGGAAATCTTGTATCCATTAGATTTCCTTTATTCAAACGAGACTTAACAATTGTCAGACATTATCGGATATGAGATTTATGTTTATACATGAAAATCATACATTTCACAATCATAACATTCAATTTAAACATATAAACATACATTTTAGTTACACGAACTTACCTCGATAAGTGTTCGTATACAAGGATATACTAATCTGATACTTTTTGTTTTCCTCGATCCAATTCCGTACTAGGTTTATCCGGATCTATACGAGTAAATTTAACTCAATTTAATGAAATTCATATTCAATTCAATCAAATTCACATTTTAGGCAAAAATACCATTTTACCCCTATACTTTTAATTAATTCAAATTTCATCCCTAGGCTCGGAAATTGAAATTCATGCAATTTAAACCTTATTCCAAGTCTAATCAATTTGTACATATAACATTTACAGCCCATATATTTCACAAAAAAAAATTCTATGAATTTTACATCTTTACAATTTAGTCCCTAAATCACAATTTCATCAAAATTTCTTTTACAAAAGTTGTTTATCTATCAACAACCTTTCATTTTCTACCATAAATTTCAAAATTTCAGCATACTCATCCATGGAAAATTTTCAACACTTTGATATCTTTACAAATTGATCCCCAAAATAGATAGATTAAGTTATTACGATCTCGGAAATTTAAAATTACTAAAACTGGGACATGATTACTTTCCCAATTAAGCTTGATTGAATCTCTCTCTCTTAGCTAGGGTTTCCATAGAAAATATTTGGGGAATATGATGAAATAAGATGATATTAAGTTATTATCATCTTTATTTATTTCAAATTCCAATTTAGTCCTTTTGTTTTTCTAATTTTCCATGGATGATTCATCATAAATATCTAATAACTCCATTTAATGGTCTAATTACCATATAAGGACCTTAAATTTTGAATTCTATAGCTATTTGATACCTATAGATATTAGAACTCAACTTTTGCATTTTATGCAATTTGGTCCTATCCACAATTAAACATGTAATCGGTAAAAATTTTCTTAACGAAATTTTCATATGTTATTCCTATCATATTGTAGATCATGCAATAATATTAAAATAAATTTTCTTTCTGACTCGAATTTTTGGTCCCGAAACCACTGTTCTGATTTCCCTAAAAACGGGCTGTTACATACTCAATCCTATGCCCCTTAGGTTTTAAGATAAAATGCAAAACTTATTCAAAACACAAAACTTTAGTACACCAATAGAGACAGATTTGGAACAAAGATAATAGAAGCAAATATCAATAAACTGAATAAGAAACTAGCTAAGTGAATCAAAACAACCAAACCAACCCAAACGCCACCCAAAGCACTAAGAATAGAAAGAAGGGAGTTGTAAAAAATATATTGGCAAGCATTTACTTTAATTGATTTACGTAGATCAATTTAGCACAAAGTAAAAAAAAATATAAGAAAAAAACTCACATAAAAATAAATAGACCCATTTCGAATGAAGTAAATAGCTATAAAAAAAAAAGTTAAATGCAAAACCTTGATAAGAAGAAGATAGTGATATACTTTTATATGACTAGAAAGATTTTTATTTTTATTTTTATTTTTTATTTTTTAGTTTTTGGAGTTTTTTCGAAATGCAGACAAGAAAGGAAGACTTGGTAAGGACGATGACCGACTGACATAGATGATGAGGTGAGGCCAACGGACAAAGATGATGAGGAGAAGTGAAGGTTGACGGACAAAGATGACGAGGAAGGGAGAACGACTGTTATTCAAGTTAGTGTTGAGAGTGAATAGGAGTAGAGAGAATATCTTATGGGATGAAAATCAGTAAGACATTTTCTTTAAGAATGCATTTGTTTCACCCGAGTTTTAGAGAATATTTTCCTTTGGGAATTCATTTTCCACAAAACAAACATTGTAAAACAATGAAAATATTTTACGGAAAATATTTTATCGGTAAAAAAATGAACCTTTAATTTGAAGTTACATATATTTGTTGGTTGAATATCACATGCACAAGTATACTTATTGTAGCAAGTAGTATAAAAAATCACTCCTAGGTAGAGCTATTACTAATTATAATGCTAATTACCAAAGTAATTTTTTTAATACCAAAACTAGCAAATAAAATTTAACAAAGAAATTTGAAACGAAATAATCAATCAATAGTAAAAGCCTAGTATTATCAATTCATCCAATGTATTAGCAAATTGTTCAATATATAACATCCCTCACCCATCTCGACATCCGGTATGGATGGGAGATGCTACCCGAACATACACATAGCGAAAATCTCAACAACTATTTAAGTAATCAAACTTTGAAGAAACTAAATAAAACCATAAAATTTAGATAAAATCAATTTTAAACCATTTAGAAACTTTTTATGGGTGATCAAAAATGTCTGGGTTAATTTCGAGCTTCAATGGGTTTAAAATACTCAAAACAGTGCGATGGTACAAAATCAAGGGTTATGTATGGATACATGAACCCCATGTACCGATACCTTGGACAAAGTATCAATACATAAGCTTATGTTTTGATACTTTGTCTAGAAACTATAACTTTTTAGCTATTGACTTGCAAAGTTCTGATACTTTGAGTATAAGTACCAAATATAACATCCTATACCTAGTTCGATCGCCTGGTCCGAGCTATAAGATATTACAAACATAAACGTTAACATCATTCACAATTTAATAAAAAAATAACCAAATAATGCATTTGCAATCATTAGACCTAATTCAAGCTTACGGAACATCTAAAACAAATCGGGAACAATTTTGGATTAAAATGAAGCTTTTAAAAAAATTTGAGTAAAAAGTGAAAACACGGGTCACACGGCCGTGTGGCCAGGCCATGTGACAGATCTCAACCCATGTGGCTCAAGAACATGGCCATGTAACTCTCTATGATCATGTAAACCTGGGTCACACTACTGTGTCATCAAATCGTGTAACTCTCTACTACCGTGTGAACAAACCTGCACAAAAAATCAAAGAGGCCACATGGTCGTGTCATGCAACTGTATAGGACACATGGTCGTGTGGCAGATTGTGTCCCAGACCATGTGTGCCCAAAATGCCTTCAAACACAAGCCAATTCACCTACAATTTCTTAGACGCCAAGACATGCATTTACCACTAATTAACCTATTAAAAAATGTACCAAATAAATTCCAAATATCATAAGCCATAATCAAACTTTTATACCAAACTTTATAATGCCAATATATTCCAACCAAAATTCCAAAAGATTACCAAAACAAAATAGCCATTCAACAACAAATCTCCAAGGAAGACATCAAATGACAAGTTACCATTTCAAGATACCAAAAACCAAAATCATGTTTACAATTCAAATGGCACAAATCATCATCTCACAAAATAGAATCAATATGATATACCTAATTAGTTTTATCACATTCATCACAAGTTGATCATAAAACATGAAACTTAACATTATATACCAACTTTTAACCATATCCATGTTGAACATTTTCAGTATTTTATCTATGTATGTACTTTTATCTTAGACCTATGAGTTATCTTAATCTATCTCTATAGATTTTAACTCCTAATATGAAAGTGGTCTCACATAAATTCTTCATAGAAAAACAACTTCCTAACAAAGTCTTAACAGACTGTAAAGTAGGTATGTCATTTCCCATTATCAGTATGTCATCTACATATAGTACCAAAAATACAACAGTACTCTCACTAACTTTCTTGTCAACACAAGGCTCATCTTCATTTTTTAAAAAACCAAACTCTTTGATTGCATCATTAGAATGAAGATTCCAACTTCCTAACTCTTTGATTACATCATTAGAATGAAGATTCCAACTTTGAAAAGCTTGCTTCTCTATTTACGGATTTTTGTATCTTACATATCTTTACAGCATCCTTTGGATCAAAAAATCCTTCAGGTTGTGTCATGCACACATCCTCTTCTAGTTTCCCATTAAGGAAAGTTATTCTAACATCTATCTGTCAGATTTTATAATCATGAAATGTAGCTATCACAAGCAAGATCTGAATAGATTTAAACTTGGAAACATGAGTGAAGGTTTAATCTAAATTTGGCAAAAACAATTTGGTGACTAACCAACCCTTGTATGGTTGTATATTACTAACCATGTAGGTCAACTGACCGCCACCATACATGCAAACATCTAGATTGGAAATACTGTAACAAAAAGATAGAAGATAGAACAACGGTGCCCGCAAGTATACGGGTCGAATTGTAATATAGTAACTTTACAATGAAATAATTCAGTAAGTATTCCAAAGATCGAACACAAGGGAGGTCAAATCAAACCAAAAACTACTTTCTACACTATCATGGCTAAATAATATTAATTGAAATTATAGTATGAATAACCAAACAAAAAAATTAATCAAGGAAAATAATAAAAAATAATTAAATAAGGCTAATGTCAAAATTTACTCAATGAATTTAGCTACTCATGGATCTAAATAATAATAAAAAATCCTAACTTTAATTTAAACATGCAAAGAAAATATTAAACGAAAGAAAAAGGGAAAAAATAGATTGATCTGTTTCAATATTGGATGCGCTCGGAAATTGAAAATCCTTTAACAATTTTCGAGATAGCGTCGATTGCAAATGAAAACCAAAGAAAAATTATGAAATATTGAAGAAACGAAAGCTTGGAATTAAATCAAATCCAAGTCTGAAACAAGAATAAAAATTACGTAGAGAAAATAAAACTAAATTGTAACAAAAATTAAATATCTAAAATCTAATCTAAAAACAACCTCCTCAACTAAGCCTGAATGTAACTATATATAAACAGTTGTTTCTACCCTAATTAGGTCAAACACAAGCCATTAAACTGAATAAAGTACATTATGTAGACGAAAACACCATCAACAATATTTTGGCCTCTGTCATAGTGGTGTCGCAACACCACAGGACCGGTGTTGCGACACAGAACTTCGAATGAGACTTTTCTTGTTTTGAAATGTGGTGTTGCAACACTGCATGTTGGTGTCGCGACATTAGCGTCTTCCCTGGTGTTCTTTGGCCTGAAGATGATGTCTTGCACACTAAATTGGCTCGTTAGTCCTACCCTAGGCCCATATTGGCCCAACGGGGCGTTACAATACCAAAATATACGTAAAAAATGCTTATTTTACTAAAACTACTAAATTGGAAAACTAATTGAAATACTAATAAAATGGTCCAAAAACAAGCTCATTCAGTATCGAAAAGACTCTGATTTACCACAATGAATTGTGGTAGATCATCAACCAAGGTTCACACTTGGTTAACAAACATGAAGTCTATCTCAAACCTCATGGTCTCGAGCTATTTCTCAAATTGTGTGCTTGTTACCGTTTCTTAATAAGTGTTAGGCTCATTTTGATCTATAAATAGAACATTACTGTACCACCCCTTACCCGTATTCAACGCCAGAACAAGGTACGAGGCATTACCAAACTTACAACACAAGCATTCACACAAATCTGAGTCATAAATTTGTGTCCAATTTAAAACCATTCATATTCAATCATAGAGTCCCTAATACGAGCCTACGAGGCCCAAAATATGCATTGGAATTGGTTCGGGACTAAACCAAGAGCTCAAGAAATTTTTACAAACTTAGAAACTTTTTGCTAGAAACAGGGCTCACACGCCCATGTGGTCCAAGGGACACGCCCGTGTGACCCTAGGACACACCCGTGCTTCAGACCATGTTCAATTTAGGGTGCTCTCTGACTTGTGCCACATGGCCGTGCCACAAGCCCATGTGTTAGGCCTTGTAGCAAACACGGCTGAGACACACGCCCGTGTCTCTGCCCGTGTGCTAAATTCTGGACATTCTGTTTCTCAAACTTAAGGCGTAGGGGACACACAGCTGGAACACATGCCGGTGGGGCAGACCGTGTGTCACACACGGCCTAGACACACGCCCGTGTATCTACCTGTGTGGACAAAATAAAGGCTATTTACCAAGCCATTTTCCACCCTTATTCACACATACACTTACACCAATTCAAAGGCACAAAACATAACATACTTAGGCAACCCAAAACCCCCAAAATTATAACCAACACATGCCAACACAATATTAACATCTATCATACTCACAACAATTATTAAGCCACAATTGTCTGCTTTCAAGACACCTAATTGTACACCACTTTATTATCTCTTTAATAGACCACATTGTCAAACATTTCAAATTCATGTCATAAATCACACTTCCATCATTCACCAGGCATACCAAGACCATATCACCAAGGACATTGGCACATATATAAATATACTTAGGCTTACAACCATGTTAGCCCAAATAAGCCAATCTACATGGCCAAATATCAAAACAAGCCTTTGACAATTACAAGCCAACACATTGGCTATAATCATAATGACACATTTAACAAAATGATTAAGTCCCTATACATGCCATACTTTCAAAATACTAAGATCATCAATACCCAAAACAAGAGGGTTTGATAGTGTGATTCGAATCTCCGACGATCTCCGATCCTGAGGTGGCTTGGTAACACTATAAGATAAGGGAAAGAAAGGGGGGTAAGCTATATAGCTTAGTAAGTCCATTTGCAAATAATACAAAACATTATTCATACATTAGTCATATAAATAACTTAACATATATTAACATAATTGTCATTTAAGCTTCATAAGCACAACTTACTCAATCACATTCTTACCAATAGTTCATCATATACCGAATCTATTTCTATTGAGTTTTTCGTACATAGATGTACCGACTCGTAACATAATCACATACTTTCTCATCGTTGACATACTCGTTGAACCACTTGGAATATTATCGGATACACGAAAAAAATTACACATAAGTGCCACATTTGTAGCCAAAGCTACCACCAATCTCATAACACATATAGGCTAGCTCTTGAGCTATCCTCGGGCCTACTCACACAAGCTGTTAGTCAAGATGTAGCTACTCGGTACTGCTCACACAACCTGTCACGTATCCGTAACATATGCTGGTATACTCAGCCACCGGTAGGACGTACGAGACAAACACACGGGACACATAAATTACATAATCACATGGATTCCTAGCGACATGTCACTTGTATCCTAATCTATTCCTAAGGTTCAACCGGGATTTTCTGGCTTGTTGAAACTTCGTCGAATATGCTCATAGAATCAATCATACAATCCATGCAATATTAAAACATTAAAATACAAATATAACATTGCATTATTAACATACAAACTTACTCGGTACAAAAAATAGCGGAAATGGACCTAATCGTCAAACACTTTGGTTTTCCCCCAATCTAAACCCGAACTTCATTTTTCTTGATCTATAATACCAAATTCATCTCATTTAATCATCACATTATTCATTTCAGCCTAAAAGTCACATTATGGAAAAAAGTACATTTTTGCCCCTAAACTTTTGACATTTTACACTTTAGTCCTTAGGCTCATAAAATGAATTTCATTCAATTTCTTAAGAACCCAAGCCTAGCCGAACCATTTTCATCCTCATAAAAGCCCACATTTCTCATTTATTCACATTTTTCTACTCATTTTATAAACTTTTACAACTAAGTACCTATTTGTCATTTTTATCGAAAATCACTTTACAAAAGTTGTCTAACAAACAAAAAACATGCATTTTCTACCATTAAACGTCAGAATACACGCATGTCTAATATGGGTCAAACCCTAGACCTTGATCATTTCTTAAATTAGTGGTAGAAATAGATAGATCGGGTTACAACGACTTCAAAAATGTAAATAGCATTAAAAACGGGGTAAGGACGGACTTACAATTGAGCTTGAAAGCTTGACAAACCCTAGCTATGGTTCTCTTCAAAGTTTCAGCCAAGGGAGGAAGAAGATGGACAAAATTTGATTTTTATTTTACTTATTAATTCATTTAATTACTAGTTTACCAAAATACCCTTAAGCAAAACTTTGAAAATTCACCTAACCATGTCCATTTTTGTCCATTATGAAGTATAATGGTCTAATTACCATTTAAGGACATCTAATTTAAGATCTCATAGTAATTGGACACCTTTAACATATAGAACACAAATATTTCACTTTTTGCAATTTAGTCCCTTTAACTAAATTGAGTGCCCAAACGTCAAAATTATCGAACGAAATTTTCAATAAATCATTCCATAAAACTATAGACCATAAAAATATAATAAAAATAAATCTTACTGCTTTGGATTTGTGGTCCCAAAACCACTGTTCTGACTAGACCCAAAATTGGGCTATTACAATTGCCTTGTATTGTAACGAGAAATCCATATCTTTCAAGTGCATAGCATTCTCTTAAAGAGCTACGTGGCGGTTGTGTTTCCACAACAACTTGTGGAACTTGTTTTTGTTCTATCTTTGGTTCAATTGTATTTATGGTTCTCAAATTTCTTCAAGTTCAAGCATCCTCCCACTTTCTTTTTTGAATACAAGTTCTCTTCCAATAAAGACACTTGTCTGATCAACAAGCACTTTCTTTAGGATATCCTACAAAATTGTATTTTTCATATTTGAGTTCAAGCTTAGTAGACGTTTGACGTTTAACATAAGTTTCATAACCCCGAATCTTCATGAAAGACATACTAGTAAGCCTCCTAGTCCACATCTTATGTGGTGTCTTCTAAATTGATTTAGATAGAACAAGATTTAATGTGAAAGCAATTGTCTCAAGTGCATGTCCCCAAAAGAAAATAAAAAGATCAACATGACTTATCATTGATAAAACTGTGTCTAACAATGTTTGATTTCTCTCAAAAACTCCATTCCATTGTGAAGTACCAAGAGGAGTAAATTGTGAGACAATCTCACATTCCTTCAGAAAGTCATTAAACTTTAAGCTTAAATATTATCCACCTCGATCTGAATGAAATGCCTTGATATTTTTGTCTAGTTGATTTTGTACTTCATTTTTAAACTTTTTTGAACTTTTCAAGGGCTTCAAATTTATGGCGCATGAGAAAAATATACTCATATCTACTGAAGTCATCAGTAAAAGTAATGAAGTATTGGAAACCACCTCCGACCTGTGTATTTATTAACCAACGTAAATTACTATGTATTAAACCCAATAAATCACTAGTTCACTCACTTTTTCAGTAAAAGAAACCTTAATCATTTTACCCAATAAGTAAGATTCACATACTTCAAATTGTTCAAAAACAAGCATATTAAAAAAAATCTTTTTTTTTTTTATGGAGCTTGAAGATGTGTTCCTCATTTATGTGGCTCAAACAATAAGTCCAAAGATAAGTTTAAATTGAGTCATTTATTTTAGGTCTTTTAGTATTTATGTTATAAATAAACATATCTTGATATAAAATGTAGAGGTTGTTTACCAATATTGTCGAATAATAAAAAACATTATCTAGATAAAAAGAAAAATAATTATATTTAATAATTATCTCAAAACCCAACTTTTGAATTAAAATATTACGTGGTTATATATTATATGGATACCCTGATAATTTTAGATACTGATTATGGTTTTCCATTTTTTTTGGTTAATATTATAAGCTAATGGTTAAATTTCAATTTTGACCCTTAAACTAGGTTGAAACTTGAAATTTAATCTATATACTTTTAATTTTCAACATAATTCGGTCTATGTACTTTTAAAATGTTATTAGTTAATTTAAATAGTTAATACAATCAACATGTTAACATCGATTTTTCTTAAAAATACTATACCAAAAGAAAAAAATATTTTACCATGATAATTTCGAATGGGTATTCTTAAGAAAGAAAAATTCTAATTAATACTTTCAATATTATTTTTTATTGTTAGGTGAATACCAATGGAAATTTTTTAATTTTAAAATGTCGCATAAAAAAATTAATAAAAAATTTTAATTCTAAATTTTAAAATCTAAAAAAAATTTCTAAATATATTAAATATATAATATTTAAAACATATTTTAACCTTCAAATTTTTATTATATAATTTAATAAAAATAAATACCCGTAGATATATAAATTCGAACATTATACCTACACGAATGGCAATCATCCCCTATGTTGTCTTCCTTAATAAAAATTAAAGCAATTAATAAGCCTTTTGCTTTTTGTGCCCCACCTTGAATGTAAGTTCCGTTATTGGGTCCACCATAACCAACGGCCTAAAACGCCCTCAAAATATCAAAAGGCTCAAATGTAATTTCGTACATTAAGGGTTCAAACGTAATTTCAGTCCTTCCTACCTCAGTCTCCCCCTTCCTCCCCACGGTTTAAAGTTCAAACGTCGCCGTGAATACACCACCATATCCCTTCGACCACTCAAAGCCCGAAAAAAAGAAATAGATTTTTCTTCTTCAAATTTAGAACCCTAGAATTTGGGAGGTTTGCTGTTTTTGGATTTTTATGGTGAATTCGAAATGGTTGGAAATTCGCTAGCTGGACTGCAAGATCACTTGAAATTGGCTCGAGAATACGCTCTCGAAGGCCTCTACGACACTTCCATTATCTTCTTTGATGGCGCCATTGCTCAGATCAACAAGTAAATTTCCTCCTCCTTTTCATTTTCCTCTTATTTTCTGGAATTTCAGCCACTCATTCTTTTTTTTTTTCCTTTTTTTTTTGGCGTAAATTTTCGATTTACTATGCAGTTTTGATTCACAATTAAGTTAGTTACATTAATAGTTATTTTCTTAAAATAATATTGAAGTGCGTGGGGAAAAACGCAAAAGAAAAATGTTAGCTTTATCAGTTGAGTTTGCTTGATATCTTATTTTATTGGGTCACAATGTGCTTATTTGTTTCAGATTTTTTTGGTCAAATATGCATTATTTTAACTATTGTTTGAGCTAATTTGCAAAATTTGTTGATCTTTTGTTATGCATTTAGGCATCTAACCAGTCTTGATGACCCACTAATTCGTGCCAAATGGATGAATGTAAAGAAAGCACTATCAGAGGAGACAGAAGTTGTGAAGCAATTGGATGCTGAGAGAAGGTCATTTAAGGAAGCTCCTAATGGGCGGCATCCTTCTTCGCCGCCGATTCATGCTAAGTCATCTTTCGTATTCCAACCATTAGATGAGTATCCAACTTCATCAGGTGCCCCAGTGGATGATCCTGATGTGTGGAGGCCTCCAAGTCGGGACACTTCAAGTAGAAGACCTGCTAGGGCTGGTCAAGTGGGCACGAGGAAATCTCCACAAGATGGGGCTTGGGGTCGTGGCAGTGCCAGAACTGGTACAACTGGACGAGGTGCAAAGGCAGGTGGTTCAAGTAGAACTAACACAGGGGCCAGAGCATCTACCACTGGAAAGAAGGGTACTGGCTCAGGGAAATCTACAAAAGGAGATTCGGCGGTAAGTTCTGGTTGAAAATATGCTTTGCCAGTTAACTTTGACTTATTACTGTCTTTGAAGTTGAGATTTCAGTATAAAGCTTAACATGTTTAGGTTCAAAATATAATGCATGTGCCAAATTTGCTGTTAATATCTGAAGCTGCTTTAATACATCTCCAGATAGTAGTAATAGGGACATGAACAATTTTGCTATTTCAAAGTCAAACTACTTCAGTTTGATGTTCTCATTTTTTGGCAATCGATTTGCTTTTGCAATTTCTCAGAATGGTGATGCTGAAGATGGAAAATCTAAGAGGTCCCAGTATGAGGGACCTGATCCAGATTTGGCGGCAATGTTAGAAAGGGATGTTTTAGAAACCACGCCTGGAGTACGGTGGGATGATGTTGCTGGTCTGACTGAAGCAAAAAGACTTTTAGAGGAGGCTGTTGTTCTTCCATTATGGATGCCTGAATATTTTCAGGTACTTGCTCTGTTGCAGCTGAATTATCATTAAGTTTTATTTAGTAGAGGACATATAATAGAGCCAGATTGATTCTCATTTCTTTCACATAATATGATTTTTATGTTATTTCTTCTGATTTCATTGCCTTGAGTTTGCATTAAATAAGGGGATATAATGATGTTAATTTAAGTTTAGTTTTCTCTATACAATTTAATGACTACGGAAAATCATTGGTCAATTTGTATAGAAGGTTCTTGTACCATACATTTTTGCCATATCTAGGCCCTCTATTATGATTTCATAATTTCTAGTCCATATAGTTTTCGAAATGTGCATTGTTAGTCTTGAGGCCAACTTTTTTTTTTCTTTTAGTGTTGTCAAATAATTTAATGTGACTTTATTTTTAAACATGCTATACCTTGGCAAAATTTGGACAAATATTACCTGTTTCTTATTTTTTGTATTTTTCTAAATGTGCAAAAAATTATCCAACTGTCATGACATTGCATGTTTAATAGAAATAAGCCATGTCTAATTATTTGACAGAATTAATCGGAAAAAAAGTTGGCCTCAGGACTGAAAGTGTTTATTTCGAAAAAGAGATTAAGGGTGGGTTTGGATGGGCGGTGCGTTTACCTGCGGTTAGTGTAAAAACAGCGGTGGCGGTGAGATTAAATACTGTAGCGATATTGTAGCGTGAGACAAAAAGTAAACTAAACGCACCGCACCGCACTCAATCGCCAATAAATCCAGAAAGAAAGACACATAGTACAAGGACTTTCTATAGAATTTAACCAAAATCATTAAGATGGAGTAATTTTTGTTTTGAAATTTCTAGAAAATTACAGAATTAACTTTTCTGCATATATTTTTTCTCCCACTTCTAAATGTGTTTATTCTGGCTTATACTGATAGACAGGTTGAGTTATTTTCTTGTTTGTCTTTAGGGTATTAGGAGACCATGGAAAGGCGTTCTTATGTTTGGACCTCCTGGTACTGGCAAAACTCTTCTGGCTAAAGCAGTTGCCACTGAATGTGGGACAACATTTTTCAATGTTTCTTCTGCTACATTAGCCTCAAAGTGGCGTGGTGAGAGTGAGCGCATGGTCCGGTGCTTGTTTGATCTTGCAAGAGCTTATGCTCCTAGTACAATTTTTATTGATGAGATTGACTCTCTTTGCAATGCCCGTGGGTAAGTTTGCTGCTTCTTTCTGTGCTTTGGCTGTTATCTGGGATCTACCTTGGCAGTTGGCTTTCTTTTGTTCTTGATGTTCTGAATGTAAATTTTTGTGCATATAGTCTAGCTTGATGGGGGAATGTATGTGCCAGTATTTTAATGTTTTACTTGGAAATTTACACGGATAGACATGCTCTCGTTTTCTTCTTCTTCATTTGTGCATCTCTCTCTCCCTCCCTCCCTCCCTCCCTCCCTTCCTTTGTTGCAAGGCTTTTGCATTCTCTTGACTTTGATTGCATTTTTTTTATGGTTTAGGGCTTCCGGGGAGCATGAGTCATCTAGAAGGGTAAAATCTGAACTGCTTGTTCAGGTAGATGGTGTAAATAATACTGGTACAAATGAAGATGGCAGCCGCAAGATAGTGATGGTTTTGGCTGCAACTAACTTCCCATGGGACATAGATGAGGCACTCAGGTTGGTCCTGTTTCTTTTATTTGCACCTACTCCATACGTTTGAGGGATCTTATGATTAAGTTACTAGTTTACATTTGTTGTTTCTAATTGTTCTTCATGGAATGTAGGAGGCGACTGGAAAAGCGAATATATATTCCTCTGCCCAATTTTGAGAGTCGTAAGGAGCTCATTCGGATTAATCTAAAAACAGTTGAGGTAAATATTCTCACTAATCTATGATTAGTCTTATGATTCTTAAGGCTTTATAATATGGTTATCTTCTTTGTTTGTTTGTTTTTCCATGCCACATTTGATTTGTTTCATTGATGCTTTGTTTTTCTTGAACTTTAATTTATTATTTATGTGATGAGTCGGTAAAATGAAAATTTTTAGCCCTGGTAGCATAATGGCGATGATGCAGCTTAGAATATTTCTTTTGGAAGCCAAATAGAAGTATACACGTGAATCATTTGAAAACTATAGATGATTTGAAATGTTTATAGAATATTATGATAGGTAGATCATCTCTCTCTCAACAGCCACCTTTGTCACCATAAAGAAGAAACTACTTGGCTATCAAGTTTTGCTCTCATCAGATGGACAGATTTGTGTCAGACATGGGTGTATTATAATTTATTTAGCCATGGACCCTGTACCAATGCAGTTTTGTGTGTGTGTTTTAGTGAAAGATTTAGTGCTTGGATCAATAGTATACTATGCCTGATATGAAATTGTGTTTGTCTGCCATTTATTGTCCTTGTGGTAATGTGGCAGGTGGCTGCTGACGTGGATATTAATGAAGTGGCTCGTCGTACAGAAGGGTATAGTGGGGATGATCTCACAAATGTTTGTCGCGATGCTTCCTTAAATGGCATGAGGCGGAAAATAGCTGGTAAGACACGTGACGAGATTAAGAACATGTCCAAAGATGAGATTTCAAAGGATCCTGTTGCTATGTGCGACTTTGAAGAAGCCTTGGCAAAGGTCCAGAGAAGTGTTTCACAAGCCGATATTGAGAAGCATGAAAAATGGTTTACCGAATTTGGATCAGCATAACGCAAAATCGGAAACCTGTAAGGGGATGCTAATATTGTCTGCTTTCCTGATATGTTTTCATTGAAAGGGTGTTTCATTCTTATTATATTTCCCGGCATTTTGTTTGTGGCTGATTGTATGGAGGTTCGAACATTGTTGTTAGTTTTACCTGTAATCTGACCTAGGTTCACCATTTTATCACTGTGCATTTAATCAAAATCTGCATTTATCAGGGTTTATATGTAACTTGGTCACTGAATTTTATGATTTCTTACTTGGAAAAGTAAATTTCGCTATTAAGGGTTAGTTTGGTAATACTTTTGAAAAGTGTTTTTGAAAAATGCTTTTGAGAATGGCTTTTGAAAAGTTTGGTTTAAAATTTGAGTGTTCAGCATTGCTGTCAAAAAGTACTTTTGAGAAATAAAATGTCTATTTTAGACTTGTTATTATCAAGTAATAAATATGTATTTAAATATTTAAATTAGTTAATATTATTATATTTTATTAAGAATATAAAAAAATAATTATAACTTGTTAATATTTTAATATATGAAATATCAATTTTAAATATTTTTAAGTAATAAGTATTAATTATTTATAAAATTTAATTAGAATTATAAATTATATTTTAAATGTTTAAATATAACCATTAAATATTTGTAATTAGTATTTTAAAAAATATTTTTTATTTTTAATTAATGATTTTAACATATTTTTTATTAATCACCAAGAAAAAAAAATTGTACTATGTTATTAGAGGGATGAAAAAGTAATTAAACACAAAGTATTTTTGGGAGAAGAAAAGTTAAAAATTTCAATCAAAAGTAGTTTGTTTAACATTATTTTTCTTCCAAAAGTATTTTTTTAAACATTACTAAAGAGGCCTTAAGTACTTAGAATTTGTATTTCATCGTAATGTTACTTTAGTAGATTAACTCTCATTTATCATGGTTTCCTCTAGATGAACCGTTTACATTCAATGTGGAGCTTGCCAGTTTACATTTACACGTAGATGGTTCATTTTTTAGTAAAGTGGCAAACTATTCACTTTTCCTATAAAGTGAATAATTATTAAAAAATGAATTGTAGAGATTTTACCATAAGTGAATAGTTACTAAAAGTGGAAGGACTAGAAGTATAATTTTATCAAAAGTGAATAATTACTAAAAACTGAATTGGGACAAAAAGATGAGAATGGATAATCATGAATTATGAAATTAGAAAATTAAATAAGTGTTGGCATAGTTTTTAACCATTAGATTTGGTGGGAAATTGAGATTTAATATTAGCCATTGAATTTAAAAATTAAGGCTAGATATTTTATTTATTAGATAATATTTAGAAAAGATGGATAAATATTTTCATCCTTACATCAATCTTACGCCCACAACAAGGAAAAACGAAGGGAAGTGTTTTTTTTTTTTTTCCTTATAATTTCATCATTTTCTTATAATCTCATCATATTCTTATTTAACATATTATAAATTTACAAAAATTAAATTAACTCTGATAGCAAATATTTTTCATGATTTCATCCTAAAGAAAAGTAAAATAATAAATTTTTTGCAAAGCATTTTTTAAATATTTTGGATGAAAGTCGAACATTTTTTAGATTTCCTAAAAATATTTCTGTAAGGCCCAATTTTAAGGTTCGGAGCCCAACACCAATTGACCAAATAAAACAAACAGGCCCGAGCAATATTGAAACCCAAACCAAATCATCAAACCCAAAACAGAAAACAAGAAACCCTAGCGGTAGCCTTGCGCAGCCACGACAACCCCAAGCCGCACGTCTCCAAATAGCTCCGCGTTTGGCGCCTCCACGTCGTTGTACCTGCGAAAGAAAAGGAAAAGCAGCAGCAACAAATAACTAGAGTTCTAGTCTTTGAGGGGAGCTTCGGAAAAAAGGTTATAAAAGCCAGAAATATTATTGTAAACAGGACGGGTTTTTTTTTAAAAGAGAAAGAATAGATACACAATTTCCAGATACACAAAACACAAGTAAACAAAAAGTGGGATTCTACACATAGATTGAAACCGAGAGTCAGAGAGGAAATAAGGTGATTACGGTGTTTTGAGATTTTTGATTTTCAAGTTTTCGTTTTGTTTTTCTCTTCTCTTCAGCCTTGCGTACGAAAATAGAAAAGAGGGTGCAAAAACCCTTTCCCATTTTTCAAGTCGATTTCGTTAGTTTTCAAGAAAAATAAACAAAGTTTTTTTTTTTTAAAAAAGGGAGAGTAGTCGGAGGGGTATTACCAGATCTTCTCCGGCCGCCACAGTCGTTGCTTGTTGCAAAAGAGTGGTTCAAACCCTAAAAAAAAATGAGAAAAGGGGGTCTGGTATTCTGTTTTGAAACTGAAAGAAGAAATGAAAAGTTTTTTTCTCTTTAGTTTAAAGGCATTAAAAGGCACTGTGCAAAAAGGGGAGGCCTTGTGCACGCGCAATTTTACCCTAAATGGGTAAATTGCACAATAGGTCCCCTTCTTTGTGCCTTGATTCTAATTGCGCCCCATTTCATTTTTTTATTTATTTTAAATCTTACCCTAAATCTAATCTGTCACTTCAATTTGGTCCTTGTTCAAACGCACCATTTCAAAGAGTGGGATATTTTTTATTTTGGTCCCTACAGGTTGCGCGCGTATTGCAATGTCGCCCTTTTACCTTCTTTTACTTTAAATTCGGCCCAAAGATTCTGTTTTTGATTCAATTTAATCTTTTTTTAATTTTTTTTCACAAATTGATTATGTCTCAATAATACTTACTGTTTAATATTATTATTACATTTATTACCACTTTCATCACTATATTTACTATTATGATTAGTATTATTATTATTATTCCTAATTTGGTATTACAATTGTTTTACCATTGTACTTATTATTTATTTTATTTTTTTTGTTATTATTGTTATTCTATACTATTTACTTTTGTAATTATTATATTCACCATTAATCTTACTTGCTTTACTACTGCTATTATTTTTTTTATATATTATTACTCTTATTTTATTATTAATGCTATTTCTATTTTTACTAATATTTTTTTTACTTTTATTATTACTTTCACCTACTATTAATATTTTCTTACCACTATTTTTTTATTTTTTGTGCCTCACTATTATTTTACATATATATATATTATTATTACTGTACTATACTTATTATTATATTTATCATTATATTATTTTATTACTAATATTTTTTTATTTATTACTTTTATTATTTTTATGTTTTTATTTGTATATTATTATATCTATATTTTATTATACAAAGCAGTACTTGTCTAATACTCCAGTGCTAATGCCACCTAGTCCTGATCGACCATTGATTCTGTACTTGACGATATTTGATAATTAAATGGGATGTATGCTCGGCCAACATGATGAGACAGGAAAGAAAGAAAGAAATGGGGTTAGCTCTGCAAGAGAATGTGAACAGAGCTCAAGATGTAAGGAACTACTGTGAGTTCCATAACAAAGAAGGCCATGAGATCCAGCAGTGCAATGAATTCAGAGCCCTAGTATAAGGGCTAATGGATAATAAAGAGCTGGAGTTCTTCGACTCTATCGAAGGAGAGGATGTATGTACCACAGAGGGAGGATCTGAAGAAAGAATCCCTATGTCAATCACCCAGTAGTGATTATCACACGACCGAGGGCCAATGAAACAGGAACAAGAGCGGCACCTAAAGTTGTAATTCAAAAACCTGTTACCTTTCCTTATAAGGATAACAAGAGGGTGCCTTGGGGTTACAATTGCACCATGACAATTTCGGGAAAAGAAAATCTGGTCAGCATGCCAAACATGAAGGTTGAACTAGAAAAAGAGAAGTACCTGATGATTGGACAGGGGGAAGGAAAGACAGAGTCACTAGTTAATGAATCAATAACAGAAAATGAAGCCAAAGAGTTTTTGAAGTTCCTAAAGCACAGCGAGTATAGTGTGGTGGAACAGTTACACAAGCAGTCGGCACGCATATCAGTACTGGCTTTACTTTTAAACTTGAAGGCACACCGCAACGCATTAACAAAAGTGTTGAATGAAACCTATGTCGCTGATGACATTTCGGTAAATAAGTTGGACTACCTTGTGGGTAACATAAGCACAGATAATTTCATCTCTTTCAGTGATGATGAAATTCCACCAAGAGGCATGGGATCCATCAAGGCTTTGCACATCACTACCCGATGTAAAGGGTACACACTACCGGGGGTATTAATTGATAACGAATTGACACTGAACTTCTTGCCCCTATCTACGCTGAATAGGTTACCCGTAGACAGCTCTCATATGAAATCATGCCACAATATAGTGAGAGCATTCGACGGCACTGAGAGGAAAGTAATGGGCAGGATTGAGATACCTCTCCTTATCGGGCCAAATATGTATGAGGTAGACTTTCTCGTAATGGATATCAAGCCCTCTTACAATTGTTTGTTGGGAAGGCCTTGGATCCACTCATCGGAAGCCGTGCCATCATCATTGCACCAAAAGTTAAAATTGGTGACAGAGGGCCGGTTGATAACCATAAATGCGGAGGAGAATATCATTGCGTCCGTTACTAGTAATGCACCGTACATAGAGAATGATACAGAAGCTATAGAGTGTTCCTTCAGGTTGTTGGAGTTTGTAAATGCGACTTTCATTGGTGAAGGAAGTAAGATCCCGGTACCTAAAATCTCTGAAGCAAAAAGGATGGGCCTCCAGCTGACAGTAGGAAGAGGAGCATTGCCTAGAAAGGGACTCGAAAAATATCTCTAGGGGCCAGTCAAAGTGCCAGGATTGGTTGACAAGTAGGATCGCTTTGGTTTGGGGCATAGACCAGATGCCCAGCAGAGAAAGGAGGAGTTGGAGAGGAAACGTGAAAGACGAAGGGTACGATTGAACGATGCTGAGATCGAGTAGGGCTCAATGACTTTCCCCCATATATCTAATATATTCGTGTCGAGAGGAATTATCCATTTAGGGCCAGAAAATATGAGTAAGGAAGCGGTTGAAGAGATGATGAGAGCCTTGAGCATCAACGCCGTGTCTGAAAAGGATCTTAAGGAAGAGAACTTGGCGGGTATTCGCCCTTACGAACCTGGGAGTGTTCTGAATAACTAGACTGCAGAAGAAATTCCTGTAGTTCTTAGGACTAAAATAGAGTAATGTTCAAAACACACCTGTTGTTTCAAGCCTAGAAACAATAGGAATCTTTTGTGAAATAGGCTCATGTTCAAGCATCGTTATTTTCAATAAAAAATACATTTTTCCTTTTATACTGTACAATCATTCTGTTATTCCTTTTTCGTTCCATTCATAATCATAACATAAATAAGTTAAATTCATTTCATTGAATATTCTTTCATACCTACCATAGGTCCCCGAATGTCAACGTCATGAACGACACTGCTATGAACTCAGAATTCCCCTATGAGCGAAACATATGTTTAGAGGGATCTCAGGATTTTACAGATGATGAAGATGGTAGTTTATCTCCGGATTTGTTAAGGATGGTAGAACGGGAAGAGAAGTTGATTCTACGTCATAAAGAGACAATTGAGAATGTACTTCTAGAAGAGGGGAAAGAGGTGAAAATCAGAACCTGCATAACCGAGGAAACAAGGCAGGACCTCATTAAACTTCTGTTGGAATTCAAAGATGTCTTCGCGTGGTCATTAGGGCATGCCAGGGTTTAATACTGACATTGCAGTACACCGTATCCCCATAAAAGAAGAATGCAAGCCGGTCCAATAGAAGTTTCGAAGGATAAGACCTGATGTCGCGGTAAAGATAAGGGAAGATGTACAGAAGCAATCTGATGCTGGTTTTTATGAGTGGTTAATTATTCAGAATGGGTAGCCAATATTGTCCCTGTTCCTAAGAAGGATGAAAAGTACAAATGTGCATTGACTATAGAGATTTAAACAAGGCCAGCCCAAAAGATAACTTCTCATTGCCTCACATCGACACCTTGGTGGATAACACGGCGGGGTATTCATTTTTCTCCTTCATGGACGATTTCTCTAGATACAATCAAATAAAGATGCATCATGAAGACATGGTAAAGACCACCTTCATAACCTTATAGGGAACTTTTTGTTACCAAGTAATGCCATTTGGGTTAAAGAATGTGGGAGCAACGTACCAAAGGGCTATGGTAACCCTGTTTCACGATATGATGCACAAAGAGATCGAGGTTTACATTGACGATATGATCGCAAAGTCTCGAACAGAAAGGGAGCATGTACAAGTTTTGAGGAAACTGTTCTTAAGGTTGAAGAAATTTTAGTTGAAGCTGAATCCAGCCAAGTGTACTTTCGGGGCTAGGTCAGGAAAACTGCTTGGCTTCGTAGTCAGTGAAAGAGGAATTGAGGTAGACCTAGATAAAGTTAAAACCGTACAAGAATTACCTCTGCCACGCACTCAAAAGGAAGTCCGAGGCTTTCTGGGAAGATTTAATTACATTGCTCGGTTCATATCACAATTGACTGAGAAGTGTGATCCCATATTTCGTCTTCTTAAGAAACACAATCCAGGCATTTGGAACAATGAATGCCAGAAGGCATTTGACAAGATCAAGCAGTACTTGTCTAATACTCCAGTGCTAATACCACCAGTCTTGATCGACCATTGATTCTGTACTTGACGATATTTGATAATTAAATGGGATGTGTGCTCAGCCAACATGATGAGACACAAAAGAAAGAAAAGGCGATATATTACCTCAGTAAGAAATTCACTGAGGGTGAAATGAAATACTCGCCAATTGAGAGATTATGTTGTGCTTTAGTCTGGACAACTCGGAGATTGAGGCAGTACATGTTGTACCATACGACTTGGTTAATCTCGAAGCTAGATCCTTTTAAATACATGATGGAGTCAACCGCTTTAAATGGAAGTATGGCCCGATGGCAAATTTTGCTCTCTGAATTCGACATAGTCTATGTGAACCAGAAGGCTGTGAAAGGGAGTGCAATAGCTGATTTTCTAGCCAGTAGAGCGCTAGACGATTACGAACCCTTGAACTTTGATTTTCCCAATGAAGATCTGATGTTTGTAGCGACAACTGAAGAAGATACCCCAGATGATCGCCCTTGGAGGTTGAATTTCGACGGCGCATCAAATGTCGTTGGTAATGGAGTTGGGGCAATCTTGATATCCCCGAACGGAGACCATTACCATTCACTTACAAGTTGGATTTTGACTGTACGAACAATATGGCAGAATATGAAGCATGTATCATGGGAATCCGAGCTGCTATAGACCGCAAAGTCAAGTTGCTAGAAGTATATGGAGATTCCGTGTTGGTGATCTATCAACTCAAAGGGGAATGAGAAACGAGAGATCCCAAATTGATCAGTTACCGAAAGTTGGTCTTGGAGCTAATTGAGGAGTTTGATGATATCATAATCTTTTACCTCCCACGTGATAAAAACCAGATGGCTGACGCCCATCCAAATGAGTATCTGCGAGACTCCGGCTCACTACTGCAATATCAACGAAGAGGAGGAGAGAGATGATCATCCTTGGTATCAAGATATTCTGCGGTATGTGAAAAGCTATGAATATCCCGACCAAGCAACTTAAAATGATAAGAGAATATTAAGAAGACTTGCCAGTGACTATGTCCTAGACGGAGAGATCCTATATAAAAAGAGAAGGGATCAGGTGTTGCTAAGATGCGTCGATGCTGTAGAGGCTAAAAAAATCCTGGAAGAAGTCCATGAAGGTGTCTATGGAACGCATGCCAATGGGTTTATAATGGCCAGATAAATCATGAGATTTGGGTATTACTAGTCCATGATGGAAGAGGACTGCATCCGTTACGCCAAGAAATGCCACAAGTGCTAGATTTGTGGGGACAAGATCCATGTACCTCTTTCACCCCTTCATGTTATGACTTTTCCGTGGCCTTTCTCAATGTGGGGCATAGACGCCATTGGGCCAATCTCACCAAAGGCTTCTAATAGACATCGTTTCATTTTCGTGGTCATCGATTACTTTACCAAATAGGTAGAGGTAGCCTCATATGCCAATATCACGAAAACGACAGTCAGCAAGTTTTTGAAGAAAGAGATTATATGTCGCTATGGTATGCCGGAAAGGATCGTATCTGACAATGCTTTGAACTTGAACAACAATGCGATAGTGAAAGTCTGTAGTCAGTTCAACATTAAGTACCATAACTCATCACCATACCGCCCGAAAATGAATGGCACTGTTGAGGCAGCTAATAAAAATATCAAAAAGATTGTGGGGAAAATGGCTGAAACCTACAAGGATTGGCATGAAAAGTTACCGCTTGCCCTTTATGCTTATCGAACATCTGTGAGAACTTCTACTGGGGCAACACCTTTCTCACTGGTTTATGGGATGGAGGCGATTTTGCCTATCGAAGTTAAAATTCCTTCTCTCCGTGTTTTGTCAGAATTGAAATTGGATGAAGCGGAATCGATATGATCAACTGAATCTTATTGAGAAAAAGCAGCTAAGAGCCATCCGTCATGGGCAAATGTACCAGAAGCGGATGATGCGAGCTTACAGCAAGAGGGTTCGCCTCAGGGTATTCCATGAGGGAGAATTGGTATTGAAACAGATCCTCCCTATGCAAAAAGACTTCAGGGGAAAGTGGATGCCTAATTGAGAAGGGCCTTATGTTGTAAAGAAGGCCTTCTCTGGGGGAGCACTGATACTTGCCGAGATGGATGGAAAAAGTCTGTCAAATCCAATTAATGTAGATTCCGTCAAGAAGTACTTTGCTTGTGAAAGAAAATAGGCCAAGACGAAAACCCGTAAAGGGCGTCTTGAGTTCAAAAAAAAAAGGAGAGGCCAAGGTGAAAACCCGCAAAAGGCATCTTGAGACCAAAGGAGCTTTGAATTGAAAACCCGTAAAGGGCGATTCAAATGTTTTGGAGAAATGGGGCACGTGCTAGCCATCCTATACCTGAATTAACGATGAGGAGATACGCTACATCTTTGGAGCATTGACAAGTACCACAGATCTTCTAGACGCATTTTGAGCTCAGAGTGGTCTTCAAGAAGTTGGTACAGAAGAGCTCAGGCTGTCTGGGGCACCAATTCAACCTTTTTTTCCTTCATTTTTTGTACCTTAGTAAAATTTGCTACCTTTGTTCAATTCATTATTCACGGGTTTTTTCCCGAATAAATTTTAGTTTCATTCATCTTCATAATCTTTTTTCAAACATTTCTTATTGAAATAATGATTAATGAACTAATAATACTCTTACAAATGAAGTTCTGCATATTACTCTGAAAGTCTATAAATAATACAAGAATCCAAAACAGGACATTTATTTAGAACTCACCAGGCTTAAAAGGCTCGAAATACTTGAGATAAGGGTCTAAGCAGGGACAACATCTTCAGATTCTCTGTTAGAAGTACCAGATGAATGAGAGAAGACATACACCAGGGATTGCCTTAATAGACGGCACGCACTAACAACCCAAAGGCTAAAAAATGATCATTCTCATGACATTTTGCATCCATTCATAACATTCATAATACATATGGTTAGGAACACTTTTCATGACACCCTAATCATTTGGCATAAGTATAGACTCCATGAAATCAATTCTACAGGTAGGTTCCCCAAAGGACAAGGTAGCAAAATTGATGGGAGTTACAGAAATGGCAGATCTTATCTTCACTGAGCAGGAGTGGAGCAGATCGAAAGCAGCAAGTCTTATCTCCATGTATCGGCAATGGAGCAGACTGAAGTTTATAGCATTATCTCCACTAAGCAGGAGTGGAACAGACTAAAGATAATAGATCTTATCTCCACTGAGTAGGAGTAGAGCAGATCGAAGATTATGGCCTTATTTCCATTGAGCAGGAGTGGAGTAGGTTAAAGATAGTAGATCTTGTCTCCACTGAGCAGGAGTAGAGCAGATCGAAAACAGCAGATCTTATCTCCACTGAGCAGGAGTGGAGCAGATCGAAGATTATGGCCTTATCTCCACTGAGCAGGAGTGGAGCAGGCTGAAGAATACAGATCTTATCTCTACTGAGTAGGAGTAGAGCAGATCGAAGACAGTAAGCCTAAATGCCCCAAGTAGTAGGGTAACAAGCTGAAAGTGTATAACCTTATCTCCACTGAACAGGAGTGGAGTAGGCTGAAAATACAGATCTTATCTTCACTGAGCAGGAGTGGAGCAGACCGAAAGTAACAAATCTTATCTCCATGTATCGGCAATGGAGTAGACTGAAGTTTATAGCCTTATCTCCACTGAGTAGGAGTGGAGCAGGCTAAAGATAGTAGATCTTATCTCCACTGAGCAGGAGTGGAGCAGATCAAAAAATGACGAGCCTTATCTCTATGTATCGGCAATGGAGCAGACTGAAGCTTTAGCCTTATCTCCACTGAGCAGGAGTGGAGTAGGCTGAAAGAAAGCAGATCTTATCTTCACTGAGCAGGAGTGGAGCAGACCAAATACAACGAGCCTTATCTCCATGTATCGACAATGGATCAGATTTAAGCCACTAGCTTTATCCCCACTGAGCAGGAGTGGAGCAGACTAAAGAGAGTAGATCTTATCTCCACTGAGTAGGAGTGGAGCAGATCGAAGACGATGAGCTTTAATTCCCTATGCAGTAGGGTAACAGGCTAAAGAATAGCAGATCTTATCTCCACTGAGTTGGAGTGGAGCAGATCGAAGACGATGAGCTTTAATTCCTATACTCCTAAAGGTGCAGTGGGTCAAAGCAGGGCTACCTGAAGAAAGGAAACATTAAGTCAATATTCAACAAGATGGGGCAAAATTGGCCCTTTTAAAGTCTTTGCTATATTCTCGTTACAAGAAAATGAGCAAAGAGGGGCAGCTGTAAGACCCAATTTTAAGGTTCGGAGCCCAACACCAATTGACCAAATAAAACAAACAGGCTTGAACAATATTGAAACCCAAACCAAATCATCAAACCCAAAACAGAAAACAAGAAACCCTAGCGGTAGCCTTGCGCAGCCACGACAACCCCAAGCCACATGTCTCCAAATAGCTCCGCGTTTGGCGCCTCTACTTCGTTGTACCTGTGAAAGAAAAGGAAAAGCAGCAGCAACAAATAACTAGAGTTCTAGTCTTTGAGGGGAGCTTCGGAAAAAGGTTATAAAAGCCAGAAATATTATTGTAAACGGGACGGGTTTTTTTTTAAAAGAGAAAGAATAGATACACAATTTCCAGATACACAAAACACAAGTAAACAAAAAGTGGGATTCTACACATAAATTGAAACTGAGAGTCAGAGAGGAAATAAGGTGATTACAGAGTTTTGAGATTTTTGATTTTCAGGTTTTCATTTTGTTTTTCTCTTCTCTACAGCCTTGCGTACGAAAATAGAAAAGAGGGTGCAAAAACCCCTTCCTATTTTTCAAGTTGATTTCATTAGTTTTCAAGAAAAATAAACAAAGTTTTTTTTTTAAAAAAAGGGAGAGTAGTCGGAGGGGTATTACCAGATCTTCTCCGGCCGCCACAGTCGTTGCTTGCTGCGAAGGAAGGGTTCAAACCCTAAAAAAAAAAACAAAATGAGAAAAGGGGGGTCTGGTATTCTGTTTTGAAACTGAAAGAAGAAATGAAAAGTTTTTTTTCTCTTTAGTTTAAAGGCATTAAAAGGCACTGTGCAAAAAAGGGGAGGCCTTGTGCACGCACAATTTTACCCTAAATGGGTAAATTGCGCAATAGGTCCCCTTCTTTGCGCCTTGATTCTAATTGCGTCCCATTTCATTTTTTATTTATTTTAAATCTTATCCTAAATCTAATCTGTCACTTCAATTTGGTCCTCGTTCAAACGCACCATTTCAAAGAGTGGGATATTTTTGATTTTGGTCCCTATGGGTTGTGAGCGTATTGCAATGTCGCCCTTTTACCTTCTTTTACTTTAAATTCGGCCCAAGGATTCCGTTTTTGATTCAATTTAATCTTTTTTTTAATTTTTTTTTCACAAATTGATTATGTTTCAATAATACTTACTGTTTAATATTATTATTACATTTATTACCACTTTCATCACTATATTTACTATTATGATTAGTATTATTATTATTCCTAATTTGGTATTACAGTTGTTTTACCATTGTACTTATTATTTATTTTATTTTCTTTGTTATTATTGTTATTCTATACTATTTACTTTTATAATTATTATATTCACCATTAATCTTACTTGCTTTACTACTGCTATTATTTTTTATATATTATTACTCTTATTTTATTATTAATGCTATTTCTATTTTTACTAATATTTTTTTTTACTTTTATTATTACTTTCACTACTATTAATATTTTCTTACCACTATTTTTTTATTTTTTGTGCCTCACTATTATTTTACATATATATATTATTATTACTGTACTATACTTATTATATTTATCGTTATATTATTTTATTACTAATACTTTTTTATTTATTACTTTTATTATTTTTATGTTTTTATTTGTATATTATTATTATTTCTATATTTTATTATCAATACATCTTTATTTCTACTACTACTTTTTTAGTATTGTTTTATCATCGCCATTTTCTTCTTGTCACTATTTTTTTTTTTACATGCGTATCATTGGTTATATCTATCGTTCATATTATTATTCTTATTATTTTTCTTCACTATTATGAGTCATACATTTTTAAATCATATTATATTTTGTTCGATACATTATAGTTTTCGTTTTAAAATTATCAAACTCTCCGTGTTCTAAGGTTCGAAAGGAGTCGTACCCTAACTTACCGGGTTTCGATTTCTTTTCCCGAGTCTAAATAACCCATTACTCTCTTTTTAAAAGTTGAACAAAAACTTATTCTCAAAAATTCAAGATTGTCGTGTCCTAACTTACAAGATGGGATATTTTGTTATCTCGAGATAAGGATTTAAAAAAAAAAACAAAGGCAATGTTCCGTGTTTGGCACTTTGGGAAATCGAGCCCTAACTTATTGGGTTCCGATTTTTCAGTAGATCCCAACTAACCGAGTATCCTTCTTAGATTTGAACACATCAATTTTGAAAGTCAAAAGACAAGCTCAATTTCAGGGATTTAAAATGTCGTACCCTAACTCACGGGGCGTGACATTTTACTTCCTCGAGATAAGAGGGTCTGATTACTCATATTTTGTTCAAGTTTTTTTCCCCCTTAAAATGAAAAGCATCATATTTTAAAATCTTTCAAATATTAGGACATTAATCAATCAATTAGGTACCAATTTTGGGCGTCACGAGGGTGCTAATCCTTCCTCGTGCGTAATCGACTCCCGAACCTGTTTTCTTAAAATTCATAGACCAAAATGTTTTTAAGGTGGCCCAATCACACCTCAAAAAGATTGGCGACTCTTTTTTTTTTTTTAAAGTCGGCCCGTTTTTTCAAAACAAAATAGTTTCGACAATTTCAAAATCTGATATTAACATGTTTGCCCAACAATAATCCCAAAAATAAAAAACTTAAACTTTTAACTGAAAGGGTATCCATTGTTGGGCCACCATCGTTGACCACCACTAACGGCCACCACTAGCCTCAGTTGTTACCTTTGTCGGATTGGTCCTGTCTTGTTCTGTCTTGATCACATCTTCAATCACCTCATTTCTTCGACTTGTTGAAATTTTAAGATTACAAAAATTTCTTATCCATTTTAGGCTCACATGAATTTTTCTAATTTTACAAAAAAATAAAATTAAAATATTCCTGCACAGAAATTATAGTTCATAATTTAATCACAAACCCAAAATTTATAAAAACATAAAATACAACCGATTTAATTTTTAGGAATCACAACCTTCATCAAACTTACTTTATAACATTATATATATAATATAATAATACATACATATATACATACATACATTCATTCACATACGTAATAATACAAAACATGCATACAATTTAAGAATGTCACTTCTTATCTCAACTTCATCAAACAACGAGAGAAAGAAATAAATTTTGGTATTAGTTTATACAACAAACATGGCTCAATCTAGCTCTAATATCAATTATTGGAAAATATCAATTTGAAAAATAGTGTTTTAAGGCACAATGAAAGTTTAAAATTTTTCTTAAAATCGAACCTTTGTGATATTTATAATAATAAACCCTTCTTGTGCTTCGTACGAGGCGGTTAAATCAATCTTGACCTTCTACTAAGCAGCATTCTCCTCTATTCTCAACCCACTAATTATTTTGAGTGTGGGTTCAAAGAATCACAAACCAATCATACAAAATGAAAAGTCTATTAACTATTAGTGGGAAGATGTCTTTTTGTATTACAAGTCGATTACGTAATACCACTTAATTTAGTTAAACGCTAAATAATCACTGATTCAATATTTGCTTTCTTTTTGCTTTACGTGCAAAAACCATTAAGGACAATATATAAAGATATTAATGATATTAATGTATATTTTATTAAAACAATTATTCAAAAAATTACAGATACATATAGACGAAATGAATATACTAAGAACACCGAATCTCAACACTCACATCCACCATTTCGTCTACCACCTCCTGTCGTATAATTTGAAATTTCTAATCAATGTGTTTTGCTAGTTTATCTTTTCTAGTTTTCTTAGTATTAGTTATTGCTGCACTATTATCGCAATACAGTATAATTAATTTTTTCATACCACAAATAATTTTGAGATCTGTTAAGAACTTTTGAAGTCATATTAGTTCTTTTGTTTATTGGAACTTCAATAATGTAAGTAATTGGTAAATCAAAATTGAAATTGGCCCAAGTCGTCAAATTAAAAACCTTTGTGCGCAAATTGCTTCTGATCTCGAATCAATTGACATGAGGTCAACAATTATGTGAATTGCTTAAACAATCCTAATCATGAAAAAACAAATAAATATATACTGAAACAAATAGTTATATTGATTTATTAGAAATTTGACAAGTACCAAAGTTGAGCAATGTGCAATCCCAACTTCAACTTCACCTGCTTTATGTTATCATTCTTCAAATAGTTAGCAATACTAAGATATAATTCATGCAAACATAGAGACATTAATTAGAATAAGCCTTATACTCAACACTAGCATTTTTACCATGCAATAACAATGAGATTTAGAACCCAGGCATAGACTTGAATTTAACAACTCAGTCTTTTTAACTATGTAGTGAGCACTCTTTGCTTAGCATCAATTTGAGTTTGAGTAGTTACTAAATATTGTAAGGCCTAATTTTGGCCCAGGCTAAATAGTCCCAACCAAAAAGTGCAGTCCAGATTTTACAAACAGACCCCAAAACTCGAGGCCCAATTACAACAACCCAAAAGTCAATTCAAACAAAAAGAAAAAGACTAACACTAGGCCCAATTACATTAGCCCAAAGCCACCCATAGCCCAAAATGATTTTCGAGACAGAAACCCTAGCCCCCCTTTCCATGTGCGCCGTACCCCCTCCATGTGTGCCCTCAGCGCGCACACCGCCCAAGGCTCGGCTTTGCCTGTGCCCTTGCACCAAAATAGCCCTCATTTCTCCATTGACTCCATCGTCTGCAAGAAAAGAGCAAACAACAGCACAAAAGCAGCAAATGGAGACAGTAGCAAAAAATAAGATTAAAACGTATTATTTATTCGGCTATATAAGCCGAGCGGAACACCAGTGTATTTTTGGGGACACAAAGAAAAACAAAAAAGAAATCAAATACAAAGAGAAAAAGATTTTCAAAGCCAAAGGTGAAATTTTTATATCGCGTATTTTTATTTTATTTTTATTTTACAAGATATAATAACGAAAAAAAAAGGAAAAGAAAGACAGACCTGAAGAGGATGGTCTTCGCCATTGAAAATCGCATCTGACAGAGAGGAGAAACGAAACGTTTCTCGCTTCTCCGTCGAGTTAGGGTGGGTTTTCAGAGTTTTCGACCTCGGATTTGTGCCCTACACGTGGGGGACTTTCTAAAGGGCGATTTTGGGTTCTCCGGCCACCGCGTACAGCGGTCGCCAGCGATGGTCCGGTGTCGAAATCTTGGTCGGATATTGGCCAGATCGAAAAAGAGGAGGGGAGGTTGAGAGAATTTCTCTTTGTTTTTTTAAAGAAAAGGGAAAGAATGAATTTTTTTTTTAAAAAAAGGTTGCTTAAATAGACTATCTAAACGGCGTCGTTTAGGGCTAGTTACCATAACCCTAAAACGACGTCGTTTTCCTCCTTTGGATCCGCGTGTAAACCCGACCTGCTAAGGGAGGATCCACATGTTTTTATTAATGGTCTATTTGCACTTTAAGTCCTTCCATGTTTTTATTATTTTACGATTAAGTTCCTCTCATTTTTTTAATTTTTGCCCTTGATTTTATTGTGGTTTCAATTTGGTCCCCATTGAAGTGCTGCGTTTTGGAGGGCAGGGATATTTCTCCGTTTGGTCCCTTCTTGTTATTCTCGCAATACAATCTGGTCCTCTACTTTGTTTTATCCCCGATTCTGCCCTAAAACTTTGTTTAAATTTCAATTTAATCCTAAACTTTTGTCTTATTACGATTTAGACTTTTAATTTCATTTCAGTTTGAATTTAATCCTCATTTAACTTCTACCACTTTTAGATTTATCTTCTATATGTTATTTTGTCTGTTATTTATTTATTTCTCTATCATTTTTTATATATTACCTTATTTATTATTTAGCTTATTTATTTATTGTTGTTAATTTTTTAAATTGATTTGTTTCCATTTACTGTACATTGTTGTTTTATTGCATTTTTACTTTTATTATTATTATTATAATTATTATTTTCTTCTCTTATTTTATTGCATTATTATTTTTTTCATTATTACTTACTTATTTTTATTTTTTTATCGTTATGCCTTCATTATTACTAGCTAATCATTTATTATTATTTTATTAATATTTACTTGTTTATTACCCTTTTTATATTATCTATGTTTTACATACATATATTATTGATATTTTATTATCGTTATTATTATGATTTATTTATTATTTATTATTTATTTAATTAGTATTAGTAGTCATAATTATTGTCATTATTTTTTTTATATTATTATTATCACAATTATATCATCGTTATTGTAGCATAGTATTATTACTATTATATTTTTCTTTTGCATATCATTGTTTCATTTTAACGCTCTATCATTTTATCGTGTTTTACTATAACCGTGTCGCGAGTTATTTTCAAACACATTGGTCCATTTTTATATCACGCCCGAGTGAATTAAATGTATAACATTTTGAATATTACGTTAACTTCCATTCAATGAATAAAATGAAAGTTTCAAAAAAATAGGCAATATTCCGCATTCGAAAGATTCGAAAAAATCATTCCCTAACTTACGAGGTTTCGATTCTTTTCGTTGAATTCAAATAATTGAATATCCTTCTAAAAATTAAAACACTTGAGATTTCAAACAAAAGAAAGCCTAATTATTCTCAAAGATTTGAAGTGTCATGTCCTAACTTACGAGATATGACGTTTAGTTGCCTCGAGATAAGAAGGTCTTCAATATTTTTCGACTCATTCAAGTAAATCTTCAAATAAAAATAACATAATGCAAAGAAAGATCGTAGTTAAATTTCTTTTCGAGTTTTTGACTTTCGACATAAAGATATCAAATAATCAATTAGGTACCAATTTTGGGCGTAACGAGGGTGCTAACCCTTCCTCGTGCGTAATCGACTCCCGAACCTATTTTTTGGATTTTGTAGACCGAAAAATATTGTTTCAATAAATCAAACCCTTTACTAAAATGATCAAGTCATGAGGTGATCCGATCACACCTCATAAAAAAAAGATTAGTGACGACTCCCGTTTTCGTTTTTATTTTTAAAATCAAAGTCGACCCCTTTTAAAAAAAATGGTTACGACAAATATGATTGTCGTAGAAAAAAAAATAATAAAAGAAAAAAAAAATTCAAGTAGTTAATCCTTGAATTATAAATTCTAAATTTGACTCTCCCTCTTGCTTTGAGAGTTAATCCTTGCAATTAACATCAGATTTGGTAAATAATAAAATAAAGAGGAATTGAAAAAGTAATAAACAATTGAATTACAGATATTTAATTCACTCGAATTTGTTGTTCTTCGTCTTTCTTGATTCCTTGCGTTTAATTCTGGAGTTTTCTCCCCTTCATCTCCTTTTGTTGTTGTCTAGAGGAGTGTTGGGGACAGTAATTGAGTTTGGTAGTAAAAGAAAAAAGTGAGTCAACAAATTTAAAAAAATAAAGTTTCGGTAATACACCTTATACAAGGGGGATCACTAAAAACTTCCTTGTACGTACTAATAGCAAACTAAAAACTAATGATCTCTCTTTTCTAGTTGTTGGAGGACCAATCTAAAATTATATAATCGTTAATAGTATTTGCAAAAGATGTTGGGAGGGTAGGGTCCAAGACACCCTAAGTGAAAAAGTTATGATTTTGAAGGTGTAGAGATATAATTTTGACTCATTGTTAAGACAAGGTTTGGTGAAAAGAGATTGCAAGTGGTTCACACAAAAGTGCTGACAGCTACTACTATTACAAAGAGTTAAAGCTAAGGTTAGGCCCCTTGGTACTGGCAGACGTGTGTAGGCTTCACCGAGAGAGTACCCTTTTGGGTCAGGGCAAAGGGTAGGGTGTGATTGGACGTGGTTGTATTCAGTCCTAACGAGAGCTTTTCGATATATGTAAAAAGATTTGACAAGAAATTGTTTTGGGTAGGTTTCAAAGCAGCCTCGTGGCTTCCAAGTTGGTGTTTCTTATAGTCCGCTTTTGATTTAGGTGAAGTTTTTGTAACATTAATATTTAATAACCCAACTTTGTCCTTTATATCCTAGCTGATTAAACGAAAGAGTTCCCGTCTAGCTCTTGTGTTTGATATTGTTCCTATTACAATTGTTGATTACATACTTTTTTTACCATCTATTGCTAATGTTGTTTTTGGCTTTCTGTAATTGACTCTTTTATTTTTTTTCTCTCTCTCTATATATAAAGGGATTTCACTATTTCATATTTATTACAACAAAATCTCCAGTTACAATGAAAGAATTTGTATGTTACAGAAATTAAAATGGCATAACTTTAATAAATAAAAACATGACCTTAAACAGTTCAAAGATGGAAACCATAAATTCTAGCGTCTTTGGAAATTAAAGAGCTTAATGGACACAGTAAAGATGGAAGCAAATAGAACAGCGAAACCAAGAATTACAGCTACGACAACTCCTAGAAAATCATGTCTGAAACCGTATCGACTTCTCAAATATTGTTCCACTGACTGACCAACAAAGTCTCCATCTTCAAGGGGTGTTTTTATGTCTCCAAATTGAGAAACAAACAATCCGTACAAGGTCCATGCTACTGGACAAGCCCAATAGTACCATTGCCACCATACAGGCATGCTCTGCAAAATCCAACAAGTTAAAAAAAACTTTTCAAGAAATCTATATGAACTTGAAAAATGGAAAATCACATGATGAAAGAAAAAAACTTACCGGTCGTGGGATGATGAACCCTGAAAAGAGGTTCCATATTCCGTAGAATGCAGCAGAAACAATTGATGCAATGTGGTAGTTTGGCGTAACAGCAACGGCCATCAAGCCATAGAAGGTGAAGTACAATAAGGTAAAGTACATGAAGAAGAGATGCCAGAAGAACTTTGCAGCGGTCCATTCGAATCCGATCATAGCATAGACTATTAGGCCATACGTAGCAGCTTGAATAAAAATGTAAGGCATCTCAATAATGACCTACGATTTACAAGAATGGAAGTTTGTTTAACTTTCTTAACCATTTTGAAACATTTACAAGTTTTCCAAATCACTGAAACTTTACCTGCGAAATGGCATATGGCATGGCAGAATACATTCCAGCAGCTCTTTCTCGATAAAAGACCGTTCTTTCAACAGCAACAACAGGCTGCACAGATGAAGAATTTTGGACACCAAGGAAAAGTACAGCAGCATACATTGAACCCATTGCATTGGTCAAATCTTGTCCACTATTCCTGTAATTCCACAATATGACAGTTAGATAAAAGAAGTTGATTGAAACCAACTTTGAAGCTTCAGCTTTTGTGGTTTTGACTTGTAGCTTACATTTTCGAGCCCAGGTCCCAGAACATTGTCCCAAACATCAATGCTATTACAGTTGTAAAAAGAAATCTAACAGCGGTATATGACGGGTTGCGCCAATATGACCAGTGTTGCTTCCATAAGCAAGCTACACACTGAGTCAAGAATGACTGAGAGTATTGAGTTGGAAAATAGAGTTCCTTTGAACCAGGAGCAGGCTTGCTTAAGTCTTCAATAAGAGCTTTGTTTCTCCTGAACAAATGACATACATTAGTATCAAATTTGAGTTAGTTATCTCTGATGTCGATCTTGTGCTGAATTAAAGTAATTAACTGGACCACCATATAACTTTTTGTTGCAAGGTCAAGTCTATCTTATCATTACCTGTACAGATCTGAATTTTTGTAGATATCAGTAAAATCAACACCAAAAGCTAATTCTTGCGCTGTTGTGGTAACTTCTAACATCCAAGTCGCGGGATTATATCCATCTTTGATTTTGCTAACTCCTTGAATTCCCTGTAGAAAGATGAACACTATAGTGTTAAATAAATAACGTATATTAAATTTTTTAATTTGAGGTCCTTCATTTCAATCATACCTCGAAGATCAAGTATGTTCAGAATGGTGTCCTAATGGCCCGACATATATTTCTTGTCCTCCTCGCTTCATAAGGAATAGCTGCAATTACATATTTTATTAATATATAAACTCGTATGAAGAACCAACGAAACTACAGTAAATTCCTTTTTAATTGATTTTCAAGTTCCTTACCTCATCAAATGCTTCAAATATGTCAATACTTGGCTGATGAATAGTACATACAACTGTTCTTCCCGTGTCCACCGTGTTCCTAACTGTTCTCATAACAATTGCCGCGGCTCTTGCATCAAGCCCTGAAGTTGGCTCGTCCATGAAAATGATCGAAGGGTTTGCCACTAGCTCAACTGCAATCGTAAGCCTCTTTCGCTGTTCAGTTGATAAACCATTTACACCAGGTAAACCAACTATTGCTTGCCTTAACGGATTCAATTCCACGAGTTACATGACTTCCTCAATGAACATCTGGAAACAAAAGCATCAACTTAAGCCATACCAAAATGATCATTAAGAAAAATGGGTTATTTTGTTGGACTCTATCAGTAAGCAATGAAGGGGTGTCAAAACTAAGAACTTCTCAACTTTTATAAGTCCTTGGAGTTCATGATCGAATTGTGTCTACTGGATTATCTTAGTAAAAACCTCTAGACATATATCAAAAATTATTTAGAGACAAGAAATAGCTTAAAGATGAATGCCAACCTTTCTAGTTTCAGCTTTAACTTCAGCAGGTAGTCGAAGCCAAGCAGAATAGAGCAAAGACTCGTACACTGTGACATGAGGAGAGTGAATATCATTTTGTTCACAGTATCCAGATACTCGAGCAAATGTTTCTTGTTTCTTCGGGAAACCTGAAATAGTGATGTTCCCATCTATATAACCACCGGTTTTTCTACCAGCAAGCACATCCATAAGAGTGGTTTTGCCCGCACCACTAACACCCATTAGAGCTGTAAGAACGCCTGGTCTGAAAGCACCACTAACACCCTTCAGTAGCACCAACCTATCTTCAGTAATACCTTGTTCTTTCATTTCCTGAAATTTTTAAATGAATCGAACAAACTTTTATATCTGTAGAGCACATTAACAACAAACAGAATATAATCCAACCATTGAACATATACGGAATTTATACACGGAACCTTATGTTACCTGTGGCATATCAACAGAATAAACAACGTTATCAAATGTGATGGAATGTGGCTCAAATGGAAGAACCATGCCCTTTTTTTTGATGGCAATGGTCCCTATAGTTGCCTCAGTCGCAGACGAGGACTTCGATGAGATGCTTCTTTGAACCTCCTCTTGAATCGCTGCATATCAATTGGATTAGTATTCTACTTAATGTCCTGTAAACGAAAACACGGATACAAATATAAGTGAGTTCTAATACCTGAGCTAGTTACATTATTTGAGCTACTTTCATTGTTTGTTAACTGTATGCTTCCACCAACTCCAACTCCATCGGTTTGTTCATGGCTTTCCGTTTTTTCTGATATTACAGCCCTTGAACTCCCAAATGCTGCATAATTATTTGATAAAATGTAAAAGATTAGCTCTCCATTATGAAGAGGAATAAGTTTTAAATAGACAAAGCTATACTCACGATTTAGATAGGTGAGAGCCACGGTGAAAAAAAAGTTGAACAATATTATGAAACCAATCAATCCTCCTACACCTATCCAATACCATTTTGGTTCTTGAAAGAAATCCCTAGACTTCAAAACATCGATTCCTGCTGCTTCGGTTGAACCCGGAAGAGACTTCGATATGAAATAACATATAATCAGATGATTTTTCAAGGATAAAAGCAAAACCATAAACATTGCAAATTCCAAGCCTTACATGACTCCACTGGTTCCCACGGAATTCATTAACCATCAATGCGGTTTGTCCATACATCATAGGAGAAATCCAGTAACCCCATATCCACCGGCTCTTTATGTCATCTGTGACATTAACAACAGAAAATGGATTAGAAAAAAAGAGAGTTTAATTTTCAATAAAAGTTTGATGTCTGATGATGTGTCTAAGACTTATCATGCCTCGTGATAGGACAAAGCCACTCAATGCAAAAAGTACGAGCAAAGCAAATGAGCCAAAAGTGTTAGCAACAATCATGTTCCTAGCAGTTGCTGCAATGAAGCGAAACAACCCCGAAGCCATTTGGTTAGCGAGAACGAGTGCGAAGTATTGCCTAAACAACCTGCACCAGACAAGTTGCTTACCCATCAATTTGGATCATGAGCTAATAAGAAACTATATAAATATGTACACTGCTACTTAAGGTTCCATCTAAAATTTTATTTCCATTTCATTTGTTTACCTTTGAACATTTGGATCAAATCCGATGACATAATAGGTAAGAAATACCCATAGGGAAACTTCTACAAATGTGATAGGAATCTTGAGTATCCATGATGGTAGAGCATATGCCCATGCAGGAAAGAATAACAGGTCTCTTTGCTTGTAAAAGACAGGAAGCTTAGCAATGGTCATAGAAAGCTCAGACATTCCATTAAACATGACCATAATCAAGCCAAAAAAAAATGGCCCCCGTATAGATTCCTCCCTCAGCAATTGAATCTCGATTCATCTCAGTCCTCAAAAAGAGAGTCATAGTAACTATTGCCATAAATGTAAGCTAGTAATGAAAGAAAAAAACAAAAAGGAAGTTAGTCATTTTTTTGTAATATAAACCATTACAATTACAGTGCAAGAATCAACTGTCTTTAGCACTCACCTGAATAAACTTGAAGATGTAGACAAAAGAGTTTCTCTTCATCAGCAGAAACTCCCTTGAGATGCAAGCTTTCAGCAACTTCCACTTTCCAACACCATATTTTTTGGTTGTCAAAGCAGCGGGGTGGCTCTTTGTTTTCTCAAATGCAGTCCGAAGTTCATCTTCAAGTTGCAATCCAACATGGAAAGATTGAAATGCCTCAGCAAACTCACCGGTCGTGACAAACCTGTAAGGTTGATCTCTACGTGCCCAATACTGCATTTGATCTTTCCTTGATGTAACCTGTAATGAAGAAAGTTAGGAAATATGATATAAAAGGAACTTTGTCCCAATAAAAAAAGAAAAAGAAAACCAATGTCAAGACTTACTTCTTGCAAGAAGTCTGCAATGCCTTTTCTTTCAGGACACCTGAAGCCCATAGATTTGAAGAAGCTCAGCATGTGTTCACGAGGACCCTGATATACTATCCGGCCATCGGAAATGAGAATAATGTCATCGAAAAGATCATAAGTCTCTGGTGCTGGTTGGAGAAGAGAAATGACTGCAGTTCCTTTCAGGATATGAACAGTTTGCTTGAGGGAGTTCACAATCTGGAAAGTTGTAGAGCTATCTAGAACAGTAGATATCTCATCCATAAATAGTGCCCTTGCCGGTCCAACCAGCATTTCACCTGATTTCATTGACAGAAATCGATTGCATGATAAAAAATTGAGGCTACTTTGGTAATGGAACCAATGGTTTAATTGATTTTATCAATTACCTGTTGTGACACGCTTCTTTTGTCCACCAGATATACCCCTTAACATTTCATCACCTACCATAGTGTCTGCACATATTTCCAGTCCTAAAAACTGAAAAATTCATGCCAAAGGAGTTCAATAAGTATATATATATATATATTTATATTAGTGCTTGGATATATTTCAGATTCCTTTAACATTACCTTTAGAATGTAATCTGTGATAACATTTGCCTCTTGACCTTCTGTTCCTGCTGCCTGAAATTTTAAAAGTGAAGTGAATCAAGACCACTAGTTTAATTCTTTCTACAATTGAAACATAAAAATAATATTAATTAGTTCTTACCTTCATGAAGAGATCAATATCAGGATCAGGTTTAATATTTGCTTGTTTCTCTCTTCTTGACAATTCTGCCAACATATCTGTGAACACCCAAAACAACAAACTTTCATGCTTTGTAGAATAAAGAAAATGTGAAATAACAAATAAGAATGGTCGAAAATCAAACAAAACTAACCGTAACGATCTCCAACGCCTTGACATCTTGCAGAAAAGGCCAAAGTTTCCCTCACTGTCATTTCTCCTATATGAAGATCATGTTGACTAATATAGGCAGCTGTTCTCTGGGGCACAAACTCATTCATCTCATGCCCATTGTAGGTCACTGTCCCAGAACACTTCAAGAGAATTTTACTTGATAATTATGAATAAAATTAAAGACAAAATCCAACGCATTGAACCAAAGTGAACTTTTGTAGAGCACCTTAAGAGCAGTATCAAGCTTCCCAGCTAAAGCCAACAAGAGAGTGGTTTTCCCAGAACTTGGAGGACCCAAAAGCAATGTCATCCTGAAGAAATAAAACTTGATTAATTTCATGGGACCCAAACTTTAAATTTATCAGTAAAAATCAAATCTTCATGTTACCTGCCAGGCTTAATGATTCCACTGACGTCTTTGAGGATTGTCAGCTTTTTCTTTCTACTAGAAAGAATGCCCATCTCAATCAAGCAGCTCTTTAATCACAATACAAATTGAAATGTCAGGAAACAAATATTAAGGTGATTCCTGTGTGTTTCGGCTCCTCTAGGAAGCGTACGGAATAGTATTTTAATTTTTTTTAAGAATTACATTTAAATTTAAACTATAATTATTAAATATTTCGAAATGAAATGATAAAAGAAAAAAGTAATTCCATCCCAGGTTGGAACGTACCTCAAATATATTAGTGACAAAATTAATAACTGTAGGCAAAGCATCGCTTCCTACGTAAGCTTGAGCTTCAATATTTAGACGTTGGAATCTGACTTCAATTGTGGGAAGATCGATGCCAACCCTGCGGATTTCCAATGCAAAAACAGACATTATGTTTGGTTCAAATTTTTCACTGTTCGGGGACTATTGAATGAATCTTCAGCTACAACTTTTTCTTTTACAAATCATATTTTTTTTTCTGAAATAATCTTTTACAGTCTCTCTTATGACTCTATTTGTTACTCCATTCCGCAAACATTAAAAACAAAAAATTCCATACCTATCGATACGATTCTTGAGCTTGAATAAAAACTTGTCATTATCTTCCTCAACAACTTTGATCAACCTCTCAAGCAAAGCCTTCCTTTCTTGCCATCCAATATCCAAAACATCGATTTCATTGGCACCACCTTGAGAGCTAGCCAATATAGCTTTCCTTAGACGAGCAACAGTGGGTAGTTTCTCAAGTGCAGCCCACTTTAAAGCTTCTTCATCGTCTTCATCTCGAGAAGATCTCGAGAAAACTTCGACGCCATTGTTCCTCCATATGGAAGAACTACCAGAGCCTATACTTCTCCTTAAACTACTACTCGCTTCATAAATATTACCTCCCTCCATTACCCAAAACAATATAAAAACTTGATCCTTCCCAATGAAAGAAGGAAAAGAAATGAGTATGAAGTTAAAAGGGAGAGGCTGTTGCAACAAAACTAATGTTTGGCATATATATAAGGAGTAAGGGCAATGGTAATGCATGGTTGCTGGCCGCCCCTTCTTTCTCTTTCATATGTCAAACTTCAAAATTTTCCACCTTTCTCATGTATGGATTGAGTTATGGAATATTATTTGTCTTTTACTTTTTCTCTTTTACTGTTAATCTCAACATATTTAAATCACCAACATCTTGAAACCATGCTTATATTCACCAACATGTTGAAAGTTAAGTGTTTAAAATTTAGCAATGGATTTCCAAATTGATTTATAACCATAAACGAATTAAATGCACAAAATGGAAGATCTTGTAATATGCTTAGATGACATAATTGCTGAGGTATGAATACCTTAATTGAAAGAAGAAAAAATCTGTTGAGTGTTTTTAATGTATTTAAGGGTTTTTTAAGCACCAGCGTAGCAACTATTAATTTTTTCAGTAATTTGTTTTAAGGTAAATTTCACTTTTGTAAAAAAAAAAAATAGAAAAAGAAATTATCACCTAAATGATAACATTTTTGTTGTGCTTTTGCATAATAATATTATGGATTAAAATTAGAAGCAAGTAAAATAATTATTCCCTTAAATTAGAAAATACAATCACTACAACAAAAAGGTCCTATAGCGACAGTTTTTTTGACATAAGATGACGCAAAAAAGGTTGCCATAGGTTTTGCGACGCTTCGTCCGACGCTTCAAAAATGGTTGTATATAGTGGGGTTGGTATAGGCATTGCGACGCTTTTGAAAAAGCGTCGCAATAAGTCAACATAAGCCGACCCATATTGAAGGGTTGTGAAAAGTTTGGTCAATGGCGACCTTTAAAAAAGGTTGGGAAAGACCTAGTCAAGTCCAACCTTTGGAAAAGGTTGTTATAGACATGTTTAAGGCAACCTTAAAAAAGTTGGGATAGACTAGCCTAAGGCAACCCTTAAAAAAAGTTGGGATAGACTAGCCTAAGGTAACCCTTAAAAAAGGTTGGGATAGACCATCCTAAGGCAACCCTTAAAAAAGGTTGGGATAGACCATCCTAAAGCAACCCTTAAAAAAGATTGGGATAAACCAACCTAAGGCAACCCTTAAAAAAGGTTGGGATAAACCTTGTCTAAGGCGACTTTTAAAAAAGATTGGAATAGAATCGTCTAAGACAACTTTAATTAGGTTGGTATAGACCACATCTAAGGCAACCTTTTGTAAAATTGGAATAGACACGTATAATGTAATTTTTTCTATTTTTTATTATTTCAATATTAATATATTTTTATAAATATTTCTGATAAAATAATTATAGGAATTGTACCTTAAATACAACTAAAAAATATAAAATTAAAATTAAAATTAAAATAAAGATTGAATATTCACTACAAAAATCTATCCAACAATAAAAATACACTAACATTTAGCTGAAATTTATACCACTAACATTCAACTGAATATACAAAAGTAAACAAATAAAAAACTACCTAAGATGATGGACATTGATATTGATGTTGTACTACATAAAAGCTAATACATTTTGAAACTACAACTTCAATTCTAAGAAACTCTATTGATCTCTTATTTCTACCATGAGTGCTAGTATCACTAGCTGTAAGAGTCTTGCAAAAGAACTCAAAGTGAGTTGCTCGCTTTGCTTGAGGCCCATATTAGATGCCAGTAATGCTTCCTTGTATACTTTGCAGAAGTACCATAAAGATTCTTCCCGTCTTTCACTGTATGTGAAAATTTAAGAGAAAAGAAAAAGGAAAGAAACAATTCTGCCATATCCATTAATTAATTCTCGAAATTAATAGCTAACCTGCTTTGTTTACAGGTTGAAGAGTCATCTGGGCATAAACCTCATTAGTTTCTAGATCAGCCTGATTGAAATTTCAAAAAAATTCAAGACATTAGCCACTTCATAAGATCATATAACATTAGTTGCAATGTCATTTAACCATTACAAAGTTAGCTTGTGATAATGGTGGTATACTTATTCTTACATGCAATATAACATTATGGACACAAATCAACTTAGAAGGAAGGTTAGGGTAACTTGGTATGAAATCGGTCTCATCTTCGCATTGATCTTTGCAGAACCGAACAAAATTTATTAATTATAGAAAAATTTGATAGTTGTCCAGATTCAGAATAATTATTCCTTGGGAAATGAATGAAGAAAGCGACTTACTTGTTCGCTGTGGCCTTGAGGAAAATAAACCACCAGACTTCAATTGGTGGCAAAGAAACCAGTGTTCCAGCACAAGCATGCCATAATTCTGAATTGATACTCTTCCCATGTCCTGCTTTCCAAAACCAACCATAACAATATGAAACATCCCACAAAACCACAAAAAGTCATAAAAATTATTTAAAGCATATCAACTACCAAAGAGTTCTCTATATTCATATTCTGTACAACTTTAAACCATCGACAAGGCAACAACTAACTGTATAGTTTCAAAGCAAAATAAAAATAAAAATAAAAATCCACAATTTCCTTGCTTCAAAAAAATAATTATCTTAGCTGAGTAGTACTGAAACATATAAACAAGATGAGTAGGATTAGAGACATATAAAGTAATATTTCCTCAAGATCTGATCTGTATATACGTTGAAGCTAAAGTTATAAAGAATTGTAGATCTGTCCAAAGAAAAAATGAACAGCTCATAAGGCACAGAAGTAAAAGAGTGAAAATCAATTACTTTACGTAGGGAAAACTAAAAAGTGACTACAAGCCATCAATGAATTAACTCAATTTTACTTTTAAAAAATTAGTGACTACAAAGTGGGGGGTGGGGAGGGGGAGAGAGTTAATTAATTAGCAAGAACTACTACTAATTACATATCTAAGCAAAATAAGACCATTCAGAACCAAAACATGAAAACAAAAGAACCCATGAGAAGATAATATTTACATGCTAGAAAAGTAAAGCCAAAAGATTTTTTTTTTTTTTTTTAAAAGGTGAAATTTGTGAAAGCATCAAGTTAGACAAAAAGACTAGAAAAATCCATCAAAAAGGAAACACACATACACACAGAGTAAAGCTCAAAAGAGGCATGAAAAACATAATATTTACAAAAGGCAAACAATAATGACAAAAACCACCAACATAGACAAGCAAAATATAAATGAGTTATAAGTGCAGGTGACCATGATTTTTAGCCAGAAAATAAGTGAAAATGTAAAAGAACAACTTTTATAAGGAAAGAAAATAAAATTTATCGACCCCATAAGATTGACTCGAGGTTGACCTTGAAATGGACAAAGAGGTCATAGAGTTGGCCAAGGTCAAAAAGATTGCCATGAGAATATAGCATAGTAAGGGCGTGCAAATGGGTTTTTCAAATAAAAGCAACAATCTTGTTCGCACGTTTGGTATCAATCAAAAGCACATCCAAAGAAGGATCATCGGCAATGTATGGGCATCGAAGAAGATGAAACCACCGTGAGTTTCCCATTGTCACCCTTCTTAACTTGATACGTTGGTGGAGATGGTGGAAAGAAAGCAAACTTTGCAGCCAATCGAGAAAACATACACCCCATTCACCCCCAAGAAGATGAGCTAAGACAACTCCAACTCATTAAAAAGGAACAAGCTTGAGTGCATGACGAGAAAGGGGAGGAAAAACAAAAGTGAGGTCTTTCAAGATTACTCAGAGATTTTTATTAATTTCAAAAAAGGAACAAACGCCAAAACCTAGTTCTTTGCTCAGCTGTATTTTTCGTAATTATCTTCAAAACAAGCTTTGATTCGCACAGGATTTCAATTACACGAAGCATTATCTTGTTAAAGACTTATTCCTTTCAAGTGTGTGGGGTATATTTTAGATAAAGCTTAAAGGATGCCAACGCAAAAGGTAAAACCATTCATTTTAAATCAGGCTCAGAAATATTATCAGAATCGATGATACCATATACCCGGATGATAAGAAAAACAAAGCAAACTTGTTTGAAAAGAATACTGGATCAACATTAATGGTTTGATTCAATACCATCAAGTACAAGAGTTGAGTTATACCTGCAGGTAGGGTCCTTTCCCATTAATGAGAACTCCATCCGGCATTCTAAGTTCTTCACCGGACTCAAGAGTTGTTCTCAATGCCTAAAAGAAGAGTGTGTCAATTATTAGACTTAAACTGTAAAAAAAAAAAAAAAAAAGTAGAATGCGGAAGGGTCGGCAACAAAACAGAGAGTGGAAAACAGAGCAATGTGAATCAAAAAGAAGCGAGCCATATTACTAAAAGAAAAAAAAGCGATATCTTCTTCTTAGCAGTGAAGAATGGGATTTGAATAAAAATCAAATTCACAATGAATCGGTCTGATAGAACTGGCCTTCACTGACACCATCCTGCATATAGAAAATAAAACATTAATAAATTAATAAAACCAAGAGTGGGAAATTGGGGAAAATAAAAGTGGGAAATTGGGGGAAAATAAAGAAGAAGAGATTTGGGTGGGATTTATGGGGTGGGGGAAGGGAAAGAAAAAGAGATTTCATTTGAAATTTTGGGATAAAAACACCTAATTAAAAAAGCGACACCGTTTTGCAAAAAAATAATAATCTTTATACTATTTAAACTAATTAAATAAATTTAAATTGTATTAGAATTAATATTTGTAATATAAAAATATTTTTAATTCCAATTAAATTAAAAAATAAAAATTCTATTTACAAAACTATAAAAAATATATTATTATTTTAAACAAGAAATATTAACTCTATTTTAATTTAAATTTATTTAATAACACAATGAATAAATAGATCCATTTAATAATACAAAGACTAAAATAGAAATTTGTTAGACTTTCACCTTATTTGATAAGGTAATTCTTTTTATTGAGCGAGTATAAGTATAAAAATAAACATTAAAAACATGACTTAATCATGATTTTCATAGACCATAATGACATTGGACAAAACCGACATATTGAAAGATCTAAGCTAAATATAAATCTCAATATTTATACAAAATGAGAGGCTTAAAATCGAGCACTCTGTCCCGACATCAATTTTTATCAAGAATGCTTAGTGATATGTATTTTAATTTGGGCGTGATTGTGTGGTTGATTTTTAAGTTTTTTTTTATTTCTAAATCAAATAACTAAACAAACCAACATTAATATTTTTTTTAAACCGAACCAGTTCAGCCACCAAATCACCAATTTGACCGTTCGATTAAAAATTGTTAAAAATTAAAAATAAAAACCCCAATTCAACTGTCAATTTAATCGGTCCATGCCAGTTACTGGTCTAACCGAATCAAAGCCATTCTTTAGACTAGTAACCCTGGCTAGCTCCCAATCCGGCCAGCCAATGTTGTCCGGTTCAAACATCATTGACCAACACTTAAATAGTAAATTGATTTCTAGAATGGTATCATTATCCAAATTAACAATGAATGAGAAACCAAAAAACCTGGTCAAATCGAACTGATTAATTCTAATTAGATTAGTTCAATTTCTAACATGAGAACGAACATATGACATTCTAATAACCCTACAAATAAGGGTGAAAAAGGCTTGATTAAAAATAGCTCACTTTCGATTGACATCGGTTAACTGATTTACAAACCAAATCGTTTTTTAGTAGCATTGGCCTCTCCTTCACTCACGTCTTCATTTGATCTACCCTAAATCCTAAACTTTATAATTCTAAACCCCAAATTCTAAAACACTCACTCTGAACCATAAACCATAACCTTTAAATATTGGAACCCTAAACTCAAAACCATATCTCATAAACTACAAACCCCTAAACCCTTAACTCCAAACCTTAAACCTTAACTTAATTAGATAAAATTTTAATATTATATATTCTTTCAATATTTTAGGAAATTTAAATTAACATTTTCAATTTACTAATTAATTTTGTTTCTCTAGAGATGCATGGGTTACCAATTTTTTTAATTTTAATTTTGTTTCCCTAAATTGATTTGTTTCAAATTATGTTATATCAATAATTGTGTTAATAATTTACAAGAACTGGATCAAATTAAAGTCCATATATTCAATTGCACATTAAACCATTGTTCATGTATGCTTTTGGGATTTATCCCATTTTGATATTTTATTATTTGAAAAATAATAATTTATATTTATCTTATTTATTATTAAAATTTTTAAATATATATAACATAAATTTTGAAACATTTATATTAAAAAAACCCTAAAATCCTAAACTCCAAACCCATAATCACAAAATCCTAAAATCATAAACCCCAAACCCATAAACACAAAACCATAAAACCTTAAACAATAAACTATAATCTCTAAACCCTAAACTATAAACACTAAACCTTAAACCCTAAACTAAATTGATTTTTTTTGCAAGATTTTTATTAAAAACCTTATTCACACTCGAAGCTATATATTAAGTTATTTTTAATTTGAATATATATAAATATTCGCAAACTGATTATGTAAAATTTTAAGAATATTCATATTTTAAATTCAATTTTTTGGTGCTATACATTAAAAAAAAAGGAGGAATTAAGGAAATTTGGGACGTTACACCTTATATACAAAGAGTTAGCCGTAGCGTATATGTTGACAAGTCTATCCCAACACTTAGGAAAGTGTCGCCCCAAAACTGTTGTTTTAGGACTAGACAAAAACCAACTCTTATTCAAGTGTTGCCTTAGGCATACATATCCCAGCCCTTATACAAAGAGTTGGCTAAAAAGTAATCTATCGCAACACTTAGGAAAGTGTCGCCACAAAACTGTTGTCTTAGGACTACACAAAAGCCAACTCTTATTCAAGCGTTGCCTTAGGCATACATATCTCAACCCTTATACAAAGAGTTGGCCAAAGCATAGTCTATCCTAACACTTAGGAAAGTGTCGCCACAAAAGTGTCATTTTAGGACTATACAAAAGCCAACTTTTATTCAAGTGTTGCCTTAGGCATACATATCCCAACTCTTATACAAAAAGTTGGCAAAAGTGTAGTCTATCCCAACACTTAGGAAAGTGTCGCCACAAAAGTGTCGTCTTAGGACTACACAAAAGCCAACTCTTATTCAAGCGTCGCCTTAGGCATACATATCCCAACCCTTGTACAAATAGTTGGCTAAAGCGTATGTTGGCAAGTCTATCCCAACACTTAAAAAAGTGTCGCCTCAAAACTGTCGTCTTAGGACTAGACAAAGCCAACTCTTATTTAAGGGTTGCCTTAGGCATGCATATCCCAACCCTTATAAAAGAGTTGGCTAAAGTGTATGTTGGCTAGTCTATCCCAACACTTATGAAAGTGTTACCCCATAAGTGTCGCTATAGGCCTTTTTTGTTGTAGTGAATATCTCATGCAACTAATACTAATAAATTCTATTCATTCTAACTTTAAATAATAGAAATTTGAATATAAAGAGTTGAAGTAAACATTACAAAATATTTAATATTAGGAAAAAAAGATAAGAAATAACAAATTATTAAAAAGATCACCAATGATGTCATTCTAGGAGTAAGGTAATAATAATAATAATAAACCACCTTGAAGAACAAGGAATGAGTAGTAAGAAAGAATGGGAATTGACTTCTTTTTTTTATTACATACAATTTAATAAGAGGAAGGTTCAAAGGGACTTCCTTTCATTGACACATGGGGCATCATATTATGCTGCTTTTCTTTTTTCAATTAAAATAATATAATTTAAATCATGTTGCCAAATCTCATTTGCAATGAAAGTTGTACTATGTTTGAGTCATATGTCTGCGGTTCAAGAAATACCAAAACTCAAACCACGGAATTGGAGCTAACACCCTAACCATTTTTTAAATATTTCTCATTTAAATCCCCATTAATGTCAACATTAACTTTTACATAATTTCTATTAATTCCACATAGTTAATCATAACCAACTCAGTTTTTATTCATCAATTCAAATAAAATCTTGATTTTTGTTAAGAACTATTACTCACTTTCATCTTTAATAGTCTTTAATATTATTCTTCATCAGTTCAATCCTTTACATATTTGAAATTGTTTTTTAGAGTATCCACTAGTCACGTTTTATATGATAATATCACAATAATGTCATAACCAAAAACATTTTTAAAAAATTAAAAATCATAAAAAATTATTTAAAATTACAAAACTTACTAAAATTGTAAAATATTATTTAAAAATCTAAATACTAAAAAAAATTAAATTATAAAAATATTATAAGAACTATTAAAATTATAAAATAAAAAAGTATCAAGAATATGAAAATTATAAATACTCTTTTTTTTTTTTTTTTTTTTTTCGTGTATGCATGAGTAAGAAAATCGACAAACACGCGCAGTCATTATTGAAGCATCATCAAAACAAGCTTCTTGGAGCTTCAACATAGTAAAAGTAAAAGCCCCTATATTGTATATTTGTTACTGACTTGTGTTGTAGAAAACATTTATGGCTTTAGCTCTAACGTAAAATTGTGTGATTTTGTTGTAGGGGCCATGAACCATCTTGCAAAATACTTGGCATGTGATTGGGCATGAGATAATATTAGGGTTAATACTATTGCACCTGGAGTAATCAAAACTCCTCTTAGTGAACAAGTAAGAAACTCTTAATTATAGGTAGGATCTTGAAGCTCATCCAAGATCGTGAGGATTTTCGTTCTTGGGTTTTCTGTTTGCGTGCCCATCTTTATTCTTTCGAAAAGAATAATTAGATGGTTGGGCGTTGATGATTTCCCCAAAGATGGTGGGGTCAGTTGTGTAGCGGTGGCAGGCCTTCCAAGGTGTAATGAAGGAAATTATGTGGGTGGCCGTGAATCTTTAAGTCTGTCTTAGACCCTGCGTGATGTGATAGACCACCGAATAAGGTTGTAGGTATTGCAATTTCTTGTGATTCTTTATTATTTTGCTTCTTGTTTTTATGCGTTGTTGCATGGTTTCGTACGTTATTCATGCAAATACCCAAGTTGCGTCGCATGCTACAGCAATTATGGTAATTCTTTCTTTGACTTTTCTATGTTAATCTTTAATATAGGCTGATTGTCTTGGATTTTTGTCGTATTCTAGGGGTATCTTCTTATGTTTTTTGCATTCCTGTTGTTAGGTTTATTAGAGATTCATTTTCTTTTTCTTTTTTCTAGTTTAGTGGGGTTTCTTGTAGTGGTTTTTTCCTGTGTTTTCGGTCTGTGCTCTTTCTTTTGGTTTTGTGGCCTCGGTGGTGGTTTGGCCATCCGGCGGTGGCGGGGAGGAGATAGTCTGGTCGTTATCTGCTAAAGTGTGTGATTTCCTGGTTATTTTGTTGTCCTGTTTCTTCGCTGTTTCTTGCAGAGGCTGTTGGATCTTGGTTTTTTGTTCGGTGGGGGGTTTAGTTTGTTTCTTGATATGGTATTCGGAGGCAAACATGGAAGATGATATAAGTTCTCTGCTGGCGAATCTAAAATTCTCGGAGGACGAAGCGATAAGGGTAGTTAGTACGAAGGAGGACTCGTGCAAATCCAAAGGTTTCGTGAACTGGGCCATTGGAAAATTGATGGCGGAGAAGAAAGTTAACAGAGAGGCTATGTATCGTGTTTTTAAGTCTCTATGGTTTACGAAAAAGGAAGTTAACTTTGTGTCCCTTAAAGAATGAGTCATCTTGGTGAAATTTAGTAATGAAAAAGATAGGAAGAGAATTCTAAACCTCTCCCCTTGGCTGTTCGACCAGTGTTTGTTTAATATGGTTCTTTATGTTAAAGACAAAAAAATTGAGGAATATGACTTTAATCTCTCACCTTTCTGGGTCCGTATCTCAAATATACCAATGGAGTTAATGGATAGGAAAATGGCTATAGAAGTAGGTAGCGCGATAGAGGAAGTGTTAGCCATAGACTAGTGAGATAGAGACGGTGGTTGGACAGAATATATGCGTATTAGAATCATTATTGATATTCATAAGCCGTTGCGAAGGGTTGTTCATTATGTTGACAAAGAAAGGGTGGAGTTGGTCTGTGCTATATTCGGTATGAGCGGCTGCCTAAGTTCTGTTACATATGCGACCTGATTGGACATATGGTTAAAAAATGTGTGAAGGAGAAGGCTAACAGTAAGACCCACAAGGTAACTGACTAAGAGCATTCTTAGGAGTTACAAACCAAAACAGGGGGTCATGGAAGAATGGAATAGAAATGATCAAAGATGAGAAAGAGGCTGAAAGAGAGTTATCCGGAAAGACATATGGTGGGTTAGGGACAAATGCGCCAATTGACCAAATGGAAACGGAACGAGTCAAAAACATGCAGACGAGTCAGAATCGAGTACACAACATAAAAAACGGGCTTTGAAAATATGTCGCGATGGAACAGGGAAAATGAAGGCAAGAAGAAAGAGAGTCAGAAGAAGTAATGGGGAGTTAACTGAAGAAAGCCCAAGTAGAATGGTTCGGAGGAAACTACTGGACCGTTTGACACCATTAAAGGCGGCAGCCGGTGAACAGCCCCGCCAGGATCAATGAAGTTTCTAAGCTGGAATTGTCATGGGTTGGGGTCTTTTGCGACAATTTAGGAACATAAGCAACTTATTAATGCTAACAACCCCGACATTATTTTCTTATGTGAGACTAAAATGAATGCTATCAAATTTCAAAGGGTTCAAACAAGGTGCAGGATACAGAATGGGCTTGCCGTGAACTCCAAAGGCCGTAGTGGGGGCCTCGCGATGATGTGGAAGGATAAGGCTGACATTACCATACAGACTTACTCTAAGCATCATATAGATTCAATTTTCAAGCTGGAAAGTAATAGTAATATTTGGGTCACTGGTTTTTATGGGCACGCCAACCCCAACGAGAGAAGCAGCTCTTGGGATATGCTTCGTAGAGAGGAAGCTGTGGTCAAGGAGGAGTGGGTGGTGGGCGGGGATTTTAATGCCATACTGAATAACGCTGAAAATGAGGCTGGGCGTAGGATCGTGAGGGCGCATATCAGCGAATTCAGAGATGTGATGGACGATTTGGCCCTCATGGATATTAAGCCAGATCGCGAGTGGTTCACCTGAGTCAATAATAGGGTGGTGATAGGCTGATCAAGGAGAGACTTGATAGATTCCTCACATCGGTTTCTACGGTGGAAAAATATCCTTTTCTTACTTCTAGTGTTGTGAGCCAAACACAGTCCGATCATGATGCTATTTTATTTGATTTGAATGGATGTAAACCTAGAAGTAATCCTATTGATAATAGGTTGCGGCTTCGTTATGAGGAATGCTGGGCGAAGAAAAATGATGGTAAGAGAATTATTAATAATGCTTGGAATAATGATGTGGGAAACTACGGCAACAAGCTGGATAGGGTTCGTGAGTCCCTGGGCCCTTGGCAATGGAATAAACACTGGAAAATGAAGAGAGATATTCGTAGGTTGGAGGATAATATTAACAGAATCATTAACAAGTCCAACATAGGGGATAGTACGAAGAGATTAAAGAAGACGCGTTAGCTGGATTATCTCAATGCAATGGAGGAGAAATATTAGGCGCAAAGATTGAGGGCCTAATGGCTTAAGGAAGGTGATAGAAACACTAAGTACTTTTATGCAAAAGCCACAGGCAGGTTAAAGAAGAATAGGATTGAAAAACTTAAAGATGGTCATGGTAATTGGGTCACAAATAGAAAGGATATTTGTAATGTTGCTAAAAATTATTTCTGGAATCTTTTTCGGTTCAATGGCAATAATATCAACCATCATGATTTGGGTTATATTAGTGATTGCATTACTAGGGAGAATAATGAGTGGCTTATGAGGGAGTATATTGAGATTGAAGTTCTTCAAGCCATCAATCAGATGGACCCTCGTAAAGCCACTGGCGTTGATGGTCTCTCTAGAAGCTTTTTTAAGTAGCACTGGGACATTGTAGGAACGGACACTATGCGATTTTGTTTGGGTGCACTTAATGGACAAGAGAACATTTCTTTGTTTAATAAAACTATTATTATTTTAATTCCTAAAATTAGAGACCCTTGTGATATTTCTAATTTTCGTCCTATAAGTTTCTGTAAGTATATCTACAAGATTGTTGCCAAGGTGTTGGCTAACCGGTTAAGCTATCATTCCCAATTGTGCGCCTTTGTCCCGGGGAGAATGATTCATGACAATATATTAATTGCGCACGAGCTTCTTCACTACCTTCAAAGTTCCAGAAATGACCCTAATAAAGGATGCGTCATCAAACTTTACATGAGCAAAGCGTACGGTCGAGTGGAGTGAAATTTTATCAAGGCGGTCATGTGGAAAATGGGATTTGAAAAATAGTGGATTGAAAAAATTATGGGTTGTGTTTGTTCCGTTAAGTACTTGATTAAGTGTAATAATATTTTATCGGAGACTATTATTCCTAAGAAAGGCCTCCATCAAGGGGACCCTCTATCTCTGTAACAGCTTGAATTAGGGGCTAGTCGGAACAGTGGTCTCAGGACCACTGACCGGAGGTTGGAGGAAATTATTTTAATGTTATTTTATGAGTTATAACATGTTATAAGGATGCATGAATATTTTGGTGCTTTAATTTTAGCAATTTCATGCTTAATCGCGAAAAAGGACTAAATCGCATAAAGTGCGAAAGTTCTATTTCATTGGCTAGAGGTGTCTAATAGCTAAGGAATATTAATTGGAGGTCCCTAATGTACAATTAGACCTTTCTAAGGTTAATAGCTGATCATAGGGGACAAAGAAATAATTTTTAAATGAATTAGGTGAGGTTTTGGTGGTAATTTGTCTAGAATAAAATAAAATAAAGAGAAGAAAAGATATAATCTTTTCTTTCCCTTCTCTCCACTAAAATTTCTCAAGAAAAATAGACATGGAAGCTTGAATATTTTCAGCAACTCCTCACCTCTACAAGTAAGTCATCTTGATGATTATTTTTGATAATTTTTGTACTTTTAGAACCCCCAAAGCTTGAGCTAGCTAATGAGGGGACTATTTTGTTAAATGGTTGAAAGTTTAGGGACTTACCATGAGAGAGTTCATGTTTTTTTCTGCATTTTTATGGAATAAAATGAGTCTTAGTTGTTAGATAAACAACCTTTGTGAAAGGTGTTACCATGAAAACACCTAAAATGACCTTTTTGTAAAAGTTGTGAAATAAATAACGAATGTGTGTAATAGTTGAAATCTTGAGTTGCTATAGAAGGAAATATGAATCAGTTAGGCTTGATTAACAAAGAAATTCGATGAAAATCGATATACGAGCCTAGGGGCAAAATCATAATTTTTGCTTCCAAGGGCAAAATGGTAATTTTGCCAAAGTAGAAATTTTGAAATGTATTGATTAGTGTGGAGATTAAATGAGTAAATTTTATTGTTATAGATCAAGCAAACGGGATTTGGACCTAGAACGGAAGAAAAGAGAAATATGGACAATTAGGTCCCTTTTTACCCTTTTTGGTATCGAGGTAAGTTCATGTGTTAATAATGCAATTATAAGTGAAGTATTTAATATTTCGATGTTGTATGAATTGTATATTGTCTATATGAATATATATTAAATTCGTTTTTGATGAGATGTCAAGGAATGAAATTCTTCAATCGAACTTTAAGAATGAATAGAATGCAAATACTATGATATTAAGGTTATTAAGGTCCCGTGTAAGACCATATTTGGAATATGGCCTCGGTGTGAGATTTCGTATAAGACCATGTCAGGGAGATGTCACTGATATGATATCAACCATCATGATTTGGGTTATATTAGTGATTGCATTACTAGGGAGAATAATGAGTGGCTTATAAGGGAGTATACTGAGATTGAAGTTCTTCAAGCCATCAATCAGATGGACCCTCATAAAGCCACTGGCGTTGATGGTCTCTCTAGAAGCTTTTTTAAGTAGCACTGGGACATTGTAGGAACAGACACCATGCAATTTTGTTTGGATGCTCTTAATAGATAGGAGAACATTTCTTTGTTTAATGAAACTATTATTATTTTAATCCCTAAAATTAGAGACCCTTGTGATATTACTAATTTTCGTCCTATAAGTTTGTGTAGGTATATCTACAAGATTGTTGCCAAGGTGTCGGCTAACCGATTAAAAGCTATCATTCCCGATTGTGCGCCTTTGTCTCGGGGAGAATGATTCATGACAATATATTAATTGCGCACGAGCTTTTTCACTACCTTCAAAGTTTCAGAAACGGCCCTAATAAAGGATGCGTCATTAAACTTGACATGAGTAAAGCGTACGATCGAGTGGAGTGAAATTTTATCAAGGTGGTCATGTGAAAAATGGGATTTAACAAACAGTGGATTGACAAAATTATGGGTTGTGTTCATTCCGTTAAGTACTTGATTAAGTGTAATAATATTTTATCGGTGACAATTATTCCTTAGAAGGGCCTCCATCAAGAGGACCCTTTATCTTCGTATTTGTTCTTATTCTACATGGAAGCATTCTCAAGTATGCTTATTCAAGTTCAAAACAATAATGCGCTTAGAGCTAGCAGAAATGGTCTGAGGATCAATCATTTGTTTTTTGCTGATGATGAACTCCTATTTGTGTGTAACAAAAAGAGTGATGTTGATTGTTTTATTAACGTTCTTACAAAATTTTGCCTCTACTTCTGGTCAAGAAATAAATTTTGAAAAATTAATGGTTCTTTTAAGCCCTAACACCCCGAGGGATCAAAGAAGATTTTTTGGTGATGTCCTTGGTATGAAAGTTGTGGAGAAGTTAGATAAATACTTAGGCCTGCCTCTTCCTATAGGTAAAAAGAAAAAAAGAAGAAGCTTTTATTGAGGTTACTGATAGATTTTCTTGCAGGATTAACAAGTGGACTAAAAGATTACTTTCATATGGAGGCAAAGAGGTTTTTATTAAGGCGGTTTTACAATCCATCCCAACATACGCGTTGTTTATATTCTTGGCTCCTAAAGGTGTGATCGAGGATCTTCAAACTAAGTTAAGCAGAAATTGTTGTTTGGAAAGGATAGAGGAAAATATTGGTCGATGCTCATTTGGAAGAATTTGTGTCAACCAAAAGGGATGGGGGTATTGGTATTCGTGATACGCGACTTTTCAACATTGCACTCCTGGGTCATCAAGTTTGGAGACTTATCAACAACAAAGACTCCCTTTTTTTTTAAAGTTCTGTAATCCAAGTACTTCCCTTATGGTAATATTCTTAAAGCCAAACGTATGGATAAAGCTTCATTCACTTGGTCGAGTATAGCAGCTACTGCGGAGAAGTTGAAAAATGGGTTCGGCTGGCAAGTTGGCAATGGTGATTGTATTAATATCAGGTTGATAACTGGGGTATGGAAGACTTAAATGGTGGCACCCTTAATTCCAATATGATTAATCCTGAAGTCAACAGTGTTAGAGATCTTTAGGTGGAGAATGAAGGAAAATGGGATATAGATGAAGTCTATTTAATGTACAGGAAAGATTGGGGTGATAGAATTTGCAATTTACCCATCGGGAATGAGGGCCAAAGAGGCAGAATTATGTGGTTTCACAACCCCCACGGTTGTTTCACGTCGAAATCGGCCTACTCATGGCTTCTTCTAAAAGAGATGGGGTTCGGCTCGCACAGGTTCTATTGGAAGTCTATTTGGAAGCTTGATACTCTGCCTAAATTTGGGGTGTTTGCTTAGAGAGTTGGTCACAAGCTTCTTCCCACGAATGTCAAAATTTCTTCCATCAGAAATGGCTTTAACCAAGGTTGCCCTAGATGTTGAGCCACGAATGAAACCCTCCTGCATGCTCTTAGAGACTGTCCCATTTCTTATGAAGTTCTATCCATAAGCGGGTGGGATATGAGGGTAATGACAAAGCAGTACGATAGCTGTGTAGATTGGCTTGAGAATCTGATGAGAATTCTGGACAAAAAATTAATGGCCGATTTGATAACCATTTTATGGAACTGCTGGAATAGCAGGAACAATTTCATCTTCAAAGGTAAAAAAGATAAAGTGCAGACTATTTGGGATAGGCCCAGCAGCCTTGGCAAAGAGTCTCGAATCTATAATTTGTTGAATGCCCCTATGGTTTCCCAGAACGAAGTTATTAAGAAATGGGAAAAACCTCCTAGAGGCTTTGTTAAAATAAATTTTGACGCTACAGTAAACAGAAATAGAATGGGGTACGGGGTTATCATTCTAGACGATGAAGGCTTTGTGCTTAGGGGAGGTGGGGGTTTCATTGACACAAAAATGTCGGTACAAGAGGTAGAATGTATGGGTTTGAGAGAAGCATTGAGCTGGCCGGTAAACTCAACATTAATGATGATGCGCTGTTTGAAATTGACCATGCGGGCCTTGTTAACATTATGAACAGCTGTAGTATGAATGTTACTATTATCGGTGTTAGAATCAAGGCCTGTAAAGCTACTTTCAGCAATTTCAAATAGGCAAAATTAATTTGGTCAAACCGGTCTTGTAATAATGTTGCTGATTTTATTTGTACTAAAATGTGTAGTGAAGGTAAAATGTGATTTTTTGACATAGATTATCCTAAGGAAATCCATATGTTGTAATTAGTGATGTTACGTAATAAAATGTGTTGACCCTTATGGTCGTTTTTTGTTCAAAAAAAGTTACTGACTTGTGTTGTGTTTCCTTCTTTTAACAATAGTGTTCTTTGATATTTTGTATTTGGCAGTTGGATAGAATTGTAGAACAACAGAGAGTAAAAAAATGGACATACTCTAAACATGCCTACACTGATTCAAACAATTATGAAAGGCACATGCATAGAGGCAAAAAACGTTCAACTAAGATGTGCATTAGGCCTTGTTGATGTGTGGAATCAATAAGGAGGAGATACAATGAGAGGGTGGTGAAGTTGGTGGAGGCCGGTTCACCTTATCTAGGTAAAGAGCCGAAGAATACTATTAGTTGAGACAGCGATGGTGGAGATAGCTTGAGAGCAAGGTGACAGAATGTAGGTCAGAATATTGGAGAGTCGATTCTTTCTTTACCATTCTGGAGATTATTTATAGGCAAGGTCCCTTGTTAAGTGGCATTAACGTGGCGGATTCACTAGCAAGCCATCAATATGGGATGCGTGGGGAGGATATCTGTGATGGGACACATCCTGTCATTCTTTTTAAATCATGGTATGGGGTGGTTGAACATACGTGGGGTTTTGTGGCCAAATGAATCACGTTTTCAACAGGAAATCGATTGTCTAGAGGAAAGAGTGGTTCCTTCTAGGGAACATGTGGCTAGCTTTTTTGAATAGCTAGATAATCGAATCGAGAGGTAAAGCTTTTGATGATCATTTGGACCTTAGCGAGTGGAGGGCATTTCTTAGGCAATTTATTATGCTGTCACATGTCTCAAGTTGGTGGAGGTATAATAAGCCTTAATAATTCATTAAGATAAATATTAAAAACTTAAAAAATACATAAAACTAAAAAGTTATTTATTTAGATTAAAAAAAAGCTTTGTATATTTTATAAAATAAATATCAATGTGATTACGTTTATAAAAGGGATAAATCCCAAAATTATACATGAATTATGGTTTAATGTATAATTTTATACATGAAAATTTGATTTGATCCAATTCTTATAATTTATTAACGCAATTATTGGTATAACATCATTTTATGTTTATTTATTGCATACATAAATAATTATATTTATCCAATACAAAAAAAATTGATGTATTTGTTTCTTTAAATGTATATGATTAAATCAAAATTAAAGTTTTAAGTATACATTTAAACCACAATTAAAATTTCATGTGTATAATTGCACCAAATTAAAGTTTATATATACAATTGCACATTAAATCAAATTTCGTGTATAATTTTAATATTTATCCCTTTATAAAATAAATATTAAGTTTATATGTATAATATATTTAATACAGAACGTACTAATTGATCATAAATATCTCCCATGCCTAAGATTTTGCAAATTGAAAAACATCATAAACTTAGGCCACATTATATAATTTTTAATAAATTATACCCATGTCACTTTAAAATAATGTTATTTTATTTTAGTCACTCTAAATTCTTTTATCAATTTAATCACTCTAATTAAGATAATTGCTTGAATCGATCATTGCCGCTAAAAATTCTATTAATCCACTAATGAATTGCTGATGTGGTATATATATTTTTTACCTTTGACTAAAGTTAGAGACCTTCTTATAATTAATCTAAAATATTTCTTTTCGTTTATATACACCATAAGGCTTAAGCTCGTAAATTTTCTTTTTTAAGCTCGTAAATTTTCTTTTTCTTTTCCCTGCTTCTTGTTGTTTGTTTCTAAAATAAAGTAACAAAAACAAAAACCTTATGGATAATGACATGATGATAAGCCATATGTTAACATGCGAACTGAAAAGTGAAAATAAACACAATCAAAATCTAAACTACCACGATGAAACATTGTTTGTGAATATATAAAAATATTAAACAATTTCAATGAAACAAATAGATGCAGTAAAATGGAATCAACCACCATTGCATAGGGAAAATTAACATGTATTTCAATTTGATTAAGCATATGATCAATAAAAATTACTAGGCAAATAGTACATTAAAGTAAATAAGCAAGCAAAAGAGCCATTTTTTTTGTTAAAGAAAAAACGTATGGCTAATCTTTATGATGAACTTCAACGGTGAAACCCACGTCCCAAAATCAACCTGGAAAAATGGGTTTTTTATTGTTAACATCAATAGACCTCAATTGTCAACTCCCCCCTAACTTACCAATTTCTCACTTCATTGTTCCTGAATAAAACAAACAATAAGAAGGAAAAAGAGAAAACTTACGAGCTTTAGTATTATGTTGCAAATAAACCGAAAAAAAATATTTTGGACTAGTTACGGAAAGGTCCTTAGCTTTAGTTAAAAGTAAAAAAAATACCACATCAACAACTCGTTAGTGGATTAATGAAATTTTTAATGGAAATGACCAATTCAAGCAATTATCTTAATTAGAGTGACTAAATTGATAATTTTTTTAAAGTGAACAAAATAGGAACGATGCTATTGTAATAGCCCGATTTTGGGGCTAGTCGGAACAGTGGTCTCAGGACCACTAATCTGAGGTTGAGAAAAATTATTTTGGTATTATTTTATGTGTTATAGCATTAATATATGGCTATATGAAAATTTTGGTGCTTTAATTTTAGCAATTGTATGTTTAATTGTGAAAAAAGGACTAAATCGCATAACGTGCGAAAGTTCCATTATACAAGGTAGAGGTGTCTAATAGCCATAGAATATTAATTGGAGGTCTTTAATGTGCAATTAGGCCAATTGGGAGGTGTTGGCCAGCCATAGAGGCTAGGGAGACAAGGGCATTAAATTTTTGGTTAAATTTGGTGACATTAGGTGAGTAATAATGAATAAAATAAGATAAAAAGATGAGATATCATCTTTCACTATTCATCTTTCTTCTTCCACCGAAAATTGAAGGGAAAATAGGGGATTTTAGAGACCAAACTTTCAGCCAAGCTATCTCCTTGCAAGTAAGTGATTTTGGTGGTTTTACTTGATAATTTTTGTACTTTTGGAACCCCCAAAGCTTAAGCTAGCTAATGAGGGGACTAATTTGTAATATGGTTGAAAGCTTAGGAATTTGCCGTGAGAGTATTTATGTTGTTAGCTGAGTTTTTATGGAAGAAAATGAATGTTAGGGAGATGAGAAACAACTTTTGTGAAGGGTGTTGTCATGAAAACACCTATATGGGACTAAGTTGTAAATGTTGTAATTTGGTAATAAATGCATGAAATAGTTGGATTTGTGAGTACTTGTAAGAGAAATAAATGTTCAACTAGGCTTGTTCAATAAGAAAATGTGATGAAAAATGATTCACGAGCTTAGGGGCAAAATCGTAATTTTGCCAAAGTGTAAGGGCAAAATGGTCATTTTTGCCTAAGTATAGATTTTGTTGTATTATGATTTATAAAGTGATTGAATGAGTGAATTTCACTATTATAGATCAAGAAGAGCGTGGAAACAACCTTGACCGAGGAAAAGGCAAGGTTACAGACTAAACCGTCGATTAACACATTTTGCACCGATGTAAGTTTATGTGTAAACTACTCATTTCGAGTGTGCATGTTGTTTACAGATGGTGTGTTGTATTAATGAAATTATTCATGATTGAGATGAATTGAATTCAATAGATATTGAGTAATTCCCGTGTAAGTCTAATTAAAGATTAATGGTGGGCTATGTGCGAAACCACCATAAATACTTTTAATGGTGGGCTAAGTGCGATACCACCTTGCTATTTATTCACGATGGGATGTGTACGATACCATTATTTATATTATCATTTGGTGGGCTATGTGCGACACCACCTTAAATATTCTTGTTGGTGGGCTATGTGCGATACCACCGTAAATATTCTTATTGGTGGGCTATGTGCGATACCACCCAATATAGTACAATGGTGGGTTATGTGCTAAACCACCGAGTGTTTGGTATTATTTCAATGGTTCATTTAGAAATTGTTTAAGTGGTTGTTTCATGTGGCTTTGTGGTGATAAGTGCAGGGAATGTATGCTATTAAATGTGAGCATTTTGCTTGTTATATGGTTGGAATGTGGTAAGAGATGAAATGAGTAAGTATGACTATGGAATGTGGATTGTTCTTGCTTAGTGCATAATGCTATTTATTGATTAGCGTATATTGTAATGCTTATTGTTTACATATAAACTCACTAAGCTTAAAGCTTACTCCCATTCTTTTTCCTTGTTCTATAGTGTCAAAGAACTGGCACGGGATATAAGGTTAACTAGAAGATCACCCACACTATCAGCTCATCTCGGTATATCTAGAACTAGCATTTTGAGTATGGCATGTATAGGGGCTAGGCTAGGAGAAATGTTTTGTTGCTTAGGCCAAGTGTGTATTGGCTTCTGTAAAGACAAACTTTTTTGTATATAGCCATAGATGATGGCTCATTATTGTTAATGTTATGAAAGAAATGAGGTTATTCATGAAAGTGTATGTTGCATATTTGGGTTGCTTGGTGAATGGCTAAATGGATTTGTGTTGTGTGAGTTAGGGTGATAGAGAGAGCTTGGAAAATAGCCTTGTTCTTGTCCACACTGGTAGGCACACGAGCTTGTGTCTAGGCCGTGTGTGACACATGGTCAATTTCATAGGTGTGTGATTAGGCCGTGTATCCCCTTGCATACTAGAATTGTAAGTCAGTATGCTCAGTAGTGAACCCACAGGCAGAGACACGGCCATGTGTCTCAGCCGTGTGGGAGGCACGGCCATGGCCATGGGCTTGTGCCTAGGCCGTATGAAGTCTGTACCTGATGTTAGGAATTTAAATTGACACACGGTTTAAGAACACGGGCGTGTGCCTTGGCCGTGTGACCTTAGTGAAGTGATGACGTCATAAACAGAATGCCAAGGTTTTGGCATACAGGCTAAGACACGGGCGTGTTGAGGCCCTGTGAGGGACACGGGTCAGGGACACAGGCATGTGTCCAACCGTGTAAAATAAGTCAGTGTCGACCATGGGTAGAGAACACAGGCATGTCTCAGGGGCACACGGGCCTGTCCCTTGAGCAACACGGGCGTGTGACCCCTGTTTAGGCAAATTTTTCTAAGTGCATAAAAGTTTTCGGTTTAATGCCGTAACTTTCCAAAAGTATGTTTGAGGTCTTGTAGGTCCACAATGTGGATATTTTGACTGAATAAGGGGAAGTTTAAAGTTAGAATGAAATTTTACAGCCCAAAGTTGTATGTACAAGTGAGATAAGTTTGGTAATGCCTCATACCCAGTTCCGGTGTTGAATACAGGCAAGGGGTGTTACAGCTATTGTAGAGTGACATGCGATGTAGTTTACCTTTTAACTCTCTAGATAGGAATTAGGTCTATACCACATAAGAAAAAACCATTGAAAGAAGGGTACTCTTTGGTCGTTTCACCAATTGAAGGTTTGACTAATTCAATAAAATTATAATTGGCTTATTCAAAACAATTTTAGATTTGATTTTTTTTTCCGAAAAAGGAATAATAGACAAGTTAAACAATTAGGAAATTAGACGAGTTAAAAAAATTAGGGAATTAGAACAAACCCAAAACAAAGCATTAAAAGAAAGGAAATTTGACAGTGTGAAAGGTTGGAAGTTGCTTTCCAAGCGAGCCAAAGCATCAACACATTTGTTCCTCTTATGAAAAAAGGTTGCAGAGAGCTAGAATTCATAGAACGAAAGACCATCCCGCACTCATCAATAAATGGAGATAACAATTGTTAGAGATAGAATCACTTGTCATGAAATAAATCACAGTGGTAGCATCTACTTCAACTTCAAGATTCGAAATATTCAACTACCGAGCTAATTAGAGACCATCCTTTAAAGCCCAAAGTTCAGCTTCAACATTAGTAGTTTTGGGGATATGTCAAAAGGTATCAATAATCTAATTTCCATCATGGTCCCAGATAAGAGATCCTGCTCTCACTTTACCTGAGTTGCCCAAGGAAGAATCATTCATATTGAGTTTAAACTTGTCGAGTAGAGGGGGTTTTGCAAGAGACAAAATGTAACGCCCCTAACCCCTCTCCGTCGTCAGATTAGGGTCACGAGCATTACTAATGAATCAACATATAAACTAACTAATAACATTATAATATGCAGGGGCAAGTCACGACAATCTAATACTTTCATGCTAGATACTTATACATTCGAATAATAAATTATGCTATGCATTTCTAAACTTGGTCTTCCACTGTCTACACTCTTATCACTATTTATCCCTTCTAGAATGTCAGAATTCAGATACATACAAGACTATTCCAATTATTAGCATCAAAGTATTAGTCCATACTCCATTTACGATTATCTTTATAATTTATCTTTGATGATATTAGTGGAATGAACTTAATTTAGGTTTGTTAATCCACCCCAATTCAGAGTAAAAGTTACTCTTATAGCCCTTATTACGAGTCTACGGGACCCTAAAAGTAGTTTAAAAATCGGTAGGGACTAATTTGAAACAATTTTGGAAATTTAGGAAATAATTACAAAAAATTTGATTTCAGGGGTCACACACCTGTGTGGCCAGACCGTGTGCCTCAGACGCCTGTGACATATGTCCGTGTCTTAGGCTGTGTAACTCTCTGACTTGGGTCACACGCCTATGTGTGTTGCCCGTGTATGATACATGCTCGTGTGGCCAGGCCGTGTGCACCCAAAAATACCTTAAAACTCAAGTTTACTATTTCCTATTCACTTGGGCACTAAGCAACTCAATTATCAATTGTTTAACCTATTCAAAACACGATTAAACATGCCCAAGATAAACCAAATTCATCACCTAATCTGCCTAACCAATGTACCCTCATTGGTACCACATTTTATATGTTCAAATACATCAACAACACATCAAACATTCAGGACTTTCATTCATATCACACTTACCATATTTGAACTAACTTTAAAACTTCTAAAGTTACCCAATATGAAGCTAAGCACATACCAAGCATTATGCTAAGCTTGTAACAGCCCATTTTCAATGAAATCGGAATAGTAGTTTCGAGACCACAAATCCGAGCTAGAAATAAAATTCATTTTAATAGATTTATATGGTCTGCATTATGATAGGAATGTCATATGAAAATTCTGATAAGAAAATTTTACCGATTATGTGCTTAATTATGGGAAGGACTAAATTGCATAAAATGCAAAAGTTGAATTCTAGTTGCTAGAAGGATTAAATAGCTATAGAATTCAAAACTTGAGGTCCTTATATGGTAATTAGACCATTAATGAAAAGTTAGTAGATATTTTTAGATGATTCATCTATGGAAATTTAGAAAAAGGGTAAGGATTAAATTGGAAATTGAATTAATTAAAAGATGATAATAGAAAATATCATCTTATTTTCATCTTCCCAAAAATTTGCATGGAAATCCTAGGAGAGAAAGGAAACTAATCAAGCTTAATTTGGTAAGTATTCTTGTTCTGTTTTTAGTAATTTTTATATTTTTTAGATCGAGATAACCCAATCTATCTAGATTGGGGATCAATTTGAAAAGTTATCAAAGTATAGAAATTTTTCCATGGATGAATATGTTGAAAATTTGAAATTTAGGGTAGAAAACTATAGGTTGTTGATAGATAAACAACTTTTACAAAGTGAATTTTGATGAAATTGTGATTTAGGGACTAAATTGTAAAGTTGTAAAAATTGAAGAAAAATTCAGAGTTTTGTGAAATACATGTGCTGTAAAAGTTATAATAAAATTTCAGTTAGGCTTGGAATAATGATTTAATTTGCATGAATTTCATTTTCTAAGCCTAGGGATGAAATTGGAATTTATGAAAAGTTTAGGGGCAAAATGGTAATTTTGCCTAGAGTGTAAAATGAATTCAATTGAATATGAATTGTATTAAATTGATGATTAAATTCATTTATAATCTAGATAACTCAAATTCGAAGCTAGATTGAGGAAAAGAGAAAGTTTTGGCTTAGTAGCTTTTCTTATACGAACTATAATTGAGGTAAGTTTGTGTAACTTAATTATGCATGTTAATATCTTTCAATTGAATGTTGTATTTGATTTGAATGTGGTATATGTTTATGTGATTTATATGAATGTTATAAATACATGAAATGATTACATGATCTGAAATGTTCATAAAGAGTTAAGTTCCGTTTGAATAATGAAATTCGATGGATATGTGTGATTTCTCGTATTTGAATGTGCTTCTGCATATGTTGCAGATAGGATTTAGCTTGAACGAGTAATCCTAATATAGCCCTCTTGAGTATCCTGATATATAATTCCTACGAGCATCTTGATTGGTAGTGATTTAGCATGTGTTGTGCACTACTGCAGCTTTGTGTGAGCGTCCTGTTACATGATTCGATCAGTTGTGATCCAGCATATAATGAGGACACAAACTCATCTCTACGTAAGTGTCCTGATATAAGCTCTTATGGGCTTCCTGACATGGCTCGTTTGAACTCTCTGTTACCTTATCCGGTGCTCCTTGATATTAACTCTTCAGAGTTATCTGTTAGGCTCTATGAGCTCCCTGAATAAAACTCTTATGAGTTTCCTGTTTAGCCCGAATAAGTGTCCTGTTACATGGCTCATCTGAGCATCCTGATATGTGGCTCGAGAGTGTGCTCTCTGGTTATGTGCCCTATTGGGTACCCTTGATTATGAATTGACGGATTACAGATTTGTACACCTTGAGTGTACTATTTGAGTATCCATCGATATTTTAATAATTCAATGGATAAAACTCTCGACATAAGAAAAATGATGAGATAAATAGAAATATGCCTCGAATGCTTTTGAATTATTTGATGAAGGGTTATATGATGAGCTCATCTATGCTTATTTGATGTACAAATGTATTATATGACTAACTTGCTTGATTGAGTATATGTGTTTAGGTAAACTTGTCAAATTAATGAAAAGCATGTTAATTGTATGATTGACATTAATAAATGTGATTGGTAATTTCTGTTATACGAACTTACTAAGCATTAAGTGTTTACTAGGTTTTATTTTCTCTGTCTTATAGTGCTTGGAAGCTCACGAAGGTTGGAGATCGATTAGAGCATCATCACACTATCCACTAGCTTGTTTTGGTATAAATAGTAAACTTATTTTGTTATAATGGCATGTATAAGTTAACTTGGCCTTTGTTGGTTTGTAAATGTTGTTTGTAATCTAGACATTGGAATGGCTAGTAAATGGTTTGTTTTGGCATATTTATAAGGTTATATCATGATAAGTATTTATGTGACAAGTATGTTTAATATATAGGTTAAACAAAGGTAAGAAAATAAACATGATTGCATGTGATGAAATACCATGTTAGATGTTAGAATTGACTTGATTTATAATGCTTGAATTGGTTGGCATATACTTGTAAGTTTTGGTGTAGGTTGATGACAAGTTTGGGGGTGAGAAAATAAAGCTAGAAAATGGTTTTATTTTGTCCACACGGGCGTGTGTCTTGACCGTGTGTGACACACGGCCTGACATAAGGGCATGTGGTTTGGCCGTATGTCCCCTGCATCTTAAATTTGAGAAACAGAATACTTAGAATTGAGCACACGGGCAGAGACACGGGCGTGTGTCTCTGTCGTGTGTGCTACACGGTCCAGAACACGGGCGTGTGTCTTGGCCGTGTGAAACCTGCACTTAATTTAAAAAAATTAAATTAACCACACGGCCTAGCACACTGAGGTGTGGCTGGCCGTGTGGCACAAATCAAAGAGTTACACGGGGTCAAACACGGCCTGCAGCACGGGCGTGTCCTATGGTCACACGGGCGTGTCCCTTGACCACACGGGCGTGTGTCCCCTGCATCTAGGAAAAAAGATTCGAAATTTCACGAAAAATTCTTTGAGTTCACAATTTAGTCCCGACTCGATTCCAATGTTTATATTAAGCCTCGAGGGTCCATTCAAGGGACAATATGAGTAGTTATGGATATGAATAATAATTGACATGAATTACGTGAAATTATTTTGTAAACTCTAGTAATGCTCTGTAACCCTGTTCCGGCGATAGATAGGGTTAGTGGTGTTACAAAGCTACTAAACTTTAAATTATCACATACCAAAATATAAACTAGGCTAGCATACCAATATACCAACATAGCCTCAACTACAACCATATACACATTTAACCATCATTTCACTAGCAACTAAGTTAACAACATCTTATAAACGATATCAACAAAAGTCTCACTAGGTACATGCCATTACAAAATAAAATATCACCACACTTGAGCTCAGGATTTGTGATTTGATGCTGAGTCGACAATATTCGAACAATACCTAGCCTGTGCACAGAAAATAAAATCGCACACTGAGTAAAACTCTGTGGTATTTCTGTAATCCAAATAACATAAACTTGATATAAGTATGTAAAATGAAAAATACAACAAGTAAGCTGTAACATCGCTCAGCCGTATCCAACGTCAGAATAGGGTTTCGGAGCATTACCGGACTTATAACATGATTACACATGCATTTTCTCATACATTTCTAAATTTCATTCAATTATCAATCAGCACATTCATATCGTCTCTAAAACGAGCCTATGAGGCCCTAAACATGCATTAGGAGTGGTTCGAGACTAAACCGATAACTTTGGAAACTTTTTGAACATTTAAGAAATTTTCACAAAAACAGGGGACATACGCCCGTGTGGCCCGGCCGTGTGTCTCACACGGCCAACAGACACGCCCATGTCACAGGCTGTGTGGACATTCGAAATGGGACCACATGGCCGTGTCTTAGCCTGTGTTTGACCCTGTGTAACTCTCTGACTTAGGTTACACAGCCAAGACACACGCCTGTGTGGCTAACCCGTGTGCCCTAAAAATGGCCATACACGTCTGTGTGCCAGGCTGTGTGGTAGGTCATGCCAATCCTGTAGGGTATACTGACTTATTCCACACGTCTATGTCACACGCCCGTGTGTGAGGCTGTGTGGAGCATACTGACTTGGTTTCAGAATCAACACCAGGGGACACACGGCCGTGTAACCTGACCGTGTGTCACCCACTGCTGAGACACACGCCCGTGTGGACAAAAATAGGCTATTTACCAAGCCAGCATGCCACCCTAATTTGCACAATTCAAATGGTACTCATTCATAGCATATGTATGTATCCAATTCAACCACAATCAAGGCTAAAACATACCATTTAAATACCAACAACTAACATGCTTATAATCTCATGTTTTACTCATTCAAATCATACCAGCTTCGTATATTCAAATCATCTAATTAAACTTTTCCAAACATGCATCATCATGCACCAATTCATAAGCACATAGCTTCTCAATTATCAACCATTTGACATTCAAATTACCAATTATCAATAAGCATCATGAATCCAACCTTAATCACATAATATAAACCATATGCACACACACATATATAAATAGATAATCACATCAACCAAAATAAGCGAACTCACATGGCCAAAATACAAATCAAACCTTAGACATTTACAAGCCAATTCAAATGGCTAATTTAATAAGCACACATTTATTAAAATGACAAAAGTCCCTATACATGCCATACACTCAAAACGTAAACTCAAAAGTACCAAATTTATAGTTGGATAGTGTGATGATATCTCTGACGATCCCCGAATCCGAGCTAGCTTTGAAATCACTATAAAACATAGAGAAATGCACAAAGTAAGCTTTATAGCTTAGTAAGTTTGTATAGCATTTAAAATCAACTTACCAAATGTGCACAATTTAAACAATTCAAACATAATATACAATTCACATATGGAATCATCATCCTATCACAATTTCATTCATAACGTTAGTTATCACTTTCAAAATCTCCTTATTTCAATGCTTGTACGGTTCACGTACATACCTGTACCATTCCGTATCAAACTCATAACTCATAACTCATCTATATATTTGACGTACCCGTTGATCCATTCAGAATATTTTTGGATACTTGGAAAACTCGCATAATAAGTGCCAAATAAATAGTCAAAGCTATATCGATCTCGCACAATGAGTATATATATAGCTGAAGCTATCTCATTCACGCACACTAAGTGCCAACATATATAGCCGAAGTTATCTAGGTCTCGCACACTAAGTGCAAATATATATAGCTTCAGCTATTTCAATATCACACACCAAGTGCCAATGCATAATTGAACCGTCGTCAAACATGTCTATAGTCTCATATTCACAATTTATGCAATATCAAAGCATATAAAACATTATTATAACAATGCTTATTACATACGAACTTACTCGGATGTAAAAACGACGACACGAGTAAACTAATCCGAGACTTTGTTCTTTCCCCGATCTAAGTCTGTATTTTGCTTTTCTTGATCTATATAATATCAAATTTAGCTTATTTAATTTCCTCACTGTTCAAATTAATCCAAAACACTTATTAAAGCATATTTTCACATTTACCCCTAATGTTTCACAACCTTTACAATTTAGTCCTTATTTCATAAAAACACAAATTCATACAATTCAACCACAACCCATGCTAGCCGAATTTCAATTAGGTCCCTAGCAGCCCATATTTTTCATTTATTTTACATTTTATCCACAAAGTTTCCACATTTCTCAATTTAATCCCTAATTTGCATTTTCACTAAAAATTACTTAACAAAACTTGTATAACTATCACCAAACATTCAAAATCTATCATTAAACATCAAAACACACATGTATTCATCAATGGAATCATTCAAAATCTTTAACAGTTTTGCAAATTAGTCCCTGGGCTAGCTAGACCTAGTTGCAACGATCACAAAAACATAGAAATCATTTAAAACCGAACAAAAATGGACTTACATCCAAGAATGAACTATGTCCGAATGTTTAAGCTCCAAAAATGGTGTCTTCTTAGGTGATTTTCGGTGGAATAATAATATGAAGAAGATGATATCTTTGTTTAGGTTATTTTTACTTTAATTTATTTATTGAATTACATATTTAACCTTGGTCATTAACTATTAAAATCACTTAATACATGTCCATAAATGTCCACCCACAAAAAAAATGGTCTAATTACCTTATAAGAACCTTAAATTTAATATTACGTAACTATTAAACCCATTTAGCTAATAGAACACAAGTTTTACATTTTATGCGATTTATCCTTTTTATCAAATTGACCAATCAAACGATAAAATTTCTTAACGAAAATTTCACACCATCATATTTTCATGATGTAGACATTAAAATAATAATAAAATAATTATTTTGACTTTAGATTTGTGGTCCTGAAACCACTGTTCTGATTTGACTAAAAACGGGCTGTTACATAAGCTATACTCATGTGTTTCAATTCAATAATATAATTTTTGCTCATTTCTTATTCACATCTACTAAGATTTTCACATGTTCAAATATATAAGTAAATATCAATGACATTTCATTTAACATTTGAATACATCATCTCATGCAATGGCATGATTCATATCTTTATCAATACTTGAATTCATTCAGGTTTCACATATCAATTCATCAATTCATATCTCATTTCTCATCTCATAATCATTTATCATATTTGCCATTTCAATATTTTCTCATCTTTGCCATTTCAATATCAATCACATAACTTATTATTTTACTTTCCCCTATTAACACGACATGGACTCGGACAGATACACGGATCCAACCAACACACTAGTTTGGCATCCAATTCAAAGTAATAACTGTGCCAAATGCTATAAAAATTGACACCCAGTGTCTCATCGGTTAAATTGAAGCAAATTGGCACCTAGTGCCTTATCGAATCGAGGTTGAAGTAATCAAACTCTTCTTATCCTATGGCATGCCATCTATATCCGAATCAGCTCGATACAGTTAATAGGGATTCATTTCACTTTTCAATACAACCAATGTCTCAGTTTCATGAATATATATCATCACATATAAGCATATATTCAATTTGATAATAATCACATTTTTCTCAATACACATATATTCATAACCAATATATTACATAATATTCAAAATCAATCCATTTCATTTCAATTATGAATTTAATTCAATTCCCAAGTACCAAAGTACTCACCTCAATTGCTTACCATATGCAAACAATTATATATGTAATAATCTACTATTTAATTCAGATTATAGAAACACAAAATGTAATGCCCCGAATTTTGGGCCTAGATGAATTGGGCTTTGGGCTTTGGGTTTCATAAAATTTTTAAGTGAGCAAGAAAATGACAAATGACATGATGACTTTAAGGGTTTAATGAATTTGAAGTGTCTAGGTGTGTTGGAGAAGCTTTGGGTTTGAGTTTTGTGGTGGAGGATTCTTAATTTAATTAATTAAGGAATCAGGGTTGTGGGTAGTGGGCTTTTAAACAAAAATAAGTGAAAATGGCATAAAGAAGCCTCTGGTGAAGTGGCTAAGTGGCACCACTAGGGTGTAGGGAGGTGACGACATATGCATGCAGAGAGGTTTGAGGTTCGAGTGCTAGCTTAGTTTTATTTTGGACTTTAATTTTAGGCTTCTAGAAGTCTGGAAGTGGTGTGTAGAGGGACTCTAAGGAGAAGTGATCAGTAGAGAGAATTTAGGAGAAGGATAAGGGAGATATCATGGAGAAAAATTAGGAGATGAGTAGTGGATGAAGTGGTGTCGAATTGGACTTTAGGGGTGGCTAAGTTTCGACTATAGGCTATATAAATGTGTGTGTGCCGAATCTGGGGTCCTAGGTAATACCGAATTTTCCATTCTTTTTCTTTTCCTTGTCGAAACCTTAATTTTCTACAACCAAAAATACCTTGCCTTGTTGCCAATTCTTTACTCTTCTCTTACCTTCTAAACCTTTATTCTTGCTTTTTAACCGACTCTTCTCTTCTTTCTTGACAAACCAAATAGCCTCTATTCTCCCCTAAGTTTTTTCTTCGATTTTTTTTATTTCATCTTCTTCCTTTACCTTGCATTTAGGTGCCGAATATCCCTTTGCACGACTTTGATTTTTAGGCCGAATACACATTGGCTGAATCTCCTCTCTGTTTTTCGTCAGCTTTGGCCGATTGATTCTTGGGATTTAGCATCGATCTCTGCCCTTCAAGGTCGTTACCATTTCACTCTTGTTGCGTTTCGGGTTTTGGGTAAGTGTTCTTTACTTCGGTTTAAGGGTTGGCCGAATGGTCATATATGTTGTGAGGGTGACTTATGTTGGATGCAAGTCATCTATTACTTAGGCTCAAATGATTAAGTTGGTACAGATCTAGGGTCTAATCCTGGTTGGTGTTAAAGAAATGAGCTATTAAGGCTTGTCGCACACGGTAAGGTTACGGTGAGGCTTCGATTTTTGATAAAGTTTGTATTTAGCCTATGATTAATTGTTAAGTAATATCGAATGTATGTTTGTGACTAAGAGGAAATCACAACACGTGTTATTACCAGGTGTGTGCAAATACTACACACACATGATATCGGCAATGCCGGAAAGTTGAAAAGCCGAAAGTGGCTAAATGGGCCCGGAGGCTAAGTTTTATGAAATTGAGTGATTTGGTTATATGAATTGAGTTAGTCATGCTTGTTACATTGGGCTTAATGGGCCACATGATAGAGATTTGGGCCTAATTGGCCATACAATTGTGATTTGGGCCTAATAGGCCATATGATTGAGAATGGGCTTTGTATATGGATTTGGGCCTAGTACCTGATAACTGCTAAACTTTCATAAAACTTAAAAACTTAATTGCAACCGTGGACAAGTCATAAGGTTGATGTGTGGTAATGGCTATATGCATGTCTAGGATTGGATCTAGGGAGAGCTTGGTACTTAAGCGGTCTCAATGACCCATCTCCTCTTCTCTGACATCATATCTGGTGCATAATACCTGTTCACTTTGGCCAACGGGGATTTGTCAACGGACCAGGTTAGTACTAAATCCATAATACTTAAAAATGACTGAAATGCCCCTAAGGGTTTAAAAAGACTAAAATACCCCTATGTGTTAAACTTAGGATTTGTGGATGTTACATGCTGCATTCATATGATATACTGCCTAGGTTGCATATGGGTGGGAATTATGAGACGGAGGAAGTATATAAGGATCGCATGGTTGCTTAACGACCGTGGATCCACCGATGGCTTTTAAGCCCATTAGCAGCTTTGCTGCAACGTAGGTAGTATCGCAACTGGGCTACCATTGATGTGTACCGGATGGGTGGGTTGATGTAAACATCCCCACATGATGTGTATCGGGGGATGGAGATGATGTGTAGCGGATGGATTATTTGGGGAGGGTTGCACAACATTGCATGTATGATGTTGCTATGTTACTATTATGAAAAGGGCTTAGGCCCAATTGATTGCTTGTATGCTATTTGTTTGCTAAGGGTTATACACACTGAGTTTCGAAACTCACCCCCTCTTTTATTTTTCTCAGGAAATCTTCAGTAGACGGTTCGACAAATGGAGGGACTCAGAAGTGGCCAGCTAGCAAAATGTTTCGTTTTACTTGAATTTGTTTATAGTTTTAAGTACTTTGATCATTTAAAGTTGGATTGTAATAAGGATTTCCCTCTTCTTAACTTTACATTGAATGTTTTTCTTTATTTCTTTTAAGATTTATATCAAACTTTTCTGAAAACAAGTGTTTTATTCAAAATTAAGCTTCCGCTGGTAAAAAGTTTTATTTTTAAATAATTGTTAACTTACAATCGAAAAGACAGATCTCCTAATACATTTCATTTTGGAAGACAACTATGAGCTGGGTTTTTAATCAAAATTCTTTAAGAAGGGTTTTCAATGAAAACAAGGTTTTTTGTATAAACACTTCAATGTGGCACGCCGGATTCGGGCCTAACTTCTAGGCGGGTTTGGGGTGTTACATTAGTGGTATCAGAGCTCCAGTTACAAAGCTCGGGCTGTGAAAATGGGCCTTATTATTGATTTTAAATATTTTTTAGTAGAATACTTTGGAAATTCTTGCTAGGTGGCACACCGAGTCTCCGACGTCGAACCAAGTAAAATCTCTTGATACTTAGTTATTTTGAACTGTTATACTGTAGATAGTTGGCTATTTTTAAAATATGCCTAGAGTAAAACTAAAGCCTATATGGAACTAAAACTATAGAGGATTTACGACTACGAAAACAATGCTTTACTTAACACTCTCATAAGACATCGGCGAAATACTAGAACTAAGTAAAACTTCATAAAATTTTTAATACAGATAATGGGCAGTAGAAGAGGTGCAAGGGGCCCCGGCCGAGGTCGCGGAAGTGTTAGGGCTGAGTCCTTGGTATCGGGCCATATGTTTAATGTTGAAGTAGGAGAGGCTCCGGCCTCACTTGTGGCTGAAACGGGACTGAATGATCAGGCCGTTGGAGAAGAAGCATTGTCACAAGTAATGCTGAGGATTTTGGAAAGGGTCGTTGGTCCCAATAATGGTACTGGAAATCAGGGGGCAATTCTAGAGTGACTTCGATCTAATGGGGCTGAGGTCTTTAAGGGTATTGCTGGCGTGGCTCCTAACGTGGCTGAATACGGGATGGAGGCCACTGAGAGGATAATAGAGGATTTGGACTGCTCACCTGAGCAAAAGTTGAAAAGGGCAATGTCGCTGCTTAGGGAGGAAGCATATCAGTGGTGGTTGACAGTAAAAGAGGGTACCCAACCTGAGTAGATCACTTGGGAATTTTTCAAAACTGCGTTTCAAGGAAAGTATGTGGGTGCAAGCTATGTTGGTGCTAGAAGGAAGGAGTTTTTGAACTTGACCCAGGGGAACAAATCTGTGGCAGAGTATGAGGCGGAATTTCTATGCCTTAGTAGGTATGCAAGAGTTATGGTGATAACGGACTATGAGCATTGCATAAGGTTTGAGGATGGGCTTAGGGATAGCTTCAGGGTGTTGATAGCTCCTAAGAGAGAGAGAGTTTTCTTGGAGTTGGTTGAAAGAGAAAAGATAGCAGAGGAGGTGAAGCGCACTGAGTGCCTGAATCGGGAGAAAGAGAAAAGTAAGAATAAAAGGGAGGCTGAGTCTTTTAGTGCAGGGCAAAGGCCTAGAGCTAAGGCCAGAGTTGATGTGCCTGTTGGAGTGGGGCCCTCTACTGCTAATCCATGAGTGCCACCTTGTGCTAATTGTGGGAAAGGTCATATAGGTGAGTGTTGGAAGGGGATAGGAGATTGTCTAGCTTGCAGATCTATGGAGCATAGGATCAGGAATTACCCTAGAATGCCAGCTCAGGTGCCAGCCGTGGGCCGGGGTAATGGTCAACCACCAAGGGGTGATCAATTGCCGCTAAGGGGCCGTGGGCAGGCCAGGGGCAATAGTGGTAATGAACGCGGCCGTGGAGTACCAGGCAGAGGTGCAGGTTATGCTGAGGTGAGGCAGCCAGCTTTGGTCTATGCAGCACGTCGCCAAGGGGACGAAGACGCTCCAGATGTGAATACTGGTACGTGCCCTACCATAGTGTACTGAGTGTTTATTTTGGCTTTAGAATTAGAGTGCGCAGTGAAAGCATAGTGGTGAGACTTGGGTAGTACGATTAATAGTTAGTTGGAAATTTCAAGGACGAAATTTCCTTAAGGGGGTAGAGTTGTAACGCCCCGAATTTTGGGCCTAGATGAATTGGGCTTTGGGCTTTGGGTCTTATAAAATTTTTAAGTGAGCAAGAAAATGACAAATGACATGATGGCTTTAAGGGTTTAATGAATTTGAAGTGTCTAGGTGTGTTGGAGAAGCTTTGGGTTCGAGTTTTGTGGTGGAGGATTCTTAATTTAATTAATTAAGGAATCAGGGTTGTGGGTAGTGGGCTTTTAAACAAAAATAAGTGAAAAATGGCACAAAGAAGCCTCTGGTAAATTGGCTAAGTGACACCACTAGGGTGTAGGGAGGTGGCGACATATACATGCAGGGAGGTCTGAGGTTCGAGTGCTAGCTTAGTTTTATTTTGGAGTTTAACTTTAGGCTTCTAGAAGGCTGGAAGTGGCGTGTAGAGAGACTCTAAGGAGAAGTGATCAGTAGAGAGAATTTAGGAGAATGATAAGGGAGATATCATGGAGAAAAATTAGGAGATGAGTAGTGGATGAAGTGGTGCCGAATTGGACTTTAGGGGTGGCTAAGTTTTGGCTATAGGCTATATAAATGTGTGTGTGCCGAATCTGGGGTCCTAGGTAATGCCGAATTTTCCATTCTTTTTCTTTTCCTTGTCGAAACCTTATTTTTCCACAACCGAAAATACCTTTCCTTGTTGTCGATTCTTCACTCTTCTCCTACCTTCTAAACCTTTATTCTTGCTTCTTAGCCAACTCTTCTATTCTTCCTTGACAAATCAAATAGCCTCTATTCTCCCTTAAGGTTCTTCTTTAATTTTTGTGATTTCATCTTCTTCCTTTACCTTGCATTTAGGTGCCGAATATACCTTTGCACCACTCCGATTTTTAGGCCGAATACACCTTGGCTGAATCTCCTCTGTGTTTTTCTTCAGCTTTGACCGATTGATTCTTGGGATTTAGCATCGATCTCTTCCCTCCAAGGTTGTTACCATTTCACTCTTGTTGCTTTTCAGGTTTTGGGTAAGTGTTCTTTACTTCTGTTTAAGGGTTGGCCGAATGGTCATATATGTTGTGAGGGTGGCTTGTGTTGGATGCAAGTCATCTATTACTTAGGCTCTAATGATTAAGTTGGTACAGATCTAGGGTCTAATCACGGTTGGTGTTAAAGAAAGGAGCTATTAAGGCTTGTCGCACACGGTAAGGTTACGGTGAGGCTCGGTTTTTGATAAAGTTTGTATTTAGCCTATGATTAATTGTTAAATAATATTGAATGTAGGTTCGTGACTAAGAGGAAATCGCAGCATTCGTTATTACCAGGTGTGTACAAACACTACACATTGCCGGAAAGTCGAAAAGCCGAAAGTGGCTAAATGGGCCCGGAGGCTAAGTTTTGTGAAATTGATTGATTTGGTTATATGAATTGAGTTAGTCATGCTTGTTACATTATCTGAATTGGATTTGAGCTTAATGGGCCACATGATAGAGATTTGGTACTTAAGCGGTCTCAATGACCCACCTCCTCTTCTCTGAAATCCTACCTGGTGCATAGTACCTGTTCACTTTGGCCAACGGGGATTTGTCAACGGACCCAGTAAGTACTAAATCCATAATACTTAAAAATGACCGAAATGCCCCTAAGGGCGAAAAAGACTAAAATACCCCTATGTGTTAAACTTAGGATTTGTGGATGTTAAATGCTGCATTCATATGATATACTGCCTAGGTTGCATATGGGTGGGAATTATGGGACGGAGGAAGTATATGAGGATCGCATGGTTGCTTGACGATCGTGGATCCACCGATGGCTTTTAAGCCCATTAGCAGCTTTGCTGCAACGAAGGTAGTACCGCAACCGGGCTACCATTGATGTGTACCGGATGAGTGGGTTGATGTAGACATCCCCACATGATGTGTATCGGGGGATGGAGATGATGTGTAGCGGATGGATTATTTGGGGAGGGTTGCACAGCATTGCATGTATGATGTTGCTATGTTACTATTATGAAAAGGGCTTAGGCCCAATTCATTGCTTGTATGCCATTTGTTTACTGAGGGTTGTACACACTGAGTTTCAAAACTCACCCTCTCTTTTATTTTTCTCAGGAAATCTTCAGTAGACGGTTCGACGAATGGAGGGACTCAGAGGTGGCCAGCTAGTAAGAGGTTTCGTTTTACTTGATTTTCTTTATAGTTTTAAGTACTTTGATCATTTTAAGTTTGATTATAATAAGGCTTTCCCTCTTCTTAACTTTACAATGAATGTTTTACTTTATTTCTTTTAAGATTTATATCAAATTTTTCTAAAAACAAGTGTTTTAATCAAAATTAAGCTTCCGCTGGTAAAAAGTTTTATTTTTAAATAATTGTTAACTTACAATCGAAAAGACAAATTTCCTAATACAGTTCGTTTTGGAAGACAACTATGAGCTGGGTTTTTAATAAAAATTCTTTAAGAAGGATTTTCAATGAAAACAAGGTTTTTTGCAAAAACATTTCAATGTGACACGCCGGATTCGGGCCTAACTTCTAGGCCGGGTTTGGGGTGTTACACAAACTGTGATTTCTGAGCTATTTGACGTCGATTTTATCCTTCCCCTTTTTACTCGAGGATTCCGGTACGACATTAGCTATGGAATAAAACAATTAAATCACATTAATATTATACATTTCAATTTCACATTAAATTTAAATTTTCACACTATATTTTGCTTAGTTTTCAATTTAGTCCCAAAATCGAGACTAATTTTAACCTTCACAATTAACTTCATATTTTTCTACTAATTTCACTCTAGACCACAATTAGCGTCCTCTTTTCCAATTCGACCCCATAATTTCAAAATTTTTACAATTTAGTCCCTATTGTTCAAAATCAACAATTAATTTCACAATTTAGACCTTTTGCATTTCTTAAAAATCTATCTATTTAATCCCTAATACTTGAACTATTCAACAATGTCAACATCTAAAATCTTGAACTGTAATACCTCGAAAATTTCTACAGTAAGATATTATCTTTGATATAGTAAAATAAGGAAATAAAGTGACAAAAAGGGAAATTTTGAGTTATGACAACATTGGGAAGTATATTATGATATATTAATTCAAGAAAGGACTAAATTGTAAAAGTAATAAAATTTTTGTTACCTAAGAGTAAATATTCAAAACTTGAGGGGTTAAAGTGTAAATATGAAAAAGTTGAAGGACCAATAGTGCAAATATTTTAAGGGTGGACTGATCTAGAAACTAAGGAAAATGGATGAATTATGACCAAATTGAATAGGTGAAGAATTAGAAGGGACTAAATTACAATTTTATCAAATTAAATGATGATTCAATGATGGAATTTTAAAAGATCATAAAGGGAAAAATGGTCAATTAGAAGGAGAGAGAAGCCTAGAAGGCAATGATGATGTTGGAGATATTTTAGATTAATTAAAAAAATAAATATTAGTTTATTAATATTTTAATTTAATTTTTTAATTTATATTTTATTATTATTTTATTTAATATATAAGGAAAGAAAGATGAAGAATTCTCTTTATCTTTCCTATGAAACCAACGTGAGAAGAAGAGAAAGAAAAAAAGTTTTCTTTTCTTTACAATTTGGTCCTTTCACTAAAAATCCACCATTTTCACTTAAAAATCAAAACAATTTCCATAGCCATCAAGAGAGAAAAATAACAGGGAGACTATGGGGAGCTAGAATCTCAAGTTAGATTCGAGAAATAGAAGGTTTCAAGAAATAGAAGGTGGAGGAGAGAGAAAATCAAGTTAAAGATTGAAATCAATAAGACAAGGTAAGAACATTAAGATTTCAATATATTTTTAAGTTTGATATTATTGAAATAGCATGGAAATGATGTTATAGTAGAGTTTTCTTATATAAAGTTCTATGTTCTTGATATGTTAGTGAAGGGAAATAAGAGAAAGTGATGGGAAATATTATAGAGAAAGGGAATAAGGGTGTTATAAACTTAGTAATAAACATTTTGCACTAAAACAGTTTTTGGACAGCAGCAGTAGTATAACTCTGAAAAATCACCAAAAAATATGGAAATCGAATTAGATGTTGAATAAAATATTAAATTAAATTTTATTTAGTCTAGTTTTTCATAGAAGAAACGGTGTAAGCAATGAAATTATAAATTATGAGATATAATAAATTTTGTGAGAGGTCAGGATGATTTCAGGTTCCTCTGTTCTGACCTTGGAAAATCATTAAAAATTTTATACAAATACTTGGGGTGTTTAAATTTATATGTTTAAATTATTAATGAGTCTATTTTCAAGAGAAATAAACAAAAACATCATCCAAATCCTGTACTAAGAGATAATTAATTTTTAGTAAAGAAAGGTCGAAGCTGTCAGACAGCAGAACAGGGATAAATTTGAAGATTTTACTGTACTTATTGGATAAATTATAAATTATGAGTATAGTTTCGAAAAAATCAAGCAAATCTTAATTTAGAATTCTATAACTCAAGATATAAATAATTTAGTGACTATGATCCAAGTGGACAGCTTAATATGGACATATAAGTACATAGTGGAATTATGTATATTAAGGATGTGGAATGGAGAGGAGGAGGAAAATAAATAAATATATGGATATTCATCTAGCATGGGTTTCCATTAAAAATGGATAATTTGCATGTTTTAGGCTCAGGGACTAAATCGAATAAAAGTAAAACTTTAGGGGCAACTTTATAAAAATATCAAAATTGACTAAATTGAAGGAAATGAATTGTTTTATTGTCTAAATTAATACATTGAATGAAATTATTAATTTAGATCAAGATCGGGTGAAAATCGGGGAAAATGAAAAATTATCAAAATGCCCCTGAATCTTAGTATTTCTACAATTTAGTCAAGTAAGTTCGTGTAACTTAATTGAGCATGTAAATATGTTAAGATTGAATGTTGTATTAGTTAGAATGTGGAATACTAGTACATGTATATAACATGAATGATATGAATGCAAGAAATGAACACATGCGTGGAAATAGTTGAAAAGGGTTAAATTCCGTATGAATGTTGGATTTCGATAGAGAAAGGTGATTTCCAAAATGGAGTGAGGTCCTGCATTTGTTGCAGAATGGATTTAGCTCGGACGAGTAATCCTATTAACCTTATTATCGAAAGGATTTAGCCCGGACGGGTAATCCTGATACAAGCCTCTCAAGCATATGTTGTAATTAAGATTTAGCCTAGACTGGTAATCCTACATGAGCCTTTGAGCATATGTTAAAGTCTGGATTTAGCCTGAACTGGTAATCCAGATTAAGCTCTTTAGAGTATTTTGTCACAGAAAGGATTTAGCCTGGACTGGTAATCTTGACAAAACTCTTAGAGCATATGTTTCAGACAAGATTTAGCCTGGACTGATAATCCTGTTGTATGATATGTGGTTCGAGAGTGTGAGTTACAGACAGGATTTAGCCTGAACTGGTAATCCTGCTGTATGATATGTGGCTCAGAAATGTGCTCTCGAATAAGTGCCTTAATGGGTACTTCTAAAAAAGAATTGACGGGTTAATGATTTCTACATTTTGTGTGTACTACTGGAGTATCCATCGAAATTTCAATAATTCAACGGATATAAACTCTCGAAATGAGAAATATGAGTTTAAGTGAATTTATATCTTGAATATTCCTGAAATACATGAAAATGATGATACATGATATATAGAAGTATGAAATAATGTTATATGTACATGGAATTTGTTTGATGAATATGTTCATCTATGATTATAAATTTGTACACCTTGAGTGTACTACCCGTGTAATCATCAATATTTTAGTTGATTTAATGGGTAAAATTTTGATATGAAACAATATGAGTGCAAAATGAATTATTACCTTATATGCCTGAAATATATATAATGAATTGTACATGTTATATGGACACATGGTGTGGAAGGTATATTTGCATGGAATTTTATTAATGTTAAGTTCGATATGAACTATTACCAGAATAAATATACATGAAATACATGGAAATTATGGTACATGAAATATTGATATAATGAAATGAATGATATATGTTTATGAAGAAACGGTAAGAGAATGATATGTATCGTAACATGCACATATATGATTATCTTTAATATGTTGATACAAGGAAATTATGTAAGTTAAGACGACTATTAAACTCAAGTGTGACATGTCGAGAAAATAAGTATATCAATGTTGAATTTATATGAAATATGTGCAAGTACACTAACAAGTCTTGTTGTTTGATGTTTAGGCAAGTGTCAAGCTATTGATTGAATGGTAATGTGTTTATTTATATGATGTATTGAATCGGTAAGTATTTAAGTGAAAGTATGCTAGCACTCATGAAAAAGTGGAAAGGTTTAAGTTATGCAATTTCTTATGAAATGACTTATCATGTGATTAATTCGGAAAATGCTTTGGCTAAATGCACTAGCTTGTGGCCATGGTTGAGTGATATATTTATGACTTGTGTGTCATGCATATGGAATAAGCATGGAAAGTAAAGAAATGCAAATGAAAATAAAGAAACTTGGAAAAGTTAAAGACATATAAAATTTTACTAAGCTTGTGATAATATGTATAAGTTAATGAACATAGCTTCATGAGTATTGTGGTATCAATAATGGATTATTCTTGATATGTATAAATTTCATGTATGAAAAGAAATATTATGATCAATGATTATACGATCCTACTAAGCATTCATTGGTTGCGTATTTGATTTCATTTACCTTACAGATTATCGGAAGCTCGAATGGGTTGGAAGCTTTTCGGAGCTATATCACACTATCCATCAGTTCTATTGGTAATTTTGGATAATCTGATTTTGGTTATAATGACATGTATAGGTTATTTTGATTAAATATTTGCCTATAAGTGTTTTAGTATATTGGTATATGTACAATTTGCTTTATAATGTTAATGTTTTAAAATGTTTGGTTAGTTTCATGACAAGTTACGTAAGAAATGAGGCTAGGAAAAATGGCCTATTTTGTCCACACAGCCTAAGATACGGGCGTGTCTCTTGGTCGTGTGACCCATGCAGTGTTGAAAATTTTTAAATATTTTCGAAAAATTTTCTGAGTTTTCAGTTTAGTCCCGATATATATTTTGGGTCTCGATGACTCACATAAAGGACATTATGCTTAAATTTGATTGATTTCAGGTATGAATATGATATGAAGTGGAATTTTTGTTAAATGACCTGTAAATTCTAGTAACGCTTTAAAACCCTGTTTCAGCAATGAATACGGGTTAGGGGTGTTACATGAACATTAATAAAAATTACAACATGGGTCGAGTAGCCCTAAGTACCGAGATTCCGAAAATGTAAAAATTACATGTATAGGGACTAAATTGCACTAACCAATTTAGATTTGAACTTCAAACCTCCTTAGGCCATGCGCTTCTTTGAACTTCAAACCTCCTTAGGCCATGCGCTTCTTCTACTTTTCTTTCTTTCTTTTTTCTTTCCTTTGTTTAATTTGCATGTCTCCACTTTCTTTTCTTTTATTATATCTTTCATTTTAATTATTATTATAATATATATACATTAAAGTTAACATATATTAAATATATATATTTTCATGCATTTTGCTAATCCCATGGTCGACCACCTATTTACCAACATTAACTAAGTGGCATAATTGCTATTTTAGCCCGTTTAGTTTATTTCAATCTATAATTCAACTTTTATCTCTGACGTGATTTAGTCTTTGTACCTTAATAACTCCTAATTTCACAAAATTTACTAATCCAAAAATTAATTAGCTATTAAGTTAGCCTCGTAAATATTTAATAAAATATTTACGGGTCCAGTTTATGATTACGGATTCCTGGGAATACACTTTTCGACACCCCTGATTATCGGGTCGTTACACAAAAATAAAGGTAAGAAGGCTTCTTAGTTTCGCAAGAGGAGAGAGGGCAACAAATTCACTATTGTTAGCAAGTATTCTTTAAACAAACCTGCCTAATGGTTTGTTCTTTCCAAAAACCAAGGCCTTCCAAAATAACCAAATCTCCTATAAAGAGAAAGTAAAAGCAACATGCTATAGGAGACGAAAGCTCATCACCCAAAGCTTAGAGGTAACATTAGCCCCAAGCCAATCTTCCCAATTATCCTGATGAGAGGGTGTGATATGGAAATAGTTGAAAATTAATCCTCGTAGATGTTGAGTAGGTTGATAGTCTCAGAGTACATGTTGGATACTCTCAAAATGATAGAGCAAAGGGGGCAGTTGTTCGAAATAGATATTCCACAATGAACCAAAATTGTAACACCTATACCCGACCCAATTGTCGGGCCCAGACTATAGGATGCTACACTACAACTTAAAATTTTAATTTAGACTTTCAGTATTATTATCCGTATTTAATAAAAGAATGAAGAAAAAAAAATATCTGATATTACGATTAAGTGATTTCAAAATTTACAAGAGTCCATGTTGATGATAAAACTTTGATTTATTATACATCAGTTAAACTTTAACATGTTAAAATTAAATTGGTATTCTGGCCACTTAATTTTATTTACAACAAAGACCTAAGACTCCGCCTCTAGGTTGTCCTACTGTATGCATATACAACTAAGAAACAAATTTACCAATGCACAACGATCTTTGGCCTGGTCCCTTCTCTAACTTCCAAAGTCCCCTATTTACCTGAAATGCATAATAACACAAGTAAGTTCTAAGAACTTAATGAGTTTTTATACCTTACTGACACAAGCTAATACAACTGCACTTCGTGGCTGAGACCTCACGATTTTCTTGCTCATATTAAGACAATACATCATCCTCTTTCTCACATTAGATGAATCATTAGTGGTTTTCCCTTACTAATTCCATTTTTGTTAATCGCCTTCATGAATCCTTATGCATCTATCTCCTTGAGAAAGACATCCTCATGGATTCTTACTTGCGAACTGTAAGAGATAATCCATAAAGAATTCCCATGACACTCCTTGCACCAATAACTACAGATATTCACATAAGACCATTCTTAGCGAATAGTCCCTATTGCGAATAGTTAAAAGTGGATTGTCTTATTGAACTTGGACTCTTATTGAAATCCTCTTAGATCCATAAGAACAACACCACTACAACTCAATATAGGAAGTCTGCTTATCCCAAGAAAACAGAAAAATCAGATGGTACATCTCATCCCACCTTTGTTCCACGATTACATAGTCTGCTCTCAGGGGTTATCCCTTTGAAAGAAGTGTCTTGTAGACAGATTATTAACAGTGAACCCTTTATTTGCGAAATCATTTTATGAGCTAGTCATGGTGGACTACCACATCTTTCATATACAGTTTCACATAAACAGTTATCTTGCATAGTATCTCAGACACAACTTATTAGGATAAACAGTTTCTTCATTTCGAAAATTTAAGAAAATACCCTTGTATCGTCCCTAAAAGGACCTGGCGGGTTGTTATATATAATATGATAGAACTTAAATACAATTTGCCTATATAGTGGGATCAAGTGTAGGATGTGCTACCAGTACACAATACAAATGGACATAAGGTGGAATCCTATTTACAAGATAGTTCTAGCAAACTTTCCTCTCAATGTTAATCCTAGCGGAATTTCCCCATATTATGTAGTCCTCACGGGCTTTTCACATTAGATAGTCCTGACAAACTTTCCACAATTATGTTATACGGTAATGCCGTAGCCATGGACTTCTATTCATCACAATAAGGACTCTTATACGTCCTACACAAGGGGCTCTCATATACTGGTGTGCACCATTCTTCGTATCATTTCAAACCTCTTTTCTTAGCTCAATCCAATCGAACCTCTCTCAAAGTTACATACATAAAATGCATATACAACCCACACATGACCATCCAAACCTCCACAAAGCCACAGAAATAGAATGCATATCATACACATATTCCGTCAATAAAGGCTATAAATCATACGACATATATTCCATTGATATATCATAATCATACTTACTACCAGTTAATCATATCACTTTAACACGTAATGACACATCAAGCCAAACAAACCGTTTACTCAACATAGTTAGCTTACAAACACTTGTATATTTTCATACCACACTGCTTGCAATCACTATACATCATTTCATCACCATAACTTACTCATAGTTTAGCCATAGAATAATTCATCTTTCACATAACATTGAAATCAACATATTCTACTCATGAATCAGAAGCAAAACATCCATTTTCTAGCTGAGTTTTGGAACTCACTTGAAAGTTGACGCCAAATCCATCCACTACGCTTTTTCCCTTATTATACGAGCCTCTTTAGTCAAAACAACACAGCAACCATTTCAGAATCTAACTGAGACCATTCATTATCATAAAAACCATAATCTCTTTGCATGCAGGACCATATAAATGGTTATCCACCACTACATTCAAAATAGAACAGAATCAATAATTACTGAAATCCTAAACTACCGTCTTTTCTTAATTCTAATAATACAAGGATATTAGAAAGCTTACCATCTTATAAAATTTCTAATTTCTAATACTTAGACCTCAGCCTCTCCCCTTCATGCACGAACGTTCCTTAATCTTCATTATCAATTTCGTGCTTAACCATTTTTTTGAGTTTGTTCTTTGAATTCCAAACCAACCTAAGCTGTAGAACGTTACAAGCTGAAAAGTCTTATTTGACTTAGGTAGTACTATATGTGGATGAAATTGTGCCGATTTTTTTATGTTTTTACTACTTATAGTCATTTGAACATATGTGTATATTTGTATATATGTTTTGATGGAAACCTATACTTAACATTATTTTATTTGTTTACTTTGTAATTATTGAACTAACGCGTCTAACTTTAGAAATGGTGAGTAAATTGTATATCACTCTAAAATTAAATATTTATTTATATTATCTTGTTAATATAATTCTATCCAATTTCATGTATCAAGCTAGCTCGAGTGCATATTATTTTCTTTCGTTGCATGTTTATTTCTTGCTTTCAGTTTTAATTACTATTTTGTTTTATTTAGTTTACTTGAGGATAAGCAAAGACTTAAGTGTGGGGGTATTTGACCTGTCATCAAATGTAGTAGTTAATTTGGTATATTTTTGCACTTAAAGAGCTTGTTTTCTAGGCAATTTAGTATTTTATATTAATTTTTTGGTATTTAGTTCTTAGGATTAAATATTAATAAAAATATGTTTGTAACACATTTTATAAGTGTTGTGACCAATTAGCCGACACGGGCCTTAAGTAGTTCTAATATTTCCAATTGAGTGTGTAGGATGAAGAATTATAGGCCCAATTAGAGGTGTACATGGGCCGGGCGGCTCGGCCCGGCCCGAAGGCCCGCCCGAAACGTGGAAGGGTTTGGGCAAAAATATAGGCCCGAAAAATGGGCTTGGACAAAAAAAATAAGGCCCGTTTAAAAAATGGGCCGAGCTCGGGTAAGCATTTTTGGCCCGGGCCCGGCTCGAATTCACTAAAGGAAAAATATTATTTTTTTAATATTATTTTCTTATTGTTTTTCTCCTTATTTTGCTACCATTTTACTATTATGTTTCTATTATTTTGTTGTTATTGTTTAGATATTATATAAAACTTATTTTATTGTTAATTTTATTATTAGTTTAAAGACATTTGTTAATTTTGTTATTATTTTAGAGGCATTCGCTTGTTAAGATGCATCTAATTTAGTGTTATTTAAGTCTACATATTTTTTAAAATTTATTTTCAATTTGTTGAAAAATATTTATTTTGATTTTTTTAGTATTTTGATGTATTATATATATTTAAAAATTATATAAAATAATATAAAAATTAATACGGGCGGGCCGGGCCCGGGTTTTAGCATTTTTATATGGGTCGGGCTTGGGCAAAATTTTAGGCCCATTTTTAGGGCCCGGCCCGGCCCATGTACACCTCTAGGCCCAATTGATGTGGAAGAAAAGGGCGGTGATGCACAAGCTTCCTGAGACATCAAGGAATGAAACGAATGACATAATGCAAATTTCGCATGTTGTGTTGTGCCACAGACTTTGTATGGTGTGACACAGGTCAACTTGTGGCCCAAGTATGCTAATTCTATTTTTGTCCACGCAATCAACTTTATACGAAGACCTAGGACGTGTCAAAGACCTAATTTGGGTTGTCAACACTTCTATAAATAAGACTTCAGGGGTTTGATGTAACAATTTGTCTGAGACGCACTTAAAAACCCTAATAGTTTAGGACTATGATTAAATTAGTTTTCTTTCGGCTTTTCATAAACTATTTTTTTTTCTCTTGGAATTAATTTCGATCCAAGAACTATTTTATATTATTGAAATATTTCAGATTATTTATTCTTTGCATTCAACATATTTCATTATTCAAATAAATCGATTTGCTACTCTATTTTCCATTGGATATCAATGCACAATTATTCAAATCTCGTTTCTCTTCCAATTCAATCGTGATCTTTACATGATTTCTTCTATTGGAATTGAGATTATGAATAACATGAGTGGCTAAATCCCTTAGGGGAAATTAACGAGTGGATGAGGATATGATTAATGGAGAATTTAAGGTTTTTCGAGAAGGTTAGTTGGTATAGCTTACGTGTTCTTAAACCACAAGACTTGACAACCCTAAAAAGTTATCATAGGCTAGACGAGGTCAGGAGATAAGTTGAACCAAGTAAATCGTAATTTATCCTGGTTGAGAAAGTAAGGTCGAGAGATAAGCGAGTATCAACAAACCGATTAATTAGTTAGTGATCGGGAGGTAATAAGTGGTTAATTGGTAGCTAATCCACCCTAGAACCATAATCTGAAGTTAATTACAAATCCTGAAGCGAGTTAATCTTCCTTATTGTTTTATTGATTTTAGTTGTTTGTTTATTTTTCTTGTTTATTTGTTTTAGATATTTAATTTATCTCATTAATCTATTTTATGATTTTTCGTAATATATGAATTAATTAATACTACTTAGACTTATTATTTTAAAAAAGTTTTTTATAGATTTATTCCATCCACCCTTAGGTATGATCCTCAGAATACTTTCAAGTGTTCATTGTAACTATATTATATCACAATTTGACTTGTGCACTTGCTGATACCATCGTTTTAACTTCTTATATTTTTGGTGTGTTATTTCTTATATTTCTTGTTATTTTACTCGTTTATAGGTGGTCATCAACTATCCCTTACCAACATCAATGGTGGCCTTAGAAATCGCTAAGAATGGCCTCCCTAATAGGATCAGAATCTCTAAGTCCTCCTCAAAATCCAACACTATGAAGTCTACTTATAGAATAAATTGTCAAACTTTAACTAACACATCCTTAAGGACTCCTGTAGGATGGACTAATGATCGATCAGCTAGCTGTAGAGTAATTGAGGTCTCTTGGAGGTCCTATTACACCCTATACCCGGTCCAGTCGTCAGACTTTAGCTATAGGAAGCTATGACAATTAACAACACTTGTTTTGGCTTTAAACATTCAATTTAAGAATAAAACATTCAATAATTTAAGAATAACATGATTTACAAATAAAACCAAGCCTCAAATAAGCTTACGAAAGCTCTCAAACCACTCCAAAATCAAATAGGGACTTAATTGAGAACTCAACAAAAAGTAGAGAAACTTCAGCAAATAAGGGTTACAGGGTCGTGTGTCTAGGCCGTGTGACAGACTATGACCGTGTGTGCCTGAGTCACACGACCATGTCATCGAGCCTTGCAACAAACTGAATCTGTGTAGAAGGGTGTCACACAGTCGTGTCGTCGGGTCATGTAACTAACTGAAGCCGTGTGGACCTAAATGCAAAATTTTCTGATAAGATCCCAGTCGCATCACGTTTCGATACATCTCGACGACATCGAGATTGGCCTAAACTCGAGGGGCCCAAGTGCAAAATGAGACTTTTAATTTCAGTTTGTTAATAAATTGAGTTGTTGGACTTTATTTTAATTAAGTTCCTTGAATAAATTACTCATCTTAGTTAATTGAGTTCATTTTAGTTAATTGAGTTCATCTTAGTTAATAACTCATCTTAGATTAATAAATAAGTTGCTGGTCATTAATTCAACTCATCTTAGTTTTAATAATTGAGTTATTATTGAACTTCATGTAATAGATACTTCTTTAATTAATCTAGTTACTAGGATAATTTATTGATGCATGAGTTTAAGTTTAATTAATTATGCTTCATTTAATTAAACTAGTTACTGGAATAATTGATGAATAAGTTTTTAATTCATTTATTGAAGTTAAGTGTTTAATGTGTTTGAGTTTAATTAGTGTTTAATTGTGTTTAATAAGCTCATTTTAATGTGTTTGTTGCAAGAGTCTTTTCAAGTCATAACCGTTACAATTCAAGGTTGTTACAAATTAAATAAAGTGGCTGTTCAAGTCATTTTCGGTTACAAGCAAGGGGCTGTTACAAAGAAGGTCTGTAACATCCTCAAAAGGGCCTATGCATTTTCAGTTTAATTGTAAGAAATAACAAGTCTTAAGCATAATGAATAAATTTTTGATATTTTTGGATACTCAGAAATGCACGAAAATGAATGGAAATGAACATTTTTGGCAACCTGGAAATGCATTAGGACATGAACATTTTAGGAAACCTAGAAATGTAAGGAAATGGTTCAAAAATGGAAAGTACACATTTTTGGAAACCTGAACATTTTGGAAACTGAACATTTTTGGAAACCTGAACAATTTGGAAACTGAACATTTTAGGAAACCTGAACATTTTTGGAAACTTGGAATGTAAGAAAAATGGCAAGTTACAGAGCCGATCGAAAATTTTAGGAAACTTAGAAATGACCCCGAAATGATGAGTCTTAAAGTTTAAAATAGGAAATAAAGGCAAGAGGGCCTTAAAAGAAAAAGTTGGGGAAATTTGACACACAAACGGGCTAGGAAAAGTGGCCTGAAGGTGGCACTCAGGGCCTATGGAAATGGCGCCATGTGCAAGAGGCATGGGCCTGGGTTCGAGTCACAAGGGAAGCAAATAAATGAAGTTTAATTTTTTTGCTTCCCAGGCTTAAAGGTGGACGGCACAAGCATCTAGAAACCAAGGTGTTTTAATCCCATAAATACATGATTAAAAAGTGATAAATAAGGGATTTTAAATTAGGATTATTTGAGGAGATAAATAAAGGATTAAACACCTTTAATTTTGAATAAAAGTGATAATTAAAGGTTAATATTATCACTTGAGGAGTAGTGGCCAAGTAAGGGACTCTCCTATTGATAATTTCGGCTATAGGAGGAAAACTAAAAGAGTTTCTCTCATCCTTCTAGTGTTGCCAAATTCTCTAAGCTCTCTCCCCCTCTCTCGCCGATTTTCATTAAGCAAAATCCTCTCTTTTTCTTCTAGTTTCTTCTCCGTTTCTCTTTGTCAAGCCGAATCTTTGTGGATTCTAAGAAAGAGGGCAATCATCTACAACATCAAAAGGGTAAGATCTGTAATCAATCAATTCTTATTTCTCTTCTTTCCATCGAAATTAAGGTACTAACTCATTAGCAAATTTGGCCGAAATTTGAAGGATCTTTCGGAAATCTAAGGATCTAAGGTAAGAAAATTTATTCGATTAAAGGTTATGATGTATATGTTAGATTAGATCTAACATGAAGATTTAAACAGATATATAAAGGAGGCAAGAAATCGGTTTTGGGAATCCCATCACAAGGTAAGTGATATTCGGCCAAGGCTTAATTTTGGTATTTGGGGTTATTTCTCATTTATTTCAAAAGCCAGAGACTCACATGGTTACATGATTTAGTGTTAGCCGATTTCAAGGGAAGGAATATTAGCAATTTTGGGACTTGATTTACAATCATCCAATTTGGCAACAAGGTAAGTAATACAAATCCTACTAGGATTTAGTTTTCAAACCAAATAGGGTTATTAATATATTTTAATGATTGGCCGAATATAGGAGTGAAAGATCTAGATCGGTAGATCGTTCTTCGGGATTCAAGGAACCTATTAAGCGAATTAGGTGTGTACTCACACTAACTTTCAATATATATTATGGCAATAATTGTTTTAATATATGAATGTGTATAAGAATGAGAATGTGGCTAAGTACCACAAATGTGGCAAAAGTACCAGTGCACGTATTCCTACTTTTGATAGGATTATGAATGTGTTATATTCTGAAAAGTGACATGAATGTGAATTTAAGTATGATATGAATGATATGTAATAATTGGGGCATTTGGGATATATGTGAAGGGAGAAAGTGAAGGTGATGACTACGGTCTCACCAACGAATTATGGTGACTACGGTCACATTATTGAATATGGTAACTTCGGTTACATTATTTGAATATAGTGTCTAAAGACACAACGTAAGTGGGCGATGAGCACGTCGATTGCAAATGATCGCCTTCGATGGTGTGTAGCGGATGGAGGGTCGACTTAGTAGTCCCCACTGTATGCAAAGTTGGTACGGGTGGTGTGTAGCGGATGGACAAATAGGCTTGGGTTTGGGTTGCATCATCCTTTATTTTATATGAACATGAAATTGATATGACTTGTATGCTCGATTTGTTGAAAATTAGTATCATGTACACATTGAGTCTGTGGACTCACCCCGTTGGGGAATTATTTTTCGTGTGATGAGCAAGTAATGGACTGGTCTACGAGAGCTAAAGGTGGCCATGCATCACTTGAAGAATTTATTTAGAAATTTGGACTTTATATAATTTTAGTACTTTAAATTTTATTTTGGGTTTGAATGATGTAATAAGGCCATAAGGCCGAGTTGGATTTTCTTTATTTCTGTTTATTTTTATTTGATTATGATACAATTTATTTTGGATTAAAGTTAAGTAAATTTATTTCTTTTAAAATAATAAACCCTAAAATATTTTGTCACCTAATTTAAGTTGGATTTTCAAAATTTATTAAATGGGTTCCAATTTAAGCCCAACCCAAAACAATGTTTTCTAAAATCTACAATTTTTCTCTAAGTAACCAAGAATTTGAAAACCGGTTTACTTAAGGAACATACCAGATCCGGTTCAGGCTCGTGGGCCGGGTGTGGGGTGTTTCAAGGTCTAACACATCATTTAAAAGAGTTTAAAGAGTGGATTATTGCTTCTTTAAATTTGGCAGCAAGCTTTTCAAGTACCAACAGTTTTTGTTGCTTCAAAAGAATTAATTCAAGCATTCAAAACACCATTAAGGTGCTGGTGACTATTCAGCTAACCAAAGAACATTTCAAGAGTCACTTTTCAAGCATTCAAGGTCAATTATGAAGCTGAATTAAAGTGAATTAAATGATGGAGTTATTCGGTTCAAGAATTCCAAGAGACTTGAACTTTATTTTAGCTTTTAAGATGAATACTTGTGACCATTCAACTAGCCTTTTTCTAGCCTTATAAATATGTGTGTAATCAGCCTTTTGAGGGGACTTTTGGACTTTTGAACTTTGATTAAATTTTATGAACATTTTGTTCTCGAGTGAGTTTACCTCCTCTCCTATTTCGTACAAGTCTTGTTTGACTTATCTAGCATTGCTAGTGGCGTCTTCCCGACTTGTTTGAACTTATCACCAACTCCATTGGTGCGGCGTTCATCCTACTTCTCCATCCAACCACCTTAAAGACATAAGAAATGGGGTGACACTATGATATAGTGTTGAATCTTTCATCCGTTAAGTTCGATTTCCATCCCCACCATTTATCCCAAAATTACCTATCTTTATTATTTTTGTTAAACCGAGCCTACTACATATTTCTAAACCTACCATTCTTTTCAAACCCTCTTTGTTAGCTTCCGCATATTTTTCCCCAAACTTACAATTTCAGCACACCGAACAATCTCCTCGTCGACGATTAGGCAAACAAGTGAAACGACTCGATTAACACGGGCCGGATCACATCATTTTCAACATAAAGTCACATGACCGTGTTCTTGGACCGTGTAAGCTGGGGTCATACGTTCTTGTATCCTAACCGTGTAACTCACTGAGGTTGTGTTTACCAATCACCTCCCATTTCATAAAAGCACATTGTCTTGCCATATGCCCATGTATGGCACACGACTGTGCGTTAGATTGTGTATACCAAAAGGTACCTTACAAAGCAAGTTACAAACCAATAACTCACATATGTCATAAGTATACATTATACCATTCCTTAGGCTTGTTCAAAATGCATCAAAACATACCAAAAAATACAACTTATAAGACCACCTTAAGTGCTTGACCAATATGCTACAATTGGCACCACATTTTAACAAGACTAAATCAACCATTCACTTATAAACATGCCATAGTATTCTTACTTATTATTCACTAGATCCACATTATACCAAAGTGCCAAACTCATCAAACAGAGCATGAAACTATTAAATACAAAATGCATCTTCTTGATGCCAACCAACCAACACAACATCACATTGATACTTTATATTCACATAAAAAAAAACCAACTTATAAAGTTCAACCACATATATATACATAGTCATTATCACCAATTTACATGCCACTTATAACAGAGCCAAAATGTTCAAAAGTCTACCAAAATGGTTTGTGGATAGTGTGAGCTCTGAAAACGATCCAACCGACAGCACGTTTTTCGAAAATCTACAAGGAAGAAAAAATGAGACAAAACTAAGCTTACGCAAAGCTTAGTAAGCTTGTATGAATTTAGACACAACATACCTGCCATTGAAAATAACACATATAAACATAGTATTCCCTGTCACCTTACACATCCATGTCATACCAAAAATGGTTAGTTCATGATCATATAATGAACATCAAATGCATATGGATAATATAATAAACATGATATTCATTTGCATTTCATGATTAACATTTTTATTCAATAAGCTTTCAGTTCAATTAAATTTCATATCTTCACTTTACCCGAAGAACTATAGTAAATTAACCTCAGATACTCGAGATAGCATTGCTCACACAAGATGTAAATAGGGACATTAATCTTTACTCGGTGCTGCTCACACGAGCTGTGGAGAATCTGTAACAAATGCTGGATCTCAACCATCGGTAAGGTATCCCACACCAATACATAATACCTAATAAGATATAATCATCAACATATAGTGCCTAATACAACATGAATATTGGTACAAAGTACCTGATAATATAGTCACCGGTACATAGTACATGATATAATGAAATCACCGATATAAAGTACCTGATACTTTAAACCCTAATGACATGTCATTTGTATCCTAATCATTCATTAAGTTCACATAGGCCTTAAATCAATTCTCATATACTTTCCATCAACATAACATCATATATATCAACATGATCTAATTAACATTTCATATCATCTCTCTATTCATTCAAAGCACATGATTATATAATACTTTATAATTTAGTCATTTTAATGTCAACTTTGTAATCCATACAACTCAGTCACGAGTAATAAATATATATAAATATACATTACAACAAAAACTAATTTAATCAAAATGAATTCTACACAAACTTACCTATCCAAAACAACAACGGACACAACACCGAGGATTATTTAGTAATTTTTCCTTTTCCGCGTTTATCGACTGGTTGATCCGTTTCTTGGCCTATATAATAATTTAATTCAATTATCAGCTCCAATTACCTTATAATGTCTAAACATATGCATATGAACTTTTAAAAATATTTTACACAATTTCCCTAAACTTTTATATTTTATTTAATTTAGTCTCTAAAACCGTATCAAGCATATTTTCACAATTAATCCCAAACTTTAAAGTCGAATTCATTCTTATACCTTTACAACTCTCAGGCATCTAAATTTACAATAATTTTATGTCAATTTCAACAAATTAATATTTTAGTCCCTAACCTCAAATCCAACCAAATTCACTTTACGAAGTAGTCCTACTTTATAACAAAGCTTTAAACCCAACCATTAACATCTAAAAAGCTTTAAAAACAATAATGATAACTTTCAAAACTTTGATAGATTTACAAAATAGTCTTTGGGCTAGCTAGATTAAGCTACAACAATCTTAAAAACATAAAATTTATGAAAAACGGGCTAGGTTTAGACTTACATGAAAGGACTAAGCTTGGCCGAACTTCCTTGGCTATAAAAAATGGTGTTTTCAGTAGAAAAGAAACAAGAATGATGAAGATGAAGTTTATTTTATGTTTTTAAGTTTTTATTAACTTTATTTTAACTTTAATAAACTAAAAATTCATTATAACAATAACCATAAGTCACCTACTCAAGCAAATAAGAAAAAATTGTCATTTAAAACCATGCATTCATTCTTTTATACTCATTTAACCCTGTAAGAACCCATTTATGCCCGGGCCCATACCAATTAAAAAAATAAATAAAATATAAAAATCCCAAAATTAAATGTCTTGTCCATTACAAATTTTCAAACCCAAATACAAAAGCCCAATCGGCCCAAATCCTCGCCTATAGTAGTCGGCCAAAATAACCCAATCTAAAGAGCCCGAATGGCCCAAATAATTTCGACAAACAGAAACCGTAAGGGTTCCAGAAGCAGTTTTGCGTCGGGCGCGTGCCTCCACACACGTCGCCACGCGCGCCACCATGCGCACACCACGCGCTCACTCCTCCACGTTGGCCCGCTTCCGTACCACGTCCCTCCGTACCTGCGCAAGAGAATAAACGACAGCAAATACAGAGGAATAAAGAAAAGAGCATTGTATTTTTTGTTTTTTCGGCTATATAAACAAAAAGCCAACCAATGTTTTTTTTACGCACAGAGAATACAAAAAAAAAAAAAAGAAAAAGATCAGAATTGAAAAGGTGAATCTTTCTTTTTAAAATTTTTTTGAGACTACATTCCGATTGTATTCTTTCCGTTTTTTTCTTTTTGTATGCGAAAGTAGAATAGAGGGGAGAGATTTACCTTGGATTCGAGCCCTTTTTCTTTGTCGCAATCGAAGTGAAGAGGGACTTCGAGGTCAGGGTTAGTAACTCTCGAAGCCGAACCCTAAAGGCACTATCAGGTTCCGCCAATCGCTGTTCGTGGTGACGAAAGGCGTTCGATCGGAGAGTCCTTGGGAGTCGGCTAATTAAGGAGAGGGTTAGGGGTGCTTAGGTTTTTGTTTTAAGTGGCTGGGTGATTAGATTTTTTTTTAGCTTTATTAAGATACATGAAACAGCACCGTTTAGGGCCGATTTCAGTGGCTCTAAAACGGTGTCGTATAGAGTAACCCGATTCGATCCGACCCAATGCCCTGAGGATCCGAGTGTTTACGTGTTGAAGGGATAATTGCACACTCAGTCCCTCCAGTCTGTGTTGTAGTTCGATTGGCCTCTTTTTTATTTCTTTTGTTTTTAAATTCTTTCCTGAAGATTTGTGCGCCATTTCAATTTGGTCCAGTCTGTACATTGCGTTTTGGCTATTTAAATATTTGCTATTTTAACCCCTGATTATTTGAGTGCATTTTTTGCTTCTCTGGTTCCTCTGGTGATTTTTCGCTTCTCTTCAATCTCTCGCCGTTGGATTCGATCAATCGGTTTAAGTTGTTCCTGGTGATTGCTTGTTTCAATTTTCTGGTATGTTTAGGCAAACCTTAATTTGGGTTTTGTTCTTTCTATTAGTTTGAAACTTATTTTTTTGATTTGGGGGAATTGAGGTTTGCAATGTATGTACAAGCCTTTTTTTATTAGTTCTCTTGTGACCCCAATTTGATGTTTTTTTTCTTCTTCATAGGTTTGAATCTTCTGATTTCTTAGAATTAGGGGATTAAGGTATGGAATGCATTGGGTTTGTTATGAATGTACTTCTGATCAGTACTCTGGTGAATAATTTTGTTTCTGTTATTAGTTTAAGTTGAATTCGTTTCATGGAAAGTTCCAAATTTTCCCAAGTATTGATGCAAAATTTTGTGTTTAAGTTACTAAATCATCGGTTGCAATTCAATAGTTTGTGCTTCATCAGTTAAGCTTATGTTCTCTACGAATTTCCTAAATTTTAGATTGTAAATAGGTTCCGATCATGCTCGACTCCAGATTTAGCCAGACCTCAATGTGGCTAGTCGATACCTAATACTGGAGACTCTCCGACCGAAAAAAGATTGGCCTAACTCAAAATGTTGTAGTTTAGTAGAAACTTTATCTAGGCAATTGACAAAACTGAAAACTGAACTCCTAAAATCTAATGAACCCCAGAAAGGACTCTGGAAATCCTCAAAATGTTGATGTCGGAACATAGAGAGAAAAGTTTGCAGCCAAAGACAACTGTAGGGCATATAGGCGTGACTGACCACCGTTGAATAGTTTGAGTTGTCTCTCTGCATTGGGAAAAACATTCTTAATCACGAAATCCAGTGTGTAACATCCTGAAATTGGGCCTAAAAGAATTGGGCCCAATGGGCCTTGGGCGTAGGAATGTTTAAAATTTTCGAGAATATTAGAATGGTGTTATTGTAAATTGGATTTATTAGTTAAGTGAATTTGGAAGGTTACGAGGTTTCTAGGAAGTTCGGGGATTAGTTGGGCCTTAGTAAAAAATTGGTATTTTATCACTTTAAGGAGAGAAGGTAAGGGGCATCAAGGCTTAAGGAAATAAGTGTGCATATTGCTAGCATAAAGGAGCTTATGGTAAAGGGGATATAGCGCCACATGAAGGACTTTGAGGGAGGAGGTTCAAATCCCATCAAGTGCAAAATTATGACTATTTTTTTGTGTTCGACCAAGGTAGTATTTTAGGCAAGGTGGACTTTTTAATTTTGGCAAGGTGGCTAAGGGAATAAGGAAAGGGTGAGGATAGGGAAAGAAATCAAAAGAAAAAGGTAAGTTGAGGGAGCATGTTGGCACTTTTCAAGGCTGATGTTTTGAAAAGTTTTGGTTGGCCAATGTTGACCTTATTGTCAAGACTATGGACAGTTTTGTTAGGGGGAAGGGAGAGCCGAATTTCTCTTTTCTCTTTAGACCATTTTGTTAGTTTTTGGTACACGAGAGGTACACTTTTCTCTTTGAACATTTGTGTCTTCTTTTCAAATCCATCTCCCTCTTTGCTTTGGCCGAAACCTCCTAACACATTTGTGCATTTTTTCTTTTGTTTGGCCTAAACACTCACCTTTGCTCATCCCCCCTTTGATAGCCGAAACTACCAAAGCACTTTTCTCCATCTATTCTTTCTTTTGACCATTTCATCAACCTTTTCTTCTTCTTTAATCAACATCACTTTGTGATCACATCTTCTTGTTTGATTTTCTCTTTAGCCAAACCCATTCTCATCCTATTTCTTCATCATTTCGTTCCCTATCTTGTGGGAAAACCTCTTCTTTGTAATATCCTGAATTTAGGGGTTATGAAAATTTTCATTTGGATGTGTGCATTGTTGTTATGTGCTCTTTGTATGAGTTTTAGGGACTTTGGGAATTTTAGAATGTAAAGGATTACCTTAGAAAATATTAGATTTTTCTTTAGAAGGGGAACTAAGCAAGTTTGGCCTTAAGAGAATTAATTTGAGGTTTTGATCATAAGTTGAGCTATTGGTAAAGTGGTGAAGGTGCATGGGTGAATGCATGAGGTGAGAGGTTCGAATCCTTCAGCTAGCAATTGGGAGGAATTTTAATTTTGTTCTCTTTCCTATAGTGTCGGTCAAACCTTATCTTGAATGGATGAACTCTTCTTTTATTTTTGGATAGCAGACCAAAGGGAAAAGGCAAGTTAGTAGTTTTGGTAAGGAATCAAATTGTTAAGGAAGGTTTATGGGACAAAAGGCTTGAAGAGTGGGTGTTGTTTTGGAAGCTTTTCCATGGTCATTTGACTATGAACCTAGACGGCATTAGGGGCTAAGAGGGTTGGTTTAATAGTGATGGAGATTAAGGGATTGATAAGGAAGAATTGAGGAGGAAAAAAGGGGATTGTGTTGGCTAATGTGTTGACCGAATGTGATATGGGAGTAGGGAGGTGTTAGTTGACCAAAAGTTGTCAATTTGTGCATCTTTTTCCTTTGTCCAAACATTTTCTTCTTAGCCGAAATTGTCAATTGGCATTTGGTAAAAACTTTGCTTTGTTTTGGCCATTACATTTTGACCAAATTAGTACTTTTTATTTCTTCTTTTCCTCTCAAGTTTTACTCTCTTTTTGGTACCAAAATATTGCTACTTTTGAAGACATTTATCATTTCTTTTCTTCCTCTCTAGTGCCAAATTTATCCTAACACCAAAAGCATTTCTCTTATTTTCTTTTTCTTTTTCATTCTCTTTCTCTCTTCTCTTTCTTTCTCATAGCCGAAACTACCCTATACTTTTCACCATTTTTCTTTCTTTTCTTTTTGTTAAAAACCGAAACCATCATATTTGAAACTACCATCTTTTCTCTTCTCTTTTGTTAAAGCCGAAATCACCATTTCTTCTCTTTTTAATTGTTAAGGTCGAATCTCTTTATAGTTCTAGTAAGGGTGAATCAATCTCTGTGTTTCGGGTAAAGATTATCTATCAATCATTTCTTTCTTTTCATTTTTTTAGATTAGCTGAATCTAGGCATCTAATCCCTATCTTTTATAGTTGGCCGAATCTTTGAAGGAGGATTTCGGGGTTTATTGTAGTTGACGATTAGGGAAAGATCGTTCGGGTTTCGAATAATCCAAGGTAAGGAGATGGTGATATTCGGCCAAGGGCCATATCTTGTATTGATAATCGATTTCTAATATAGTGTTATGTAGGTGCTATCGACATTGTAGGCAAGGGTTGGAAATCTTAAGTATTATATCGCTTTCCGTGTTTGCAAGGTGTGTAACTTATGCTAAACTTCTAATAGATCAATAGCTTTATTGATAAAAATGTGTTTATAAAGAAATATAAATGATTATGGCTTCGGGTACCATTCAATGGTACGGTGAATTGAGGTATGTTATTCCTTCATACTATGTATGATTCTAATATGAAACATATTCGATATTTGATTATGATTTTGATATAATGTACAAGGCATAATATTTACATCGCTAATAATGCTATATGCATAATATGAAATGTGTCCGATTCCGATATGATAATGGGCTATATGGCATGATAATGAAATAATATGTTATTGCATGGGCATATGGGTAATATTGAAAGGGGAAGTTTCCGATGGATTTTCCACATTATCCGGTGACCTCGGTCACGATATTATGAATCCGGTGACTTCGGTCACGATACTAAGAATCTGGTGACTCTGTCACGATTATCTGGTGGCTATGCCACGATTATAAGGGCGATGTGCATGTTGACTGCAGCAACTCCCTTTGATGGTGTGTAGCGGATGGAGGGTCGATTTAGTAATCCCCACGGTGTGATTGGTAGGTACGGGTGGTGTGTAGCGGATGGATATTTAGGTTGGGCTCGGGATTGCATTTCATTTTATATGTACATGTGATTATATGATTTGCTATATTATGGGCTTTATTGCTATAATCGATTGGACTTTTGGTGTATTGTTGCACATTGAGTCTTTTGACTCACCCATTCGTGGGATATCATTTCAGGTGATACACAATGATTTTGGACCGGGTCAAAGAGGATCGCGTGGTGGCCATTGCTCAACTCAGTAAATTGGGATTTTCACTTTTTATTAAACTTACTACGTTTTCTTATATATTTCGGGATTTAATTTGGGATATGTTTTTGTAATAAGGCCGCCATTAGTTATGTTACTTTTACGTTTTAATTTATATTCTGCTACGATCAATTCCAACTAAACAATTAAATATTTTTGATAATCGTATTAAAGACGGTTTTTAACAAGTTTGTACTTTAAATTTATTCTTTTACCCTAAAATCACATCTTATTTCAAAACGACAAAAAAACGAGTTTTTCTTAAGAAGCATACCATATCCTAAGTCGAGACTTGTGGGCGGGTTTGGGGTGTTTCAACTTGGTATCGAGCCCGATTTTAAACACTCGGCCTTGGGTTTTGAAGTCCACAACATTTTTAAAATTTGGCTCAAATGAATGATTTTGAAAATTTTTGGTTAAAAATGGTTTTATGGAAGCATGGCACCCGAGTTCTTGACCCGAAGTCCACCAGGTAAGTACCTCAAATTATTGAGTGAATTATTATATGATTGATATATGGGCATATTTGGGCTCGTAGATTAGAGAACTAGGATCTATTGAACCCTAGGGCTAGTGCACTCAAACATAGGCATAAGACTTAAAAACAATCGAACAAACTCGTGAAGTAAGTCGCGAGTTAGTTGCGGTGGCAACCATTGTGCGCATGTCTAGGAGTGGATTCTTGTAAGAGCTTGGCATTTAAGCGATCCTAGCGACTCACCTCCTCTTTACTTGAATCCTACCAGTGCGTAGCTACTGGTTCACCCTAACCAAGAGGACTTATTCACGGCCTAACGTGATAATTAAAACCCGAAAGGACTAGCCATGCAGCTTTAAAAAAACTCTAGTTTTTAAATCACTAAATTACCCTTTTGATCTGTACAAACTATTTTGAAGATATTTCTCAAAGTATTTTCGACTTCCAAAATTACCAAAATGCCCCTAGTGGCAAAATTACGAAAATGCCTTTGGTTTCTAAAATTACCGTATTACCCCGATTTCAACAAAATTCTTTTACTTTGCAAAAGTATTCAAATTTTTGTATTTCAAAATAATACCCTGACTTTTGAAATTTACAAAATTACCCCAGATTGGCAAAATTACCAAAATACCCCTGGTTTCCAAAATTCTACTGTACCTTTAATTTGACAAATTTTCAGAAATACCCTCCAGTTTTGGAAATTTCTAAGTGTCCTGATTTATTAAAGTTTTAAAAAAAAATTCTTTGATTTATTACAAAAATACCCTGTAGGAAAATGACGAATTTACCCCTGGGTTGGGAACGGACAGAAATGCTCATAGAAGTGTGTCGAATGTTGTGGATGAGTGAATGTGTCTCAATTGATGTGAATATGTGATTCTCTGAATTAGAATAGTGATCTTGAGTTAGAAATTTTGATTGATCGAAAGAACTACTTCTGAAAACTTCTTTTCATAAAATTTGCTCGGGGATAAACAGTGAAACAAAATACTAATGCATAAAACTTCTTAATCAGATAAGACGCTAAGTAGACATGAGTTCTAGGGGACGAGGTCGTCGTGGTCGCGGTAGAGGCGAGAATGGTCGCTTTCGGAACCGCTTAGGTGCAGTCGGGGTTACGAAAATGAAGCTCCGCCACCAGCTGTTAGAGCGAAATTTCAAGAGCAAACTGGAGGAGATGACGCTGTATCGCAAGCTATGTTGCGAGTCCTAGAGTGAGTAGCGGGAGCTAGTATGGGTAATAGAGCGCGAAAGCCAGTGGCTGAGAGACTTAGATCTAACGGAGCCGAGGTTTTTAGGGGAGTATCTGGGGTAGCTCCGAATGTAGCGGAGTACTGGTTAGAGGCAGTCGAGAGGATCATGGACAATTTGGACTGCACCGCCGAGGAGAAATTGAAAGGTGCTGTTTCGTTGCTTCGTGACGAGGCGTACCAATGGTGGCTCACTGTCAAAGAGAGTATTCCAGCGGATCAAGTAGATTGGGGGTATTTTAAGATCAAGTTTGAAGGGAAATATGTTGGAGCTAGTTACATTGACTCTTAGAGAAAGGCGTTCCTGAATCTGGTACAAGGAAATAAGTCGATAGCTGAATATAAAGCGGAGTTTCTGCGATTAAGCCGTTATGCCAGAGGGATTGTAGCTACTGATTATGAGCGGTGTGTCAGATTTGAGGATGGGTTGCGAGATGAGCTGCGAGTGATGATTGCACTGCATCGAGAGAGAGATTTTGCAGTTTTAATGGATAGAGCTCGGATAACTGAAGAAGTCAAGTAGACCGAGAGACAGAACAGAGATCGAGGTCAGAATAAGAATAAGAGGAGCTATGGGTCTTCTAGGTCATCCGGGAATTTCCAAAAGAAACCTAGAGTTGATGGGCCACGAGTTCAGCAAGTTACTTCGGGAGGACAATATCGTACTTGTGCTCTATGTGGAAAGATGCACCCGGGAGAATGTTGGAAGAAGACGGGGGGATGTTTTAAGTGCGGATCCAAGGATCATATGATTAGGGATTGTCCATTGGATACTGAGAGGAATAGTTCGATGAGGTCGGGAGTTCTAATCAGCCGCGCAGGTGGGGCAAGCAATTACGATGAGGGGTCGTGGTTCGAGTGGTAGAGGTAATGGTTCTGGTAGAGGACGCGGGACTCCGGGCAGAGACAGTGGTAGCACTGAGGCTAGACAGCCAGGTTTGGTGTATGCGGTTCGTCGGGAGGAAGATAGTGATGCACCTGATGTTATCACGGGTATGTTTCTTATTTATGGGTTGCCCTTTATTACTTTGATAGATATAGGGTCAACTCATTCTTACATCGCTAGTGAGGTATCTGGAACTCTGCATGTGAACTCGATCGCATCTGCCTAGGAAGATGATCGCATTTAGTCCTTTAGGGCAGCATCGTAGTAGTAGATAAACTCTTTAAGGAAGTGCCTTTAGAAGTCCAAGGGACGCAGTTTCCGGCTAACTTAATGGAGTTGCCATTTGAAGAATTTGACTTGATCCTAGGCATGGATTGGCTAGTGAGGTATCGTGCGAATGTGGATTGTGCTGCTAAGCAGATGTCACTAAGGTCTATGGACGATAAGGAAGTTGTAGTGATGGGCGAGAGACGAAACTATTTATCAAATGTAGTATCCGCTCTTAAGGCAAAAAAAGATGGTTAAGAAAGGTTGTTGGCTTTTCTTATGTTGGTTAGTGCCTTGGAGGCTAAAGAGCCAACTGTTGAAGAGGTCAGGACTGTGAGAGAATTCGTGGATGTCTTTCCGGAAGAACTTCCAGGATTGCCTCCGGATCGTGAAGTGGAATTTGGGATTGACTTGTTGCCTGGAACGACGCCAGTATCTATTGCTCCGTATAGAATGGCACCAAAGGAGTTGGTTGAGCTTAAGGCCCAAATTTAAGAGTTGCTTGATCGTGGGTTTATCCAACCTAGTGTGTCTCCATGGGGAGCACCGGTCTTGTTTGTGAAGAAGAAAGACGGGACTATGCATATGTGCATAGATTACCGACAGTTGAATAAGCTGATTATCAAGAACAAGTATCCTTTGCCAAGGATAGACGACTTGTTCGATCAGCTTAAGGGAGCTGCAGTATTCTTAAAGATAGATTTAAGGTCGGGGTATTATCAACTTAAGGTGAAGGAAGCGATATCCATAAGACAGCTTTCCGAACAAGATATGGGCATTATGAATTTTTGGTAATGCCGTTCGGATTGACGAACGCCCCAGCTGCGTTCATGGATATGATGAATCGGGTTTTTCAACCCTACTTGGATCAGTTTGTTGTTGTGTTTATAGACGACATTCTTGTGTATTCCAAGTCTGAGTTACAGCATGATGAGCATCTTCGGATAGTGTTGCAAATGTTGAGAGAGAAGAAGCTTTATGCCAAATTCAGCAAGTGCGAATTTTGGCTGAAAGAAGTTGCATTTTTAGGCCATGTGGTGTCTGCGGAAGGGATAAGGGTGGATCCTCGAAAGATTGAGGCAGTGTTGGATTGGAAACCACCTAAGTCTGTTGCGGAGGTTTGCAGTTTCTTGGGATTAGCGGGTTATTACAGAAGGTTCGTCAAGGATTCTCCTCGATAGCGGCACCTTTGACGAAGTTGTTGAGAAAAGAGATACCTTTCGTGTGGGCAGATAAGCAGCAAGAGAGCTTTGAGAAGCTTAAGAAGGTTTTGACTGAAGCTCCAGTTTTGATTCAGCCTGAGGCAGGAAAGGACTTTGTGGTGTATTGTGATGCGTCTCACGTTGGTTTGGGATGTGTTTTGATGCAAGATGGGAAGATGGTTGCGTATGTATCTCGGCAATTGAGGCTTCAAGAGGTTAATTATCCGACGCATGACTTGGAGTTAGCAGCGGTAGTTTTTGCTCTTAAGGTGTGGAGGCATTATTTGTATGGAGAAAAGTCAGTAATCTACACGGACCACAAGAGTCTTAAGTATCTGCTGACTCAGAAGGAGCTGAATCTAAGACAGCGAAGATGGGTGGAGTTGTTGAAAGACTATGATTGTTCTATAGAGTATCACCCGGGCAAGGCGAATGTAGTGGCAGATGCCCTAAGTAGGAAAGTGGTGTCGGATCTAAGAGCGATGTTCGCACATCTTAGTCTTTATGAAGACGGAAGCTTGTTGGTGGAATTATAAGTAAAGCAGATATGGTTGAGTCAGGTTAAAGAAAGACAGTTGGTAGATGATGATTTAAGTGTTAAGCTACGGCAAGTGCAAAATAGAGAGTTGGAAGATTATGGTGTTAACAGCGATGGAGTTTTGTGTTTCAAGGGTAAGGTCTGTATGCCGAAGGATGGGGAGCTTAGGCAGAGAATTCTTCAGGAATCGCATGGTGGTCCTTATGCGATGCATCCGAGAGGTAGTAAGTTGTATAGGGATCTTCGGGATCAATTTTGGTGGCCTGGTCTTAAGCGAGAAGTTACAGAGTTTGTGGGGAAGTGCTTAACGTGTCAGCAAGTTAAGGCTGAACACCAAGTTCCATCGGGATTGCTTCAGCCGATAAAGATTCCGCAATAGAAGTGGGAGCGTATCACCATGGACTTTGTTAGTGGGCTTCCCCTTACGCCTACTAAGAAGGATTCGGTATGGGTGATAGTGGATCAATTGACGAAGTCTGCACATTTCATTCCTGTGCGAATTGATTACTCTTTGCAGAAATTGGCGAAGTTGTATGTGGCAGAGATTGTAAGATTGCATGGAGTGTCGGTGTCGATTATTTCGGATAGAGATCCGAGGTTTACGTCTCGATTTTGGAAAGCATTACATCAGGCTTTGGGCACCAAATTAGACTTCAGTACGGCATTTCATCCACAGTAGGATGGCCAGTCTGAGCGAGTAATCCAAGTATTAGAGGACATGTTAAGGGGATGTGTGATAGATTTCAGAGGAAGCTGGGAAGAGTTTTTACCTTTAGCGAGTGCGCGTAACAACACGCTTACTGCCAGCGATTCGAATGGCACCGTATAAAGCGCTATATGGACGAAAGTGTCGCACTCCTACGTGTTGGACGTAATTAGGGAACGCCGTGTTTTGGGTCCAGAGATTGTGGCTGAATCCGAAGAAAGGTTAAAGTAATTCGGGCTCGGTTGAAGGAGGCATCGGATAGGCAAAAGTCGTACGCAGATTTGAAACGAAAGGACATAGAGTTTGTTGTGGGAGACCAAGTGTTCCTAAAGGTTTCGCCTTGGAAAAAGGTGATGAGATTTGGTCGCAAAAGAAAATTAAGCCCCAGGTTTATAGGACCTTATCGGGTTTTGAAGCGGGTTGGACCGGTGGCATATCAGTTAGAGTTACCTTCGGAATTGAAACAAATGCACGATGTGTTTCATGTTTCGATGTTACGTCGTTATCAGTCGGATCCATCTCACGTAGTGCCAGTTGAGGAAGTAGAACTACAACCAGATTTGTCTTATGAGGAGGAGCCGATTCAAATTTTAGATCGGGATGTGAAGGTATTATGGAGGAAATCAGTTCCTCTCGTTAAAGTATTATGGCGCAATCATGGATCGGAAGAAGCTTCGTGGGAGCCGGAGGAAGCTATGCGATAGCAATATCCTCATTTATTCTTGTCAGGAAATTTCGGGGTCGAAATTTTTTTTAAGGGGGTAAAACTGTAATATCCTGGATTTAGGGGTTATGAAAATTTTCGTTTGGATGTGTGCATTGTTGTTATGTGCTCTTTGTATGAGTTTTAGGGACTTTGGGAATTTTAGAATGTAAAGGATTGCCTTAGAAAATATTAGATTTTTCTTTAGAAGGGGAACCAAGCAAGTTTGGCCTTAAGAGAATTAATTTGAGGTTTTGATCATAAGTTAAGCTATTGGTAAAGTGGTGAAGGCGCATGGGTGAATGCATGAGGTGAGAGGTTCGAATCCTTTAGCTAGCAATTGGGAGGAATTTTAATTTTGTTCTCTTTCCTATAGTGTCGGTCAAACCTTATCTTGAATGGATGAACTCTTCTTTTATTTTTGGATAGCAGACCAAAGGGAAAAGGCAAGTTAGTAGTTTTGGTAAGGAATCAAATTGTTAAGGAAGGTTTAGGGGACAAAAGGCTTGAAGAGTGGGTGCTGTTTTGGAAGCTTTTCCATGGTCATTTGACTATGAACCTAGACGGCATTAGGGGCTAAGAGGGTTGGTTTAATAGTGATGGAGATTAAGGGATTGATAAGGAAGAATTGAGGAGGAAAAAAGGGGATTGTGTTGGCTAATGTGTTGACCGAATGTGATATGGGAGCAGGGAGGTGTTAGTTGACCAAAAGTTGTCAATTTGTGCATCTTTTTCCTTTGTCCAAACATTTTCTTCTTAGCCGAAATTGTCAATTGGCATTTGGTAAAAACTTTGCTTTGTTTTGGCCATTACATTTTGACCAAATTGGTACTTTTTATTTCTTCTTTTCCTCTCAAGTTTTACTCTCTTTTTGGTACCAAAATATTGCTACTTTTGAAGACATTTATCATTTCTTTTCTTCCTCTCTAGTGTCGAATTTATCCTAACACCAAAAGCATTTCTCTTATTTTCTTTTTCTTTTTCATTCTCTTTCTCTCTTCTCTTTCTTTCTCATAGCCGAAACTACCCTATACTTTTCACCATTTTTCTTTCTTTTCTTTTTGTTAAAAACCGAAACCATCATATTTGAAACTACCATCTTTTCTCTTCTCTTTTGTTAAAGCCGAAATCACCATTTCTTCTCTTTTTAATTGTTAAGGTCGAATCTCTTTATAGTTCTAGTAAGGGTGAATCAATCTCTGTGTTTCGGGTAAGGATTATCTATCAATCATTTCTTTCTTTTCATTTTTTTAGATTAGCCGAATCTAGGCATCTAATCCCTATCTTTTATCGTTGGCCGAATCTTTGAAGGAGGATTTTGGGGTTTCTTGTAGTTGACGATTAGGGAGAGATCGTTCGGGTTTCGAATAATCTAAGGTAAGGAGATGATGATATTCGGCCAAGGGCCATATCTTGTATTGATAATCGATTTCTAATATAGTGTTATGTAGGTGCTATCGACGTTGTAGGCAAAGGTTGGAAATCTTAAGTATTATATCACTTTCCGTGTTTGCAAGGTGTGTAACTTATGCTAAACTTCTAATAGATCAATAGCTCTATTGATAAAAATGTGTTTATAAAGAAATATAAATGATTATGGCTTCGGGTACCATTCAATGGTACGGTGAATTGAGGTATGTTATTCCTTCATACTATGTATGATTCTAATATGAAACATATTCGATATTTGATTATGATTTTGATATAATGTACAAGGCATAATATTTACATCGCTAGTAATGCTATATGCATAATATGAAATGTGTCCGATTCCGATATGATAATGGGGTATATGGCATGATAATGAAATAATATGTTATTGCATGGGCATATGGGTAATATTGAAAGGGGAAGTGTTCCGGTGGATTTTCCACATTATCCGGTGACCTCGGTCACGATATTATGAATCCAGTGACTTCGGTCACGATACTAAGAATCCGGTGACTCTGTCATAATTATCTGGTGGCTATGCCACGATTATAAGGGCGATGTGCATGTTGACTGCAGCAACTGCCTTCGATGGTGTGTAGCAGATGGAGGGTCGATTTAGTAATCCCCACGGTGTGATTGGTAGGTACGGATGGTGTGTAGCGGATGGATATTTAGGTTGGGCTCGGGATTGTATTTCATTTTATATGTACATGTGATTATATGATTTGCTATATTATGGGCTTTATTGCTATAATCGATTGGACTTTTGGTGTATTGTTGCACATTGAGTCTTTTGACTCACCTATTCGTGGGATATCATTTCAGGTGATACACAATGATTTTGGACCGGGTCAAAGAGGATCGCGTGGTGGCCATTGCTCAACTCAGTAAATTGGGATTTTCACTTTTTATTAAACTTACTACGTTTTCTTATATATTTCGGGATTTAATTTGGGATATGTTTTTGTAATAAGGCCGCCATTAGTTATGTTACTTTTACGTTTTAATTTATATTCTGCTACGATCAATTCCAACTAAACAATTAAATATTTTTGATAATCGTATTAAAGACGGTTTTTAACAAGTTTGTACTTTAAATTTATTCTTTTACCCTAAAATCACATCTTATTTCAAAACGACAAAAAAACGAGTTTTTCTTAAGAAGCATACCATATCCGGTCGGACTTGTGGGCCGGGTTTGGGGTGTTTCATTCTTAATCGAATCGGTCTGAGTTACATTCTTTCTTGTGATTTGGCCATCGTTGGGCTTAGGACTTTCAATAAGGTAAAGGAGCACAAGTGATTTGTATTAACCAAATCATTATCGTCGACTCGTCAAGCAAGTGGGGTAAGAACATTGTTATGATATTTGTTTTGGCCAAAGGTAGGATAATTGCTAACAACTCTTTCGCTCAGCAAATATTGTTAGGACGGGATTTCAGTAGTTAAAGGGTAGGATCGATTCTTGGTGCACTGAGGGAGATTACATTCGTGGTAAGTGGAGTTAGCCTAATAAAGTGTTTCTAGTTACGATTATCAAAGTTGAGACTAACCTTCTATCAACTATCATTATAGGTGTTGAAATCGGTAGAAAGCACAACTCGTAATCAAGGTGTGTAATCCTATACTTTCCGAATACATGTTTGAAATGGTGTGTAATCTCACACTTCTCTGAAAGTTTGCATGAAATATTCTGTGATTCGGTCGAAATACTGAAGAAAACCAAAACTGGCATCCGTGATCACTCGGGCGTGCGTATGTCCGTAGTGGTAACCAAAGTTTGCAATGAAACAGTTTTTGGTCAGCAACAGTGACGTGATTTTGAAAAATCACGGAAAATAGGAGAAAAGGGATTAATAAGTGAATAAGATATCAAATTAAATCTTACTGTGTCTATTTTTATATGGAAGAAACGGAGAAGGAAAAGGAATTTTAAATTCTGTGATATTTTAGTTTTAGTGAGACTGGTTTTGATTGACTTCGTGGTTCCCTGTTCTATCTTAGAAAAATCGTATAAAATTGTAAAAAGTGAATTATGAGTTATAATTTATATGTATAGATTCCTTAGTGAGCCTATTTTCAATAGAAATAAGTGGCAGTAGTATATGAAAACTGTATAGTGAGATATTTGAAATTAAGGTAAGAGAGGTCAGAATCGTTAGACAGTGAAACAAGGGAAACTTTAAGGAATAAATTGTACTAAATGGCTAAGCCAAAAATTCTGGAAAAATTGTAGTAAGAAGATATGAGTCTAGTTTCAAGGAAAATTTACAAATTTAGATTTCGAGATTCCTAACTCGAGTTATAGTCAATTGGTCAGTATGACGCAGATGGACAGTTTTGATTTTTATGACCCAAAATAGTAGTTAAGTCTGGTTTGCGAAATTTTACCAAAATACCCTTGGAGGGTAAATTACCAAAATACCCTTGGAGGTTAAATTACCGAAATACCCCTGGGTTGCGAGATTACCGAATTATCCTTAATGGGTAGAACTTCCGATTCACGAAAATGCCCCTAATGGACCGATTTACGAAAATGACCTTATGGTCCGAATTATGGAAATGCCCCTAATGGGCCGATTTGATATATTGCCTTAATGGGCTAAATTGTTATATTGCCTTAATGGGCTAAATTGTTATATTGCCTTAATGGGCTGAATTGTTATATTGCCTTAATGGGCCAATTTGATAGACTGCCTTAATGGGCCGATTTTGCAAAGTGTTAATAGGCCAAATTGTTTGTAATGGATCTCTGAGATATTAATTGTTGTTTATATTTGTAATATCATTTACTATGTATGTTACATATACATAATTTTGCACGGGATGGGAAAATGTTGAAGAGAAGTAATTCCGGTGGCACTGCCACAAATACGTTTGATAATATGATACTCTGTGAATCTGGTGGCTTGCCCATAATCAAAATTTGTTATAAATGGCATAATGCCTGCGATTAGTGTGTTTGCTGGGGGGGTTGACTTAATCCCCACAGGTGTGATGGATGGTACGGGTGGTGTGTAGCGGATGGATTATTAGGTTGGATTGGGATTGCATTACATTCATTTGATTCATTTGATATATTCTGTTTTGTAAATGGGCTTCGGCCCAAGTTATTGTTATATGGGCTCAAGCCCAAATTTTTGCTAAACGGGTTCAAGCCCAGTGGACAACGGTAAGGGGATTATACACTGAGTTCTTGTAACTCACCCCCTTTCTTTCTTAACCCTTGTAGGTAATGCTCAGTGATGTGGACTTGAGCTATGGATGACTCGATGGAGGCCATACTTCAAAAACGGTGTTCTTGAACTTTAGAATTTCTATTTACGTTACTTTATTACTTTTACTATTTTGGGTTTTAAGTTGTAATAAGGCCTCTGGACTATTTTTATTTTTGCTTTATGGTTGGGAATGTTTTTATTATTTTCCTTAAATTGTTTAAAAAGGGAATTTTCTAAAAACTTAAATAATGGTTTCCAAAATTGATTAATAAATGGATTTTATAGCTAACTTTTACAAATGATTTGACTCGGATTTTCTTTTAAAATTATCTGCGACATTTCAAAAGTCACGATTTTAAAGCTCACTATCTCGATTTTCGACTCATCAAACGATCTTTCAAAAGTAGCTGTATATTATCAAATATTTACAAATAAAAACTTGTTTACTTAAACACAACCAAGTAACGCTTATTTTAGTAAGAATCACATGATGTTTTACGTTTTCCTCATGGTTTTTAAAGTTCAAAAGTTCGATTTCCGATACATCAATCAACTTCTTGAAATTTGTATTTTATCGAATAGTTATAAATCAAACTTGCTTTCTTAACTATATTATATTAATGTCATTCGTTAGTACATACATAAGTTCTCAAAACATTTTCTTCATGTGACATACCAAATCCGCTCATAACGCATGGGCCGGGTTTGGGGTGTTTCACGGTGTACATAAGCTGTAAACTAATTACATTTAACAATTATAGACTCATTATGTTGATTTCTTCAATTCGGAGCTTTAAACTTTTAATGTGATTTTTATAAGTGGCACTAAAAGAAGAGTTAGTACTTAGTAGTCTTGAACTCAATTCTGTATGTCAGCTTAGATAATCACTGGTACATGGTGCATCATATGCTATTCAAGCAGTTACGTATAGCTTTTTGAAGTCTGTGATAGACAGTGGTCTATTTGCTTGATAAGTCATTAGGGCTTTTTGGTTAATGAAACTGAACCTATATTAATAGTTAGAGATGTGGATTTGAACTCAAGACCTTTTGGAGGTTAGGTTTGGCTAGCTTCATGTCGCTACCTTAACTTGTTCTGTTTTCCCTTTCCACCAATATCCAGTTAGCAAAATCATTGTCCCAAAGCACTGATGATTGAACCAAAATTGATTTCTTAACTTTATATGCATGCTTGCACTGCACCATTCATAATGTGTATCTCTGACATAAAGTTTTCATGCGAAAGCTGTTATGCTTGCATCTTTATATCCTTGACCTACCAAAGCTTGCAGCCTCTACTGTAGTCTCTCAAATGTAATGAAATGGTTTCATTTCTCACAGCTCCTATTTTCTAATAGTTTCATGTTTTGTGAAATGTTTTGCTGGTAAAGGAATGAAATGGAGTTTATGGTATTTTTGATGTTATGATTGAAGTTAATTTTGTATTGGTAGCCAAATTTATTGCCATTATCCAATTATGTAAAGAAATCTTAATTTAGGACTTAAGAAGTTACATTTAAGTGAGAAAAAAATAAGCCAAAAGATCAATATTTTTCATTAAAATAAGCAGGACTTAAGTTTTTCCTTGCATTTACAAAGAATGCTAGAAGCCGAAGAGATAATAGCACCCGTGCCACTGCTACTAGGGTTCTCTATTCAACAACGGGCCATTTTAAGGGATATGTCAAGTTATAGTTTTGAAAAGCAAACGATGATCGTTGTTGCTACAATGACGATACAATTTTATCCGAAAACATGTCGGTCGAAATGGTGCAGATTTTATGGAATACGAAGATATTAACTGGGCATATGAGAATACTATTGATTCAGAAAATGGGCATGGTCGAGAAAGTGATGATGATGACGACGATGATGATGGTGGTGATGATGACGGTGAATCAAGCAATTTAAGTGGTTTTGAAATGGAATTAACAAGAGATGCTATAGCTTCTAGTTTAATGAATTCACTTTAAATTGTAAATGCTATTGTAAAATTTTTAGTATTTATATTTTGTATATTAATTTATCCCTTTTTGAAACTTTAATCCAAATATATGTAATATTTTAATTTGTTACGTTTATGTTTTCTATGTTATGTTAATATCTAATATGAGTTTTACAAATGTGTTAAAAGCATTAAAAATTAATTTTTAAAATAATACAATTGTGTCAGTATCTAATTATAAATATTTAATTATTATATTTAAATATTTAAATATAGTTTATATATTCTAATTAAATTTAATAAATAATTAATATTAATTACTTAGAAATATTTAAAATTAATATTATTTATTAAAATATTAACAATAAATTATAATAAATTATTTTTTATATTTTTGCTAAAATATCATAATATTAACTAATTTGAACATTATTTAAATACATATTTGTTACTTTATAATATCATGTCTAAAATAGATATTTTACTTCTCAAAATCACTTTTTGACAGCAGTACCAAACACTTAAATTTTTTAAAAGCACTTCTCAAAAGCACTTTTCCACAGCACTTCTCAAAAGCACTTCTCAAAAGCATTGTCAAACTGGCCCTTAATGTGTTCTTTCATATGAAATTATTTGTTTTTATAACATCATTGCCATGTGTTATTATTCCATTGCGTTCCACTTGTTTAAAGATCATGTTTTAATATCATTTAAGTTTAAAAAGCGTTCCATTCAAAAGCTTTTAAAATAAGGCAATGCTCATGCTTGGAAGCTTCAAGAAAATCGTGCCCTAACTCACTGGGTTTCGATTCTTCTCGTTAAGTCTAAACAACCAAATATCGTTTTCTCTTCTAATCAAAATGCCTAAAATTTTTAAATAAAAAAAAAACTTATTTTTGGTAATTTGAGACGTTGCATCCTAACTCACTTGATGTGACGTTTTATCATCTCGAGGTAAGAATTTCCAAAAAAACCAAGGCAATATTCTGTATTCGGGAATTTTGAGAAATTATGCCCTAACTTACTGGGTTCTAATTTTCCATAAAGCCCAAATAACCGAATATCCTTTTCAAACTTTATTACACGGGTTTTAAAAATCAAGAGTTAAGTTCAGTTTCGAGAATATAAGTTGTTGTACCCTAACTCACTAAGTATGACATTTTATTTCTTCGAAATAAGAGGGTTTGACATCCAATATGATTCTGTTCAAATGTATCTTAAGGAAATGGATCGTAATCTAAAATCTTTTCAAAATTTCAACATTAAGACATTAAATAATCAATTAGATACCAATTTTGGGCGCTACGAGGGTGCTAACCCTTCCTTGTACGTAACTGACTCCCGAACCCGTCTTCTCGAGTTTTTATAGACCAAAATATGTTTTATTAAAGTTTTCAATTTCAAGGTGATCCGATCACACCTTGAAAAAAGGTCGGTGGCGACTCCACTTTCGTTTTTAAAGTCGATCCTCGTTTTTTTTAAAAAAAATGGTTTTGACAAACCCATTTACATTAATAATGATTAACTTTTGTAGTTTTTACGATAGTCATTTTTCCTTAATTAACTATTCAAACATAAAAAATATTAGACCAAACTTTAATATAACACTTTAACAACTCAATCAGCATGACAGAACTAAACATGTTGAGATTGATAGACATTTTTTCAAGGAAAAGATTGAAGAAGGCCAAGTGTACATCTTTCAAAACAACCTACCGTGACATACTTACTAAAGGGTTCTTTAAAACAAGTTTTGATTTTCTTGTAAGCAAGTTGGGCATGATTAACATATATACACCAACTTGAGCAAGGGTGTCGAAATATGTGTTGAACTCTCATATATTTTGAGATAATTTTTAAGTTATTTGGTATATAATCTTAGAATAATCAAGTGAGATTTTTTAAGAAGATTTTTTTTATCTTTAAGTAGTTTATTAGAATAAAGGGACTATTTTTTAAATTATATTGTGAATTTTTTATTATTTAAACTCAGTTGTTTATGTAATGAAAGAGAACAGTTTTATTGAATATAATTTCTTGAAAACTTTCACTTTTTCTTCTCCTTCAAAAACCCTAACATTCAAAGTCGCCGCCACCACCTCCTCACTCCGACCGCCACTATTCATTCTTTTTTTTTTTTTTTTTCTCTTTGCTTTTATTTTCCTCTCATTTTCTTCCTTCTTCTTGCCTTGACCTGAGACAATCCTAAACGTCGCCATTAATTATCTGCTACAACTGACAATGCCACCAAACTCCTCTCTCCAACGAAAGCATTCGAATCTAGTTTCCCTGTAAGAATGAATGGACTTCGATTTGGTCTCTTCCACCGTCGAATTGAGCTGGTTTTTCACTATGTAATTATAGAAAAATATTTTTATATATAATTATAAATTAAAAGCTAATGGATGAAAGCACAAAATACTATTAAATTTTTTTACTATTATTCAATCCAAGTACTTTAAACCCAACTCCCGAAATCAATTTTCACAAAATGCCCAAACTTAAATTTATAAAATAAATCCAATTAAACTCTAAATTAACCAAAATTAAAGAGTCGGCTAAATTAGCCGAAAAACCAATTTTAAATAAAAGTTGAGGATTTGAATCGATCTTTTTTTATTTTTTATTTTAAAGAAATAAGCCGTGTTTGCTAACGGGGACACACTTCTTTCTAGTAACTTGTTTGCTTTGAACAGATAATTAAACTGTTGGCATTTTCACTCGTGCCCAAGTTCAAATCCTCTATCCACCACTAATAATTATAAGTTGCTCAATTATTTATTAAGGACCACTTTTTATTTATTTATTTATGAAAATTAGGACCACATTCCTAATAGTATTATTATCATGAGAACAAATATATTATTAATCTCTTGTTTTATATATATTGATGGAATGCGAAAGAGCATCATTTACATTGTTTTCTCTTCATCTATTTTGTACAATATTCTACCAAATTATTTAGTAATATCAAAATATAATATATTCTCATGAAAAGTATCTATATATAAATGAAGTTACGTTGTTTGATATATAAAAAATATTAATATGCCTGTATATAAAATTATTTAATTAACATTGTACGCAAAATTAAGAGTTTATGATAGATGAAGAGAAAACAATGTGGATGGTGGTATTTTGTATTTCATATATAACGGAATTTTTTTGATTGAAATTAAGGTGTAATTAATTCCTTAATCATGGGTGTTCTATAAAGAGATAAACAATTGGCCATGAAATGTGTTCTATTTTCATGGGTGGAGATCAAACTCCGACCTCATAACTAAAAGATGAGATGAGCAACTACCACATCACACCTCATAATATAAAGAAAAAGAATTTAATAATATAAATTTTGTAATCATAAATAAATACCAATTAAATAACTGAGCAGCTTCATTGCAATTGTTATTGCTTGAAAATACACATTTCTGAGTTCCGTAATTTACATCTATTAGTCATTACCGTAGGCTATTTGTCAAACTTTACATGAAATATTTAAAAAAGAAATTATATTCACCTAAAATTTCTATGAAAAGATTGATAAAAATTTGACCCAAAACATAAGTAGGAAACTAACATAACAGAACAAAGTATTAACAGATAAGATGTAATCTTACCATTTATTTCTATTATTAAATTCAATTCTTTCCCTTTCTGTCACCTACCCACTCTCATCATGTTTTAGCATCATACAGAATCAACACAAAGGATGGATCCTACTGTTAAACTATTCATAAATTTTAAAAATTATAGTTTTCTTTAAAAGAAAAATTCATAAACTTGGTTAATTAAAATATAAGAAAACTCTAAGCCCCAGACTATAACCTTTACTTTTAACTCCCCTCCTTCTCAGTGGAAATCGTAGATTAATCAAATCACAAAAGACCAGAAACAATACAAGGACAGATAACATGATCTGAAAAGTTTGCTTCATGCAGACAAAAGGACGAACATAGACCTTAACCGAACGTAATCCTGGAGCAATAAACCAGAGTCTGATACATCAATATTTCGGCAAGGGCCTGCCAAAGACGTTGGCAATCCATCTCCAAAATAATGTTATCCACCTACCAAGCCCCGAGCCAAGAAACAGCCTCGCGCACCGCGAAAAGTTCCTGTAATGCATGATACAAACTCCCCCGATTCATTCCAAACCAAAGCTGCCCACCCAGCTGCCTGAAGCGTAGGGAAAGCAATATGTTGCATTTCAACTGACCAGCAGGAGGCCTGCACCAGGAACTCGAATTAGCACGGGACGACTGGCGGGGAAACAGCAGCGAGTCCTGCACCGTTTGAGCAGCAGTCTAGCTCTGCAAAAAACCGAGACAGCATGCTAAAGAATTTGAGTCGTGGTCGGAAAAATCTGCTTCTAAAAAGCCAAATTCCCATGATACTAGATACTCCAAAGAATGCAGAATGTAGTTCAAACTAAAAATCTTTTTTAAAAAAATTATTATAGAAAGTAAAAATATATCATAATAAAATTTGTTTTTTTAATATATATTTTTAACTAAATTATATTTAATTAACTCGTGACAAGCGATAAAATTATGATAAAACATAAGGAAATATAAATATAAATAGTAATAAAAGTCATTATTTTATGCATGTTAAAAAGTAAACTATTTGTTAAAAACATATCCCAAAAAATGAAAAAATTGAAACAAATAAATTCTAAAGTTATATAAACCCTAAAAAGAAAAAGAGAAATCCAAAAACCCCTACTACATCAAAACAGACTTTTAGTGGCGTTTTTAGTGGCGTTTTAATAAAAAAATGCCATAAATATTATACATTAGCGGCGTTTGAAAGAAAACGCCGCAAAAAGTTGAGCAATAGCGGCGCTTTCATAAAAGCGCCGCTAAAGATATGAGCATTAGCGGCGTTTTTATAAAAACGCCACAAAAGGTAAGCTTTAGATTTGAGCAAACCAACGTCGTTTATTTTTTGAGCTTTAGTGGCGTTTTTCATAAAAGCGCCGCAAAAAAAAATATTTTATTTTAGGGTTTAGGGTTTAGAATTTAAGGTTTAATGTTTATATTTTAGAGTTTTAGGGTTTAGGGTTTTATAGTTTGGGTTTGCGGTTTAAGGTTTTGGGTTTGCGGTTTAAGGATACTGTTTGAAAACCGAAAAACATTTGGAATTTACTGAGGTTCATGCTATTTTGTGCTACACCCATATTATTTAATATAAGAATATAAAATATATGTTTTGTACTACACTAACATTGGCCACATGAATTCCCAAAAATTTGGTCTTGGATTATGGTTTAAGGTTTGCGATTTAGAGTTTAGGGTTCGAGTTTTATGGTCTAGGATTTATGGTTTGGGGTTTAGGGTTTGGTGTTTTTGGTTTATGGTATAATATTTAGGGATTAATCTTGGATTTTATAGAATATAAATCAAAATAAGATGAATGTAAATTATTATTCTAAAAAAATATATATCAAAATGGGTTAAATCCCAAAAGCATACATGAACAGCAATTGTATACATGAACTTTAATTTGATCCAGATCTTGTAAAATATTAACACAATTATTGATATAATTAACATAATTTTTTATTTATATATTGCATACATAAAAATTTATATTTATTCAATATAAAAATATATTGATGTATTTATATTTTAAAATAATGTGTATGATTAAATCAAAATTAAAGTTTCAACTATACATTTAAACCATAATTAGATTTTCACATCTAGAATTACACATTAAACCAAAATCCATATATAATTCTGAGATGTATCTATATCAAAATTTAGGTGTATACATATAATTAAATGTCATTTATATAAAAATCTAAACAACTAATGCAGACCATACTTAAAAGAATAATGTTGATGTAAAAATAAAGAAAAAAAATCCTAAAAGAGTTGATAATGGTAATTAAATTTTTAAAATTTAATAATTAAAATTTTAAAATTTAAAACTAAAAAACTTAAAACTTAAAAATTTAATATTTTAGTTAAAAAGTTCAATACTCAAAATATAATAAAAATAAAAATTCAAAAAAATGATAATCTCAGCACAAAAATTTTGAAAGAAAAAATATAGAAAAATATAGGTTAAAAATGGAAAAAAAATTAAAATTGTGTAATAGTGGCATTAGTGGCGTTTTTGTAAAAAAATGCCACAAAAAATGGAGCTATAGTGGCGTTTTTAGTAAAAACGCTGCAAAATTTTATACACAAAACTATGTCGTTTTTCTTTTGCTATCATTATCCCTATAACCTCGATTTTTATTTCCCCAAACCCTAAATTTCCTAAGTCCCAAAAATTTCCCTATATCTGTTTCCCAAAATCCCCAAACCAAAATCCCCCAAATCGGTTTCCCCCACCGATCTTCGTCCATATGTTAGCACAAAACAAAGTTTGCTTCTTTAGGAAAGGTTTTTTCAAAGATGGCGCATGTTCAAGTTCAGGGACAAAGTGGGGGCATTAACAATGGATCTGGTGGAGCCAATAACTAGTTTGTAACCTCGCTATATGTTGGGGATCCAAGTGTGACCGAGACTTAGCTTTATGAGTACTTTAACCAGATTGGTCAGCTGCTTACGGTTAGCTATATTTTGTTTTCTAAGGATTCTTGTTGGCTTTTTTTCTGTTCGTATGTCACTTTAATACATTCTATTTTTCACTTAAATAGAAAAGGAAATCTTCTATTTGTTGTGTGTGTTTTTTTTCGATGTCTCTCTGGGTATGCTTTGCTTTCACTGTAAGAGCTTCTGGATATTTTCTGATTTTAATTTCTTTTTAATTGGATTTTTAGATCTTGAAATGTGGGATTCTTTTGGGGTATGCTTTTGCTTTTTGTATACGTTTTGAGGATATTAATGGGTTCTGCTTTTAAATTTCTCTTTTGTGATTGGATTCTCGAGGCTTAGTTTTGGCAATATGGAACCGGGTATTGAACTGTAATTGAAGAATGGGTAGACTGTGAATTTTGAGTTGGTTTTGATCTTTGGTGTCAAAGGGGTTTGTGTATACAAATGGCTGACATAGCAGCTTTACAAGAAACAGCGGGGTCTAGATTTAGTGAAGTGGAGTTTGATTGGTAGAGGATTTTTTGGTGATTAGCAAAACATGTTTTATAGTTTGCATGTAAAGGAAATAATGAAAGAAGTTCCTTTTTGTTTTTAACTTTTTTTAGTTTAGTTAAATTTAGAAGTGCATTAAAGAAAGAGATATATTTTGCTAGGATGAGAAGTGATCTGGGAACTTAAACAATATTATTTCAGCTTTATTTGGTATTAAATTGATCTTCTTGTTGTCTCTTTATTATTTGATATTCGTTATGGTTGGTTACCTTTATTACTTTCATTTGTGGAGATTTGCTTCTCAATGTTTGGGAAAATTGGGTTATATTATCTTGGTTTTATGGACTCAATAGTTGACTTATTTTCTCTGTCAGTGCTTGATTGAGTTACCTATTTATTTTTTATTCTGCTTCTTGTGCTGCACTATGCCTTGTTTATAATATCAAACTTGGATATGATTTGTTTTATATTTCAGGGGATTGGAATGGGATTTTAGTTCTTATGGGTGTGTTGATATTTGTTTTTGCAGTGTGACTTGCATCCTTCAATCCGCTACAAGTCCAAATTAGTAGATCATGAATGAAAGGTTAGTATTGCAAAAACTAGATTCCTTCATTTTATTTAGCCTTTATAGGTTTCCTTTTCATTTATATCCAATTTTATTGTATTATTTGTTGTTTTATTTAAGGTAGTAAATAATTGAACAACCGCTTTTTTGAAGAGAAAAAGAATTTCACTCATGATTTTGAATTTACTGATGACAAAATAATGTTTCATGATAATAAATTGCTTATGAATTTTAAGAAGAAAATAATGGAAGACCTGAACTCTTCCTTACTAAAAACTATTCCAAATACAAAACTCTAAATACATATATGGGTCCAAAGCACTGAAAATAATTCGTCTTTTGATTCATGATAGTAGCTGGATATGTGTCGATTACATTGTAATTTGCTAATAAGGGCTCATGTTATGCAGTAATACAAGTGTGGGAGGTTTTACCTTTCGTTGGAGCTGTTTCGTAGGCTTTTGTTTCTCTTCCTGAAGATCAAGTTTGAGTTATCACCATTTCGCTTTTTAACTTGATGGGTATGTAATTGTGATGACTCCCTTCTTAAATATATTTCTGTCTTTAAGCTACAGATTAAAAATAAATAAAGAAGTTATTTGTTAAGGTGTTGGTATGTCTCATCATTAAGGAAACTAGGACAAATTTGAAAATTTTAGCATTGCTTAATTTACTTAGTGTTCTTCAATGACTCATGTTTGCTCATTACTATTGTGTTCATTTCATTGTTGACTCGAAATGTTAGTAGAAACAATTTCTTGATGTAGGTTTTTAAATTACAGCATTGGAGTCATTAAATTACAAATTTCTTGATGTAGGTTTTTAGAACTTGTTAGAGTAGAGGCAAATGGCAGACATTTGTTTTGCATTTTAGCCTACTAGTCTACTTGTAGTTTTAAGTTAAGATTTTACGTAAGCTTGGTGTAATTGTACCTCAATGTTCTTGATATTATAAGAATCTTTCTGTTATGAATTTATGATAATCTTCCGTTCCTGCGTATGAAATAGGTACTAAATTTGGCATTCATTAACTAGTACTTCTAATTATTGTTGCTGCTGCTATTAATATACTTTTTTTATGCATCATTCAGCTTATGTAAATGTTTTGCTCGGTGATGGAGCAGAGGAATTCTCTTTGGCTCTTTTCTTGTTAATATTTTCATTTTATTTTAGGTGTTATTTTGTATCTTCTGGGTTTGACCGCTTCTCTGTATCTCCTTTTTCTACTTTACTCATATATTGTCTCCCTACATTTATTTTCAGGTTTTTGACAAAGCTTCTCACGGTGGATTTGCTTCGACTCTTTGTACGGCCAAAGAAGATTGTTTTCAGGTATCTTGGTAGCTTTGGGTTATCTGGTTTTCTTCCTGATTTTAGTTCGATGACAAGCCTCGAGATAATGTAAGTTGTATATATGATGGAAATCCCTGTTTACTTCTACTAGAGTTTGCTTTTGTATTGCAGGTATATTATGGAGCTGACTTGGAAACAGGAACATTTGGCAGTGGCTTTCCTAATGTGTCTTATGTGTTAACTGGAAATGATGCAGATAAATATGCAACGTCAGATTGGAACCTAAATAATTTCCCTTGCCTACAAGGTTCGGTCTGAGGTATGGATGATACAGAGCTTCTGTCTTAGGTATGATTCTAGCATTCTAGGAAACTACCATGATGGTTAGCGCTGTTTTTTTTTCCTCTGGAGATAAATATTGATTTGATTTAATTGCAGCATGTTACCTCAGAACCTTTTGAGCCATCACCATTCATACCTGGTGTGAACAAAGCATTTGAAAATGACTTTAATGCGGCAACTAACTGGCAGAAAAAATAGCAAAGTGATGCTGATGCCTCTGCTTTATTATTTTTTGCCAATGAAAAAGAGATCAGCAGCACAGGGGAAAATAATGTTGCCAAGATTAAAGTTGTGGTATGTCAATGCTTCATTTCTCTATGCTTTCTCATCCTCTATGGAGATAAGGATATCTTTCTGTCCTTCCTAAGGTTAAAAAACCATACATTTGTCCAGTTTTGTAACTGCCTTTGTGCTTGATTATTTTTATGGGTGGCTGCAGTTGAAGCATTTACCTTGCTTTTTATATTTCCTGGAAAGCTAATGTTTGTCTTACATGTGGGATAAGGTACGTAAAAGACCATTAAACAAGAAGGAGATTTCTCGAAAGGAGGATGATATAGTAACTGTGAGTGAGAATGCTTTAACCATCCATGAACCAAAGCTAAAGGTTTGTCTATTATCCACAGAAGTTCTTACGACCTTATTATATGTTTCTGAGATGAATATTTTAGAACTATTTGTGCTTGTTTGATATATTATTTTCTTTTTCTTATATCTACTTTTGTTATTTGCTAAAGGTGAACTTGATAGCGTATGTCGAGAAACATGAGTTCTGTTTTGATGCTGTTCTGGATGAGCATGTTAACAATGACGAGGTAGTACTCGGTTGAGCTATTTTGCTTTGTTGCCGATCCTAACATGGTTTCTCGAATAATGTTGAGTTTACTATGACCAAAGTTCATCTTCTCTTTGTTTATTATTTGTTAGAGCAAAAGTTTGAGTTCTTCTCTTATTTTCTTGTACAGGTTTATGGTGCTACTGTTGAGCCAATTATTCCAATCATTTTCCAGCAAACAAAAGCCACTTGTTTTGCATATGGGAAAACAGGTGCATATAGTTTCTGCATTCTTCCTGAATGGACCATGTGTTATATTTTTGCATTCTACTTTGTATGCTTTAATTATTGCATATGACTAGGCTTTGGAATTTAGATATCACAAGGTTTGATTAGATTAATGAATTACTGCTAGGAAAACAACTAGTGCTGGAAAAAGAGAAGAAGCACTCTGTTCTGAACTAAATCACATAAACCTAAGACATGATTGTTCATTTTCACATTTTCCTTGTCCTTATTCTTACTCCACATTTCTTGTCTTTCCAGTTCATAGTTGTCCTGCATTGTTGCTATTTTCTACACTAATAATTGATGGTATATGTTTGTGATTTTAGGTATTGGTAAGACGTTCATGATGCAACCATTACCTCTCAGAGCTACACAAGATTTGATGCAGCTGGTGCAGCAATTAGGGTATAAAATTGTACCAATTATGGTTATGATGTATTAAAATGTAAAAAGATCTATCTAACCATGTGTTTTCCTTATGTGATTAAGTTCTTTGATCATGCTATTGGTATCAACGTACCTTGATCGCGATTCTTTATATGTCTTGTTCATGAATTCAAATTAAATTATACATTTCTAAATTGGATTTGTGGCGTTTCTATAATATTTTAATTTTTTTTATTTTTCATGATATTTAGCGGTGTTTTTGGGAAAAGCGCCGCTAAAAGTATAATATTTTAATTTTTTTATGTTTCATGACTTTTAGCGGTGTTTTTGAAAAAAGCGCCGCTAAAAGTATAATATTTTAATTTTTTTATTTTTATGACTTTTATCGGGATTTTTGGGAAAAGCACCGCTAAAGGTCATGCTCTTTAGCGGCGTTTTTGGCAAAAGCGTCACTAAAGGTCATTTTTTAATGGCGTTTTTCGTAAAAGCGCCGCTAAAGGTTATGTTCTATAGTAGCGTTTTTGGAAAAGCGCCGCTAAAGAACATGACCTTTAGCGGCGTTTGTGGAAAAAGCGCCGCTAAAGCACATGACCTTTAGCAGCGTTTGTGGGGAAAGTGCCGCTAAAGGTCATGTTCTTTAGGGGCGTTTTTTCATATAAACGCCGCAAAATTTAGCGGCGTTTTTTGCGGCACTTGTAAAAGCGCCAGCCTAAAAAAATGCCGCTAAAAGTATATTTTGCTGTGCCCTAAAAACAAAGTAGATTGAAAGCTAAAAATTGTTGAAGAAGAAATGGAAGAAAATGTTTGCAATTCAGCTTAGTTGGAACTTGTCCTTTTCTTAATCATGTTTTAATCGGTTAAAGATAATATTGAAATTGAGCTTCGACCTAAACCCTTAAAGAAACAAAGTTTTGAAAATAAAATAAAATGTAAACAACTTTGGGGACCAGGGCCTTCTCATTATATACCTACTCAGTGACTCACAATATAAATAAAATAATAAATTAGAGGAAGTAAATATTATTTACTTTCTAGTAATTCAAAAAATATGTCAATATCAAAATTAAATAAAGACTTTTTTTTAGTTAATTAAACTAAACCATATTCAAAATCAAATTCAAAACTGTTATGATTGAATAAATATCAATTTATGGAATTATAAATTTAAATTACATGTCACATTGTTTTTTTTAATGGAATGTGGGTAATGTTCTGAATATATAAAATTATAAACCAACCGAAAGAGATATATATATATATATATTATAAACCAACCGAAAGAGATATATATATATATATTCGTACTATCAAAACCATTTCATCTTTAATATATAATTACACACGGATGTTGTCCAGGACCAACATCATTGATATGATGTCATGTAATTATGTTGTTTTTAAGATTACAAATATTTAATGTTTTATTTATAAAACCAATACCATTCATGTCTATATAATTGCCATCCACATCACATACCTCATCAAGTTTAAAAAATCTCAAAAATCAATCCTACATGAATAAATTAAATTTTCTAAAATTTATTATAAATTCATTAAATATTTGTCCGAAAAATTATTATCCGTACAAATTAATATGGAAGAAACTCATCCTGGGTTAGTGACTATTATATGCGCATGACATTCTTCTATAAATAGCATGCTCAACAAGCCAACTTGATTTATCTTCGAAAATAAAACATTTCTTCTATTAATTCGTTATGGGTTTGGAATCAGAGATGAAGCTTTCCATCATCAATTTTTCTGAGGAAATTCTAGAGCCAGGAACAAGCGGTTGGGCATCGGCATGCAAGGATGTCCGGCGAGCTCTGGAAGAACACGGTTGCTTCGAAGCAAAATTCGATAAATTACCTGGCCAGCTTCACGACGCTGTTTTCGCCACAGCTGAAGAGCTGTTCCAGCTCCCAACCGAGGTAAAAATGCGGAACACCAGCGACGTGCCTTTCTTCGGTTATTTCGGAAAATACAAAACTGTTCCACTCTACGAGTCCCTGGCAATCGACCACCCAACATCTCTTGATGGAACTCAAAGGTTCACCAATCTCATGTGGCCTGCTGGAAACGATCGCTTTCGGTATAAATTTCTTTTGTTTTTTTCAATGAGATTTGCGGTTATATATTTTATGGAATTTCTTCAACTTTGGATTTCATTTCTTGTATGGATATTAGCGAAAGTGCTCAAAGGTACTCAGAGGTTGTGGCAGAACTTCATCGAACCGTGATGAGAATGTTGTTTGAAAGCTATGGTGTTGGAAATTGCTACGATTATTACATCAAAATCACCAACTACCTTCTACGATACTTGAGATACAGTGAGCCTAAGATGGGGGAGAGTAATGCTGGTTTATTGCCCCATACAGACAAAACTTTCTTGTCTATACTACATCAAGGTGATATCAGCGGTTTGCAGGTGCAATTGAAAGATGGTCACTGGGTTGCGCCGCCACCGTCGCCAACTTCTTTCGTTGTCATGGCTGGGGATGCTTTGATGGTCAGTACTCCAATCTCGTCTTTCAACTCCGTATTATCTTTATATCATCGTTCCACCCTTGGACTAATTAAAATTTTCAATTAATTAACAAGGTAAAAAGGTTAAAATCCAAAAATAACTTTGGCAGAGGTTTCCATTTACTTGTAGGTCCAATTGCTGCAGGGAAAGCTAAATTTTTTTTTTTTGTTAAATTTATGTTCATAACAATGATATTTTCTTACTATGTGACTATCAAGTGAGTAATTTTTTTATATTTTAAAATATCATAACAACGAATTTAATAGAAGAATTGTAATGGAGTTAATAATGAAACTTAAATTTTAAAATACGAAAAGTATGATTCAATATTTGAAAATAAAAATAGATGGACTAAATTTCAAGTTTGCAAAGAGTAAAAAATGGTAAGCTTAATGATGTTGGTTTGATTAGGCATGGAGTAATGACCGAATACCATCTTGTAATCATCAAGTAATCATGAAGGAGAAGGGAACAAGATACTCATTGGGGATGTTTACATTCATGGATGGGATCATACATATACTTGAAGAGGTAGGGGACGAGACTCACCCCATCAAATACAAGTCCTTCCACCACTTTGAACTCCTTCAGTTTATGAATTCCAAATTGAAAATCAACCCTAACATGTGTTTTATCAAAGCCTTTTGTGGTGTTTGAGACCTACACAACAAGGATGCTGGAGGAAGTGTTTCTACACAATCCCACCCCCTATCAATAATCATCTAGCTGTTGTTTTGAATGTTTTAATCTCTTTTATTTCCCCCATAAAGTAAAAAGATTGTACTTGGTCGCCAACTCAATGTTCACTAGTGGCAATGTTAATGTTTTTCATATTTAAAGATTAATGTAATGTAAAATAATGGCTAAATTAGTTAAAATGGCCCATTTTGAACAAAAGTTAGAGATTTAGGTCGATTTTTATTATTATTTAGAGAAATAGGTTACTAACAAGTTAAAAGCGTGCCTTGTAGGGCGTGTTTTTGAAAAACACTTTATACAAAACGTATTTTTTTTTAGTATGTTAATTTTGAATAAATAATTAAATTGTTGGTGTTTTTACTCATGTGACTTAGGTCTAAATCCTCCGCAATAAATTTTTCTTACAAATTACAGTCAAATAAAGCATCAACATGAAAGAAAACATTGTTACAGTAATTAGATTAAACAAAATGTGCTTAAATACAAATGTTGTTAATGAAATAGAGAAAAGCTTACTTCTTTTTACTCTTAGTTTCACATGTGATGATAACCCCATCTCCATATGTATAAACATAAATTTTTATTTTTCTTGAAAAAAGTAGAACAATATAGTTTAAATACATTTGTTGACAATGAAAAAGAAAATAAATTAGGCAAAATCTTACTACTTTATACTCCTTGACGAACCTTTCTCTATGTGTATAGTAATACAATTTTATTTGTGATAAAAATTAATTACTTGCGTAGTTCTTCTGATTCTTAACTCATTACTCAAGTCTGTTACACCAAAATTCAATTTCTCTAATCAATGAGTTGAAATTATTCAAACTCTAGGTGTTTTGCACACACCCAAATAAGCCTAGCCCACAACAATGGGCCCACTGCAATCAAATGGCATTGCCAGTAGTGTACTTGCATGCCATAAGAAACAGGGTCTTTTTCCTCCCTTACCAACTAATTCATTTTTAAAATTTTAAAATATTTTTATAACGATTTTAATCAATTTTTATTTTTAAAATAAATTAATTATTGATATACATTCATTAGGAAATTCACATGTATGTGAGATTAGTAAAGTTAACAGATATTAATTTTTTTTCATTTATTTCGAGATTAGTTTGTAAATAACACACTTTGAAAAATTAAAAGAGGACGAAAAATTAAATGAAAATTAAAATAATATTTTCAATTATACCTTATTAAAACAATAAGGATGAAGGAATTGATTTGATTTAGCTTCTTTGGTTCCAAAATGGAAGAAAAATATGTATCACATTAAATCCTTTGACCAAAGCACCTTTTGGGTGACATAAAATATTTATCTTTCATTTGTTGTAAAAGAGTATTAACTTTTTATTACATCATTTCATTATTTTCAAATTCAAACATTAGATTTTGAACTTTATAAAGCTTAAAGTTACCCATTAATAAACTTCTTACATACAAAAAGGATAAAACTCATAACTATCATTAAAAGTCATTGATATTGCTCAATTTAAATTTTAAATGAATTATTTTAAGGATATTTGGAATTTGCAAAAGTTTTAATTTGAGGGACAAGGGCTCTGTTTTTTTTAATTTTTTTTCCTATATGTTATATTATTTTTATCTCATTTTGTTATTAATGTAATAATTCGAGGAAAAAATTTATTTATTACATATGTATTATAATATTAAGACATAAAATAAAAAATAGTAAGAATAAATTTAAAATTAAAATTAGAAAGATTGAATAATAATTCTTGTAAGAAAATAAGACCACTTCAAAATAAGCGAAAAAATTTCCTTTCATTTGCTAAAAGAAGTCATGGGAGTGGTTAAATATTACAAGTTGAATATATTAAAACATGTGTAAAAAGTAATACTCCTACCAAACATAACATTTATGTATTATGTTTTAGTTTTTATATAGAGGTAGGATCTAGTTGCACCTGTGTAAAACTAAAGTGGTTTTACACATTTCTATAACATCTTATACCATAAGTATTTTTACACTCCAATTGTTGAATTTATCAAAATATTTGTATTCGTCATGCACGCCAAGTTTGACGTAAATTAAAATTTTCTAACTATTTGCTTTATATATTAAAAAAAAAAAAGCTTTCAACCGTTAAATATATATTGATGCAGACAATATTTTAGATCAATATAATAAAGATATCGGATCAATTCAAAAATTTATATGCATGACAAGTACAAATATCATGATAAATTCAATGATTGAATTGTTAAAATATTAATCATATAAAAACTTATGGAAGAATAGTATAGACTTTGATATATTTGTGTACATATGTCAAATTAACGTTATTTTTCATGTCATGTCGTGTTTTGAACATTTTATTATTATGATTCAACTTAGAGAATAATGTATTAGTCAATGACATGTTTTAATTTTCAACATATTCTTACATAATTTATCATATTGGTTTAATTTTAAAAAAGATTTGGGAGTTTGTGTTAAATATCATAATTTTATAATTTTTTTCATGTTTCTGTTCAGTTTATTATAATAATTTAATTTTACCTCTAAATTTAATTATTGATTATATATGAATATAATAAATAAATAATTATATTATGATGGACAAAAAATTACAAACACAAAAATCAAATCATAAATGTGAATCAACTCGAAAGATATGAAAGTTTATCAATAAATTATATGAGATAAATATCAAAACTATAAATAAATTTTGATTCAATGTACAATGTCATACATGAAGTTTGGTTTTGTGCTATTTCATACATTAAATTTTGATTTGATTCAGTTTTCATAAATCACTAACAATATTATCGAATTAGCATTATTTTAGATTGATATATTGCATACACAAATAATTATATAAATCCAATATGAAAATAAATGTATGTATTTATTTTTTAAATATGTACAATTAAACCAAAATCAAAATTTTATTTATATATATATATGTATATGAATCACAATTGAAATTTTATACGCCTAACTGTACTAAATTAAAAACGAATAGTGGGGGATAGTAAGTTAAAAATATCAAGATAATGACAAAAAAAAATAAAGAAAATGAAAAAGAAAAAGAAAAGGCATTTACTCAACGACCCACACCCTAACGTTAACAAAGAAATTTCGAAAGATACCCTCTCATTCAATAATGTAAGATAATTCTTTATAGAAAATAATTTTAAATACGAAAAAAAACATTATTAATTTAATTTCTTGAAATATTTAGGATGAGGGGCGGCCTAAATCCTATTCATCCAATTTCTAAGAAATAATGAATTAAATTTTATGAGGCGATTGGACCAAACGAATTGCGCGGCCATCGTATAATAACATAATGGAAAATGCCAAGTATTTAATTTTTGCGTGGGACCAGCCCAGCAAATGTAGAATAATGTAGCCGTTGCACTCCCCCCCCTTCGAATTTCGCTTACGTGGCACCTCTTAACTTAAAGCTATCAAAAAGGTAAAATCTTATATTATTGTTTAATGATATACACAAGTCGACCGTTAGCTTCCATTTCTTAATTCCCAAACCAAAAACACCACATTTTCTCTCATTCGTCTCTTCCATCTTCACAAGAAAAACACCAACAGAAAAAAATCTCACTCATAGAAATGGCAGTGCAATACGCCTTCGCCGACGAGGAAATGGTGATCGATGAGGGTCTCGGATACCCCAGAGCCTACGCCAAAATATGCCGGGACCGTAGTCTTGGTCCCTACCCCCATGGCCCTCCTTTCACCTTCATTCCTTACGTTTTGCACCAAAACGAGGTCATTTTGTTTACCACTTTCTTTTTTTTTTAATTTTAAGAAGAAATGGGTTTTTGGCGTTTTGGGTGATTTTGTTCTTCTTTTCCTTTTGATGAAATGAGAATCGAGGCAATGGAGATTAACTACTAGTTTTTTTTTTTTTTTTTTTTTTTTTTTTTTTTTTTTTTTGCAGAATCTGAGAGCAAAGGAACTGGATGAACTGTTCCCACTTATTGATCCAAAGGCAAGACCATCAGCTAAGCCAAAAATCTTCATTAATCTCTTGTGGAAGCAGCTTAGTCATTTAGGGTAATTAACTTGAACTGAAAAACTTACGAATATATTTATAATATATATATTTGTTTTGTTTTTCTGATATCTATGGGTTTGTTTTAAATCAGGAACGCGGGGTTTGATCCGGAAGTAATCCGAGTGGATCCGTACGGAAATGTCCTGTATTACCATGCTGATTCAGCTTCACCTCTTTCATGGGACATTGATCACTGGTTTCCTTGTTCAAGTACATCATCACCAACCTATCTATTGTTTGTTTGTTTTTATCTTGGGATATGTTTTAACCATGGTGCTGATTTGAAATCTTTAGGGGGTGGATTGACGGTTGCAAGTAATCTGCGGATACTACAATGGCAAGTGTGCAAGAAAAAGTATAACAAGCTGGAATTTCAAGTTCCATGGTGGGATTTCCAGTTGGGGATTTCTGTGAACCAGTTCTTATCAATTTTCGCTTCTCGAAACTCCGATTTCAGGCACAGGGCATTTTCCTTCTTGTTTGCAGAAGGTGAAAATGAGGAAATAAATGCTTCTCAAACAGTGGATTCACATTCTTTCCCACAGCATTTTATCGAGTCAAAAGATGAATTCGGGCTTGCCCCAGCTGCTGTTGTTGTAACTCGGAAGGAACTATATGATTCTTCATCAGCTTTAAAATCACTGGATTACAACAGGCAGATAAGGCCACAGTCTCCTATTATAGGTCGGTTTATGTTATTCGGATTTGAATACGATCCCGATTTCCGAAAAAGTGTTCTTCAATCATTTGTCTCATACTTATGTCTTGGTTTTTGAAACTTTTCAGCTGCTAGGAAAATGAAAGGTAGCATTTTGAAGGAAAATGAAAACCCAGATTTTGTTACAAACCCATACCAGGCCATTGTAATGGCCAGAGATTCACTGAAACAAAGGGAAGAAACAAACAAAATGCAAGCCGAAATCCAGAAGTTGGATGCTGAAGTGAGTGAAATGAGGAAGAAAAACGATAAAGAAAAGTTTGCCATTCAAGACTTGGAAGCCGAGCTGATAAAGCGGCGCAGAAGGGCCGAAAAGTGCAGGCGGCTGGCCGAGGCTCAATCTTCATACCGGACTATGCTGGAAAAGATGATTCGGGATGCCATGCACCAGTAAGTTTGTCAAAAACATGCTCTTAATCTAACAATGTTTCAGTCTTGTATAAATAGATTTCAAAAGTTATTGTTTTGATTGTTGTAGGAGTGTTGTTTACAAGGAACAGGTGAGACTGAACCAGGCTGCTGCGAATGCTCTCACCGCAAGACTCGAAGCGCAAAAGGCGATATGCGATGCCTCGGAGAAGGAACTTCACAAGAAATTTAAACAACGAGATGAGCTCGAGAAGCAGATGAGGCCGGAACTGGAACATGCAAGGAAGCGATCTCGAACCGATGATACTTTCTTCCAAGGACAAGATAGCAAAACTGTTCTTTATCTACCAGGAATCAGGTCAATGACACCTTCACACAAGGAGCTAAGGGTGTTTCTGGAGGAAGAGCATATGGCATCTGTAGCTGGTTTATCTTCAAATGAAGATCAAAAGCATGAAGAAATTGAGAAGGAACTCGCAATTACAGCAAGAAATGCCCTCAAACATAAGCGAGAGGAGCATAATAAAGCCATAGCTGCTTTAGAAGATGAAAGACCAATTGAGCAGAAGTTTGAAAGACTTGAAATAAAAGAGGAGAGACAAGGAATTCGATACCCAGTCATCGAAGGAGAGGAAGACGAAGAAAGTCGGAGGCAGCGCGGGAAAGGGAATGTAGATAGGTGGCTCCAAATGCTGTTAGAGAACAGTCAAGAAGAATTGGAGCCTCAAAATGACAATGTAGATGCAGAGGAAGTGAGTGGAACTGATGACATCATAAAAAAGCTAGACCTGAAGTATCCCCTGAAAGAGAAGAAAGAGGATAATAATGTTAATGTAGAAGGCAACAAAACACCAAGGAGAAATAGCAATGCTAGTGAAGTCATCGGAAGCCGAAAAGAAAGAGTTCTTAAGAGGTCGGAGAGCGCCAGGGCCTTTCCACGAATCCCATCTTCACCATCTTTGATCTTGGGAGGTATGAAGAAAGGAGTGGAATGCATTAGGACGAAGCCAATAGTAACTAGTGACGATGAACAAGATTATTATGCTGTGGGAAACAACTTAATCAAATCTTCCTTCAAAACAATAAAGAAGGCAGTGAAAATATGAACCAGTGATGCCCTATCTCTTGAGTTTATTTATCTTAATTCTTTCTACATTGAGGTGATGTATATTTATATATTGATTTGCTAAAAGTATGTGTCAAGTTTAATAATTGAGTGAATGTATTTTAAATTTTCATTATTTTATAACAGCTTGTTGTTTTGTTTATAGATCTGTATATTTTTTATCAGTGGGTTTTTAAAAAAAAATGATTTGGGGCATAATGAAATGCATGCATCATCACAAACAGGAGCACAGAAGCTGCTTAGAGTTTAACAAATCTTCACCAATATATTTAATATTTAATTTAAAGAGACAAGTCTGTAAGTAAAGATGATTCATCCATAATGAGTATCTACAATGGAGTTTAGCTTTGTTAGATGGTAAAAACCCTATATGCAGCCCCGAGGAGCTAAATACGTCACATTAATATGTGCTTCTTCAACATTCAAACAAAAGAAGCCTAAATTCATGAGCAAAACAGATGGATTTCATTATGATATCGTTGCGAAATTCACTTTTATAAACCATTTTCCTTCCCCCATTTTTACTTTACAGTAGAAATACAATACAGAGAAAAGCAGAGTAGAAGAAACACCTTACCATACTACAACCTAGGCACAAACCCCCTACTAATAAGCGAAAGGGGCGGGCTAGATCTTGATACAAGTACGAATTGAACTATAACTATCACAAGCCTATAAGCGTTGCGACCCCAGGTCAAGGAGCTGTCTCAAGCAGAGAAAGGGAACTCAAAAGCCAGAAACCTGTCCTGCCTTGAAAACCCGCAGATTCGAAAGGAGCCTCTCCACCTTTGAAAGATGGGAATCAACCCATATCCACCTAATGTTTATAATTCAGGGAAAGGGAGTCTGCCGGGTTTCTGGGAGCACCATGCCGATAATCCCAATGCTGTTTCCCTCATTTAAAAGTACATCCCAATGCAAACAGAAAGGACGCTTTTTCAGTTTTCGCTCTTCATGCCAATGGAGTATCGAGATGATTCACAGCATTCTTCCAAGCTTCCTAGTCTTTCTGTGGTTTACATGTAAAATGTTTTAATTTTAACTGGCTGATCCATGATGCATAGCCCAATAATACATTTAAGCTGCCTTTTACATATCTACATTCTATATGGGAGTTAATAACTTCTCAATTTCTTTCAGAAGTCCTATTTGTCAAAGCTTTCCCTAATATTTCCACATCACCACAAGAACAGATGCCATCCTTGAAATGGTGGAATTCTTCAGTATCCCTAACAGAAATCTCTCGTCGTACAATCTTAGAGATGAATTTAATGGTACTGTGACAGATTTGGCACATATAGAGATTCTTGGTTACCCAAATAGGCGTTCCAGGAACAGTATTAATGAGACCAAATGCAACAGCTAGTCTCTCACTGTGCCCACAGAAGATCTCAGCTTTTGAAATTTCAACTCCATCCATGGAATCACATTTTGGACCACCCAAGCCAGCTACTCTCATTTTCTCATAAATTCCTTCTAAAAGTGCATTTATTTCATTGATTTGAGGATGAAAATCATCACCGCTGAGGAAAGCATGAATTTTTCCCTTAACTTCCACCCAACTGCATCCAGGATCAATGATGAGTCCATTATCTTTCATCATCTTTCGAACTTTTGCAACTTCATCCCATTTACCACTGTTCGCATAGAGATTACATAACAAAACATAATACCCAACACTTCTTCTATCACTTTCAAAAATACGTTGAGCTGCAAATTCACCAAGCTCAACCTGCCGGTGAATTCTACATGCATTTAACAAGGCTCCCCAAATAGCCACATCAGGCTTTATAGGCATTTCCTGTATAAACTCATAAGCCTCCTCCAACTGCCCAGCACAGCCAAGCAAATCCACGACACATGCATAATGCTTCAAATTTGGGGTGACACCATATTTCAGTTCCATGCTATTAAAATACTTCAAACCTTCGGTTACCATTTCTGATTTACTGCAAGCACATAAGAGTGGAATAAATGTAATCTCATCTGGACTGACATTAGATTTGATCATTCTATTGAAGAACTCCACAGCCAGTTTCCCTTGTCCCCGCTGTGCATATCCTGTCAGCAGAATATTCCATGCCGAAGCATCTTTTTTCTGTGAGTTAAACTGGTTCCAAGCAGGTCCCATCCTTCCACACCTTACATACATGTCCAGAAGTGCATTGGGTAGGAAACCATCAAGCGCCATGCCAGTCCTCAATGCATATGCATGAATCTCTTTTCCACACATCAATCCTCCTATCCTAGCACATGCAGATAGAACAGACACCAAAGTCACAGAATTAGGTTTTAAACTCACTTTCATTTGCCGAAAGAAAATCAGTGCTTCAAAGCACCGATTGTTGAGCCGGAGTCCCAAAATGATAGCGGTCCAAGAAATGACATCCTTGTCAGGAATGCTGTGGAACACTTCTAGAGCCTTATCAATACATTTACACTTGGAATACATATCGACTAATGTATTAGCAACAATAATATAAGATATGAAGCCTGTCCTTTTAGCAAGTTCATGAAGCTTTATCCCCATATCTAGCATTCCTAAATAAGCACAAGCTGAAAGAACACTGGCTAAAGTGATCTCATCAGGCACAAAACCATGCTGTTCCATCATTCTGTAAGTATCCAAAGCTTTATCAGGCAGTACGTTGTTCTCATAACCCGAGATCATTACTGTCCAAGAAACTACATCCCTCCATTCCATCCTATCAAAAACCTTCTCTGCTGTTTCCCAACATCCTAGACTAAAGTACATTTGAATCAAAGAATTACAAACTGAAACATCAGCCGACATCCCTGTTACAATCACATATCCATGAATTTCTCTGCCTAATCTCTCATCTCCAAGGCTCTCACATGCAGAGATCACACTCGTCATAGTCATCAAATCTGGATCAAACCAGTGCTCACGCATCTTAAAAAACAACCTTATCCCTTCCAAATACTCTCCATTCTCAAAATACCCTGAAATGATTGCATTCCAAGATATCCTATCTCTCCTAGCCATTTTATCAAACAATAACCTCGCTTTTGGTAAATCCCCACACTTTACGTACATAGTTATCAAAGAATTAATCACGTCAACATCTGCCTCAAACCCGAACCTAATAACATGAACATGAACTTCTTTACCTCTTTCCAAATTTGGAACAGCACCACAAGTTCTCAAAACGCAGGGGAAAGTATAAACATCAGGCTTAAACCCGACCCACAACATCCTTTGATACAAACACAAAGCTTCATCGAAAAAACCTTTTTTTGCGTACCCACTAATCAAAACATTCCAAGAAAAAACATCTCTTTCTAGCATTTTACCGAAAACATACCAAGCATCACCCAATTTCCCAAACCTCACAAACATACTCAAAAAAGCATTTCCAAGCCTAAGACTCAAAGAATTACTCGAATTCGATACATAACAGTAAACTTTAGAACCTTCTTCAAAAGCTCTCTTCCACTCACAGAGTCTGACCAGACCAATAGCCGTGTCTTCATCTAATGGAATCTGCAATTCTTGCATTGAGTCAAGGTAGTTTAGAGCTTCTTGGAGTTTCCCATTGATACAAAGAAGGTGGAGATGGGAGTTGGGGTCGCTGCTGTTCAAGGAATTGGTGTTAAGGAATGAGAGCTGCTGTTGGGGTTGCGTTGAGGAGATTTGATGGGTTTTCCGTCGGTTCGAGAAATATAGGAATTTGGGTTTTCGGAATTTTCTGTGAAAAGGACTTGGGAGGTCGGATTTGATAAGGCCTCGAGGAGTTTTTGCAGAGAAAGCCATTTTTGAAACTACAAAGCATTGCTGGTTTTGGCAGGGGTTTTCTGAAGGGTTCAAATCGTCCTGGATAGAAGATAAAGCCAAACGCTGTCGTTTGAGGTTGTGGGGAATTTTTAAAATGGATATACTACACCTCAGTTCACAAAACTATTAATAAGTTTACATTTTGGTCACTTAACTTCAAAAAGTTATAAAATTATCATTGAACTATTCAAAAGTTTTCATTTAAGTCACTTAACTATTTGAATGTTTGTATTTAAATCAACTAGCTGTTAAGTTTTTTCTAAAGTCTGGCTAATGAGCTCCAAGCAATGATTTGATGATCGGTACAATGAATCAATGCCCATCGACGAGTAGAAAAATATACCTTGGATTCAAGTCAATTTGACAGTCAATGTTGGAGATAAAAAAAGAAAACTACTTGGGTTTTGGTTTGCAAATTTGTGACTTTCAAAGTTACTTCATGAAAAAAAAGGCTTAAAAGAATAAAAATCCCTCAAACTTTAAAAAAAAAAAAAGCAATTAAACCCTTTTTTTTTTTTGCACTCAATTGAGCACTTGAACTTTTAAAATGCATAAAAAAAGGCCCTCAAACTTCTTCAAAAAAAGCAATTACGCCCTTGCATTTTTTCCACTTAATTGGGTACTTGAACTTTCAAAATGCATCAAACAGACCCTCAATTTTTTTCAAAAAAGCAATTAATCCCCTACTATTATTGAAAAATAGAAAAGAAATTATAAAAAATAATAAATTTTAGAAAAAATTTAAAATTTATTAAAAATATAAAAAAATTTTAAAATTTATTAAAAATAGAATTTTTTTATAAAAATCGTAAAAAAAATTGTAAAATTTTATAAAAATAATAAAAAATTAACAACCCCTAGCTTTTTTAATTAAAGTCATCACGTGTCGCAACACAGCGTGACATGTAGCAAAAAATGATAAAAAAACTAAAATCAATAAAAATTATAGAAAAATTATAAAATGCTTCTATTGGTATGGTAATTTTTATAATTTTTTTACAAAATTTATATTTTTTTACATTTTGTATAAATTTCTTACGAATTTATAAAATTTTATAAATATTTATATTTTATATATTTTTTTACAATTTTTATAAAATTTTACAATTTTTTGTACGCTTTTTATAATTTTTTTTCTAATTTTTAATATTTTAATTTTTTATTAAAATTTAATAATATATATAGCTTTTATTGATTTTATTTTTTTATATTTTTTAATAAAAGCAGGGGCTTAATTTTTTTTTTGAAAAAGTTTGAGGGTCTTTTTGATGCATTTTGAAAGTTCAAGTATCTAATTGAGTGCAAAAGAAAAGTAGGGGCTTAATTGCTTTTTTTTGAAAATGTTTGAGGGCCTTTCTGATGCATTTTGAAAGTTCAAGTACCCAAATGAGTGCAAAAAAAAAGAGCTTAATTACTTTTTCTTTTTAAAGTTTGAGAGCTTTTTGCACCCTTAAGCAAAAGAAAAACTAAATTGTAAAAAAGAATGTAATGAAAAACTTTCAATTGGTATAAGCGATACGAACAAAGAACACAGCAGTTTTAACATCTCAATCCCTTAAATGAAAACTTTCAAATAATTTAGTGACTAATTTGTAACTTTTTGAAGTTTAGTAACCAAAAAATAAACTTATTAATAGTTTAATGACCTTAAATGTAATTTGCCAATTTAAAATTAATCTTGAGGAAGACAAGAGTTTATAGGCCCATTTCAATTTTCATCTAGCGGCTTTTCATCTAAATTTACTTTTTATCTGAAAATTTAAGTTTCAAATATTCGGTTATCCCTTGAATTTGTCATTTTCTCTTAACTTGGGATTTATGGTTATTTGTCCCAATTTGGTACTCAATTTTTTTGTCTACCATTTCAGTGATATTTTTTGTAACGTTATTAAGTTTGGACACGTGTTACTAATGATATCATCATCTAAAAAATCATTAAAAATATAAAATAAATAAATATTTTATAAACAAAAATTTTGATGTCTTAAATGAAAACTTCTGAATAATTTAGTGATTAATATGTAACTTTTTGAAGTTGAATGACTAAAACATAAATTTACTAATAATCTATAATTTACCATTTTGAAATCAATCTCGATGAAAAATGAAGAGTTTATACGCCCGTTTCAATTTTTATCTAATCGCTTTGCATCTAAATTTACTTTTTATCTGAAAAATTAAGGCTTAAATATTCAGTTAGCACATGAATTTGTCACTTTCTCTCAACTTTTTATCTCTTTTCAGTTAGTCTCGAAATATTCTTTTTTTTCCACCATGTCATTTTTTTAACGTCGTTAAATTTGAACACGTGTCACTAATAATGTCATCATCTAGAAAATCAATAAAAATATAAAATAAAAACAAAAATCAATATATATTAAAATTTCAAAATTTACAAAAATTAAATAAAAATTACAAAGTAACAATATTACAAAAATTAAATAAAAATAACTTTTTTCTTCTATCCAAAAAAATCATGATCCCATTCCCTTGATTAATTTTTTTTCTTCTTTCAAACTCTAGTCATCGTTGTCATGAGCCACAGCTATTCATGGCCTTCTCCAGTCCGTCCTACCATCAAAATGATTCTCTCTTCCTCTTCGTTATGTCACCACCGCTTAGACTTTTTAGTCATAATTAATTACCATTTTGGTTCTTTTAGCATTTTAAATTTATAGCGATTAACTTTTACTTCTTTTACAATTTAATCATTTTACCTTAATTAAACAATCAATTATCAAAATTACCGAACCAAACTTCAATTTATTTATAATAGAAATCTGTAAATATTTAATAAAAATATTTATAACCCTAAATTAGGGAAACGAGATCCTAATGCCTTATTTTCAATAACCACTTGACTTTTGAACCGAACTATTTATACTAACTTTTAATTCAATTAGTTAAATTCATCAAATGAAAATTCAATATAAAAATTATTATTGACTCGTATAATTTAAATACTAATTATACGAACTTACTCGTCGAATTTGTGTTCCCAAAACCACTATTTTCAACACCACTAAAAAACGAATTGTTACAATGTCTCCAATGAAAGCATGTAAAAACCACCATGTCTTTGGGTATAAAAGTGATGTCAATCTAAAGCTTTTCCCTCTAAGTGCAGCATGATAGTACACACCTTTGCATTAGCAGTGATGCCTTCTGCTTCAAAATACTGCTCAAGCTTAGCCCACCACCCTCTGAAGTCATTGTCATCAAACCAGGGGCATTCCAATTTGTGATGTCGAGAAACCGGTTCCATACTTCCACCTTGAGAAAAAAAGCCCAAATCACCCCTTGCCAGTGTTGACAACATGCCTACCGAGGCAAATCCTGGTACAGGTTCCTTAAGTAGGAATCCTAAAGGAGGTCCTCCTAAAACTCCCTTTCCATTGTCCGGTGACTCATCTATGGAAGAAGAAGTTAACAATCAGCCCAGATATTGTTCAAACAAGCTTTAAAGCTCTACCTTAAGTTCCCCTCTAAACTCATCTTTTGGATCCTTCAATCAGCCCTCCAAACAAGTGTCCTATTGCAAAAAAGCAGTTTGTATCTTAACCATCTCCTACTAGAGGTGATTTACTTCCTTTTGGAGCCGAATGGATACACTATTGCCTGTCATCCTAGAATGTACTGACTTTGATACCCTTGTCACGGTGAGAGTTTGTTTCCTGATTTGAGAAGAAAAAAAGAGAAGAGAAACACTGAATTTCATTCCATAACTGACATAATAACCACCTTAAGCCAGCCTGCTACTTTAAAGGCTAATAGAGTCGTTCCAACAATTGAAATACAGTTAGCACAACTGTCGAGATAACAACTTAATGAAACACTCCATTTCATTTAAAAGCCTTGCTGCAAAATGACTCGTTTTGGTATTCCTTATTCCCTCAACTCATCATATTACTAACATCATCAACATTAAAACGCAACGTATTTTGATTAATATCAGAATTAACAGAAAATTGAAATTAACCCATGACATCTTGCTTGTAAAATTTCATATTTTCAAATAATTTTAAATTCTTGAAATTGTTTAGATTCTTGCTCTTATTCTAGGTTCATAATATCATATTAGGTTGTAAATATTTTTTCTGGACTGAAATTATGTTGGGTTCTTTGTTTGTTGTTGAGATTGAATTTGAGAAGATATTGGGTTCTTTATTGCTTTTGTGAAGATTGTAAGTTATTTGTTTGTTATTGGGTTTGATTTTTCAAAAATCAGTAAGGGAAAAATTGTGATTTTTTTTTAATTTTGAAAAATTGAAAGAAAAATGGAAGATTATTCAATGGAACCAGATGAAGTCATAAAAAAAAAATCTGATTTAAAACAATTGTAAATATTTGATCTTAAAAAGGTAGATGAACATTTATTTTCATTTTTTTATTTAGAATTTGAAATTTTATTATTATTTTATTTTTTTGGGATTTTTATTATTCTTTTAGATGATGAAATCATTTGTGACATGTGTCACAATTGTAGAGTGACATGTGTTCAAATTAAAAAAAAGTTACAAAAAAGGTATCACATGGACAAAAAAATCGAATATAAAGTTGGGATAAAATAACCATAAGTACCAAATTGAAAGAAAGTGACAAATTCAAGTGTTAATTGAGTATTTAAGTCAAAATTTAAAGGTTAAACTACCTAATTAGTCACTAAGCTTTTCGTATGTTTCTATTTTGGTCATCAAACTATGAAAATTTTCAATTTGATCACTAAGCTATTTGAATTCAATTTTAGTCACCGTATAGTTAAGTTTGAAATGGTTGCATAACACTGTAACAACCTTAATCTGTATCTGTCATCGCATCAGGGTTACAGAGCATTACCTAACAAACAAAACATTAAACAATTCAATTCATATCTCAATGCAAACATAATCTAATTTCATTCAAATGCAATCACAATGTCCCTTAATCGAGCACTGAGGCCCTAAAAATACTATAGAAACGATCCGAAACTAAATCGAAAACATTTGGAAAGTTTAAGAAAAAGTTGAAAATTTTAGACTACAGGGGTTACACGGCCGTGTGACTCACACGATTGAGACACATGCCCGTGTTTCAGGCCGTGTGACTTTCGAAATAGGGACACACGGTCGTGTCTCTGCTCGTGTCCATGCCCGTGTAACTCTTTGACTTGGGTTACACGACCAAGCCACACGCCTGTATGCCAGGCCGTGTAACCTTCGAAATGGCCTCACACACCCATGTGCTAGGTCGTGTGCTAGGCCGTGTAACTTTCGAAAAGACACCATTAAACCTATAGGGGACACACGGCCGTGTCGCATGGCCGTGTGGACGCAAAATTGTCTAAATTCAAGCCATTCTCAAAACTCGTGCAATCACTTAAAGACCCCTTGTACATATCATCCATGCATCAAAACCTGATCAAAGTCTATATAAAATGACCAATTTAAAAGTCTAAGGTCATTTAACCAATATGTAACAACCTGATTTTGGGGCTAGTCGAAACAGTTATTTCGAGACCACTAAACCGAGGTTAGGGAAAATTATTTTGATGTTATTTATGTGTTATGGCATTAATATATGGCTATGTGAAAATTATGGTGCTTTAATTTTAATGATTGCATGTTTAATTGTGAAAAAGGACTAAATCGCATAAAGTGCAAAAGTTCTATTTTTCAAGGTAGATGTGTCAAATAGCCATAGAATGTTAAATTGGAGGTCCTTAAAGTGCAATTAGGCCATTAGGAGGGCATGGCCGACCATAGGAATCAAGGGAGACAATAGCATTAAAAGTTGGTCAAATTTGGTGGAGATTAGGTGATAAAAAAATGACTGAAATAAGACAAAAAGATGAGATATCAACTTTTACTATTCCTTCTTCTTCTACCACCGAAATTTGAAGAGAGAATAGGGGTTTTTGAAGTTCAAAATTTCAGCTACATTTCATCCTTGCTAGTAAGTCAATTTGATGATTATTTTTGATGATTTTTATACTTTTGGAGTCCCTAAAGCTTAAACTAGCTAAGAAGGGGACTAATTTGTGATATGGATGGAAGTTTAGGGACTTGCCATGAGAATGGTTATGTTGTTAGCTATTTGTTATGGAAGAAAATGAATGTTAGGGAGATGAGAAACAACTTTGGTGAAAGGTGTAGTCATGAAAACACCTAAATGGGACCAAGTTGTAAAAGTTGTGATTTTGTAATAAATGCATGAAATAGATAAAATTGTGAGTGGTTGTAGGAGGAATAAATGATCAGCTAGGCCTGATTAATGAGATACTGTGCTGAAAAATGATTTACGAGCTTAGGGGCAAAATCGTAATTTTTCCATAGTGTAAGGGAAAAATAGTCATTTTTGCCTAAGTATAGATTATGATGTATTATGATCATAAATGTGTTAAATGGGTGAATTTTATTGTTATAGATCAAGAAAAGCGCAGAATTAACCTTGACTGATGAAAAGGCAATGTTACGGAACAAATCGCTAGTTAACGCGTTTTACACCGAGGTAAGTTTATGTGTAAATGATGCATTTTTATATACACATTGTTGTTTCTAATTAGTGCATGGCATGATTGAGAACATGTGTGGTTTAAGTGGATTGAAGTTGGTAGTTATTGAATAATTATCGTATGAATTACGAAATAGATATGTAAATGTGAAATGAAAATACTTAACAGTGGGCTAAGTGCGATACCACCTTATTACATAACTACGATGGGCTGTGTGCGATACCGTCATCTATTTATCATTTGGTAGGCTATGTGTGATACCACCGTAATTATCCTTTTGGTGGGCTTAGTGCGATAGCACCCTATTAGAGATTAATAGTGGGCTAAGTGCGAAACCACCTATTGATAGGTAGTATGAATGACGTATTGAGAAATTATGATGTGTTGTATCATGTGACTTTGCGGTGCTAAGTGCAGGGGTGTATGTTAATGAATGTGAGTACTAAGCTTGTGATGTGGTCGGAAAGTGGTAAGGGAAGAAATAAGTAAGCATGATTATGAATGTGGATTGTTCTTGTTTAGTATGTAATGCTATTTATTGTTTAGCACATACTATAATGCTATTTGTTTACATGTAAATTTACTAAGCTTAAAGCTTACTCCCCCTTTTTTTTCCCTTGTTTTATAGAGTTTAAGAGCCGAATCGGGATACGTAGATAACCAAAAGATCGCCTACATTATCAGCTCACCTTGTATATCTAGACTTAGTGATATTGTGTATGGCATGTATAGGGGCTAGACTAGTTAGATTGTTTTGCTATTTTGGCCAAAAGTGTGTTGGCCCTTCTTTTTAGACAAACTACTTTGTATATTGCCATGGTTGATGGTTCACCTTGTTATATATATGAAAAGATGTAGTCATTCATGGAAGTTTATATTGCAAAATACGAATTGTTTAATGATATGTTGAATGGACCCATATTGTGGGGAGTTAGGGGGATAAAAAGAGCTTGGCAAATAGCCTTGTTCTTGTTCACACGGGTAGGCACACGGGCATGTGTGTAGGCCGTGTGTGACACACGGTCAGTCCCATGGGTGTGTGACTAGGCCGTGTGTCCCCTGCATTTTGGCATTGTAAGTTAGTGTCGACCACGGGCCAGCCACATGGGCGTGTGCCTTGGCCATGTGCTAAATAAGGGTTGATGACGTCATAGTCAGAGAGCTCCACGGGTAGAAGACACGTGCATGTCTAGGTCATGTGAAGGACACGGGTTATAGACATGGGCATGTTCCCAGCCGTGTGAAAACTATTGTAGGTTCAAAATAGAAATAAATTCTACACGGGCTAGGGACATTAGCATGTGAGACCACACGGCCTACTCACACGGGCGTGTCCCATGTTACATGGGCGTGTGACCCCTGTTTAGGTAAAACTTTTCAGAAAGTGTAAAAGTTTCCGGTTGAACTCCGAAACCTTTCGGATGTATGTTTAAGGCCTCGTAGGTCCTTAATAAGGTGTGTTGTGATAATGAAAAAGAAATATCAAGTTGGGACTGAAGTTATATAATTAAGTAGATTAAGTTCGGTAATGCCTCGTGCTCGGTTTTGGCATAGAGTACGAGTAAGGGGTGTTACACAATATGTCATACAAGGCACCTTAATTTCAAACATTCAAACATACTTTCTCAATATGACATTAATCAAGCCAAAAACATACTAAGTCAACCTATTAAGTGCCTAACCAATGTACCCTTATTGGTACCACAAGTATATATAATTGTACATCAATATGAAGCTCAAACACAGCTTACCAATTCATCAAATCCACACTTAACCAATGTACTTATCATAAGTACTTCAAATACACATATCAATAACACATATCATTTCTATTTGCATTGTAATATCTACTTCATTCACATATCTTTTATAGTTAACCATATGAACATAAGTCATCCTTAACATTACACACATCCAAACCACTTATAAAGACATTGATAAGCTGTAAAAGTAACATATTTTAATCATATTCTTAATGCGTTTTTGGATGATTAATTGTGCAAATTACTGAATTTAATGCTCCTAATCCTTTAAATTCATGTTTCTATACTTAGGAGAGCATTTGGGAGTGAAAAATAAGCCAAAATCAGACAAATAGAACTGTTTTCAGGATCCACACGGTCTGGGCATTTTCACACGGGCTGGCCACATGCCCATGTGCAAGCCTGTGTTAATTTTGCACCCTACTTCCCAAATACATAGAAAAACTCAATTTTTAGGCTTTCTGAGCATTCTAAAGTCTATAAATACCAATTAGAAAAAGACTTAAGGGAGCAGTCAGAGAAGATCAAAGAAAACACTCGAAGAATGCCATCGGAACCAACTCAAAAGCGGATCTCCATCAAGATTAAAGATCTTCCTTTAATTTTTTTTGAAGTTTTTGAGTTTCTTTATGTCTTGTGGTTATGACTTTGAGATGTCTCTATTTAGGATTATAAACTAATCCCTTAGATATGATGGTCACTAAACTAACTATAATTACGACAAAGGCAAGCGCACATATCGAAAAATAGTATAGCTATGGTGAGTAGGGAATATCATAACCACGAGGACTAAAAGTACTAGTAATTACCGTTTTTCTATTATTTAGTTGATAAATTGGAGTGATTGTTTTTAATCTAAATTTACTAATCTAATTTATCTAATAACGCAACAGAGAATGAATTAGGAAAATAATCAAAAATAACCAATGAGATAGACAATACCCAGGAAAGAATCCACCTAGACTTCACCTATTATTATGAATCTGAATTAAACGATTTATTCACTTGTATCTTGATCCATAGAAATCCCTAAATTATGTTAATATCTCTTTCAAGAGTAAGAACAACTGACTTTAGGTTTATTAATTGAAATCTATTTCTAATTAAAACCCCTATCGTCACATTAACTCGATCTATGGATTCCCTTATTAGATTTGACTCTAATCTGATAGATTTATGTCATCCTATTTCTAGGATTGCATACAACTCCACTTAATTATGCTAGATCTACTCTTAAACAAAGACTTTTTCTCTACTGAAATAAGCACATTAAACATGAATTAATATCCCAAAAATATTAAAACATGAAATAAGCATACATAATTGAGAACAAGAATCAAGTATTTATAGTGTAAAAATAGAAATTAAATAATAAGATTCATCAAAGGTTTCATCCTCCCTAGGTATTTAGGGAATTTAGTTCATAATCCTGAATAGAAAGATCTCAAAGTTAGGATAACCATAAGATATAAAGAAACTCAATAAAACTTCAAAAGAAATTAAAAGGATATCTTCGATCTTGATGGAGATCCGCTTCTGAGTTGATTCCAATGGCATTCTTCGAGTGTTTTCTTCTATCTTCTCTGATTCCTCGCTTCTGTCTTCTTCTAATTGGTATTTATAGACTTTAGAATGCTTAGAAAGCCTAAAAATTGAGTTTTTCTGCGTATCTAGGAAGTAGGTTGTGAAATCGACACAAGCTGGCACATGTGCATGTGGCCAGCCCGTGTGAAAATGCCCAGGCCGTGTGGATACTGAAAACAACTCTTTTTGTCCGATTTTGGCTTCTTTTTTGCTCTTTTCACTCCCTTATGCTCACCTAAGTATAGAAATATGAATTTAAAGGATTAGAAGCATCAAATTCACTAATTTACGTAATAAATCATCCAAAAACACATCAAGAATGAGATTAAAAAATATGTTACTTTTATGGCTTATCAAATATCCCCACACTTAAGCGTTCGCTTGTCCTCAAGCAAAATCCTCAACTCACAATTAAAATTAATCTTTCTCAACTTATAATTATCATTAATAATGTTTCAAAATACTTCACAAATAATCATACATTGATAATTCAACTAAAAGTGCACTAAAGATTCAAACAATCCAAGTCGAACATTTTTAAAGCATGGAAACATAGGAATTTCCCTTTATCTAAGTAATTATCTTTAATTCAAAATCGACAAGAATCGACATCCTCACTAAAGGTTCACTTAAATCACTTGAAGTGTTTAAGGTTTATGAATAAGCACTCAATAGTCAAACAAGAAAAGTCATTACCATAGGCTTGCATGAAAATCAAATCTCCACCACTATAAAATGATATGATACACAAATCAAAAGGTCTTTAAGAGGTTGTAATCGGGCTTAGGTTAAGGGTGTGGAGAAAGGCGGAAAAAGATGGTCAAAATCGAGATCAAATTGATAAATTACCAAACTAGAAAAATAAACAAATACTGAATTAAAAACAATTACATCAATCGAAAACTATTCAAGATTAAAAACGAGATTCTTCTCAAAATATGATTTTAACTGTTCAAGCTCAACCAACATAGAACTAAATAATAATCAATATTTTTTTTCTCGATTTTCTTTTCATTTTATTTTCTTTTTCAAATTTTTAACAATTTTTTTAACAAAAATAAATAATTCAGCAAATCAAAAGAGCACAGTTAGGCAACTAACCAAATCAAATCTCGACAAAAAGGGAATCAATAAAACAAGAAAAATCCTCAACGAACAAAAAAAAAAAAGAGTTATGAGTTAAAACTAATGGGTAAATTAAGAAATGGCGTGTTAGGCTCAACGGGATTCACTAAGGGTTAATTAAAAAGCTGGGCTTTTTATGGGATAAGTGGGTTAAAACCTAAGTGCCTTTATCATCTTAGTATATCAAATCAAAGGTGTGGTCTTAACATGCATAATCGAAGCAAGTTCTAGAATTACAAATCAAATTGACACACTCATAACTAATAATAAAATAAGCAAGAAAAATGTATGCTCTAAAGGCTCAAAATCTCACAAAAAATTATGGTTTTTGATATCAAACTTGTAAATTTAGAACTTCAAGATAATACCTCAATTCAGGGAAACAACCTAAAATTTTTAATTCTGAAAATAAACTTATCATGCTTGATTCTCTCATGTCTTAAAGTTTAAAACAACCAATGCATAAATATCTATGAATTTAATCCAAAACACATCAATAAAACTTACAAATCATTAAAAATTCATTCTAATAGAAGTATGAGAAAACTACTTAAACACAAGACATAATTTAGGGATTTTCTAATAATTATATAAATAACCTCCCCACACTTAAGATGTACATTGTCCTCAATGTACAAACATATATAATCACAGTATAAACAGAATATCATAAGAGAGGGAGAAAATTGAAACTACCCTAAATATTGGATGAAATCCTCAAAATAGTGAAAAGCGGAATTGTAGTCAAATCTAAATGTAACGCATGATTCCGAGCAAACTAATAAGAAAATAAACACAAATAATAGAGAAGATTAAGAGGTTATAACTCGATTAGAAACAACCATAAAAATATATTTCAAAAGATAATAATGAAAATAAGTTGAAGAAAATAATAAAAAAATAAAGCAACTAAAACAAAATTAAAAAGAAAGATAAATAAAAAATAACATAAAAAAGAAAACGATAATAATAATAATAATAATAATAATAATAATAATAATAATAATAATAATAATAATAATAATAAAAAACTCAATGATACCAATAAACTTAAATGTAATTGTAATAATAAAAAATAATAAAAAATAAAATAGAAATAGCAGAAAAATTTAAAATCTAAGTATAAGAATAATAAATAAAAAAATAAAAAATAAATAGTAAAATAAAAATAAATAATATAAAAAATAATAATAAATAAAATAAAATAAAAAGGGGTGGCTTGCTTGGGGAAGAAGAAAAAGACAAATTGAGAAAGGAATTCTAGGGTTTGGGCCACATGGCCGTGTGACACGGTCGTGTGGAGTATTTTCAGCCCGTTTGTAATTAAAAATTAACCCATTTTTCACACGGCCGTGTGCTACGACATGTGTGTTTTCCTTCGCTTCTCCCATGCCCATGTGAGATCCCACACGCCCGTGTGGGTCACATGGCCATGTCGCTAGGCCGTGTAACTCATTGTCGATTACCCTATTTCACACACGGGTTACGACATGCCCATGTGTCCAGACCGTGTGGGTCAAAAATACACTTTTTTTTAAGATTTTAAATTAGCATGCAGTGGAATTAAAAGCATTAGCAAAAGTTAAACATTCGGGTTGCCTCCAGAGAAGTGCTTATTTAAAGTCTAAGCTCGACTTACCTTATATTCACACAGTCACGGTGGTTCACGGAGTTGAAACTCATCTTCTTGTTATCAACTCTATTATCAAAATAAGGTTTAAGTCGAGTAATATTTACCTTAAATGTGCCGAATTCAAAATGAGTTACCTTGACTGTACTGTATGGGAAGACATTTAGTACTATAAAGGGCTTTGATCCATTTGCATCAAGCTCCAAAGTGGCAATTCGAGGATTAGTTTTATTTAGAAGTACCTTGTCTCCAACCTTAAATTGGTTCGTTCCATCCACATGCTCATCATGGCGCCGCTTTGGCTCTGCATCGTGCTTTTTCGGTTTCTCCTTGACATGTGTTTGCCATTCATCTATTTCATCAATTCGTAACATTCGTTCTTCACGAGTCATTCTATTGTATTGACTGGAACATAGCTTCATTGCATTTTTGCAAGGGGTTTCCTACAAAGAAGGTTGAGCCACATGGTTACTCATATTAACAAAACTTGTAAAATCATCTTGATCATTATATGTCTTAACAGAATCACGAGCTTGGAGTGTAATCGTTTCATCACCTACACGAAGTACTAACTCACTCGTGCCAACATCAATTATAGTTCTAACAGTTGTTAAAAATGGTTTTCCTAAAATTAAAGGTACTTCATTACCCTCATCCATGTCTAAAACAACAAAATCAACTAGGAATATGAATTTATCAATTTTTACAAGAACATCTTCAATAATACCCCTAGGAAATCTAATGGTTCTATTTGCTAATTGAATACTCATCCTAGTTTGTTTGGGTTTCCCAAGACCTAATTTCTTAAACAATTTATAAGGCATGGCATTAATACTAGCCCCTAAATCAACCAAATCATTATTAATATTCAAACTACCAATAAAACAAGGAATAGTAATGTAACAGCCCGATTTAGGGGCTAGTTGAAACAGTGGTTTCGTAATCACTAATCCGAGGTCGGAGAAAATTATTTTTATGTTATTTTATGAGTTAGAGCATGATTATATAAGTGCATGAAAATTTTGGTGCTTTAATTTTAGCGATTTCATGCTTAATTGCGAAAATTAAAAGACTAAATCGCATAAAGTGTGAAAGTTCTATTTTATAAGCTAAAGGTGCCTAATAGCCATAGAATATTAATTGGAGACCTTTAATGTGCAAATAGACCCTTAGACATAAGGTGGCCGGCCATAGGGGACAAGAAAGTCAAAATTAGTCAAAGTTGGTAAGGATTTGGTGACTAAATTAGTTGTTTTATATTTAAATAAAGAAAAGATGGTATCCCTTACTTCACTCATCTTCTTCCACCGAAAAACACAAGAAAAATAGGGGTTTTAAAGCTCAAAAATTTCAACAAACTCTTCTCCCTACAAGTAAGTGATTTTAATGATTTTTCTTTATGATATTGGTACTTTTGGAACCCCTAAAGCTTAAACTTTCTAATGAGGGGACTATTTTGTGAATTGGTGAAAAGTTTAGAGTTTTGCCATGTGAGCTTTTAAGTTGTTTGCTGCATTTTTATGGAAGAAAATGGGTCTTAGTTGTTAGATGAACAACTTTTGTGAAAGGTGTTACCATAAAAACACCAAAAAGGACCTTTTTGTAAATGTTGTAAAATGTGAGGTAAATGTGTGAAATAATGAGTTTTGGTGGTTGCCATAAGAGAAATAAATGTTCACCTAGGCTCGTTAAAGGGAGAAATTTGATTGGAATTGATTTTCGAGCCTAGGGGTAAAATGGTCATTTTGCGAAAGTCTAAGGGCAAAATAGTAATTTTGCCAAAGCATGATTATTGAAATGCATTAGTTAATATGATAATTAAATGAGCTAATTTGCTATTATAGATCAAGAAGAATAAAGAATTAACCTCGTTCGGGGAAAGAACAAAGCATCGGACTAGATCGACAATCTAGCCTATTTTGAAATCGAGGTAAGTTTGTGTGTAATAAATTCAACATTATGTTATTAAGCTTCTAACTGTTTGATAGTAGCGATGTTGTATAAAATTTCTATGAATTTTGAGTTATGATGTTAAATGAGAAAATGATGAGAATTGTAAGGCGGAAGTCCCGGTTGGACTTTAAATAAATGAGAGATTAAGATCATTGTGATATGAGAAAGGTAAGAACCTGTATAAGACCATGTCCAGGACATGGCTTCGGCACCGAATGGAGATCCCGCATAAGACCATATCTGGGATATGGCATCGGCATCAAATATGAGAATCGTATGAGACCATATCTGGGATATGGCATCGACAAACGATATGAGATCCCGTATAAGACCATATCGGGGATATGACATCGGCAATCAGAAGTGACCCCAGGTAAGACCACATCTGGGATATGGCATTGGTGTTGTAATTATGTGAATGAGGATGATTATATAACCTTGAATACCTTAAGTACTTTCCATGTGATAAATGGTTAAGATTATGCTAGAGATGAGATTAATGCTAATACCAAGTGATGAGGTGATATAGGTATATGTGAGTATTTCATGAGAATGGTTCATGATATAAGGCATGTTATGTAATTGGTAAGAGAAAGCATGAGTAAGTTATGGAAATGAGCTTAAAATTTGTGTTTTATTCAATGAAATAAATGAATGACATTATGAGTTTATTCATGCAAACTTACTAAGCTTTATGCTTACCCCTCTCATTTCCCTTTTCCTTGTAATATTGCCAAGATAACTTGAGGATCGTGGGGCGTCGGAGTTCAGAATCACACTATCGACATCTCTTCGGTACCAAAAAGTTAGATTTATTTTGAGTATGGCATGTATAGGACTTGGGTATTTTGTTATGTCATATTTGTTAGCCAAAGTGTTGGCTATTTATGTTATCAAATACATTTTTTAAGTGGTCATTGGAATTGGGCCAATACTTGACAAGTTATTATATTCAATGATGATGAAATTATGAAGTTTATGTTTGTGTCGATGCTTTGATTTGAGTTCTTAGAAGTGCCTTAGGGTCATGAGTTATGATGAATTGAGTTGGTATAAGTATGGTTGCTATGTAGGGTGGCATTTGGCTTGGAATATAGCCTTTTTAATGTCCACACGGGTAGTCACACGGGCATATGTCTAGGCCATGTGAGACACACGGTCATCCCCACGGGCGTGTTGATCGACCGTGTGTTCCCTACATGCTAGGTTTACATAGTCAGAATGCTCAGTAGTAAACACAAGGGCAGAGACACGGCCGTGTGTCTCAGCCGTGTCGGAGGCACGACCATGGAAATGGCGTGTGCCCAGGCCGTGTGAAGTCTGCATATAAAATTAGGAATTTAATTTGACACAGGGCCTAAGGACACGGGCGTTTGCCTTGGCCGTGTGACCATAGTGAAGTGATGATGTCATAAACAAAATGCCATGGTTTTAGCACACGGGCCAAGACAGGGCGTGTTGAAGCCGTGTGAGGAACACGGGCGTGTGTCAGGTCGTGTGAAAACCCCTATAGGTTCAAATTAGAAAATAAATTCCACACGGGTTAGGGACATGGGAGTGTGTGACCACATGGCCTACCCATACGGGCGTGTTCCATTTCACACGAGCGTGTGACCCCTGTTTAGGCAAAAAAAAATTTAAGAGTGTAAAAATTTTCGATTTAATTTCGAGACCTTTCGAATATATGTTTAAGGCCTCATAGGCCCATGATAAGGATGTTATGCATTTGAATGAGAAGTTTTAAGTTGGGGATGGATTTTTAGAGCCCAAAGTTGTATGTACTAGCAAGTTAAGTCCGGTAATGCCTCATACCCGGTTCCAGAGTGGAACACGGGTAAGGGTGTTACAAGTAAAACTCCCTGGATCTTTCAATTTGTTAGGTAGTTTATTTTGCAAAATGGCTGAGCAAACTGCATTTAGCTCCACATACAACGAATCATTTAACTTCCTCTTGTTCGTCATAAGCTCCTTTAAAAATTTAACGGAATTGGGCATCTATGAAAGAACTTCAATAAACGGTAAGTTAATATGTAATTGTTTTAGAAGTTTAAGAAATTTACCAAATTGTTCATTCGTGTGGTGTCTCTTTATCACGTTAGGATATGGCACTCGAGGTTTATTTTATTTACCAACCGATTTTTGCTCATTCTGGCTTACCTCAACCTTACCGTTACTTACCACACTTTTTTGCCTCAGTTCTGATTTAGATTCAACTAACCTTTCTTCATATCAAATAGTAATTGCATAAAGTTGCTCCCTTAGGTTAGTTTCGGTATTGCTAGGTAAACTACCTTCTGGTCGTTCTGAAATTAACTTAGCAAGTTGGCCTATTTGGTTATCCAGCCTTTGAATCGATGCTTGTTGATTTTTAAGTGCTGCTTCAGTGTTTTGAAAGCGAGTTTCTGACACTGAGATAAACTTCGTCAACATCTCCTCAAGGTTCGGCTTCTTCTCTTGTTAGTAAGGTTGTTGTTGGAAGCCTGGAGGGAGTTGTGCTCTTTGATTTTCTTGACCGCCCTAAGAGAAATTGAGATGGTTCTTCCAACCTGCATTATAGGTATTACTATAAGATTTATTTTGAGGCCTAGAATTATTACCCATATAATTGATTTGTTCGTTCTCTGTGCTAGGACCGTAGGGTAGACATTTTGGATTGTTCATTCCATCTCTATTTGTATCGCATTACATCACCGAATGTACCTGCGTAGAAACATAAAAATTATCAATTTTCTTATTTAATTGTTCTACATGACTCGATAACATGGTGACCGCATCTAGATTGAAAACACCGACTGCTCTATTCAGCTTCATCCTCATGACTTGCCACTGATAATTATTCAGTGACATCTCTTCTATAACTCATAAGCCGCTTCAGGTGTTTTATTTTTCAATGTACCACTGACTGCTGCGCCGATCAACTGTCTAGTTGAAGGATTCAAACCGTTGTAGAAGGTTTGAACCTGTAACCATAATGGTAACCCATGGTGAAGGCACCTTCTTAATAAGTCCTTATACCTCTCCCATGCATCATATAAGGTTTCTAAGTCGATTTGAACGAAGGAAGATATATTATTCCTCAACTTGGCCGTCTTATCCGGTGGAAAGTACTTCAGTAGGAAACTTTCAATCGTTTGATCCCATGTGGTAGTGGAACCTCGAGGTAAAGAATTTAACCATTGTTTGGCTTTGTTCCTCAATGATAAAGGGAATAACTTTAGGCAAATGGTGTCGTCAGAAACGCCATTTATCTTGAAAGTATTACAGACTTCCAAAAAATTAGCTAAATACGTATTTGGATCTTCGTCTTGCAAACCATTGAACTGAACAAATTGTTGTACCATCTGAATAGTGTTCGGCTTCAGTTCGAAATTATTCGCACCAATGGTGGGTTTCACAATACTTAATTCAACCCCAGTTAGAGTGGGCTTGGCATAATCGTACATAGTACGAGGAACAGGATTTGGATTTTCTGGATTTGCAGCAACCGCAGGAGGTAGCTGATTATTCTGATTATCACCCATCTCTTCAGTAATAATAATAACATCTTCTTACTCATCTACTATACTCTGTCGACTTTGCCTTACTTCTCTACGATTTCTGCGAGCTGTACTCTCAATTTCGCTGTCAAACAATAATGGTCCCGACAGGTTTCTTCTAATGATAAACTAAAGGAACCTGCCAGAGGCAAATAAAAGAAAAATTAGAAAACAAAAATTAAACTAAAACTAAAAATATAATAATATAAAAATGGCTAAATTAATAAAAATTGAGTGTTCCAAATATTTTAGTCCCCAGCAACGGCACCAAAAACTTGATGGTCACTAAACTAACTATAATTACAACAAAGGCAAGCATACCTATTGAACAAAAGTATAGCTATGGTGAGTAGGGAATATCATATCCAGGAGGACTAAAAGTACTAGTAATTACCGTTTTTTCTATTATTTAGCCGATAAATTGGAGTGAGTGTTTTTAATCTAAATTTACTAATCTAATTTATCTAATAACGTAATAGAGAATAGAATAGGAAAATAATCAAAGATAACTAATGAGATAGACAATACCCAGGAAAAAATCCACTTAAACTTCACCTATTATTATTGTAACAGCTCGTTTTCAGTGAAATCGGAACAGTGGTTTCGAGACCACAAATCTGAGTCCATAATAAAAATTATTTTATGGTCTACTGTATAATAGGGATATCGTATAAAAAATTTGTTAAGAAAGTTTTGCCAATTACATGATTAATTGATAAAAGGACCAAATTGCATAAAATACAAAAGTTGAATTCTAGTAGCTAAAATGATTAAATAGCTATGGAATTCAAAATTGGAGGTCCTTATATGGAAAATGGACCATTAAGAGGAGTTAGTAGATAAGTTGATGATTCATCCATGAAAAATTAAAAAAAAGAAAAGGATAAAATTGGAAAGATGAAACATAAAGATGATAAATAATAAAATAAAGAAAATATCATCATTTTCTCATCATCTTTCCCAAGTAAAATATGGAAACCCTAGCCATGGAGAATTGAAGAAAGATAAAACTTATTTGGCGTAATTAGGTGAGTATTCAAGTCCCGTTTTTAGTAATTTTTATATTTCTGAGATCGTAATAGCTTAATTTAGCTATCTCAGGTATTAATTTGCAAAGTTATTAAAGTACTAGGGTTTTTCCATGGATGAATATACATGAATTATGAAATTTATGGTAGAAAATGAAAGGTTGTTGATAGATAAACAACTTTTGTAAAGTGAATTTTCATGAAATTGTGATTTAGGGACCTAATTGTAAAGATGTAAAATTCATGGAAAATTTTGAATTTTATGAAATACATGGGCTGCAAATGTTATATGTAAAAATTAGCTAGGCTTGGAATAATGATTAAATTGCATGAATTTAATTTTTCGAGCCCAGGGACGAAATCATAATTAAATGAAAGTATAGGGGCAAAATTTTGCCTAGGATGTGAATTGAATTGAATTGAATAGGAATTGTATTAGGGTCTGTTTGTTTGGCAGTAAAATGTTTTCCGGAAAATGATTTCTGGAAAATGATTTACTTTTCTGGAAAATGATTTACCAGAAAATATTTTCTGGTGTTTGGATGAATCTGTGTAAAATATTTTCATTGTTTGGCGATTTCAAAAAATGTTTTACGGAAAAGTTGATTTTACATATATATTAATAAATTTATTTACATATTAATAATTTTTATATTTTAAATTGTTTTTACATATATTGCAATGATTTATTATCATATTGAAAACAACCAAAGTCAAATAAATTATTTGTAATTGTGTTACAAAAATAAAAAAAAAAGATTGAATAATTATAAATTAGTTTCCAAATCACAATCAATACTAGAAATATTATCCAAATGCATAATTAGTAGTACACCACATAATAACAATATTGTCACATTGTCCAAGTGCATAACTATATATTTACACTATAAAAAGTATCAACATCTTCAACCTTCAAAGAAATTTTTGAAGCCAAATTTTTTATGCTTCTTACTTTTAACTAGAAAAGCTTTGGCTTGGATTCATGACTCACTAAATAATCAAACACAGAACACGAAAGTCATCATCAAATCCTTCATCCTCCATCGACATCACACTGCTCAGAAGTCAGTGTGTCTTATCCGCAGTAAATTGCTCCAAAGCATTAGCAATTTTGCCAAGTTGTTCACCCACAAATTTAATTTGTTCATCGATGACACTTTCTTGAACATTTTTTCTTTTACGTTTGGATGTGCCAGATGAAGATACATTTGTTCTTACCTCTTCAGCCTCTTCATTGTCGTAGTCTCTGTGCACCGAATCTTGATTACCATCATCCAAATCTATGTCAAGAAATGTTCGCAAAACTCCTCATTGCCATATCTTTTGCCAACAACCAAAGCCATTTCATCATAATGATCAATGCTTTTATTCAAAAATGGTTCATACTTCTTGTGTGCCTGTTGGATATTATACACAATTAGAATAACAAGTAAAAAACATTTGAAATAAACTTAACATATATATACATATATTACCATCACTGCTGCATCATATGTTGCTCTATCACATGTGATCATTTTCATGTTATCATCCCATCCGAAACCACTTTCACCTCGAATTTTGCATATAATCACATACGATTTTTACAATCCTCAAATGATTTTCCACATGTTTCGCATCGCATTGGACTTGAAATCTTTCAGAAATAGTTTCGACAACTCGATTAATAGAAACTGCTTTGAAAGCATTAGAAGGCTTATTTCCTTTCTGGGCCTCCTCTGCTAGAATTTCAAGAAAAACATGTTCCATCGGTTTTGTCCACACCGAATTGCTTGGAGGTCCCTTCTTTGTTGCCATTGCCCATTCTACATTAATAATTGTCATTGTCAATCATTTCAATATCCAACAACCTCAAAACATAATAAATTCAATATCTAACAAGCTTAAAACATAATAAATCCAATATCTAATAAGCTTAAAACATAATCAATATCTAACAAATTCAAGACATAATAATTTCAAAATCCAACAAACTAAAATTTCAATATCATTATCCAACCAACATTAACAAAAAAAAAAAAAAAAAAATTTACTAAAACATACATAACATAGAAACAATAACCTTAAGCCCTAAACCTACCTAATATTTCTAGCCATATAATCACCCACATAGTTTGTGCAATTTCGTCTCTCTTAGCAAACCATTCTCTTGCTTCTTCTCTTTCTTCTCGCCTCGTAAGAGTTGGTATTATCAAATCGACTCGACTCCTCGTATGATCCTTGAATAAGTAAATCACTAGGATCAACTCCCATTATATGATTATGAATGATACAACAAGCCAAAACTATATCTACTTGAGTTTGAAAATTCCAAAATGGCTCAGCATCTAATACACGAAATCGTTTCTTTAAAATCCCAAAAACACGTTCAACAGTGATTCGTAATGATGAGTGACGAAGATTAAAAAGTTCCTTTGCATTTTCAGGCCCTTGAGTACTAAACTCTTTTAAATGATATCGGACACCACGATATGGAGTAATATATCCATTTCGAATGCCATATCCAGCATCAGCAATATAATATTTACCTACAATTTTACAAAACACAATTAATACTAATATATTATGAGCTTACTAGAACTATTTGGTATTTAATGATAATTATTACCTTCCGAAATTCTTAATCCTCTTGGGCGTGAAAGTGCATCACTTAAAATACGAGAATCATGTGCACTACCTTCCCAACCAGCTAGAACATAGGAAAATTTCAAATCAAACGTAATGGCAGCCAATACATTTTGTGTCGTCCCCCCTTTATGGCTACGAAATCTTCCTTGAATGCTAAGTGGAACGGATGCACGAATATGAGTTCCATCTAATGCTCCAATACAATCTTTAAAATACGGATAAAACCTTGGATTGTTTCTAATTTCACTAGGAGTTGACTCATCAGGTGATCTAATAACTAGTTTATACAATTTCAAAATAGCTCCCAATACAACCCTAAAGTAACGGTGAACTGTCTCAGTTGATCTATAATATTTAGATCCAATCACTCGAAACCTTACATTATGACCAATTATATGTAAAAATATAACTACTTGCTCCCTAATATTCACAGATTTACTTGATTGTAACAAATTATTCCTACTAAGAATATCACATAAACTAAAAAAGGCAATCGGTCTCATCCTTATCAGATTAATACAATGTTGGTCACCACTATATAAAATACTATTAATATAATTTTCTCTTTCATAATCTCGATTCAGACGAGGGTGAGAAGCAATTTCCTTCCTAGTTTTTAATTTTTTAATCCAAAGAGCCCCAAAAGCTAAAACTGAAGCCACGACTCCGACAATTGCATTATGATCTTGACTACGATCCATCTATACAAAACAATGTCACACAAATATTTTATCACTACAAAAAAGATGCAAACTTTTCATAAGATCGAAATACAAATAAATACAAAAGGGGAAAATTATTTTAGAAAATATATCAATATAGCAATATTCAAATTTAAAATTTCCATATAATCTATATCTATAATATAAATAAAAGCCCGAGTTTGGAAAAAAAATTATGAACTAACAAAAATACCCTTTATTATTTATTTATATTACTATCTTGGCATTAGAATATTAAGTTTTCAAGATTAGAAAAATATTCCATTAAAGCTAAAATTAAGCTCAGTATCCATGTTAAAATTAAGCTCTGTTTCCATCACAACACTCAACATGCCCGTAATTTTGTTTTTCTCAGTACTTATATCTATTTTAAATTTTAAATCAGTGATATATTTTCTTCTTAAATATATTTAAAATATTTTAAAAAAATTTAAAAATTATCAAATACATGTAAATTGTGAGTTGTGTTGTAATGTTTAAAATTGTAATATTTTAACTAATATTTTTATTAAAAATAAAAATTTCACTTTTATAAAAATTAAACGAAATTTAACTAATCTCGAAACCCTTTACCAAGGCCCATAATGACTCAGTAACCAACCTTAACAAAAGCCCACCGAACATATTAGCAAAAAGAAATATATCTCAACTAAAAACAGGGAGGAAAAGTATTCTGCTAAGCAGAAATTACAAAAATATTAGGTAGATATTTTCTTGAGTCTTGGAGCAATGGAACTAGTGTCATGTTATTTAGAAAAGGAATTATAATGAAAAAAATATAAAGCGCAGTGAATGGGAGCACAACTTGAGAAAAAAATTGTCCTTCAAAATGAGCACCTATGTAGTAGCATAATTCGAAACTCTACTTACAATGAATTACTGGATTAGACTACGAAGATATACATATGAAAATGGAACAATTGCTGTGAATTCGATTCTCATGATGACCATTCTTGCAACCCAAAAGAAAAAACAATATATCCCGATCATTCAAAGTGAAAAAGCAACATACCAAATCTAGAAGGCCATGGAAACCTCCACACGCTCATTATGGTTTCAAGAGAGAAATTGAATTTCCTTACTATTTCCGAGAGGTTAATTATGGTTTCAAGGTTTTTATTGTTGTAATTTTTTAATATTAAAATAGTTAATATATTTTAATTTATATTAAATTTTTTGAATAATATTACTTTATATTAATCACATTAAATACAAATACATTAATTAATGAATTAAGAAAATAAACACATAATCGAATGTGATATTAGGAACTAGTAATCATAAAAGACCAAATTCAGCTAGGTATGTTCCTCTTTTTGGCACGCTAACATCTAGCAAAACTTCTCTTTAACTCTTATTTGAATTAAAGGCCAAATTCTTTCAAGCAGAGGCTAAATCCATCGACAAAGTGCAAAAATCTACTTATTGTCATTTTTCAAATGCAAAAACATGACCAAATTACCTTCAATGTATTTTCCTCGCCAACACAAACATATAACTACACATGCACTCCTAGTATTATCTACATATTATATTTGATGCTTTTCAAGCAACCATGATGCTTTTCAAGTGATTCGAGTGTAGTTATAATGCAATGAGCAAGCAAAAATTGGAGTGAAAAGGAAAAACATATATTAACCAACTCAAATTGCAACTTCATTCAAATCGGTGACCAAGGAAAAACATATATTAACCACTTACGGTTTCTTTGCCCGTGATATGAATCTAGATACGTGATTTAGTTTAAGATGTTTCTCCTCTTTCCCTGATAACCATATCAAAACAGACTCATCCTGAAAAATTAACAATCAACAATTTAGGCATTTATAAGGAAAAGATAACTCATATTTAGCAGCACAATGACAAGTACATGATCAACGATGCATATATACAGGCAAGTGACGGCATCCCTAGCTTCACTTTTTACCTTACACAACTCTAATACATAACAAGTCAATAAGAAGTGAAAATGAGTTGTGATGGCAAGTGGATCTGTGTTCTCACCATTTGAGCGAGAGTGAGGAAGGCCAGGAATGATAGAACAAAGTTATAGGAAAGTATAATGTGTTATCATGCGAAATAGTTTGAAGTTCATTCGAGTATAATTAGTTTGTGTTTCCTAAGTTGGCAATAAGAAATACAAATAGCCTTCTTACCTAGTAGCTTTGAACTCGATTTCTCTCTATCTAATACAAATATCTCATCGGTTTCAACAACAAAGGAATAGCACCTAAGTTGGCAAAAGAGTTCTATTTTTGTGACCAGAGCGGCTTCATTTTATTCTCTTGTCTTATGCGTGTATTTTTCAACCGATTGGGTTCTACCCAACTTGGAAAATCTCATTGTTTCAACTTGTAGTAAATTGGAAGAAATAACAGCAGAACCCCAAAAAGAAGGAAACAGGTGCCTTCAAAATTTCTCTTCCCAAACAGCCAGATTAACTGCCGATTATGGTATAGAACATGGAGAAGATGGAGGAAGAAGATAACAGATCGGTTTTAGAAGAAACAGAAAGCGTTTTCACTGGTTTCAAAAAAGGGGCGAGTTTGACTGTCGTTGATAGCCATAGGTCTAACGAAGAAGATTAGGACGAAGGAGAGGAATAGAAAGCCCAGAGAGTGGTGGAAAAAATAATTTTGTGAAGAACTAACTAGAAGAAGAAGACAAAGAAGAAAAGGGGTCTTAGTTCCAGTACAAATTAAGAGAATAAACAGGGAAATATGCCATACCTGGAGAGGATCAGAGATGAAATTTTCCAAGAGAGATTCCAAGATCCAAATCTGAGAAAGAGAGAAAGAGATTGGCTGAGAAAGAAAGAAAGAATGAGAAGGAGTGAAGAAGGGAAGGAGAAGGAATGAAGAAGGGAAGGAGAACGTACCTGGATGGATGATGAAGGGGAAAGCTTTGGAAAATGTCTTACCGAAAAAAACTTGGTAAGACATTTTACAGGAATAAGGAAGACATTTTACCCGTGTTTGTAAAATGTTTTCCTTGGGGAAAACATTTTCCTTCAACCAAACACCGAAAAATCCGGAAAATATTTTCCGGAAAACAATTTCACCCAAACAAACACAGCCTTAAATTGAGCTAAATTTACTCGTATAGATCCAAATAGATCAAATACGGAACTAAATCGAGGTAAAGAAAAAGTAATGGATTAGTAGCATACGAGTTCACGAACATTGTTGAGGTAAGTTCGTGTAACTAAATTTTGTATATTTATATGTTAGAATTAGATGTTGTATATGTGAAATGTATAAATGCTATATGTATGAAATTGATCACATATCCGATAATACCCGATAAGTAATAAATCCCGTTTCAATAAATGAAATGTTGATTGATACAGGATTTTTCCTGAATTGCTTGTGGTCTTGCATGTGTTGCAGACACACCATAGCTCGAAAGAGCGTCCCGATATTAGCCTTCTCGAGCTTCCTGTTATATGGTTCTTGTGAGCTTCCCGTTAATATCTCTTTGGAGTATCCCAATCTATTATGATCCTGCATGTGTTGTGGACACACAGCAGCTCTTATGAGCGTCCCGTTATATGGCTCTTTGTGAGGTTCCCGATTAAAGGCTCTTTATGAGCTTCCCATTATGCCTCGCTTGAATTTATCGATATATGGCTATCTGGAGTTTCCCATTACTGGCTCTTCGGAGCTACCCGTTATTGGCTCGCATGAGCTTCCTGATTATGGCTCTTATGAGCTTCCCGTTATGTAGCCCGGATAAGCTTCCCGTTACATGGCTCATATGAGCTTCCCGTTATATGGCTCGAGAGAGGGCTTCCTGTTTATGTGCTCGTATGAGCATTCCTGAATATGAATTGACGAAGTATAGACTTGTACACTTTATGTGTATTACCTAGGTATTCATCGATATTTTAAATGATTCAACGGGTAAAGCCCTGATACGAGAAAATAAATAAATTCAAAGTGAATTGTTACTTGTATATACATGAAATACATGGAAATTTGGTATTGATGAGCTCATACACAATTCTTGAAATTTATGTGAAGTAAATTACTAACATGTTTGATGAGGTTGTGTGTTCTAGGCTATTAGCCAAATTGCTTGGATGCATCTTATATGTTTATTTTAATGAAAATGAATGGTAAGTTAATTTCCCATTATACGAACTTACTAAGCATTAAATGCTTACCTTGTTTATTTCCTCTGTTTTATACTATTCAGAAGCTCGTAAAGGTTGGACGCGGGTCGGAGTAACATCACACTATCCTTCAGCTCGTTTTGGTATAAATATCAAAATTTCTTTTCGATATAATGGCATGTATAGGTTAAATTGGCCAAACGATGGCATATAAATATTTAGTTGTAACTAGCCATTAGTATGGCTTGTGTTTGGTATATTTTGATATATAAATATATGGTCTAAACATGTTTGATGTGTGTGTTTGAAATGGTTAAATGGTGGAAAGTTTATAGATCTATTGATGATCAGGTTTGAGATGGCATAATTAGTAAAATATGCCTATATGTACATATGTGTATTTGGTAAGTTTGAACACTTGAACATATGTGATAATATGTCATGCATAAGACCTAGTTTTGGTCTGGTTTTAATGCCTTGAATTGGTTGGTGAATGTATTAAAGTGTTGGTGTAGGTGGAAGACAAATTGAGTGAGAAATATGGCCTCGAGAAGGGCATATTTTCGTCCACACGGGCGTGTGTCTCAGTCGTGTGTGACACATGGCCTTATACATGGGTGTGTGTCTTGGCTGTGTGTTCCATGCATCTTAAAATTTCAAAACAGAATGTTCAGGATTTTTCAGACGGCCTGGCACACGGGCACGTGGCTTGGCTGTGTGACCTTGCACCTACACATGGCTTAGCACATGGGCGTGTGACTTGGCAGTGTAACCCAAGTCAGAGAGTTACACGGGTATAGGCACGAGCTGGGACGCGACTGTGTGCCCCATTTCAAATACCCATACGGCCTGAGACATGGGTGTGTCTCTTGGCTGTGTGAGCCACATGGCCTGATCACACGGGTGTGTGTACCCTACACTTAGGAAGAATTTTGAAATTTCGCGAAAAATTCTTTGAGTACTAGGTTTAGTCCTGACTTGTTTCTAATGTTTGTTTTGGCATGATTATTAAATAATCTAAAATGTTCGTATTTGATCTATATATTTTGGTAATGCTCTGTAACCCTGTTCTGGCAACAGATATAGGTTAGGGGTGTTATATTTATTGGTATCAGAGCTACGATTTAGCCAATTTTCAGACTAACGTAGCATGTACGAGTCTAGCAATAGATGCCATTATATAACCTGTGATAGTGTGATATCTCCTGACCATTTGAAATATGTTTTTCATATAGTACTGTCGTCCAACTGAGCTGAATCTGAAGAAGCTGAAAGTAATGCTCAAGCTTCAGTACAAATAGCAGCATCTAGTAGTAGAAGGCCCGTATCTGAGGGCCGAGGAGAAGAGGGTAAAGAAGCCTTCTTCCAAATGATGAACGAGTGGTTTACAGAATATGTAAGAACAAACCCGACTGTACAACAACCTTCACCCCTCCTATTTCTCAACCAATTCCTGATATGCCACAAGGTACAGAACTTGTTAGAACTGGTAAGCCTTCTGTAGATAAAATCGGTAGGTATGCGGCTGAAGAATTCCAAGCTATAGCAGATGGTGATCCTGAAAGGGCTGAATTCTAGTTAGAAATTACTGTCAGAGTTCTTGACGAACTATCTTGTACACCAACTGAATGTCTGGAATGTGCTATATCTTTATTAAAAGACTCAGCCTACCACTGGTGGAACACGTTAATTTCTGTTGTGCCAAAAGAATGAGTTACTTGGGAATTTCTCCAAATTGAATTTAAAAAGGAGTATATTAGCCAGAGATTCCTTGATTAGAAAATGAAAGAATTTTTAGAACTTAAACAGGGGAATATGATGGTATCTGAATATGAAAGAGAATTTGTCTGACTGAGTAAATATTCCAGAGAATGTGTCCCGACTGAAATTGCAATGTGTAAGGGGTTTGAAGAGGGTCTGAATGAAGACATAAAACTGTTAGTTGGGATTCTTGAACTAAAAGAATTTGTTATACTGGTTGACTGGGCCTATAAAGCTGAGATCTTAGCAAAGAGAAAAGACAAGCTAAGATTGAAGCCTGAACTTCAAGTAAAAGATTTATGGGAAAGTCACAACAGTTGGCTTCAAAAAAGTCAAAGAAATATCATGACCATTTTACCACTTCTATGGGGTATTCTCGGAATGACAAAAGTATTCAATGCTCTAATCCAAGATCTCAGGCTACATTTGTAACGAGTGCAGGCAGTGTTAAAAATACCAAACCTAGGTGCAAACACTGTAATAAATTTCATTTTGGTGAGCGCCGCATGACAAGCGGAGCATGTTTTAGATGTGGTTCTTTTGATCACTATCTCAGAGACTGCTCGAAAAAGCCTGAGAACGATATTGTACAAACTTTAAAGCCGAGCAACTCTGCTACAAGAGGTAGACCACCTCGTAACCCCAGCAATGTCAGTGGTAGTCGAAGTACGATAAAAGATTCAACTATCAAATCTGAAGCACGAGCACCGACAAAGACATATGCTATTCATGCACGTGAGGATGCCTCTGCACCCAATGTTATTACTGGTACTTTTTCTCTTCTTGATACTTATATAACTACTTTAATTGATCACGGTTCAACTCATTCATACATTTGTACAAATTTAGTGTCTATTAAAAATTTACCTGACGAGTCCACTGAATCCGTGGTTAAAGTATCAAACTCCCTAGGTCGGTTTGTGATGTGGATAAAATTTGTAAGAACTTTCCGTTAATGATACCGGGTTTCTATTTTCTGGCTGATTTGATGTTATTACCGTTTGATGTAATTCTAGGTATGGACTGGTTAACTTAGCATGATGTTGTAGTAAGTTGCAAACCAAAGTATATTGTGTTGAAATGCCAGAATGGTGAAATGATCTGTATTGAATCTGATAATTTGAATAGGTTGTCTAATGTGATATCATCCATGTCAGCACAGAAATATGTTAGAAAGGGTTATGATGCTTATCTTGCCTATGTATTGGATACTAAAGTGTTTGAATCTAATATTAAATCAATGCTAGTAGTCTGTGAGTATCCTGATGTGTTTCTAGAAGAATAACCCGGATTACCACCAGTCAGAGAAGTGGAATTTTCTATAGATCTTATTCCGGAGACAACACAGATATCTATAGCACCATACAGAATGACCCCTACAGAATTAAAAGAGTTGAAAGCACAGTTGCAAGAACTGACTGACAAAGATTTTGCTCAACCTAGTTCTTCACCTTGGGGTGCACCGATTTTATTTGTTAAGAAAAAAGATGGATCTTTGAGATTATGTATTGACTACCGTCAACTCAACAAAGTTGCCATTAAGAATAAATATCCATTACCTTGCATTGATGATTTGTTTGATCAGTTGAAAGGTGCCACAGTGTTTTCAAAGATTGATCTTCATTCTGGTTACTATCACTTACGAGTGAAAGACTTAGATATACCAAAAATAGCCTTCAGAACCAGGTACAGACATTATGAATTTCTTGTGATGCCATTTGGCTTAACAAATGCACCCGCGGTATTTATGGATCTAATGAACAAAATTTTTAGATCGTATCTAGATAGATTTGTGGTGTATTTATTGATGATATTTTGATATATACCCGAGATGAAACCGAGCATGCTAATCACTTGAGAATTGTTCTGCAAACACTGCGAGAGAAATAGTTATATGCTAAATTTAGTAAGTGTGAATTCTGGCTTTGGGAAGTTGGTTTTCTTGGACATATAGTATCTGTTGAAGGCAACAAGGTAGATCCGAATAAAATTTCAGCAATTGTTAACTAGAAACCACTGAAAAATGCATCTGAAGTCAGAAGTTTTATGGGATTAGCCGATTACTATCAGAGATTTGTACAAGGGTTTTCTATGATAGCTTTACCGAAGACACGACTATTGCAAAAAGATGTGAAATTTGAATGGTTTGATAAATGTCAGTAGAGTTTTAACATATTAAAAGCCTTGTTGACTGAAGCACCAGTTCTAGTTCAGCCTGAATCGGGTAAGGAATTTGTAATATATAGTGATGTATCATTGAATGGTTTAGGTTGTGTTTTGATGCAAGAAGGTAAAGTAATAGCCTATGCTTCTAAACAGCTAAAACCACATGAAAAGAATTACCCGATGCATGTTTTAGAATTGGAAGCTATTGTTTTTGCGCTAAAAATTTGGCGACATTCTTTGTTCAGTGAAAAGTGTCACACATTCACCAATCATAAAAGCTTAAAGTATTTGATGTCGCAGAAAGGTTTAAATCTGAGACAGCGGAGGTGGCTTAAATTTTTGAAAGATTATGATCTGGTTATTAACTATCATCCGAGAAAAGCAAATGTGGTTGTAGATGCTCTGAGCAGAAAGTCTCTGTTTGTGTTGCGAGCAATGAATACCCTATTATCATTGTCTGATGATGGTTCAATCATATCTAAGCTAAAAGCTAAACTGACATTTCTACAGTAGATCTGTGAAGCTCAGAAAAGTGATAGTGAGTTACAAGCTGAATGGGTACAGTGTGAATCCACTTCTAATTTAGAATTTCATATTAGACCTAATGACTGCCTGTTATTCAGAGGCAGAGTATGTGTTCCAAATAATTCAGAGCTTATATAGAAAATTTTACAGGAAGCTCATAGTGGTATTATGTCTGTTCATTTGGGAAGTAATAAAATGTATAATGATTTGAAGAAGATGTATTGGTGGCCGGGAATGAAACGCGACATTTTCGAATTCGTATCTGGATGTGATATGTCAGTAAGTTAAAGCTGAACATCAGATACCATCAGGACTGTTACAACCAGTCACGATACCAGAATGGAAATTGGAAAGAATTACCATGGATTTTATGTCAAGGCTACCCCTATCTCTGAAAAGGAAAGATGTTATTTGTGTAACACCCCTAACCTGTATCCGTTGTCAAAACAAGATTACGGAGCATTACCATAGTTTAGAGTTCAATTACAATTAATTTATGTCATTCACTATTCGTTTCCGAGAATCAATCATAATCAATCATAATGTCCCTTATATGGGTCGTCGAGGCCCAAAATACATATTAGAATCATGTCGGGACTAAACTAAGATAACAGAAAACTTTTTGTGAAATCTCAAAATTTTTCTTATGTACAGGGGACACACGCCCGTGTGACTAGGCCGTATGGCTCACACACATGCCCATGTCTCAAGCCGTGTGGGCATTTGATATGAGACACACGGCCGTGTCCCAGCCCGTGTCCTTACCCGTATAACTCTCTAACTTGTGTGACACGGCCTAGCACAGCCTGCCACACGCCCGTGTGGTTGGCCGTGTGGTTAATTTAATTTTCAGAAAATTAGGTGCAGGTTTCACACAGCCAAGACACACCCCCATGTTCTAGGCCATGTGTCACACACGGTTGAGACACACGCCCGTGTGCCTAATTCGAAGCATTCTATTTCTCACTTTTAAGATGCAGGGGACACACGACCAAGCCACATGCTCGTGCACATGACCGTGTGTCACACACGGTCTAGACACACACCCATGTGGACAAAATAATGCCATTACCAAGCCTTATTTCTCACCCAAACTTGCCATTAACCTACAAAAACACTTATACACATTCACCAACCAATTCAAGACATTATAATCAAGCCTAATATTATTATTGTATAAGATATATTAACATGTATATTCAAATGATTAAGCTTGCCAAATTTTCATTTATGTTCTAAGGTAAATTTGTATCATTTATACTAACTCAAATTCATTTACCATTTGATTCATATATCATCTACTACTTAACCAATTTCAAAACACCTTAAACATGTTATGGCATTATAATTATACACCAAAACATACCATTCTAGCCATTCCAATGGCTATATTACAAACAACCATTTACATGCCAACATTGGCAAAGTTAGCCTATACATGCCATTATACGAAAATAAGTTTACTATTTATACCAAAACAAGCTAATGGATAGTGTGATGATGCTCTGGCCGATCTCCAACCTTTGTGAGCTTCCAATCACTATAAAACAGAGAAAACAAAACCTAGTAAGCATTTAATGCTTAGTAAGTTCATATAATAGGAATTAAACTTACCAATCATATTCAATTAAATAAGCATAACAATAACATGCTTCTCAACAAATTAGCAATTTGCCTAATCACATACACTCAATTAAGCAAGTTAGTTATATAATTCACATGTACGTCAAATAAACATGGATGAGCTCATCATGTTTCAAACTTTCAGGTATTTCAAAAGCATTAAAGACAATTCTTTTAATCTCATAATTTCTCATATAAGGAGTTTTATCCGTTGAATTGTTGAAATAACGATGGATACTCAGGTAGTACACACAAGGTGTACAAAACTGTAAACCGTCAACTCGTAATCTGTAACACCCCAAATCCGGCCCATGCATTTCGACCGGATCTGGCATGTTATCGAACACATAACACTTTATCGCGTTTTGCAAACACAAGTTAAGTTAATTAAATTTGAATAAAGGAGAGACTTTTTAAAAATAAACCTCTTTGTATTTTTATTATTAAGTATAAATAAACCTTATCATAAAATTCATAAGTTGCTTAACATTGATAACTGCTGAGTTGAATGAACACTAGAGGCCTTATTACATAAATATTCTCAAAATAACAATGAAATAAATTAAACTTTAAGAAATCCCAAAAGAAAATAACTTGTAGAAATAAAACTTGATGGCCCCTCGAGTCCCTCTCGGGCCCCATATCCACGATCTACCGCTCATCCAAGAGTAGAGAAAGGAAAAGCGTGAGTCACAAAGACTCAGTGTATAAATCACAAAACACACATCGACTGAGCCCACAAACACATTATGGGCCCCGCCCATCTGAGGAGGCATCATTCATAATCACATAATAAACAATAAGGAATGAATAAACCAACCCATCCTAGGTTTCCATCCTCTACACACCAACCTGTACCAACCATCACACCTTGAGGATTTCTGCAATAACCCTCCATCCACTACACACCAAAACGACAGCCATACTGCCTATTCCTATCAAGTAGGAATCATTAAACGTGGCATAGCCACCGATCACTATGTGACCTTACATTTATATTATGTGGGATTTCTACCACCGATCACCAAGTGACCTATCATGCACTTCCCCTTCAATTATCATCATTCCCACCCCATGCATACATACATAAGAAAACATCATGCAAACTTAAATATTTTTTGATACACATAGGGAGTTCCATGTTTAGGTACCTGGCATCCTTCCCTAACCCTTTTAGGGTTCCATTCGACTGTCTATACAGCCTTGTTCCGGCTTTTTAGCCCATAACATACATAAATAGATATATATACATGTTTATTAGTAGTGTGTTAGAGATCTACACACCTGATTAATGTCGATACCCTCGCTAAACCAATCTACAGCTTTGCTTCAAAAAGCCGGAAGGATGTGAAACTAGGGCCTCTCCTATATTCGGCCATGGTTAGTGTTCTACCCAATTTTATATATTTGAATAAACAACTCTTCTTACCTTAAAATCCCGAAATTGGAGACTTATGATTTTCGGCTTTTAGATCTAGTCGACTAGGCTTCCTTCAAATCCCGAATTGCCGCCCATCATAAAACCATTAACTATTAGCTTTCGGCTTTTGCCTTTCCAAAATAGATTATGAGAACTAATCAAAAATCGACTCTTACCTTAGCTTAGGAGATTCGGCTAGCACTAGGGAGAGGATTCGGCAATGCCAATGGAAGATTTAAATGCCGGAAGTATAAAACAATTCCTCAAATATGATGAATAAAAGAAAAAGCGATGGATGTTTCAGCTTTTTAGAGAAATCGGCACAAGGGAAAAGAAAGTAGGGAGAAGTTTCGGCTTTTGAAGTAATTGAAGAAAGAAATTTGGAGAAAGAAATTGGAGAGGGAGAGGCTAAAGAATTCGGCACAAAGAATAGAGAAAACTAGGGTTTTTAAATGTCAGAATCAAGGAGCTAGCCCCCCTATTTATAGATTTTTGACACCTATTGCTAAATACCGAAAACGCCCTTAAAATTTAAGCTAAAAGAGAGGAGAATTTTGGCACCCTCTTTGCCATGCAGTAGCTGAATTTTACACTCCTCTAGGTGATAGATTTTCGGCCAACACTTCCCTTGGAGATAAGCTCCTGACTTTTCTCCTTTTTATCTATGATATTATCACTTAAAAATCCACATAATTTTCCTATTTTGTAGCCTTGTAGCCGTCCACCCCTACTAATCCTAATTTCAAATTTAACTCACTTAAATTAAAAGATCTGGGCCTCATTAAACTTAAATTTTGGGCCTCTAAATCCCTTGTGTGTGGCGTCACTTCTAATTCCCTTATAATGCCACTTAATGTTGGGCCACAAGCCCATATTTGGCATTTTAAACATAATTACCACCTTTTTAATTCTTTAATGCCCAATCTAATAATTTAATCAAGGCCTTAACCTAATTCTGAGCCCAATTTGGACCCCTATCACTTAAATTATCCTATTAAAGTTATCCCTACACTAAATGTATAGGCCCATAAATTTAGGATGTTACATAATCAGGGGTACCCATTAGGGCACATAATCAGGGAGCACACTCTCGAGCCACATATCAGGATGCTCAGATGAGCCATGTAATAGGACACTTATCCAAACTTATAAGAGTTTTAATCAGGCAGCTCATAGAGCTTTACAGGTAACTCTGAAGAGTTATTATCAGATAGCACTGAATAAGGTAACAGAGAGTTCAAGCGAGCCATGTCAGGAAGCTCATAAGAGCCTATATCAGGATGCTCACTTAGAGCTGTATTTGTGTCCACAATAAATGCTGGATCACAACTGATCGAATCATGTAACAGGATGCTCACGAAGAGCTGCGATAGTGTGCAACACATGCAGAATCACTATCGATCAGGATGCTCTCAGGAACTATATAACAGGATGCTCGAGAAGGCTTTTAACAGGATGCCCGTCCAAGCTATAATGTCTGCAACATATGCAGGATTATAATCAGGATCGGAAAATATTGTATCCATGCATTTCATTATTCAAACAAAATTATTATTTATCGATAAATTTCAGGCACGTGATTATTTTCATACATTAATTATTTATACAATTCTCATAAGTACAACATTCAATTCAAACATTTAAATATACATAATTAAGTTACACGAACTTACCTCGACACTTGTTCGTATTTAAAAGTCTACTAATCCGACACATTTTTTTCCTCGATCTAGCTTCAAATTTGAGTTATCCGGATCTATATAAATGAATTTAATCATCAATTTATTACATTTTATATTCAATTGGATTCAATTTACTCCCTCAGCAAAGTTACCATTTTGCCCCTATACTTTTCATAAATTCCAATTTCATCCTAGGCTCTGAAAATAAAATTCATGCAATTTAATCCTTATTCCAAGCCTAACCAAGATTTTCATATAACATTTACAGCACATGTATTTCACAAACTTCAAAACTTTTCCATAACCTTTACATCTTTACAATTTAGTCCCTAAATCATAATTTTATCAAAATTCTAGTTGCAAAAGTTGTTTATCTATTAACAACCTTTCATTTTCTACCATAAATTTCAAAATTTCAGCATATTCGTCCATGGCAAAATTTCTATACTTTGATATCTTTTTAAATTAATCCCCAAAATAGATAGATTAAGCTATTTCGATCTCAAAAATATAAAAATTACTAAAAAATGGGACAAGAAAACATACCTAATCAAGCCAAGAAAGTTTGCTTTCTCTTTCCTAGGGTTTCCATGTATTTGGGGATGAAGATGATATAAAATCATAATATTAAATATTTATTTAATTTATCATCTTTTAATTTTCCACTTTCCAATTTAGTCCTTATCCTTTTCTAATTTTTCCATGGATGAATCATAAAAAATATCTACTAACTTTTATTTAATGGTCTAATTACCGTATAAGGACCTCTCATTTTAAATTCCATAGCTATTTGATCCTTTTAGCTACTAGAACTCAACTTTTTCATTTTATGCAATTTGGTCCTTTCCATAATTAAGCACATAATCAATAAAATTTTCTTATCAGAATTTTCATTTAGCATTCCTATCATAATGCGAACCATGCAATAATATTAAAATAATTTTTCTTTTTAAATCGGATTTGTGGTCCCGAAACCACTATTCCAATTTCATTGAAAATGGGCTATTACAATTTGGGTAACCGTTGACCATTTGACGAAGTCTGCACACTGTATTCCGGTACGTACGAATTTCTCCCTGAATAGATTGGCTAAGTTGTATGTTTATGAGATTGTCTGATTACATGGTGTGCCAGTTTCTATTATTTCTGATAGAGATCCACGGTTTACATCCCAGTTCTGGAACAAGTTGCAAGAGGCCTTGGGTACACAATTACATTTCAGTACTGCATTTCATCCTCAGATTGATGACCAGTCCGAACATGTAATAAAGATTCTTGAAGATATACTTCGGTGTTGTGTTTTAGAATTCGAAGGCAATTGGGAGAAATATTTTTCGTTAGTCGAATTTGCATATAATAACTGTAACGCCCCAAAACCCAGCCTAGGAGTTTAGACAGAATTTCGGAGGTCACATTGATCATCGAAGTGATCTGAAACAATTTTACAAAATGAGTGGTTAAAACGTTATTCAAACATAGTTATTAAAATCGAACTAAACCATTTAGCCCTTTTAGGATTCAAAACAGAGAATTCAAGTCGCATTGAAAGTGCTCGGAAATAAAGTTTTGAACTTTCTAGGAAAAATAACAAAACTACTTATGAAAATCCAAAATTAGATTGTACCAAAGTCTTTATAGCTGTTTACAATCTGAAACAGTTCACAAATTTAAAAATCTGAAAAGTCCATTTATTAGTTCGGCTTAAAACTTGTCACTCCAAGACCTCCGACATGCCAAGTCCAACTACAAAAAATGAGGGTACCTGCAAAGGAATAAACTAAGGGGGGTGAGCTACACGAGCTCAATGTGAGTTCGAAAATGATAGATAAATGAACACCAAAATGACACAAATAATAAAAAAAAGCTCAATGGCAATCCGATATACAAATAGTGTTCACAAAAAAATCAAACGTGTTAGTACTAAAACACCTCGATCTATAAACAATTAGTCTCACAATCAGACAGAGAAACAGAATGCAGAATGAATCTAACAAGTAATAAAAATCCCACCCAACCAACCAAACACCTCTTCGTCCCCCAATCACAACCCAAAAAATGCTAATTAAGCTCATCCAGCCATGCACACCACATAAGACCTCGAAAGGCCCATCCAACCCTACACACCAGGTATGTGGACTAAACCACTCAAAAGTTAATATGCAGTAGAGCTGACATATATGTCGTATTGTACGATAAACCGCTATACAGACAAATTGCAGTTGAAATTGCCAAAAGAGATCAGATTCCCTTCTCTTCACAACCAACCCAACAAGGTTAATGCAAATGCAAAATGCACACCATTTAAAGACAAACTTACAGAAAAAAGTACGAAATCGAAAATGCACACATTCAAATGCCCGGAATCAGAACAAGATATAACATAATTGTAACACCACTAACCCATATTTGTCACCGGCATAGGGTTATGGAGCATTACCGGAGTTTACAGTTCAATTACAGTTAATTTATGTCATTTACTATTTATTTTCAAAAATCAATCACAATCAATCATAATGTCCCTCATATGGGTCATCGAGGCCTAAAATACATATTAGAATAGTGTCCGGACTAAACCGGGATCATAGATAATTTTTCACGAAATCTCAATATTTTTCTTAGGTGCAGGGGACACATAGCCGTGTGGCCAGGCTGTGTGGCTCACACGACCAATGACACGCGCGTGTCCCAAGCCGTGTGGGCATTCGATGTGAGGCACACGAATGTATTTTAGCCCGTGTCCGTACCCGTGTAACTCTCTGACTTGAGTCAGACGGCCAGCCACACGCCTGTGTGCTAGGCCATGTAGACAATTTAATCTTCAAAAATTAAGTGCAGGGATTACACAGCCAAGACACGACCATGTACTGGGCCGTGTGTCTCACACGGCTGAGACACGTGTCAGTGTCTCTGCCTGTGAGCTAAATTCTGAGCATTTTGTTTCTCAATTTTTAATATGCAGGGGGACATACGGCCAAACCACACGCCCGTGCGCATGGCCGTGTGTCACACACAGTTGAGACACACGCCCGTGTGGACAAAATAAGGCCATTTTCCAAGCCTTATTTCTCACCCTTTTTACCTTGCACCTACATGAAAACTTCAACATATTTTCAAACATGATATTGCTTTATATAATTACATCAAAATATACTTTGCACTAGCCATTCCAATGGCTAGTTACAACCAAACATTTCATTATTTTACCTAGCTTAGCCTATACATGCCATTATACCAAATTAAGTTTGCTATTTATACCAAAACAGGCTGGAGGATAGTGTGATGATGCTCCGACCAATTTCCAACCCTAGCGAGCTTCTAAGCACTATAAAATAGAGGAAAATTAAGTAGAGTAAGCATTCAATGCTTAGTAAGTTAGTATAACAAGAATTTAACTTACCAATCATGCTCGTATAAATAAATATATATAACATGCATCCCAAAACATTTTAGCCAAATGCCTAAACACAAGTTCTCATCAAACAAGTTAGTCTTATAATTCTCATGAATATCAAGAAAACAGAGATGAGCTCATCATATAAAAATTTCCAAGTATTTCAGGGCATCTGAGAGATAACTCATATTTAGCTATTCTTTTCTTTCATCAGGAGTTTTATCCGTTGAATCGTTGAAATATCGATGGATACCCAAGTAGTATACTCGAGGTATACAAATTAGTGACCCGCCAATTCATATACAGGGGTACCTTTTAGGGCACATAATTAGGAAGCACACTCTCAACCGGTATAACAGGATGCTCAGATGAGCCATGTAACAGGATGCTTATCCGAGCTAAACAAGAAACTCATAAGGGTTTAGAATAGGAAGCATAGGGAGTTTAAGCGAGCCATGTCAGGAAGCTTATAAGAGCTTATATCAGGACGTCACGAAGAGCTGCATTTCTATTCGCAATAAATGCTGGATCACAACCGATTGAATCGTGTAACAGGATGCTCATAAAGAGCTGCGGTAGTGCACAACACATGTAGGATCAATACTAATCAGGATGCTTGCAGGAACTATATAACAAGACACTCGAGAGGGCTTATAACATGGTTGCTCGTCTGACCTATAGTCTGTCTGCAACATAAGCAGGACCACATTTGTAACAACCCAAACCCGGCCCAAACACTATGGCCGAATCTAGTTTGTTACAGTGGAAAATATTTTTGAAAACCCCTTTTTTTTCATCAATTTAAGTTGTCGAAAACCTTTCTTTTTAGTGAACTTGCTAAAACCATACTTAGATTTAATTTGGAAATTTATTTAAGTCAAGTTGTTATACAATTTCAAAAGTGCCCGACGGCTTGATAAAAACATTTTCGCGTTAATTTGAGAAAACATGTGACTTAAATTTTATAATGATAATCATAGTTTAAAACAAGTATTCAACATACGAAAAATTAGCAAAATAAAATGTCAAGAGGCCTTATTACATCCAAAATAAAACATAACCAATAATGAAATAAAATAACTGAATTTAGAGTCCATTTAAAATCAAGTCCACTGCATGGCCACCTCGAGTCAACCCGGCTCCACATCCGCGATCTACGTGTCACCTGAAAAATGTAATGGAGAAGGTGAGTCACCAAGACTCAGTATGTAACCCTTCCCCCGGTTTTAAACATTTTCATACACAACATATAACAAATAAACATGCATATTATCATGTGTCCCAACCTAGCTACCATACACCACTGCTTCTACCCCATTGTGGTACCAAACCACCGGTGGTGCCAAACCACCGTGACATTTAGTCACGATGTGCTACCAAAGCACCGTGTCCGTAGACACAAATCGGGTGATGGGGCCAACCCATCATGTGATACCAAATCACCGCGATTTATCCCATATCTCAAGTGGGGCCAACCCACGGTGGTTTTAACCACGAGGACAAGTCGCTATGAAGTACCAAACCTCCGGAGGTACCAAACCTCTGGTGACCGTAGTCACAGCAGTGTTACCAAAACATCGGTGCCCGTCGGCTACGATCAATACTTGCCCCTCCACTCATCAACCCATATCAAATCATTGTATAACGGATCTCATGCCATCACATATTTAAGCAACATATATTAAACAATGTCATGCTTCCCAAAAGCATTATTATCAATCTCATCTTGTGAGACTTACCTAATCCTCGCTTGTACCATTAAGGCACTAAATCCATATCTACATAAAGCGATTTACACATAATGGGCATTTAATATGATGTATTATTTATTACAAGTGTGTATGTACACACTGTCACCAACAAGGAGTCTAAATCCCGAAAGGAGAGTCGGCCACCTTAGATCCACTAGTCCCTATATTCGGCCAAAAATGCTGGTTTAGTACTATGGCCTATTCGGCCTAATTAACTTATTAGGGAGGGTTCCTTATGAATCCCAAATTTTACCTGAGTATCTTTGAACCCAAATCACTATACTCCAAATGGTTAGCTTCCCTGAAATCGGCAACTATTAGTAGCCTTAAAATAGCCTTCGGCTTTTCTTAATTAGAAGATTAATCCTCTTATGAGTAGGCACTTACCACTTACTTACCCGAATCCGGTTGTTACGAGATGAAAGATCCGATCTCCCTGCTTTGAAATCCCGAAGTACCTAAAGAGGAGTCGATTACCAAAGTGTTTAGGAGCCTTATACACATTGCCGAAATCAGTACCTACCCCCCTGAGAGAAATCGACAAGTAATAGGGAGGAAAACCATGGGGTTTCGATACATACTTACCTTTTCTAACCGATTGCGGAAGAACTCAAGGAGATCACCCCGACCGAGATTCGGTTAAGGTTTAATAAAGGAGAAAGTATGAGATTCGGCTAATGTGGGTGATAGAAGGAAAAGAAAGAAGAATAAGGAGAAGGGAGGAGTGAGGAGTTTCGGCCAAAAGAAGTTTTATGAAGAAAAGGAAAGAAAGAATGAGAGTGGAGAGAAAACGATAGAGGAGGAGGAGTGAGGAAAAATTCGGCTATTGCAGAAAGGCCTAAAAGAGAAAACCAAGATGATAGCTAGGGGTTTATATAGGATTCGGCACCCCCCTTCCTATTGCTTGCCGTCCACTCCTTCTCATGAGGAGTTCAAAATTCATCAAATTTCCCCCAATTGCTCCTGACCACTCATTTATTTAATTCAAATAATTTTGAATTAAATAATAATCTCTTATTAATCCATGTAATATCCTTAATATCCAAATAATATCCCTATGAAATACTTGATTATCCCATGATAATTCATTTAAAATAAATTACAACCTTATTATCTAAAATAAAAAGAATTAAAGGAGAGAAAAATTCTCCACATGTGCCGTCCATCCATAAAGCAAAAAGAGGATCCTTGTGACTCAACCAAGGCTCTCCTTCCCTCTTGATGTGACGTCACATGCTAGCTCCTAAGTGGGCTTCTTTTTGCCACTTTACCAAGGGTTTTTAGTGCCAAATTACTCCCATTTATTCTTATAACACCCACTGCCACTCTTCTCCTACCTTTAGAATTAAAAATGAAATTTTCTACCAAACCGAGCCACTCAAAGCCTTAAATTAAACTTTATTATTTCATAAATAATGTCACAATAGTTCATACATGGGAAAAATAGTTAATTTCTAAATAACCCCATTTTTGGGATGTTACGCTTCTACCCCCTTAAAATAAATTTCGTCCCAAAATTACTTAACTAGAAAAGGTGGGGTATTGTTTTGCTCATTACATCCTCGGGTTCCCACGTAGCTTCCTCTATACCATGGTTCCGCCACACAAAGACCTTCACCAAGGGCACCGACTTCCTACGTGAAACTTTCACATCTCGGTCTAAGATCCGAATGGTTCCTCTTCAAACGATAAATCTGAATTCACCTCGATTTACGCCACGGCTCTACGTGCGATGGAGTCGACCGATACCGCCTCAAAGATTGATACGTGGAAGACATCATGGATCTGGTTCGATTCTCACTGGTAACTCAAGCCGATAAGCTCACGGGTCTTACTCGCTTAATTACCGTGATAGGTCCGATGAACCTTGGGCTTAGCTTCCTTTTCCGCCAAATCTCAACACCTTCTTCCAAGGTGACACCTTCGTAAAAACCTTGTCTCCTACCACATACTCCATTTCCTTACGCTTAAGATCAAGATAGGATTTCGCCTATCCGATGCTTCCTTAAGACGAGACCGAATCACCTTAACTTTATCCCTCGGTCTCTGTCACCAACTCGACCCAAAATCATTGTTCACCTAATTACGTCCAACATGCTCTGAGTACGACATTTCCGTCCCATACAAATGCTTCATACGGAGCCATCTCGAATGCTCGCTTGATAACTATTGTTATAAGCGAATTCTCGCTAGCGGTAGAAATTCCTCCCAACTACCTCGAAAATCTAAGACACACCCCTTAACATATCCTCCAAGATCTGTATCACCCTTTCCGATTGTCCATCGATTTGTGGATGGAAAGCGGTACTAAAATCCAATCGCCGCCCCATAGCTTGATGCAAGGCTTTCCAAAACCTTGACGTGAACCTCACGATCCCTATCCGAGATGATTGATGTTGGAACACCATGCAATCTTACTATCTCCGATCACGTATAGCTTAGCTAGCTTCGGAGAGACAAATCCATCCTCACCTGGTATGAAGTGAGCCGACTTAGTTAAACGGTCTACTATTACCCAAATCTGCGTCTTTCTTGCTTTGGCGAGAGGTAGCCCCACTCACGAAATCCATAGTGATCCGCTCCCACTTCCATTGGGGAATCTTCACCGGGTTGAAGCAACCCCGACGGCGGTGATGTTCAGCCTGACTGCTGACAAGTCGACACCGCCAACAAACTCTGTTACTTCACGCTTTAACCCGCCACCAAAATCGCTCTCTAAGATCCCTATACATCTTGCTTCCTCCCGATGCATAGCGTAGGGCTACTATGTGCATCTTGGAGAATCTTCGCCTCAACTCCCCATCCTTTGGCATACACGCTCGTCCTGAAAGCATAATACTCCATCACTCGATAGGTTATATCCTTCCAAACCACCCTCCTGAACTTGTGCTCTCTTAGCGTTCAACCCCTCATCCACTGACTGTTTTTCCTTAACCTCCTCGATCCATGTTGGCTTAACCTGAAGTTTCGCCAAGAGACTTCCATCATCATATAGGCTCAACCGAGTAAACATTGCTCTTAGATCCGCCACGACCTTCCGCTCAATCGTCGCCACTACCACGTTGGCCTTGCCCGATGATACTCAATTGAACAATCGTAATCCTTCAAAAGTTCGACCCACCGACGTTGTCTCAGATTTAGATCCTTCTGAGTCAAGAGATACCTCAAACTCTTGTGATCTGTGAAAACTATCGACTTCTCTCCATAAAGATAGTGTCTCCATATTTTCAGAGCGAAGACGACTGCTGCTAGCTCTAAGTCGTGCGTTGGATAGTTCAGTTCATGTGGCCTTAACTGCCGTGATGCATAGGCTACTACCTTCCCCTCCTGCATCAGCACACATCCCAATCCAGTATGGGACGCATCACAATAAATGGTAAACAACTTCCCTGCCTCAGGTTGTACCAAAACCGGAGCTTCCGTCAGAATTTTCCTTAGCCTATCAAAGCTTTCTTGCTGCTTCTCCGTCCATACAAATGGAACACCTTTCCTTAGTAACTTAGTCAACGGCGCTGCGATTAGAGAGAATCCTTCCACGAATCTCCGATAGTACCCCGCTAAACCCAGAAAACTCTGTATTTTAGCCACCGATCTAGGCGGTTTCCAATCTAACACCGCTTCAATCTTGCGAGGGTCTACTCTAATTCCTTCCGCTGATACTACATGACCTAAGAAAGCCACTTCCCTAAGCCAAAATTCGCACTTACTGAATTTGGCATATAATTGCTTCTCCCTCAACACTTGTAGGACTATGCGCAAATGCATGTCATGTTCCTCCTCCGTCTTAGAATATACCAATATGTCGTCTATGAACACCACGACAAATTGATCTAAGTACTGCTGAAACACCCTATTCATCAAGTCCATGAATGCCGCCGGCGCGTTGGTCAACCCGAATGGCATTACCAGAAATTCGTAATGTCCATATCGAGTTCTGAATGCCGTCTTGTGGACATCAACTTCCTTCACCTTTAGTTGATGGTAGCCCGACCTAAGGTCTATCTTTGAAAACATCTGCGGCACCTTCGGTTGGTCAAACAAGTCATCGATCCGAGGCAACGGATACTTGTTTTTGATCGTTAACTTGTTTAATCGACGGTAGTCGATGCACATCCGCATTGAACCGCCCTTCTTCTTGACGAACAACACAGTGCTCCCACGAGATATGCTTGGTCGAATGAACCTCTATCCAAGAGCTCCTGAATTTGAGCCTTCACTCCACCAATTCCTTTGGTGCCATTCGGTATGGTGCTATAGACACGCCGCTGCCGTTCGGGTAGCAAGTCAATCACCGAATTCAACTTCCGATCCGGAGGCGGACACGGAAGTTCTTCCGGGAATACGTCGAAGAAATTCCCGACCGCTCGAACCTCAACTCTCGACTCCTTAGCTTCCAAAGCACGATCCGAACCAAATATGCCTCGCAACCTTTCTTGACCATCCTTTCGGCCTTCAAGGCCGACACCACATTGGATAGGTAATTCCTTCTATCACCTATCATAACCACTTCATCACCTCACCGCCTTAGCACCATGCGCTTAGCACGCAATCCAAATTCGCCCGATACTTAACCAACCAGTCCATTCCAAGGATCAAGTCGAACTCTCCGAAAGGTAGTTCCATCGGATCGGCTACAAATCGACCCCTTGGAGTTCTAGGGTACATCTCTATAAAGTTTGTCTACTACTACTACGGAGTGTCCTGGGGGCTTAGCACGATCATCTTCCTAAGAGTAGTCTCGAGTCTAGGTCCATAGTTCCTACCACACTACTAGCAATGTACGAAAGTGCGTCGAACCCACATCAATTAATGCAACATAAGGTAAACCAAATATTAGAAACGTGTACGCTTATGACGTCCCGGTCGCGTCTCCTCGCGACGCCTCATTGCATGATAGACTAAGCCAGGCTGCCTAGCCTCTGTGTTACCCGAACCTCGGCCCTGAGTTCCACGACCTCGGTTGAAACCATTGTTTCCTCTGCCATTACCCCGACCCCTCTGTGGTGGTCCAACATTTCTGCCCTGAGCGCGATTACGCCTTTCGGTGATCCTTAGTCGCCTTTTGAGGATGATCCCTTCCCGATGCTCCAAAGACCCACACTCAAAACAACCTTTGTTACTGCACCAACAACCTCCCCATGGGTTTTTCCACACAATGTTGCAATCGAGTCGGCCTTTGATTAGTAGCCGTGGGCTTTCCTCCCTGATTCGGCCCACTCTGCCTAGCCCGCTTCTGAGCATTAGTGCTACCCGATCCAGCTGACCCAATTCCTCTTTTCTGGTTATTCTTACTATAGTTTTGCCTTACGACCTCCTTATCCCCTTCTTACACCTTGGCCTTCTCCACAAGAGATAAGAACTCACGAACCTGCTGCGGGGCAATTAGTAATCTCGGATCATCTCGAGCCCGTCCTCAAAGCGGACACAACGCTCATGTTCGGTGGCTATGATTCCTCGGCATACCTACTCACGACTTAAAAACTCGCCTCATACTCGGCCACCGACTTAGTTCCTTGCACTAGACCTAGGAAGGTTTTCCTTTGAGCATCGGTGTAACTAGTGCCCACATACTTCTTCCTCCGAAAGGCCGCTTTAAAGTAATCCCATGTGAGATCATCACCGCGCGGCTCCATCCCGGATATCGTCACCACACCGATACGCTTCATCCTTTAGAAGCGACACCGCCCCTTTCGCCTTCTCCTCCTCGGTCGGTCGAGATCATCCATGACCCTTCCGTAGATTCCACCAATACTCATGCAAGCCTCTGGTGCCACTCCCGAGACACCACGGAATACCTCGGCCCGTTAGACCGACCGCTCGGGAACGGACTTCCCGAGCTCCCAAATTCCCACCACCCGGCCACCATCTCCAAAACTCGCAGAAACAAAGCGACTTGCGACACGGCCTCACCACCGGTGCGGTCCCGCCTCGCCACTCCACGAAAGTAGGAGGTGGTGGTGGCGGTGGTACCTCGTTTTTCGAACCTTGACTGACTGACGGGTTCATACATCGCCATCCTACCCCTACCACGTCCCACGGCGTCCACGTCCTCTAGAACTCATTTTATCTATCGCGCTTTTAATCTGATTAAGAAAATTTTATGTGTTAGTACTTGTTCCACTTATTATTCGCGAAGAAATTTTATGAACAGAATTTTAATTAGGGATTCTTTCGAGCAAACAAGGTTTCATCTTCTATCCTAGTTCACACAAAGAGTTCATGCATCCATTCCTTAATGCTTTCCATACCTATTCACTCTTCGGACACTTCTGCCCATTTCTAACCCAGGGGTATTTTCGTCATTTTCCCTACCGGGGTATTTTCGTAAATAAAGAAATTTTACAACTTTAGTAAAGTAGGTCATTTTGAAATTCCCAAACTCCGAGGATATTTATGAAAATTTGTAAAATTGTAATCGTTTTGAAACCAGGGTATTTTGGTAACTTTGTCAATCGAGGCAATTTTGTCATTTTGATAAGTCGTGATATTTTCGATGATTGTAAAACTTTGAGGGTCCTTTTTGAAAGTTTTCCTTTTCAAATAGTGATGTTGGTAAAGTTCTCCAAAGATTAGGGTCATTTCGGTAATTTTCACAAATTGAGGGCGTTTTCGAAATTTTCCAAAACCAAAATATTTCAGTGTTGATTTTCAAAACTAAGTTGTTGGATATTTGTAAAGTAGTTGAAATTTTTGAGCAAAACCCTTGAACTGATATTTTATGAGTCAGGGGCGTTTTAGTAATTTTACCCCTAAGGGCATTTTTGTAATTTTCCACACATTTGAGTTTTTCGAAGAAAACCTTGTAAAATGATGTCCTCAGATTTAAAAAGAGTCATTGTAAGAATTTTGAAACATTAGGGTTGTTGTTGTTTCGTTCTTTTTGAAAAACATGGCTAGTTCCTTTTCGGTTTTAGTCATTAGGTTTAGCTTATGACCGAGCCATCTCGATCGGGGTGAACCAAGGCTACACACCGTGCGGATTCGAGTGAAGAGGAGGTGGGTCACGCGGACCGCTTAAATACCAAGCTCTCACCGAACCTTTCTGAGACATGCGCATGAGGTTGCCACACCACCGAGCCCTCGAGTTAGGGTGAACCGGCTACGCACTGGGTAGGATACTGCGAAGAGGAGGTGAGTCACACGGATCGCTTAAATACTAGGCTCTTCCGATCCAATCCTCGACATGCGTGCAGGGTTACCACACCGTAGCTCACCGCTAAGTCATAGATTGGTTTAGTTCTTTAATGTCTTATGTTTGGTTCATGTGTTTGAGTAATCTAATCCTAGGGTTTAAGTCCTATAAGTCTATCTACGTTCCATACTTCCTACCCTTCTACAGATATAATTCACCAAGAGGTTTAGATGTACTTACAGGCGGATCGGTCTTTAGAGACTCGGGCCATCTTCTTAAAACCCAAAACAATTCATAAGGCCTACTAAAACATTTTTGGGCCTTGGGCCCACACACCGAGCTTTGAACTGGCTCGATACCAATTTTGTAACAACCCAAACCCGCCCAAACACTATGGCGAATCTAGTTTGTTACAGTGGAAAATATTTTTGAAAACCCCTTTTTTTTCATCAATTTAAGTTGTCGAAAACCTTTCTTTTTAGTGAACTTGCTAAAACCATACTTAGATTTAATTTGGAAATTTATTTAAGTCAAGTTGTTATACAATTTCAAAAGTGCCCGATGGCTTGATAAAAATATTTTCGCGTTAATTTGAGAAAACATGTGACTTAAATTTTATAATGATAATCATAGTTTAAAACAAGTATTCAACATACGAAAAATTAGCAAAATAAAATGTCAAGAGGCCTTATTACATCCAAAATAAAACATAACCAATAATGAAATAAAATAACTGAATTTAGAGTCCATTTAAAATCAAGTCCACTTGCATGGCCACCTCGAGTCAACCCGGCTCCACATCCGCGATCTACGTGTCACCTGAAAAATGTAATGGAGAAGGTGAGTCACCAAGACTCAGTATGTAACCCTTCCCCCGGTTTTAAACATTTTCATACACAACATATAACAAATAAACATGCATATTATCATGTGTCCCAACCTAGCCAGCCATACACCACTTGCTCTACCCTACCGTGGTACCAAACCACCGGTGGTGCCAAACCACTCGTGACATTTAGTCACGATGTGCTACCAAAGCACTGGTGTCCATAGACACAAATCGGGTGATGGGGCCAACCCATCATGTGATACCAAATCACTGGCAGACGATCCCATATCTCAAGTGGGGCCAACCCACGGTGGTTTTAACCACGAGGGACAAGTCGCTATGAGGTGCCAAACCTCTGAGGTACCAAACCTCTCACGGTGACCGTAGTCACGCAGTGTGTTACCAAAACACTCGGTGCCCGTCGGCACGATCAATACCGCCCCCTCCACTCATCAACCCATATCAAATTATTGTATAACAGATCTCATGCCATCACATATTTAAGCAACATATATTAAACAATGTCATGCTTCCCAAAAGCATTATTATCAATCTCATACTTGATTGAGACTTACCTAATCCTCGCTTGTACCATTAAGGCACTAAATCCATATCTACATAAAGCGATTTACACATAACGGGCATTTAATATGATGTATTATTTATTACAAGTGTGTATGTACACACACTGTCACCAACAAGGAAATCTAAATCCCGAAGGAGAGTCGGCCACCTTAGATCCACTAGTCCCTATATATTCGGCCAAAAATTCGGGTTTAGTACTATGGCCTATTCGGCCTAATTAACTTATTAGGAGGGTTCCTATGAATCCCAAATTTTACCCGAGTATCTTTGAACCCAAATCACTATACTCCAAATGGTTAGCTTCACAAAATCGGCAACTATTAGTAGCCTTAAAATAGCCTTCTCTCAGCTTTTCTTAATTAGAAGATTAATCCTCTTATGAGTAGGCACTTACCACTTACTTACCCGAATCCGGTTGTTACGAGATGAAAGATCCGATCTCCTGCTTTGAAATCTCGAAGTACCTAAAGAGGAGTCGATTACCAAAGTGTTTAGGAGCCTTATACACATTGCCGAAATCAGTACCTACCCCCCCTGAGAGAAATCGACAAGTAATAGGGAGGAAAACCATGGGGTTTCGGCATACTTACCTTTTCTAACCGATTGCGAGAAGAACTCGAAGGAGATCACCCCCGACTGAGATTCTTGTTAAGGTTTAATAAAGGAGAAAGTATGGGATTCGGCTAATGTGGGTGATAGAAGGAAAAGAAAGAAGAATAAGGAGAAGGGAGGAGTGAGAAGTTTCGGCCAAAAGAGTTTTATGAAGAAAAGGAAGGAAAGAATGAGAGTGGAGAGAAAACGATAGAGGAGGAGGAGGAGTGAGGAAAAATTCGGCTATTGCAGAAAGGCCTAAAAGAGAAAACCAAGATGATAGCTAGGGGTTTTATATAGGATTCTAGCACCCCCTTCCTATTGCTTGTCAGTCCACTCCTTCTCATGAGGAGTTCAAAATTCATCAAATTTCCCCAATTGCTCTCGACCACTCATTTATTTAATTCAAATAATTTTGAATTAAATAATAATAATCTCTTATTAATCCATGCAATATCCTTAATATCCAAATAATATCCCTATAAAATACTTGATTATCCCATGATAATTCATTTAAAATAAATTACAACCTTATTATCTAAAATAAAAAGAATTAAAGGAGAGAAAAATGCTCCACATGTGCCGTCCATCCAGAAAGCAAAAAGAGGGATCCTTGTGACTCGAACCAAGGCTCTCCCTTCCTCTTGATGTGGCGTCACATGCTAGCTCCTAAGTGGGCTTCTTTTTGCCACTTTACCAAGGGCTTTTTAGTGCCAAATTACTCCCATTTATTCTTATAACACCCACTCGCTACGGCTCCCTACCTTTAGAATTAAAAATGAAATTTTCTACCAAACCGAGCCACTCAAAGCCTTAAATTAAACTTTATTATTTCATAAATAATGTCACAATAGTTCATACATGGGAAAAATAGTTAATTTCCAAATAACCCCATTTTTGGGATGTTACAACATTCAATATGGGAAATCTTGTATCCATCGAATTTCATTATTCAAACGGAACTTAACATTTTTCGGACATTATCGGACATGTGATTATTTCATACATTTATAACATTTTTATAATTCATATAAACACATACCACACTCAATATAATCATAAAAATAAACACAATTTTAGTTACATGAACTTACCTCGACACTTGTTCGTGTATGGTAATCTACTAATCCGTCACCTTTTCTTTTCCTTGATCTAACTCTTTATTTGGTATTTCTGGATCTAAATAAATGAATTTAACATCAATTTAATCCATTTCATACACAATTGAACTCAATTCACTTCCTAGGCAAAATTACCATTTTGCCCCTATACTTTTCATAAATGACAAATTTGTCCCTAGGCTCAGAAAATAAAATTCATGCAATTTAATCCTTATTTATAGCCTAATCGATTTTTACATGTCTTAATAACAGCCCATGAATTTCACAAAAATCAAATTTTTTCCATGGGTTTTACCATTTTTCAATTTAGTCCCTAAATCATAATTTCATCAAAATTCTCTTTGTAAAAGTTGTTTATTTATCAACAACTTTCATTTTCTACCATAAATTTTAAAAATTCAGCATTTACATCCCTGGAAAAATTTCTATAGTTTGATATCTTTACAAATTAATCCCCAAAATAGATAAATTAAGTTACTACGATCTCGAAAATATAAAAATTACTAAAAATGTGACATGATTACTTACTCAATTAAACTTGCTTGATTTCCTTTCTCTTTCCTAGGGTTCCAGGTATTTTGGGGAAGAAGATGATAATAATAATATGATATTTCTATTTAAATTGATTATCATCCATTAATTTTTCAACATTCCAATTTAGTCCTTTTCTTTTTCTAATTTTCCATTGATGATTTATCAAAAATATCTACTAACTCCATTTAATGGTCTAATTTTCATATAAGGACCTTAGGTTTTGAATTCCATAGCTAATTTATCCTTATAGCTACTAGAATTCAACTTTTTCATTTTATGCAATTTGGTCCTTTCAATAATTAAACATGAAATCGATAAAATTTTGTTATCAAAATTTTCATATGTCTTTCCTATCATCATACAAACCATGCAATAATATTAAAATAAATTTTCTTTATGACTCTTATTTGTGGTCTCGAAACCACTGTTCCGATTCCACTAAAAACGGGTTGTTACAACTCTCCTCCTTAAAGAATTTTTGTCCTCGAAAATCTTATCAGTAAAGAGGTTCGCGTATTCTTTTCTCATTATTTCCTTCGGTTCCCAGGTAGCCTCTTCTATACCATGTCATTGCCAAAGAAATTTTACTAGAGCCACCTTTTTATTTCTTTATTCTTTTATCTCACGTGCTAAAATTTTGATCAGTTCCTGACTGTAAGTCATATCAGGCTGAATCTCAACTTCTGCTGGTGAAATAACATGTGAAGGATCTGACCGATACCGGCACAACATAGACACATGGAAAACATTATGAATTTTATCAAGCTCTTTTCCTTTAAGATCAACATAAGACTTTTGACAATCAGAGGTTGCTTTTAAACTATCCTGAATCACCTTTACCTTTTCTTCCATTTCACGGACTAAGTCAACTCCGTGTATCTTTTTCTCACTAAGTTATGTCCAATACAACGGAGTTTTACATTTACAACCATACAGAGTCTCATACGGTGCCATTCTAATGCTGGACTGATAACTATTATTGAATGTATGCAAATGCAATCAAAGACAAGTACTTTTCCCAATTACCTTTGAATTCTAACACATAGCACCGAAGCATATCTTCTAAGATCTGTATCACACATTCTGATTGACCATCAGTCTGAGGATGAAATGTAGTATTGAAATGTAAATGTGTACCCAGAGTTTCTTGCAACTTATTCCAGAATCGATATGTAAACCAGAGATCTTTATCGGAGATAATGGAGACTGGTACTCCATGCAGTCTGACAATCTCAGAAACATATAATTCAACCAATCTATACAAGGAGAAATCCACACGTATTGGAATAAAGTGTGTAGACTTTGTTAGACGGTAAATGATTACCCAAATAGCATCTTTTTTTTTGGAGATAAGGGTAATCGGGATACAAAATCCATGGTAACTCTTTCCCATTTCCATTCCGGTATTGTAACTGGCTGTAATAATCCCAAAGGCACCTGATGTTCAGCTTTTACTTGCTAAAATATCAAACATTTAGATACAAATTCAGGAATATCCCCTTTCATTTCAGGCGACCAGTACATCATTTTCAAATCATTATACATCTTGTTACTACCAGGATGAATAGACATTGTACCATTGTGAGCTTCATACAAAATCTTCTGTACAAGTTCTAAATTTTTTGGTACACATATCCTGTCTCTGAAAAATAAGCAATCATTAGGCCCAATCTAAAATTCTGAGTCAGAATTTGACTCACATTGTACTCATTTAACTTGTAATTCACCAACACTCTTTTGAGCTTCACAGATCTGTTGTAGGAATATTGGTTTAGCTTTTAATTCAGCTACAATCGAACAATCATCAGACGAAGATAACCGAGTGTTCATTTCTCGCAAAGCAAACAAAGATTTTCTGCTTAGAGCATCAACAACCAAATTGGCTTTTCCTGGATGGTAATCAATAACCAGATCATAATCTTTTAATAATTCAAGCCACCATCGCTGTCTCAGATTCAAATCTTTTTGCGACATTAAATACTTCAAACTTTTATGATCGATGAATATGTGACACTTTTCACCAAACAAATAGTGCTGCTAGATTTTCAATGCAAAAATAATAGCTGCCAAATCTAGATCATGTATCGGGTAAATCTTTTCATGTGGTTTTAGTTGTCTCAAAGCATAGGTTATTACTTTATCTTCTTGCATCAATACACAACCTAAGCCATTCAATGATGCATCACTGTAAATTACAAATTCTTTACCTAATTCAGGTTGAACTAGTGCGAGTGCTTTAGTCAATAAAGCTTTCAATCTGTCAAAACTTTGCTGGCATTTATCAGACCACCAAAATTTTACATCTTTTGCAACAGACGAGTCATCGGGGAAGCTATCATCGAGAATCCTTTTACAAACCTCCGATAATATCCAGCTAATCCCAGAAAACTTCTAACTTCAGACACATTTTTCGGTGATTTCCAATTAATAGTAATTGAGATTTTACTCGGATCTACCCTAATACCTTCTGTAGACACTATATGCCCAAGGAAATCGACTACCCGAAGCCAAAATTCACGCTTACTGAATTTGGCATACAGTTGTTTCTCACGTAAAGTTTGTAGCTCAATTCTTGTAACATCCCAGTTTAGACCCTAGTCAGAACAGTGGTTCGAGACCATAAATTCGAGGCTGTAAAAATATTTTAATGATATTTTCTGTGTGAATGATATGTGATATAGTCTGTGTGATATCGTTTGTGTGTCGAATTAAGAGAAAGGATTGAATCGCGTATTGAGTAAAAGCTATATGCTGAATTATAAATACTTAAGTGTTGTTGGCTTTTTAAAGTGAAGGCCTTAAATGGCAATTAAGCCATTATTGAGATAGTGGATGGTAGAATGTCATAATAACCTTATTTGTTAATTGTTTTATATTTATTAAGAAAGGTTAAAATAGTAATTGTTTTAATAAAACAATTTATATGAATATATGAAAGATGATAGTGGATTGTTCATCCATCCACCACTGAAATTAGGAAAGAAAAACAAGGGTTGAGCATTTGAAGATTCGGGCAAGGTCTAGGCATAAATTTGGTATGTATTTTTCTTCAGTTTTTGATAATTTCTACATTTTCGTAATCGTTGCTTCGTGCTCTAGCTAACCTATGTTGTAATTTCATGAATTGATGATGTTTTGTGATGAGCCATTGATCAACATTTGAGCTATTTGCTAGTTGGTAGTAAATATGAGAACTCGGTGTTGGATTAACATATATTGTTTTTTTGAATTTTTGGTGAATTTAGCTAATTTGGACTAAATTGTGAAAATAGAAAATTGAAGGGTTAAAATGTGAAATAAATGAAATGTATGGGTTTGTATAGACACTAGTAAAATTCAGTTAGACTTGTGCTAAGTGAAATTATGTGAATTTGATGACTTTGTGAAATAGGGACTAAGGTATCGAAATGTGAAAATATGAGGGCTATTATGCAAAATGCCCTAAATGTGTGTGTGTGGACTAAATTGAATGAAATGGTGATTGAATGGATTGAATTTAAATGTGTATAGACCAAGAGAGAAGAGGTTCGGATCGAGATCGAGGCAAAGATAAAGTGCTCGATTAATTGACCATATCGATAGTCGACGTCCGAGGTAAGTTCGGATATAATACATGTTAATGAGATATGTTTTAGTAATATGAATTGAATATGTATATGTGTATAAAAATGAGATGCTATGTGCAAGATTTAGTTGATGGCACTAAGTGTGCGAAAATGTGAATTGAAACAGAAATGAGAGGCACTGGGTGTTCGATGATATAAAAGTTACGGCTTATTTGCTTGGCACTGTGTGTGCGACACCGAGACAGGTCGATTAATAGAATAGGCACTAAGTGTGTGATGACAAAAATGTTATGATTATGCATATAGCACTATGTGTGCGATTATATTGAATGAAAATTTAAGGATGATCAACAAGTATTATCGAGCGTTGAATAGTTTGGTGGTTTAACAACTATGTGTAGCTAAGGTATGTATTGAACCTTTGTGGTTGATGAGTATAATCGAGCTATGATTGAGGAAATGAGTATTTTAACTATAGATGATAGGGTATGAGTATATGAGAAATGACCTATGTGATGACTATTGTATACGTTGATTTGAATTGATGATATTATGTATTATGTTAAGAACTTACTAAGCTTTATAAAGCTTATTGTGTGATTTGTTTCCCTACTTTGCAGTGTCAGTAAAGCTAGCTCGGATCAGGGGATCGTTAGCATCTCAGTCACACTATCGACAATCTATTTTGGGGTATTTTGGAATGATGTACATAGTTAAAATATGGCATGTATAGGCTGGTTATTTGAATCATGTTTGATAGTTTGTTAGTAGCCATGAGATGTGGCTAGTTATGTGCTAGTTTTAGCATGAATGAACTTGGTATATGTGATGCATCTTTTGACATGGTTTATGTTTTGAGAAGTTGAATTATGAATAGTAACTTGGTGTTGATAAAATGCTAATATGAATTAGTGAATTGAGAAGGAATGATGTTTGGTATTGAATGTATTATGATTGCGATGAGATAAGTTTTGGTATTGAATTTGTTATGGTTGGAATGGGAATTGAATGCATAGATTTAATAGTCATTTCGGTAAGTTTTTGGTTGCCTTATGTGCATGACATGTTTTAGAATGTGTTGCTTGTAGGTTTGACCTTAAGTGGGTGGCATTTTGGCCTTACAAAATGGCCTATAATGTCACACAGTTGTGGCACACGGGTGTGCCTTAGACCGTGGATAAATTGGCAGAATGTAGCCTAAAAATAACACGGGCTTGACATGAGCGTGTTTGGTGGCCGTGGTGGGGAAGTCAGTATAGGACCACGGTCAGGACACACAGCCGTGCCTAGTGGCCGTGGGGACCAAATCATATATAGACACGGAAGGACACACAGGGGTGTCTAGAAGCCGTGGAGGGCACACGGTCTCCTCCCACGGGCGTGTCTCCCCTGTATCTTAGAAAAGTTTTAAATTTTCATAAAATTTTGTATGTGCTTCGGTTTAGTCCCGACCCCTCTTTAGTATGTGAAATAGGTCTCGTAGACCTTGATAAGGGACAGTATGGTTGTAAATGAAGGTGATTAATGATGATTGACTTTGTGTCGTAAATTCTAGATGTTAAATGTTCTGTTTGATCGAAAATGCCTCTTGACCCTATTCCGGTGACGGTCTCGGGTTAGGGGTGTTACATTTTATTGGTATCAGAGCTACGTTTTAGTCGATTCTCGGACTAACGTAGCGTGTATGAGTCTAGCTATACATGCCATATTTGAAATTACGATAGTGTGATGAATACTGACATCTAAAAATGTGTTTTTATATAGTAATGGATCCCGTCGGCGATTCTTGGCGATATAGAAAGTAATGCGCCGCTCAGCTAGGGGACAAAGTCTTACGTCACATCTAGGCCAAATGATAGTAGTGAGGGAGGAGAGGCTAAGTAAGCCTTCTTCCGAATGATGAGCGAGTGGTTTACAGAATTCGTTCGAACAAATCCGACTGCTCCACAACCTCCACCCCAGCAAGTACCTGTTGTGCCTCAAGTTATAGATCCGATCAGATTGAATAAGCCTCCTGTGGATAAAATTCGTAAGTATGAGGCCGAAGAGTTTAGGGCCACATTAGATGATGATGCTGAACGAGCCGAGTTTTTGCTTGAAAACACAATCAGAGTATTTGATGAGATGTCGTTGAACCCTGATGAGTGCATTAAGTGTGCGCTTTCTTGTTGTTGAGAGACCACGACTTATAAGCGGTGGAAAACATTGATATCTGTGGTTTCGAGAGAGAGAATCACCTGGGATTTCTTTCAGGCCGAGTTTAGAAAGAAGTATATCAGTCAACGTTTCGTTGATCAGAAACGTAAAGAGTTTCTAGAATTGAAACAAGATCTTGGGTTATGCATTCTTTGAAATCTGGCGAGAATTTGTAAGATTGAGTCAATATGTGAGAGAATGTGTCTCGACCAAAGCTACTATGTGCAAACGTTTCATAGAGGGATTGAATGAAGACATCAAGTTATTGGTTGGGATACTTGATATTAATGAATTCGTTGTGTTAGTTGAAAGAGCGTGCAAAGCTGAAGAGCTCAGTAAGGAAAAGAAGAAAGCTGACTCAAAAGCTCATGATGAAAGAAAGAGATCAATGAATAAATTTTCTCAACCTTCTACTAAGAGATATAGAGATGCAAGTAACTGTTCAAATGCTTCGTTCCAAGTAAAGATCGTTTGAGACAAAGTGCTGGTTTACGAATTCAAGCTCCGAATGAACCAAGTGTTGGCAGTGTTAAGAGTAACAAACCTGAGTACAGACAGTGTAGAAGATGACATGTGGGAGAGTGCTGGGGCAAGACTACAATAGAGTTTGTTATAAGTGTGGATCTCGAGGTCATTTCATTTGAGATTGCCCGAAAATGGTCGAAGAGGAAAATGTTCAGAATGAATGACTGAGTAATGTGATGGCTAGGGGTAGACCATTCAGAAGCACCCAAAATGTGAGTGAAAGTCAAAGAGGGACAAATGACACAGCTGTGAGGTCAGAAGCGAGAGCACCTGCCCGAGCCTATGCTATACGTGCACGAGAGGAAGCATCCTCTCCAGACATGATCACTGGTACTTTCATTTTATTTGATATTGATGTTATTACATTGATAAATTAGGGGTCAACTCATTCCTATGTGTGTATGAATTTAGTATTGAATAAGACTCTACCTGTTGAGTCTACTGAATTCGTGATTAGAGTATCAAACCCTTTAGGCAAATGTGTCTTGGTGGATAAGGTGTGCAAGAATTGCCCATTAATGTTTTGTGATATCTGTTTTTTGGTTAATTTAATGTTACTTCCCTTTGATGAATTCGACAATATTCTGGGTATGGACTGGCTTACTCTACATAATGCCATCGTGAATTGTAAAAGAAAGAGTATTGAATTGAAAAGTCAGAACAGTGAGCTAGTTCGAATTGAATCCAGTGATATGAAAGGATTACCAGCTATTGTATCTGTGATGAAAGCCATGAACTATGTGAAAAAGGGTTGTGAAGCTTATTTGGCATACGTGATTGATACAAAGGTGACGGAAAAGAAAGTGGAATCCGTGCCTGCGGTATGTGAGTTTCCAGATGTGTTTCCTGATGAGCTACCAGGATTACCTTCGATCCGAGAAGTGAATTTGGTATCAAATTAGTGCCGGGGACTACTCCTATTTCTATAGCTCCGTATAAAATGGCACCAACAGAATTGAAAGAGCTAAAGTCACAGTTGCAAGAGTTGACTGGTAGAGGATTTGCACGACCGAGTTTCTCACCCTGGGAAGCTCCTGTGTTATTTGTGAAAAAGAAGGACGGAACTATGAAAATGTGTCTTGATTATCGACAGTTGAACAAAGTGACGATAAAGAACAAATATCTGTTGCCTCGTATCGATGATTTGTTTGATCAGCTGAAGGGAGCTACAGTGTTTTCAAAGATAGATTTGAGATCGAGCTACTATCAGTTGAGAGTTAAAGAATCCAATGTGCCGAAAACTGCTTTTAGAACGAGGTATGGACATTATGAATTCTTAGTGATGCCTTTCGGATTAACAAATGCCCCTGCAGTGTTTATGGACCTGATAAATCGAATATTCAGACTGTTTTTGGATCGCTTTGTGGTGGTGTTCATTGATGATATTTTGATTTATTCGTGTGATGAGGAACAGCATGCCGAACATTTGAGAACAGTGCTACAAACTCTACATGGGAAATAGTTGTATGCAAAGTTTAGCAAATGTGAATTTTGGTTGCGTGAGGTTAGTTTTCTGGGACATGTTGTATCAGCTGCCGAGATACGAGTTGATCTGAGTAAAATCTCTGTTATTTTAGAGTGGAAGCCTTCGAGAAATGTGTCTAAAGTCCGTAGTTTTCTGGGACTAGTAGGATATTATAGACGATTTGTGAAAGGCTTCTTAATGATTGTGATTCTGTTGACAAAGTTATTATAGAAAGATGTTAGTTTTGAATGGTCAGAAAAGTGCCAGCAAAGTTTTGAGCAATTGAAAGTGTTGTTAACAGAAGCAACAATGTTGATTCAACTTGAGTCAGGCAAAGAGTTCATAGTTTAAAGTGATGCATCGTTGAACGGTTTGGGCTATGTGCTGATGCAAGAAGGGAAAGTCATTGCATATGCTTCGAGACAGTTAAAGCCGCATGAAAAGAACTACCCAACGCATGATCTTGAATTGGCTGCGATTGTATTCACATTGAAGATTTGGCGTCACTATCTGTTTGGGGAAAAATGTCACATTTATACTGACCATATAAGTTTAAAGTACTTGATGACTCAGAAAGATTTGAATTTATGACAGAGAAGATGGTTAGAGTTGTTGAAAGATTATGAACCTGTGATAGATTACCACCTGGGTAAAGCTAATGTTGTAGCTGATGCCTTGAGCCAAAAATCGTTATATGCTTTGCGAGCTTTGAGTAATCAGATAGATTTGTGTGATGATAATGCGGTAATAGCTGAATTGAAAGTAAAACCATTGTTCTTACAACAGATTTGTGAAGTTCAGAGGAGTGATAATGAGTTGTTAGCAAAAAGAGTTCAGTGTGAGTCGGATGCTATATCGAAATTTCGAATCGATAATAATGACTGTTTGAGATTTAGAGATCGGATTTGTGTTCCAAGAAATTCAGAGTTGATTCAAATGATTTTGAATGAAGCTCACCATAGTCATTTGACTGTACATCCGGGGAGTACGAAAATGTCTAATGATCTGAAACAGCTCTATTGGTGGCATGGCATGAAAAAGGATATTTCTGACTTTGTGTCAAAGTGTTGAGTTTGTCAGCAAGTTAAGACTGAACATCAAGTTCCGTCTGGTTTGTTACAATCGATTATGATTCCTGAGTGGAAATGGGAGAGAATCACAATGGACTTTGTGTCGGGTTTGCCTTTATCTCCGAGTAAGAAAGATATGATCTGGGTGATAGTGGGCAGATTAACGAAATCAGCTCATTTCGTTCTGGTGAAAACTGATTATTCTTTAGATAAGTTAGCTGAACTGTATATTGAAGAGATTGTGAGATTGCACGGAGTACCGTTATCTATAGTGTCTGATAGAGATCCAAGATTAACCTCACGATTTTGGAAGAAATTGCAAGATGCTTTAGGCACGAAATTGCATTTTAGTACTACTTTTCATCTGCAAACGGATGGTCAATCAGAGCGAATTATTCAGATTCTTGAAGACATGCTGAGATGTTGCATACTTGAATTTGACAATACGTGGGAAAAGCACTTATCCTTGATTGAGTTTGCGTATAACAACAGTTTTCAATCTAGTATTAAAATGGCGCCATATGAGGCTCTTTATGGTCGGAAGTGTCGAACTCCATTGTATTGGACTGAGCTGAGTGAGAATAAGATTCACGGGGTTGATTTGATAAAAGAGACCGAACAGAAAGTGAAGATAATTCGTGATAGTTTAAAAGCAGCCTCAGATCGTCAGAAATCTTATGCAGATTTGAAACAAAAAGATATTGAGTTTAAAGTTGGTGATAAAGTGTTTTTGAAAGTGTCTCCGTGAAAGAAAATACTTTGGTTTGGCCGAAAGGGCAAGCTGAGTCCGAGGTTCATTGGACCGTACGAGATTATTGAACGAGTTGGGCAGGCTGCTTATAGATTGAAATTGCAATCTGAGTTAGAAAGGATTCATAATGTGTTTCATGTGTCAATGCTTCGACGATATAGATCAGATTCGTCTCATGTGATTGCTCCTACTGAGGTTGAAATTCAGTCAGACTTGTTGTATAGTGAAGAACCGATCCAAATTTTGACGCAAGAGATTAAAGAGTTAAGAAACAAAAGAATTTGCTTAGTGAAAGTATTATGGTACAAACACGGGATTGAAGAGGCTACGTGGGGATCTGAGAATGTATGAGAAAGCAATATCCACACCTATTCACTGGTAAGATTTTCGAGGACGAAAATCCCTAAGGGAGAGAGTTGTAACATCCCGGTTTAGACCCTAGTCGGAACAGTGGTTCTAGACGACAAATCCGAGGTCGTAAAAATATTTTAATAATATTTTCTGTGTGAATGATATGTGATATAGTCTGTGTGAAAATTCTGTGTGATAATTTGATCGTTTGTGTGTCAAATTAAGAGAAAGGACTGAATCGCATATTGGGTAAAAGCTATGTACTGAATTATAAATACTTAAGTGTTGTTGGCTTTTTAAAGTGAAGGCCTTAAATGGCAATTAAGCCATTATTGAGATAGTGGATGGTAGAATGTCATAATAACCTTATTTGTTAATTGTTTTATATTCATTAAGAAAGGTTAAAATAGTAATTGTTTTAATAAAACAATTTATATGAATATATGAAAGATGATAGTGGATTGTTCATCCATCCACCACCGAAATTAGGAAGGAAAAACAAGGTTTGAGCATTTGAACATTCGGCCAAGGTCTAGGCATAAATTGGGTATGTATTTTGCTTCGGTTTTTGATAATTTCTATGTTTTCGTAATCGTTGCTTCGTGCTCTAGCTAACCCATGTTGTAATTTCATGAATTGATGATGTTTTGTGATAAGCCATTGATTAACATTTGAGCTATTTGCTAGTTGGTAGTAAATATGAGAACTTGGTGTTGGATTAACATGTATTGTTTTTTTGAATTTTTGGTGAACTTAGCTAATTTGGACTAAATTGTGAAAATAGAAAATTAAAGGGTTAAAATGTGAAATAAATGAAATGTATGGGTTTGTATAGACACTAGTAAAATTCAGTTAGACTTGTGCTAAGTGAAATTATGTGAATTTGATGACTTTGTGAAATAGGGACTAAGGTGTCGAAATGTGAAAATATGAGGGCTATTATGAAAAATGCCCTAAATGTGTGTGTGTGGACTAAATTGAATGAAATGGTGATTGAATGGATTGAATTTAAATGTGTATAGACCAAGAGAAAAGAGGTTAGGATCGAGATCGAGGCAAAGATAAAGTGCTCGATTAACCGACCATATCGATAGTCGACGTCCGAGGTAAGTTCGGATATAATACATGTTAATGAGATATGTTTTAGTAATATGAATTGAATATGTATATGTGTATGAAATTGAGATGCTATGTGCAAGATTTAGTTGATGGCACTAAGTGTGCGAAAATGTAAATCGAAACAAAAATGAGAGGCACTGGGTGTACGATGATATAAAAGTTACGGCTTATTTGCTTGGCACTGTGTGTGCGACATCGAGATAGGTCGGTTAATAGAATAGGCACTAAGTGTGCGATGACAAAAATGTTACGATTATGCATATAGCACTATGTGTGCGATTATATTGAATGAAAATTTAAGGACAGTCAACAAGTATTTTCGAGCGTTGAATAGTTTGGTGGTTTAACAACTATGTGTAGCTAAGGTACGTATTGAACCTTTGTGGTTGATGAGTATAATCGAGCTATGATTGAGGAAATGAGTATTTTAACTATAGATGATAGGGTATGAGTATATAAGAAATGACCTATGTGATGACTATTGTATACGTTGATTTGAATTGATGATATTATGTATAATGTTAAGAACTTACTAAGCTTTATAAAGCTTACTGTGTGATTTGTTTCCCTACTTTGTAGTGTCAGTAAAGCTCAGATCAGGGGATCGTCAGCATCTCAATCACAGTATCGGCAATCTATTTTGGGGTATTTTGGAAAGATGTACATAGTTAAAATATGGCATGTATAGGCTGGTTATTTGAATCATGTTTGATAGTTTGTTAGTAGCCATGAGATGTGGCTAGTTATGTGCTAGTTTTAGCATGAATGAACTTGGTATATGATGACGGCCCGTCTCGGGTTAGGAGGCGAATCGTTAAAGTTGCCCGATCGTAAATTAGATAGTTTCTCGTTCAACTAACAAAAGGAATAATTTTATTGGAAATGATATCTTTGAAATGAAAAGATAGGTGATGGATTGAAATGGATACGTATTTGAAACAAGAAAGAACCTTTAATAAAAATTAAAGACCTGAATCTTATATGTTTCAAATTGATGGAATGAGTTTCGAAATAAAACCGAGACCCACTATCTAGCGAGATAGGAACCAACGGTATGGTATTTCGAAATAAAACCGAGACCCACTATCTAGCGAGATAGGAACCAACGGTATAGGTAGATGAACGCCACACCCGAAAGGATGATAAGTTCAAATAAGGAAAGAACGACGCCACTAGAAAACTAGATAAGTCAATTCAAACCTCGAGAATTTAGGAGAGTGAATACTCACCAAAAGAAAATTTTCTTTCATTCAAATTCAAGTTCTTTTTACAAAATGAAATATGCAAAATATTTATAGGCTCTTTCTAATGGTAGCCAAATAGGAGAAGCAATTAAAATAAAACACTTGAATTTATGTGGCCATTCAACCTAAACTCCACCAAAGTTTGCTGCCACTTTCATTTGCCATAAGTAGCATTCGGCCAAGAGAAAGGCTAAATTCCTCCTAAGCTTGATGCCTTATGTCACTAGCATTTGCCATAGGTTGACTAAAATAATCTTCCACTATGCTATCCATTCCTTCATATCCAACCATTAGCATATTGTCCACAAAAAAGACAAAGTAATTATTTTCTTCTCCATTCTTCATGCCGTCCACCTTTGTGATCTCAATACTTTATTCCTTTGATTATTTTCATGCATGACATGATGCTTTGTCCTCCAATTGTGCCGTCCAATTCAAGCTCCATTTGCTCCAATTCCTTGCTTTGTTTTGCTCTATGCATGCTCCAACAATTGAATAATTATCCCCCAACAACATTGTGTGCTTAATTATTTATTCTATAGTTTTCCATGTGCTTATTTTCATTTGTTTATTTCAAGTCAAACATGCCACAATTATTTATTCCATGTGACTTATATCATTTTAATTGTTTATTCCATTTGTATCATGCTTTTCTTTTGCCGTCCAATGCTTTCAATTAAGAATTGTTTAATCTTCATTTTATGCTCCATTTCTTTTTTTGTTTATTCCTCTCCATAATATATTATCATGCCTTTGTTATTTTATTCAATCATGGCCTCCATAATATATTATCATGCCTTTGTCATTTTATTCAATCATGGCCTCCATAATATCCCACGCCACTTGTTCCATCATCATCCTTTGTGCTTCAATTGTTTATTTTATTAATCTCCCACCTACACAATTAAATTCACAACTTTATTTCATAAATTTGGCAATAAGTTGAATTCAATTCGGCTAAAACATATTAAAATAATGTAATAACTTTAAAACACAATTAAACACATGAAATAATTAACACACATTAATAGATACATAAACTAAACTAAACAATTTTAATAAAGTCTTAAACAAGACATATTAAATTCGGCTATGACTAACACAAACACATTAAAATTTTAAAACTAGATCAACTTATAAATTCGGCTATGACTAACACAAACACATTAAAATTTTAAAACTAGATCAACTTAAAATTTAATTAAAAACATGCAAACAAATTAATTAAAGCTTGGACAAATTAATTTAGACACCAATTTAAATTATTAGGCCGCATTAATTTGGGTAAGAAATAATTAATTTGAGGACTTGATTTATTTAAAGCAATAAAATTTAAAAATTTGGAGTCGAGCTTCATCGACTTGAAAATTTGGTGGGTGCCCCGGGCGTGCCTGTATCATCCCCTCCCTCTTCAAGACGATTCGTCCTCGAATCGATCCATTGGTTATTCGAACAAAAACTCCTCGTTCGTCTTTCCTCGATCAAATGGGAAGGATGATAAATTCGGCTATGACTAACACAAACACATTAAAATTTTAAAACTAGATCAACTTAAAATTTAATTAAAAACATGCAAACAAATTAATTAAAGCTTGGACAAATTAATTTAGACACCAATTTAAATTATTAGGCCGCATTAATTTGGGTAAGAAATAATTAATTTGAGGACTCGATTTATTTAAAGCAATAAAATTTAAAAATTTGGAGTCGAGCTTCATCGACTTGAAAATTCGGTGGGTGCCCCGGGCGTGCCCGTATCATCCCCTCCCTCTTCAAGACGATTCGTCCTCGAATCGACCCATTGGTTATTTGAACAAAAACTCCTCGTTCGTCTTTCCTCGATCAAATGGGAAGGATGATAATAGCAATATTTGAAAAGAAAATTCAAGAATTAGCAAGCAATGTTTTAAACATACTTGCAACCCGAATAAAATCAATACCAAAAAAATAAATCGCATGCAGTCAGACATAAGCACTTTATCATACAAAAGGATCAATGCCTTGTCAAAATTTTGGAACAAAAGCAGATAAGCTTCAAAGCATGCATACGATCTAATTAGATTCCACAAGACAAAATAATCATGCAAATAACACATCAATTGATAGATATAATCGTCAAAAGCAAGTAATGAAGAAAAGACATATGGTACTTGAAATTGAACATTTAAATCTTGCTTTGTATTCGCACATGAATAAAAATTATCAAACACAAAATTCTTTTTGTCTTCTTGTAAAATAAATAGATCATAAAGAAACAAAATAGGGCATTCAAATAATTCATGATCTAAATGTTTTACAAAATGGCAGTCATCATTATTAGCTTTTTCAACATCTAAAATGAACAAAAATGCTTCAACAAATGCTTTATGACACTTATCGAAAATAATTATCTTTTTTTGACAAGAACCAAAATGCAGATAGTTCATTATCGACAAGATAGAATAATGAAGAACATCACGCTTTAAAGATTTTACAAGAATAGATTCAAGACGTGATTCTTGTCAACATCCAAGAACACAACAAAAATGGGTTCATAGGTCTCAAGTGTCTTACCTTTGGGTGTTGAAAGAAGGAATTCGACCTTACCTCTACGTGCGGTATGACAAAAGTCATTCTCACCTTGCCTGCCTTCACAAGCTGAAACTCGAAGTTCGAATTTATCTTGCTTGATCAAGACGAACTTTCTCTCCTCGGGCATGTAATGTAGCCGATGCTTTATGCGCGAATCAACATTTTTCAAACAAAATGGGAAATCCATGTACACGAATTGCATATACAAATATAAAATTTGCTTAAGAAACGAATAAAAATTGAAAACAAGGTTGACAAAATTCGTTACCTTATTTAAAAACCAAGTATCAAAACAATAGGAATTTCTCACACATATTTGATGATACTTGCTTTTTTTACAAAACAAATCTAAACAAATTCCTGGTTTCGATAAATAAATCACGTTAGACCAATAAGAATTATGTATGTTCAAGATAAAGCGATCAAAACTCTTAACATATTTCAAAATGTATTTACAAATACTCAATGATTTTATGTTAGACAACGAATTAATCTCGTAATATCTACAATCAAACAAATTGGGGTTAGAAGAAAAATCATCTTTATACAAAAGTTTCAATGGAGATTGAATTACTTCGAACACTTACTTTCCTTACCTTCCTTACCTGTCGACTCGGGAGGTTCAACTTCACCTTCAACTTTACCTCTTTCAATCAAAGAAATACGTCGGTCTTCCGGGAGGTATTGAAGTTGTAGGTTCTTGTGCGATACGTCGGAAATCAAATGAAGAAATGAAGAAGAACAAACTTCAAACGAGTTAGTTGAATCAAAACTCACTTCTACTTGCCCATCTCGTTTTCTTGTTTCTTTTCACACACTTTCTTGTTTTCTTCTCTCTCTTTTTCTTGCTCCTTTTTAATCTCTTTTTCTTTCTCTTATTTTCTCTTTCCTTTTCTCGATTTCTTTGTCTTTCTCTTCTTTTTTAATTCTCTCGAGTTCATTCCATTTTCGTTTGTTTTCTTTCATAATCTTCTCTTGCCTTTCTTTTCTTTTTATTTCTTTTTCTTTGTTTTTATTACATGAAGTTACAAAAGAATCACAATAATAAGAATTTCCAAAAGAAGAAATATTATTTACGGATGAATCACGATAATTGCGTCGGGAAGAATACTCCGTGTAGGATTTCTTCAATCATACGTCGAATAACTTGTGCTTTCTGTCGTCCGCCGCCTTGAAGAGAATCGAGCTCGCAACTTTCTTCTCTCCGTTTCGAAGACCGCGTTGAGTAGGAGTCTTGGTAATAATCTCTTCTAGAATAGTCCTTGGTCGGGTATTTCCGTGCTGCTCTTAACTCCGTACTTTGAGTTGAAGAAGTTCGCCCTCGATGATAGGAAGATGGGAGATATCGTTTGCGCATCACGTCTTTCATTTCAGACCACGTTAATATTGGATACTCTCCATTTCGTTTTCGACTCTTGGTAAATTCATCCCACCAAGTCATGGCATAATCGGTGAAACTATTTTCCGCCAGTCTTACTTTCTTGCTTTCCAAATAATCGTGGTACCCAAAAACCTCTTCTACTCGTATTTCCCATTCAAGGTATGCATTCGGATCGGCTTTACCTTGAAACGGTGGAATGTTTTTGTTATTCTTCTTGAAGTCATTAAAACATCCTTGATCTCTAAAGCCTCGGTTTCTTTGATTGCGTCGCTTTTCACCTTGGTTGTATGATGGATCGAACCAATCACTATCTACAACACTTCTTCTTTTGAAATTTAGAGACATGCTATCTTTGCTAGAAGAAAAATGTTAGTGCTCAAAATAAAACAAAAATTAAATATCTTACCACAAAAATCTCACAAGTCACTCACAAAGAAATTTCGCTCACACTCGTATTTCACTCGTATAAGTTTTTTTTTTTGATGAATACACTCGTGCCTTTTACCGATATTTCTCACTCTCACAAATTCGTATTTCGTTTCGAAAGACCTATTGCGGCTTGAGGATCGGCTTTAAAATTGGTACAAGGGAAAATGAAGTTATGGGGTGGAGGTCGGTTGAAAAAAAAAAATTGGTATAGTGGCGTTGGAGTGAAGAAGGGTGGTGAAGATCGGGAAAAGAAGTAATGAAACAAAACTCGCAAACTTTCACGCTTTCTTTTTTTTTTTAACCTTGATTTTTTTTTGAACTTTTTTTTTGTGTATCTCTTTTTTTTTTTATTTGAACCTTTTTTTTTATCTTTTTTTTGAACTTCAAATACAATATATGCTAAATACAATGAAAATAAAATACAACTTTTTTTTGATTTTTTTTGAAACTTACTCGGAAAAACTCAAGACGATCAAAACGTGCCTAATTTAATTGGCTCTGATACCAGATGATGACGGCCCGTCTCGGGTTAGGAGGCGAATCGTTAAAGTTGCCCGATCGTAAATTAGACAGTTTCTCGTTCAACTAACAAAAGGAATAATTTTATTGGAAATGATATCTTTGAAATGAAAAGATAGGTGATGGATTGAAATGGATACGTATTTGAAACAAGAAAGAACCTTTAATAAAAATTAAAGACCCGAATCTTATAAGTTTCAAATTGATGGAATGAGTTTCAAATAAAAAGCGAGACCCACTATCTAGCGAGATAGGAACCAACGGTATGGTATTTCAAATAAAACCGAGACCCACTATCTAGCAAGATAGGAACCAACGGTATATAGTAGATGAACGCCACACCCGAAAGGATGATAAGTTCAAATAAGGAAAGAACGACGCCACTAGAAAACTAGATAAGTCAATTCAAACCTCGAGAATTTAGGAGAGTGAATACTCACCAAAAGAAAATTTTCTTTCATTCAAATTCAAGTTCTTTTACAAAATGAAATATGCAAAATATTTATAGGCTCTTTCTAATGATAGCCAAATAGGAGAAGCAATTAAAATAAAACACTTGAATTTATGTGGCCGTTCAACCTAAACTCCACCAAAGTTTGTCGCCACTTTCATTTGCCATAAGTAGCATTCTGCCAAGAGAAAGGCTAAATTCCTCCTAAGCTTGATGCCTTATGTCACTAGCATTTGCCATAGGTTGACTAAAATAATCTTCCACTATGCCGCCCATTCCTTCATATCCAACCATTAGCATATTGTCCACAAAAAGACAAAGTAATTATTTTCTTCTCCATTCTTCATGCCGCCCACCTTTGTGATCTCAATACTTTATTTCTTTGATTATTTTCATGCATGACATGATGCTTTGTCCTCCAATTGTGCCGTCCAATTCAAGCTCCATTTGCTCCAATTCCTTGCTTTTTTTTGCTCTATGCATGCTCCAACAATTGAATAAATAATTATCCCCCAACAACATTATGTGCTTAATTATTTATTCTATAGTTTTCCATGTGCTTATTTTCATTTATTTATTTCAAGTCAAACATGCCACAATTATTTATTCCATGTGACTTATATCATTTTAATTGTTTATTCCATTTGTATCACGCTTTTCTTTTGCCGTCCAATGCTTTCAATTAAGAATTGTTTAATCTTCATTTTATGCTCCATTTCTTTTTTTGTTTATTCCTCTCCATAATATATTATCATGCATTTTTTATTTTATTCAATCATGGCCTCCATAATATATTATCATGCCTTTGTCATTTTATTCAATCATGGCCTCCATAATATCCCACGCCACTTGTTCCATCATCATCCTTTGTGCTTCAATTGTTTATTTCATTAATCTCCCACCTGCATAATTAAATTCACAACTTTATTTCATAAATTTGGCAATAAGTTGAATTCAATTCGGCTAAAACATATTAAAATAATGTAATAACTTTAAAACACAATTAAAACACATGAAATAATTAACACACATTAATAGATACATAAACTAAACTAAACAATTTTAATAAAGTCTTAAACAAGACATATTAAATTCGGCTATGACTAACACAAACACATTAAAATTTTAAAACTAGATCAACTTATAAATTCGGCTATGACTAACACAAACACATTAAAATTTTAAAACTAGATCAACTTAAAATTTAATTAAAAACATGCAAACAAATTAATTAAAGCTTGGACAAATTAATTTAGACACCAATTTAAATTATTAGGCCGCATTAATTTGGGTAAGAAATAATTAATTTGAGGACTCGATTTATTTAAAGCAATAAAATTTAAAAATTTGGAGTCGAGCTTCATCGACTTGAAAATTCGGTGGGTGCCCCGGGCGTGCCCGTATCAGTATATGTGATGCATCTTTTGACATGGTTTATGTTTTGAGAAGTTGAATTATGAATGGTAACTTGGTGTTGATAAAATGCTAATATGAATTAGTGAATTGAGAAGGAATGATGTTTGGTATTGAATGTATTATGATTGCGATGAGATAAATTTTGGTGTTGAATTTGTTATGGTTGGAATGGGAATTGAATGCATAGATTGAATGGTCATTTCGGTAAGTTTTTGGTTGCCTTATGTGCATGACATGTTTTGGAATGTGTTGCTTGTAGGTTTGACCCTAAGTGGGTGGCATTTTGGCCTTACAAAAATGGCCTATAATGTCACAAGATTGTGGCACATGGGTGTCCCTTAGACCGTGGATAAATTGGCAGAATGTAGCCTAAAAATAACACGGCCTTGACACGGGCGTGTTTGGTGGCCATGGTGGGGAAGTCAGTATAGGACCACGATTAGTACACACGTGGGTGTCTAGAATTCGTGAAGGGCACACAGTCTCCTCCCACGGGCGTGTCTCCCCTGTATCTTAGAAAAGTTTTAAATTTTCATGAAATTTTGTATGTGCTTCGATTTAGTCCCGACCCCTCTTTAGTATGTGAAATAGGTCTCGTAGACCTTGATAAGGGATGGCATGGTTGTAAATGAAGGTGATTAATGATGATTGACTTTGTGTCATAAATTCTAGATGTAAAATGTTCTGTTTGATCGAAAATGCCTCTTGACCCTATTCCGGCGACGGTCTCGGGTTAGGAGTGTTACAATTCTCAAATGATCAGCATGTTCATTTTCAAATATACCAAAATATCATCAATAAACACCACCACAAACCTATCTAGATACGGTTTGAAAATTCTTTTCATCAACTCCATAAATACCGCAGGTGCATTCGTCAAACCAAATAACATCACAAGGAACTCATAGAGTCTATATCTGGTTCTGAAAGCTATCTTTGGTACATCTGAGTCTTTTACTCGTAATTGATTGTAGCCAGAATAGAGATCAATTTTCAAAAATATAGTAGCACCTTTCAGCTGTTCAAACAAATCATCAATATGAGACAGTGGATACTTGTTCTTTGTTGTGACTTTGTTAAGCTGCCGATAGTCAATACATAACCTCAGAGATCCATCTTTCTTCTTTACAAACAAAACAGATGCACCCCAAGGTGAGAAACTGGGTCGAGCAAATCCTCTGTCAGTAAGTTCTTGCAACTATGCTTTCAACTCTTTTAATTCCATTGGGGCCATTCTATAAGGTGTTATTGTTATTGGAGTTGTTCCTCAAGATCTATAGAAAATTCCACCTCTTTGGCTGGTGGTAATCCAGGTAATTCTTCCGGAAATACATCAGAAAATTCACAAACTACTGGTACTGACTTAATCTTTGAGTCTGATACTTTAGTATCCAACACATATGCAAGATAAGCATCATACCCTTTTCTGACATATTTCTATGCTGATATTGCTAAAATTACATTAGACAACTCATCCAGTTTATCAGATTCAACCAGGAGAAATTCACCATTCTGATATTTTAACACAATATATTACTGTTTACAATTTATCACTGCATCATGTTGAGTTAACCAGTCCATTCCCAAAATTACATCAAATTCATCAAAGGGTAGCAACATCAGATCAGCCAAGAAATAATAACCTTTACCACTAACGAACAGTTTTTACAAATTTTATCTACCATCAAAATCTGGCCCAGGGGATTTGAGACTTTAACCATGAATTAAGTGGATTCAATATATAAATTTTTAACATACACTAAATTCTTGCATATGTATGAATGTGTTGAACTAGGATCAATCAAAGTAGTTATATCAGTATCAAGAAGAGAAAATGTACCAGTAATGACATCTGGTACAGAGGCATATTCTCTTGCACGAATAACATATGTCCTTGCCGATTCTCGTGCTTTAGACTTAACTGTTGAATCTTTTGTTGCACTTCGGCTACCACTAACATTTCCGTAGTGAGAGGGTGGTCTACTTCTCGAGCCAGGGTTACTTTGTAACATCCCCAGACCCGGCCCATTCACTACGACCGAATCTGGTTATGTTAGTGAAAATATTTTTCTTTACTCAGAATTTAAAACACGAAAGTTTACTATCTTTCTGGTAAAACCCGTGCACTTTTAAAACTATACTTTTGGACTTTGAAATTAAATAAAAGTGTCCATTTTAAAGCACTTTATTAACTCATGAATACTTTGATTAAGTAAATTCGAGTAAATTATTTCCACAAGCTTATAATTAAATTTTTTCCAAGTCATAATCAATGTAAAATAAAATAGTAAAAATAATAATTAAGTAATTTCCAAAGTAAATAAATAAAAGGCCCTTATTACACAATATTTAAAAGACCAAATACTTAATAAAATGCCGTAAAATATTTAAACTTCTCTTCCCCGCATGGGCCACCATGTGTCTTCTCCGATCCCTGGTCCAACTATGCGTCACCGAAATGGTTAATGAAAGAGTGAGTCCACCGACTCGATGCATAATCAAAACACGATTTCCGCGTATGGGCTTGGCCCCATATCAAACCATTCACATAGCAAGTCATGCACAAATGCATCTTAGCCCAACCCACTCCAACCGTAACACCAACCTTAGCGGACTCCTCGCCCAAGGCCGTGGATAAACCACCACCGATCACATCGTGATCCAAAATCTTACCTTGGCTACTCATCGCACAAGGCCGTGGTGAGCCACCGATCAACCCAAGTGATCTCAACATCAATAATCGTCTCACGGTGATGCACATAGCCATCAACCGCCGAGATGGGCACCGAGCCACACCTCCTTGAGGTAGCACACAACTAACCCTCAAGCGCTAATGTAGCCGGAGCTATCATTAGACCACGTGCACAACTTGTGTACACTTCCTCCTTCTTCAATCCCAATCCCATGCCCATGTGTCAATATATCATGCAAGAACATCATATAGAGTGAGTATTTATTATTTATCAATACCACATCAAACATATATAAAATATGTATATCACTATCAATCTTACCATCATCGGTTCACATCACTTAGGCCTTTATAATCAGCCTCCACACATAATTCATATGTTTAAAAAGTTAACAAGCAAACAGAGAAAATAGTGCGATGATTACGCACCTCAATAGCACCACGGTCCTACTCTCGAAACGCTACTCAATGTTTGACTAACCGACTCTCTCGAAAAGTTTCTCGCGATAGGCTCTTCTCCCCAAACCGATCACATAAACGGAGGCTTGGCTAACCACTTAAACCCCAGAGTATCTCAGCAACGGAACCCAAAAAGATCTATGCTAACATTCGGTCAAAGTGCTACCAAGTTGAAAGGAGGAAATTCGGCACAAAGGTGGGATGTAGGTTCGGCTCACAATAAAAGAAAGTCAATGAAAAGGGAATAAGGATTTCGCCAAAAGGTTTGAGAGGAGGAAAAAAAAGTGTGGGTGGTTCACAAGAGTTTAAAAGAGAAGGAAAAGGGATGCTAGCAATGAAGGTTTTGCAACCAAAGAAAATGGGAAACAAGCAAGGGAGCAAAAAAAAAAAGGTGAGCACCCCTCCCCTATTTATAATATTCGGCCAAGCTCCTCCCCAAAGAAGCAAAAATTCGCCACTACTCAACTCCCTTCAAATCCCATATTTTCCTCCTACTTTTCCTCCTAACACCCATTCAAAAGTTTGAATGGGTCAAACCTCTACCTAGCCGAAATTCAAAAACAAAGACCAAGTCTTCTCCATCTTTTAAGTGCCCAAACCGAATCCAACATCTCCCCTCTCTCATGACGCAAAAATAAACCAAAGATGCTCGCCCGCATGACTCGAACACCGGCCCTTCCCCTTGTACTGAGGCGTCACTTTTCCAAGCTCCTAGTGGCGCCCCTTGCCACTTTGCCACACCAATCTTTGTGTCAAAAACTCTTAAATAATTCTCTTAAGACACCCATCACCAAGCTCCTTTTAGCACATAAAAATCTAAAATTTTCTAAAGTCTTCCCTTGAATCAACATTCTTAACACCTTCTAAACACATCAAAGCATACCCAAAACCTACTAGAACATGAATTATACCCACCATGCATAGCCCCTAAACCAGGGTGTTACAATTCTACCCTCCTTAAAATAATTTCGTCCTCGAAATTACTTGTCCAAACTAACAATCCAATTCCTCCCACTACGCTATGGCTGCGCACTCTGATCTTAAAGAGCTAACATACCTTCTAGGCACTGTTCCAAGTTCATACTCAAGGTTCCAACTACCTTACGAGCAACAAATCAAACAATCACCAAAGCGAACAAAACAACAAAGAATATTCTAGACTTAAGGAACTTACCAGTTGACCCATCAGGCACATCATTATCCTCTCTCCGACGAACTGTATAAACCAGTCCTGGCTGCCTTGCCTCAGTGCCACCATTACCGCGGTCTACTGCTCCACGACCTCGGCCAGAACCATTTCCTCCATGGCTCGGACCACGACCTCTCGTCGCTTGCTGACCAACTCTGCTTGGTTGCACATAACCTTGACCTTCTGTCCGAGTCCTACTCGGATTCTGGGGACAATCCTTAATCAGGTGGAACTTGGACTTGCATCTAAAGCACTCCCGAACACGATTCCAGCATTCGCCAACATGGTACCTTCCACATTGAGCACACGGACGATTTGGATTTCCGGCGGCTGGCTTAGCAATATTAACAGGAGTCTCAACCCTCGGTCTTTTCGGAACCCTCTCAAACACTTCGACGATCCAACACTTCTCTTATCACTTGCCCTTTCTCTATTGTGCCTCTCACCCTTCTTGACCTCCTCGGCTATTCGAGCTTTCTCCACTAAAACTCGCAAAGTCTCTTTCCGATGCGGAGCAATCAAAACTCGCACTCATCCGTGTGAGTCTGCCTTCAAATCGACACATCTCTCATAATCAGATTTGCCACGATGCCCCGAGCATATCGGCTTAAACGCAGAAACTCACTTCCGTGCTCCGCTATTGACTTGTCACCTTGCACCAAGTTGAGGAATGCCTTCCTCTCGAGCATCCACATAGCTCGCCTCCGACATACTTCCCCTCAAACTTGATCTTAAAGTAACCCCACCCACTCGATCCGCAGGGTACTTTCTTAACAATGAGCCACCACCGGTAGGCTTCATCCCGTAGCAACGAAACAACACCCTTAAGCTTCTCCTCGGCGATTAAGTCTAAGTCGTCCATAATCCTTTCAACAGCCTCAAGCCAATACTCTGCCACGTTTGGAGCTACCCTAGACACTCCTCTAAAAACCTCGGCTCCATTCGCCCTAAGCCTTTCGCACCGACTTCCGATTCCTATTTCCCACATTGGCTCCTCGCCACTGCTCGTTCGAGCACTTTCGCAACACGCCTTGTGACACTACATCGTCTCCCCGGTCCGTCCTCGCTGTTCAACCTCAACAACTGGTGGCGGTGCATCGCTCTCTGACCCATGGCGTGACCCAACCGGTTCTGACACTGACATCCTGCCTCTACCACGCCCACGAGTATTGCGACCACGCCCCCTAGAACTCATATCTAGCGCTTCGATTTAGTCTGCTTAGAAAGTTTTATGCGTTAGAAATTCTTGTTCCACTATTTTATCTACGAGCAATTTTATGCAATGAAGTTTCCGAGAGAAGTTCTTTCGATCAATCAAAGTTTCCTCCTACCTGTGGTAATTCCGTCATTTTCCTATAGGGGTATTTCTGTAATAACTCAGTGGTCAATTTTGAAAATAGTTTTCAAACTAAATATATTTCAAAGTTTACAAAATCTCGGGGTCATCTTGAAAATTTTGTTTTCAAACTGAGGTATCGCAAAAATTTGTAAATCGTGGTTATTTCAAGTAATTTTAGAAATCACAGCATTTTCGTAAATTCTCCAAATCAAAATATCACAAAGATTTCACAAAGCCAAGATAGAAATATTTCAAGAAAAGATCGAGAGAGATCTCAAGATTTAGAAACCAAGGGCGTTTTGGTAATTTTATCAACCAGGGGTATTTTCGTAAATTTCACAAACTAGGTTATCTTAATATTTTGAAATCTCAAGATTTTGGTATTTTGTAAAGTAAAAAAACAAAAGTTGAGGTAGTACGGTAATTTTGTAATACTGAGGACATTTTTGTAATTTTGCCATTAAGGGCATTTTGGTAATTTTGTAAATCAAAACGTTCTTCCGAATCAAATTTAAGATTTCACAAACCAAAAGGGTAAATTTGGAAAAGTTTTAATACGTAAAGTTTTAGAAAACAACAAGGCTAGTTCCTTTCGGGTTTTAATAATCGGTTTAGCCTATGAACAAGTCCTCTTGGTTCGTGTGAACCGTAGCTACGCACTGTGTAGGATTCGAGTACAGAGGAGGTGAGTCGCTAGGGATCGCTTAAATACCAAGCTCTTCATCAATACCATTCCTCGACATGCGTCTGATGGTTGCCACACCTTAACTCCTCTACGACTTGCTTCACAGTTTGTTTAAGAGATTTAAGTTTTATGCACATGTTTGAGTAGTCTAGTCCTAGGGTCCAATAGTCCTAACTTTCTAATCTACGAGCCCAAACTAAGCCCAATCAATCCATGTAAACAATTCACTTCCAGAAAGAAAAAGTCCAAGTACTTACTCGTGGACTTGGCCTGAGACACAGTGCCACGCCTAATAACTCAAAAACTTTTATAAAAGCCCACATCTCAAAACCCATTTTGAAAACTGCTTGAGCCCAAAACCTCAAAGCCGAGTTTTGAACCGGCTCGATACCAATTTGTAACATCCCCAGACCTGCCCATTCACTACGAATTAATCTGGTTATGTTAGTGAAAATATTTTTCTTTACTCGAAATTTAAAACACGAAAGTTTACTATCTTTCTGGTAAAACCCGTGTACTTTTAAAACTATACTTTTGGACTTTGAAATTAAATAAAAGTGTCCATTTTAAAGCACTTTATTAACTCATGAATACTTTGATTAAGTAAATTCGAGTAAATTATTTCCACAAGCTTATAATTAAATTTTTTCCAAGTCATAATCAATGTAAAATAAAATAGTAAAAATAATAATTAAGTAATTTCCAAAGTAAATAAATAAAAGGCCCTTATTACACAATATTTAAAAGACCAAATACTTAATAAAACGCCGTAAAATATTTAAACTTCTCTTCCTGCATGGGCCACCATGTGTCTTCTCCGATCCCGGTCCAACTATGCGTCACCTGAAATGGTTAATGAAAGAGTGAGTCCACCGACTCAGTGCATAATCAAAACACAGATTTCCCGCGTATGGGCTTGGCCCCATATCAAACCATTCACATAGCAAGTCATGCACAAATGCATCTTAGCCCAACCCACTCCAACCGTAACACCAACCTTAGCAGACTCCCTGCCCAAGGCCGTGGATAAACCACCACTGATCACATCGTGATCCAAAATCTTACCTTGGCTACTCACTGCACAAGGCCGTGGCTGAGCCACCGATCAACCCAAGTGATCTCAACATCAATAACTGTCTACGGTGATGCACATAGCCATCAACCGCCGAGATGGGCACCGAGCCACACCTCCCTTGAGGTAGCACACAGCTAACCCTCAAGCGCTAATGTAGCCGGAGCTATCATTAGACCACGTACAACTTGTGTACACTTCCTCCTTCTTCAATCCCAATCCCATGCCCATGTGTCAATATATCATGCAAGAACATCATATAGAGTGAGTATTTATTATTTATCAATACCACATCAAACATATATAAAATATGTATATCACTATCAATCTTACCATCATCGGTTCACATCACTTAGGCCTTTATAATCAGCCTCCACACATAATTCATATGTTTAAAAAGTTAACAAGCAAACCGAGAAAATAGTGCGATGATTACGCACCTCAATAGGCACCACGGTCCTACTCTCAAACGCTACTCAATGCCGACTAACCGACTCTCGAAAAGTTTCCTGCGATAGGCTCTTCTCCCCAAACGATCACTACAAACGGAGGCTTGGCTAACCACTTAAACCCCAGAGTATCTCAGCAACGGAACCCAAAAAGATCTATGCTAACATTCGGTCAAAGTGCTACCAAGTTGAAAGGAGGAAATTCGGCACAAAGGTGGGATGTAGGTTCGGCTCACAATAAAAGAAAGTCAATGAAAAGGGAATAAGGATTTCGGCCAAAAGGTTTGAGAGGAGGGAAAGAAAAGTGTGGGTGGTTCGGCTAAGAGTTTAAAAGAGAAGGAAAAAGGGATGCTAGCAATGAAGGTTTCGGCAACCAAAGAAAATGGGAAACAAGCAAGGGAGCAAAAAAATAAAAAGGTGAGCACCCCTCCCCCTATTTATAATATTCGGCCAAGCTCCTCCCCCAAAGAAGCAAAAATTCGGCCACTACTCAACTCCCCTTCAAATCCCATATTTTCCTCCTACTTTTCCTCCCTAACACCCATTCAAAAAGTTTGAATGGGTCAAACCTCTACCTAGCCGAAATTCAAAAACAAAGACCAAGTCTTCTCCATCTTTTAAGTGCCCAAACCGAATCCAACATCTCCCCCTCTCTCATGACGCAAAAATAAACCAAAGATGCTGCCTCATGACTCGAACACCGCCCCCTTCCTTGTACCGAGGCGCCACTTTTCCAAGCTCCTAGTGGCGCCCCCCTTGCCACTTTGCCACACCAATCTTTGTGTCAAAAACTCTTAAATAATTCTCTTAAGACACCCATCACCAAGCTCCCTTTTAGCACATAAAAATCCAAAATTTTCTAAAGTCTTCCCTTGAATCAAACATTCTTAACACCTTCTAAACACATCAAAGCATACCCAAAACCTACTAGAACATGAATTATACCCACCATGCATAGCCCCTAAACCAGGGTGTTACATACTTGGTTTCGAAATCTGAACAATATCTTTTCCAATAATTTCCAGACAATCTTTAAGATAATGGTCAAGAGAACCACATTTATAACAGGCTCCGCTTCTCATACGGCACTCCCCAAAATGAAATTTGTTGCAATGTTTACATCTAGGTTTGGGGTTACCAACACTTCCAATACTCGTTACAGGAGACGAAGATTTCGGATTAGAGCGTTGAGAACCTCATTCTTTTCCAGAATACCCCGTAAATGTGGTAGAATGATCATGGTATTTCGTTGATTTCTTTGAAGCAGATGCTTGTGACTTCCCCATAAATCTCTTACTAGAAATCTAGGTTTCTCTATTTACTTGTCTCTTCTCTTTGCTTAATTCCTCAGCTTTGTGTGCCCGATCAGCCAGTACTACAAATTTCCTTAATTCAAGAATTTCAATTAGTAGCTTGATGTCTTCATTTAATCCTTCTTCAAAACATTTACACATACCAGCCTCAGTTGGAACCTATTCTCTAGCATACTTGCTTAACCAAACGAATTCCCGCTCGTATTTAGATACAGTCATATTTCCTTGTTTAAGCTCTAAAAATTCTTTCTTTTTCTGATCCAAAAATCTCTGGCTGATATACTTCTTTCTAAATTCAGTTTGGAAAAACTCCCATGTAAGATTTTCTCTTGACACAACAGAAATCAAAGTATTCCACCACTGATAAGATGTGTCTTCCAGCAGTGATATAACACATTTTAGGCACTTAGTTGGTGTGCATGATAACTCATCCAAAACCCGGATTGTATTCTCTAACCAAAATTCAGCCCTTTACAGATCATCTTCAGTAGTAGCCCTAAATTCTTCGTCTCCATATTTACAGATTTTATCTACCGGAGGCTTACCAGTTCTAATAGGTTCAACACCTTGTGGCATGTCAAGAACCAGTTGAGGAACAGAAGGGGGAGGTTGTTGTACAGCAGGATTTGTTCTAAAAAATTCTGTGAACCACTCATTAATCATTTGGAAGAAGGCTTCTTTTGCCTTCTTACCTCGGCCTTCAAATACGGGCCTTCTACTACTACTAGATGCAGCTCTTTGTACTAAAGTTTGAGCACTGCTCTCAGCTTCCACAGATTCAACTCTAACTTGGTTGGATGACATTACTATATGAAAAACATGTTTAAAATGGTCAGGAGATATCACACTATCACAAATTATATAATGGCATTTATAGCTAAACTCGTACTTCCTACGTTAGTCCAAGAATCGGCTAAACTGTAGCTTTGATACTAATAAACGTAACACGACTAACCCGTATCCGTCGCCGAAACAGGGTTATCGAGCATTACCGGAGTTTACAGTTCAATTATAGTTAATTTATGTCATTTATTATTCATTTCTGAAAATCAATCACAATCAATCATAATGTCCCTTATATGGGTCCTCGAGGCCCAAAATACATATTAGAATTGTGTCGGTACTAAACCAGGATCACAGAATTTTTTTACGAAATATCAAAATTTCTCTTAGGTGCAGGGGACATACGCACTTATGGCCAGGCCGAATGGCTCACACAGCCAATGACACGCTCGTGTCCCAAACTGTGTAGGCATTCTATGTGAGGTACACGGTCGTGTTTTAACCCGTGTCCTTACGCGTGTAACTCTCTGACTTGGGTCACACGGCCAGCCAAACGCTCGTGTGCTAGGTAGTGTGGACAATTTAATTTTCAAAAATTAAACGCAAGAATTACACGATCAAGACACACGCCCATGTGCTGGGCCGTGTGTCTCACACGGTTGAGACACACGCCAGTGTCTCTGCTCGTGTGCTCAATTCTGAGCATTCTGTTTTTCTATTTTTAAGATGCAGGGGACACACAGCCAAACCACACGCCTATGCTCACGGCCTGTGTCACACACGGTTGAGACACACGCCCGTGTGGACAAAATAAGGCCATTTTTCAAGCCTTATTTCTCACCCTTTTTACCTTGCACCTACATGAACACTTCAACATATTTTCAAACATGATATGGCCTTATATAATTACATCAAAATATACTTTTCGCTAGCCATTCCAATGGCTAGTTACAACCAAACATTCATCATTTTGCCTAGCTTAGGCTATACATGCCATTATACCAAAATAAGTTTGCTATTTATACCAAAACGGCTGAAGGATAGTTTGATGATGCTCCGACCAATTTCCAACCCTAGCGAGCTTTTGAGCACTATAAAACAGAGGAAATTAAGTAGAGTAAACATTCAATGCTTAGTAAGTTCGTACCAATCATGCTCATATAAATAAATATATATAACATGCATCCCAAAACATTTTAGCCAAATGCCCAAACACAAGTTCTCATCAAACAAGTTAGTCCTATAATTCTCATGAATATCAAGAAAACAGGGATGAGCTCATCATATAAAAATTTCCAAGTATTTCAGGGTATCTGAGAGATAACTCATATTTAGCTCTTATTTTCTTTCATCAGGAGTTTTATCCATTGAATCGTTGAAATATCAATGGATACCCAAGTAGTATACTCGAGGTATACAAATCAGTGACCCATCAATTCATATACAAGGGTACCCTTTAGGGCACATAATCAGGAAGCACACTCTAGAGCCGTATAACAGGATGCTCAGATGAGCCATGTAACAGGATGCTTATCTGGGCTAAATAGGATACTCATTAGAGTTTAGCTCCGGATAGCATAACAGGGAGTCCAAGCGAGCCATGTTAGGAAACTCATAAGAGCTTATATCAGGGCTCTCACGAAGAGCTGCATTTGTGTTCGCAATAAATGCTAGATCACAACCGATCAAATCGTGTAACAGGACACTCACAAAGAGCTGCGGTAGTGCGCAACTGGAACGACAGAAATGTGCAAGTGTACACAATCGCAACAAGTAATAAAATGACAAGTAAGTGTCGAGTTATCGTACCCACAGAGACTATGATAAGAATTATTTATGAATGCAATTTAAAACACTTTGGTGAAGAAAAATATTTTGATTTGAGAAATGATTCAAAACTAGAAAACAAAGTAAAATAAATAAAATAAAATAAAGTTCTAATGCACAATTGCAAAAGCTGGTTTTAATCAAGATGACGTTATTGTGTTAGATTAATTACATTTCTTAACTTAGAATTATTAAACTCATGTTTATGTTGTTACGAATAAATTCACGGCAACTCAATAATTTGCTAAATTATGAACATACTTACCTACCAAAATCCATTTATCTCTTGACTATATCTCTATGTCAATTCAACCGATTAAACAAATTTTAGTAGACAAATATATTAATGCACATACATACTTATGAAATCAAAATAATCTCTTGTACATGTCCCTATATCAATTCAAACAATTAATTCAATCTCATAAGCACAAAAAACATTAAGTGAGGTAACAATGTATTCCTACATTGAAACAATTTAATCACAATAATCTTGAAAGTTATGCAAGGCAATTGTATCTCTCGATATCGTTGCTAATTTAACCCTCAGCTACCTTAGATGATTAAACATGCACAGACTAAGTATCATTTCAATTAATTACAATTTCAATCCGTTTAAATAATTAATTCATTAGTTACCTTACAATTGTAATGCAAGAATAACTTAGTCATTGTTTTACTTAATCAAACATCTTACCGAGGCCTATAACAACACAAACACAATTTTAATAAATAAAGTAGATGAAATGAAATCAACCTAACACGAATTAAATTTAAGCCATATCAATTAAATTAAACATATCAACATCACAAATATTTAAAGACATGTTCATCATAACAACAACAGAATTAAAAAGGATAGGGAACAAGAAGCAAATCTGGTGTTTCTCCGTGGCTTGACTGGTTTGCTCCACTCTTCTTTCTTCAGTTGTTCTTGTCGGGCCGAGGCTTCTATGAACACTTGAGTGCTGCTCAAAATTATGGATGAATGACTCTTTTTCAAGAGGTGAAATCGGCAAGAGGACAAAGGAAAATGGATGGGAAATAAAGAGAGAAAGTTGAGAGAGGAGAGAAGAGATGAGAATGTTGTGGGTGTGTTGAAATGAGCATCCAAGGGGGGTTTTTTATAGGGTGAGAGCGCTTCTAAAAATAGCCAAAATCAGCAGCCAAAGATCCCTCCCTTGGTCGACCACACATATGGCAAGTTTGAAGCTTTCAAACTTGCTATATTAAGGCTGGGGCAAATCTAGAAAGGCACTAAAAGAAGATGGGTTTGTTTGTAGTTTGACAAAGTCTTCAAGGGCCTTTTTGCAAGCCAATTAATCAGCCAAGTAAGCTGATTGGGTTAGCATGCTGGACAGTTTTGGGCTACCCATAGCTTCGTTGGTTTGGTTCTCTAAGTTCAGCTCAACTGGGCCACTTTTCATAATTAATTAATAATAATTTATTTAACCCAAATTAAATTGGATTAAAATTAAAATTAATTATATTATCAATTAATACACCTAATTTGGACTGTCTTTAGCTGAAAAATTCATTCGTCTTGATGCTTCAAAAATCGCTTCTCGGTTTTGCGCTTCTAGCAATGTCTGCCGAGCCAATTTTTGCCATTTGTGCGAATCTATCGAAAAATGATCAAAATTAATCAAAATTTATTGTAAAATTAATTATGTTAATAATTTAAGTACAAAATAATTATTTTATAATAATTATATATTTCTCGACAATAATTTTATCGAAACTGCATGAATTTGAGTTAAAAGGGGCATGAAAAAGTGTGTATATTTTCGTGTTTCCACACCTCCAAACTTAATTCATTGCTCGTCCCGAGTAATGCACAAATTGAAAAGAATTTCTCAGAAATACCTTTGAAAAATTCCTTCAGAACAACATTCTTCCCAAAATTATGAACTTGATACTTATGCTCAAAAACAAGAAATTTGATATTTATGCTACTTATGTATACATATCATTTAAATTAATCTCAATCATTATTATGACAGCAAAAATAGACTAAATTATTCCTAATAAAGACATGTTAAATCCCTACCAATTTGATTTTATTCCCTTATTCGAGATTAAACTACAATCATTAAGTTTAACTTGTGCCTTCATATGTTGAACTTAGCAATTTCTCTCCACTAATGTAGGTAGCATAGAAACTTGAATCAATAGGTCTTTAAATAGGTTGTAATGTGGCTAGTCTAGGGGTATGTAAAAGATAGATAAATTTAGGGTAAAACTCCTAGACTCAGCTTCAATTGGACCTTCAGAATAATTACCTTCAATACGTTAACTTACTTTGCTTTCACCTGCTCTTTTGTATATTTTCTTTCAAGTACATATGCTCTCTTTTTTACAAGCCTTTTGCTTATGTACTACAAAATTTTTGAGCATTTGATATTTTTTTTCAACTCCCCCAAACTTATTTTCAAAGAATATTCTACATAGTTCTGAGTCTAGTGTTTGGGAAAATTTAAAGATAATTATGAGAGAAGTGATGGCTAAATATTGCAAGGGTTTAAATAAAATTAGGCCATATAGTCTCAAAGTTGGGTTTCAAAGGATTAAACTTCATCAAGGTCGGCTTGAAAGGCTCAAATGGTCCAAAAAAAAGTTGCCTAAATCATTTTCAACATTTTATGCTTCCTAGGATTTCGCCTCAAGAAACTACTAAGTCAATTCTAGAGACTTAAACTTTTATGTATGCCTAACTTTCTTAAGGAACTAAAAATTTTATGGTATGATTTGCATGCTTTATTAAAAATACACTTATGTAATATTTCATTTAACATAACAATTATTGCAATAATTGAACTTTATTCATACTGAAGTTTAGCATACTTAACAAAATTTCAAATTTATTGAAACAAAATATATCCTAGCCATAATTAAAAGAAAAATTTATTCTAAGTGGAAACAATTTCAATTTTATGGTCCCCCTACTTATGATGAACAATGTCCTCATTGTTAAAAGTGAATAGATACTATACACCAGGTAGGATTCTAGAAAAGAGGAGGTGAGTCAATTTGACTGCTTAAGTACCAAGCTCTCTCTAGATCTTATCCTAGACATGTATATATCTATTGCCACACTTTTATACTTTGCAATTTTTTCATTTTTATTTATGATTTCTGCCTCTTGTTTTATTATGAGAAAATAAAAATTCCTAATTAAACCTAATCCTTAAATAACCTAAGAACGAAAATAAAATAAAGTCAAGATCCCCCCCTTTTTATTTATTTGCAGATTCCTCCAAATTCGACTCATCTTTTGCTTCATCATCTTTTTTTTGCATGAATCGCTTCGTTCCCTCTTCAATAGTGGACTCCGTGGTTCAAATATGAAATCTGGAAACTCAGGCACAAAAATAAATGGGTCATTGTATATTTTTGTAAAAGCGCTTCTCATGGAGTCATACCTTATTTTTGAATATCTCCAATAAGCTTGTTGCTGCTACTGCATATGTTGCATTAAGTCCATCAATTTTGACAGCTCATCTCGAAGATCTGGTCGAGGCAATTGAGTTCTAAACATTGAAGTTGTGACATCAGGTTCGGCTCTGGGTTCCATTGGTTCTGCCTTATCAGGGATTTCAGCTGATTGCATTGGTTCGATCTCTGTGGGATCTTCTTCTTCTTCTTCGGGATCCTGAGTTTCTTTAACTCGTTGCTGTAGAACAGAGTCTCTAGCTATTCGGTAGAGGTTCCAATCTATGATTGTGCCTTGGCTATAGCATGCCTTCTTTATCTTTGCAAGAATTTTAGATTTTAAGCACAAAATTGTTATTGTAAAGGGGAAGTAAGCTGGGCCAGAATGTCTAGCAGCACAATTCCTGTAATAGCCCAGTTTAGACCCTAGTCGGAACAATGGTTTTGAGACTACAAATCTAAGGTCGGAATGATAATTTAATATTATTTTCTGTGTGAATAATATGTGATATGGTCCGTGGGAAAATTCTGTGTGGTAATTTTATCGATTGTGTGCCGAAATAAAAGAAGGACTTAATCGTGTAAAGAGTAAAAGCTATGTGTTGAATTATAAGTACTTAAATGTTGTTGGCTTTTTAAGGTGGAGGCCTTATGTTGTTATTAAGCCATTAATAAAGATAGTGGATGGCTAAATGACAAATTAGCCTTAATAAATATTTATTTTATATGTTAATGAAAGGGCAAATGAGTAAAATGTTAAATATGTTAATAATAATAAAACAAAAAGGAAATTGATAGTGGAAGTATTCATCTTCTTCCACCGATTTTAGAAAGAAAAAGAGGGGTTTTTAGCTTTGGTATTTTCGGCTAGCTTTTGATTCAAATTCAAGGTATGTTTTGAATCGGTTTTTGATAATTTCTACATTTTTGTAATCGTTGCTTAGTGCTCTACCCATGCTTAAATTTTGAGAATTGATGATGTTTTTGGAATGTGCCATTGATGAACATGTAAGTTCTTGAATGTTTGATGATGGATTATGAAAGATATATGTGTGATTAACATAGTTGCCTTTGGAGTTTTGTTGAATTTGAGTATTTTGGACTCAATTGAGAAAATGATTAATTAGAGGGATTAAAATGTGAAATAAATGAAGTGTGAGGGTTTGTATGAACACAAGTAAAATTCGGCTAAGCTTGTGCTAGGTGAAATTTGTGAATTTGGTGATTTTGTGAATTAGGAACTAAAGTGTTGAAATGCGAAAATGTGATGGCTATTTTGTAAAATGCCCTAAATGTGTGTGTGTGGACTAAATTGAATGAGTTGGTGATTGAATGGATTGAATTTGAATGTGTATAGACCAAGAAAGGAGGGGTTTGGATCAAGATCGATGTAAAGATAAAGTGCTCGATTAATCGACTGTTTCGATAGTTCGACGTCTGAGGTAAGTTCAGACATATTATATGTACTATATTTAGTTATGTTTAATGTTTGAAATGAGTGGCATGGTATAAATGAATTATGAATGCTATGTGAGAGCTCGACGTTATGTGGCACTAATTGTGCGTGATCAGAGATGTAACCGAGATGATTAGCACTGTATGTGCGAAATAATATAAGCTTTAGTTTATGTGGGCACTGTGTGTGCGATACCAAAATAAAATCGGTTTGATATAGATGCACTAAGTGTATGATGTTTACTAAACTTTGGTAAATGATTTCGGCACTGAGTGTGCGAATGAACCGAAGAAGTTACGAAAGCTGATTGAAAAGAAATCAGTGAGTATTTAATAGTACGTGATCAAAAACTAAGTATTGGGTAAGGTACGTTCGGAACCTATGTGGTTGATGAAATTATGATTGAGATTATGGAATGTTAAATGAACATATTAGCTTGTATGGTATGGTACATATGTGTTCATGAAATAATTTATGTGATGGTTGATTTAGTATAATGTTTTATGTTACGAACTTACTAAGCTTTATAAAGCTTACTGTGTGATTTGTTTCTCTGTTTTGTAGTGTCAGTACAGGTAGCTCGGATCTGGGAATCGTCAGCTTCTCAACCACACTATCGGCAATCTATTTTGGGTACTTTTGGAAAGATGTATATAGTTGAAATATGGCATGTATAGGCTAGGTATTTGGTATATATTTGAGGTGTGTAATTAGCCATGTGATGTGGCTAAATATATGGTTGCTTCAAGCATGAATGGCTTTGTGATATGAGGCATATTTTGGTATGGTTTATGGTTAAAGAGAATGATTTATCAATGGTAACTTTGTGTTGGTAAAATGCTAGTATGATTTAGTGAAATTGAGAAGGAATAATGTTTAGTATTGAATGTGTTCAAGTTGCATATGTTAGCTTATAAGTTGATATGTTTGAAAGTGAGTTTGTATGAGTTGATAGATTGATCATATGATAGGAAATGGTTGCCAAAATGTGTCTATAAACATGCTTAAGTGTGCTTGTAGTGATTGACCCATGTGAGTGGCATTTTGGCCTTGCAAATGGCCTATTTTTGCCACACAGTTGTGGCACACGGGCGTCCCTAGTGACCGTGGGCATAAGTCAGTATATGGCCTAAGAGCACATGGCCATGGCACATAGACGTGCCTGGTAGCCATGTGGTTTTTGACAGGATCGACCACGGCCAAAGTACACGGGCGTGCTTGGTGGCCGTGGAGCAATGGTCAATTTCGACCACGGGGAGGACACACGGGTGTGTCTAGCAGCCGTGGGAGGCACACGGCCTACCCCCACGGGCGTGTATCCCCTGAAACCTAGAAAAGTTTTAAATTTTCATGAAGTTTCTGTATGTGTTTCGGTTTAGACCCGGACCCTCTCTAGCATGTGTTTAAGGTCTTATACACCTTAATAAGTGACTAATTGTTTATGTTTGATGTATTATGATGATGATGACTTTGTGTCGTAATTGGGTTGTAAATAATCCTATTGTCTGGTAATGCCTCTTAACCCTATTCCGGCGACGGTTTCGGGTTAGGGGTGTTACAATTCCGCATCTCTCTCGAGATGATTTTTCCCACATCATTGGTCTTTCCAGTTAAAATCTAGTATAAGAAGACCATTTGCTCTAGTGAAATTGTAGTCCCATGTGAACTAGGCATAAGGCTGAATCGGATGAAATAGAACCATACATTCACTAGTGGTGTCAAATATTCTCTTCGACAAGTGTGAATTCCTTGTTTTGACACAGTCCACTTGGAATCTGGAACTGTAAGTTCCTCGAGAATTTCCTACAAATTTTCAGGCTCAATATCACTCATCAAGGAAGAATACTTGTCGTCTTCAAAATCAGGTAATTTAAATATTTCATTAATAGCATTTGAGGTTATTGGTACCTTGATTCCACGAACAGAAGCTTCCGTCAACTCGCTTGATGTTAAATTGGCATAAAATTCACGAACTAACTCCTCATCCACACTAGGTCTTTTCTTACAAAACAACTCCCAATTGAGAGTTTCAACAACTTGATGAATGCGCGCCATGAAATCAATATAATTGCTTTCTTTCAATGTAAAGCCTTTCTCTAGATGTATCTGTTTATTCTTGAAGATACTTTCGTATCTTATTTTGGCTTCTTTATAGTGGAATTTGTTTTGTGATTCGTCAATTTGGGCAGAGGCACGAGTTCTCTTGCGAGGCATGATTAACCATCTTTTTACAAAATTAAGAACTCCAGAAAAATAATTAAAAAACAAAAGAGGTCGAATTAGGGTAGGCTGGAGGGTTATCGGCTAAGGATGGGGTGTTGGTGTGAAAAATAAGGCTAATGTGCCGCACGGATGCTGAGCAGCAAGCAGACACGTCAAGCAAGATCGAGGAGTGGCGCAACCTGCGCAACCTGGCATGAGCAGCTGCTCGGTAGTAGGCAGCAACGTGGGCATACTCGAGCTAGAGCAAGGAGTAGGTGCGGCGCCGAGGAATAGGCCTGGCGAACGCTAGAGCTTGGTGTGGCGCCAAGGAGCAGTGGCAAGGAGCAGCTGCTGGCACGCCTTTGTGCGTGGTTGCTAGGTGCGCACAGAGGCAGCAGGTGGACGCGGGGTGAGCTGCTGGCCGAATGTTGTCGGGCGGTGTTGTGGCTGAGAAGTTGGAAACTTGCGGCACTATGTGTATTTGGTGGGAATGGAGTTTTGAGTGAAGAATGATGGAGAACGTTGGTGGTATTTATAATGAGGGGAATAGGAGTTAAAGTAGTCTTAGAAAAATTTAATAATTAAAAATTCTAAGTTCTAATTCTACTCAAAGTTAACAATAATTAATAATTAATAAAATTCATATTAAATTATTATTTGCTATTAATTTATTTAAGATAAAAACTTATCAAATAAAACATGATTAAATCTAAACTAATCCTAACTCTATGTCAAGTTGATAATGATTAATATATATTATAATGGATATAATTATATATTAATAATTATCATTTTTATTAAATTAAAAACATTTATTCTAGATGCCTTAAAAATATTTACAAAAAGAGCAACCGAATTTTGAAAATAATTCAATTAAGTACCTAGACTTAAAGAAAATTTGAAGTTGAGTTGCAATTTAAAACTTGGATCAAAATTGACCCTTTTATTTGAAAAACTAAAAATTTATTTTTCCATTTAGGGAATAATTTCTCGAAAAATTATGTTAAAATCAATTCCCAGGAAAGATTGGATGGGTCACAAGCTGTCCCGCTTAAGTTCCAATCTCCTCAACAGAATTCATTTAAACATACTAATCCTAAAAATATACCCTAAATCATTTATTTAAAAAAAAAAATAAGAAAATTTAAATATATGATAAAATGAACGAGATTTGATCCTGTTCAATTTTATCTCCCCAGTAATGTTTCAAGCACTGAGCATTGACTCGGAAATTACCTCCCTTACCTTGAAGTTTGACAACTCTGTATGGATAAACTCGATGAATCGTAAATGGACCGGACCAACGTGATTTTAACTTACCTGGAAAGAACTTTAATCTGGAATTAAATAACAAGACTTGTTGACCTGCTTCAAATTCTCGAACTTGAATGTACTTATCATGCCATTTCTTAAGTCTCTCTTTGAGTAATTTGGCATTCTCGTATGAGAACATTCGAAATTCTTCTAACTCATTGAGCTGGATCATTCCTCTCTCTTTAACAAGCTTAATATCCAAGTTGAGTTGTTGGAGAGCCCAATAAGCTTTATGCTCTAGTTTCAAGGGCAGATGACAAGCTTTCCCAAAGACCAACCTATAGGGTGACATCCCTAAAGGTGTCTTGTTTGCTATCCTGTAAGCCCATAAAGCATCATCTAGTCTTTTGGACCAATCTCGTCGGTTCGGGCAAACTACCTTCTCAAGTATGGCTTTGATTTCTTTATTTGCCACTTCAGCTTGCCCATTCGTCTACGGATGGTAAGCTGAGGCAACCTTGTGCTTCACTCCGTGTTTGTCGAGTAACCATTTCAACCACTTGTTCACAAAATGGGACCCTTCATCACTGATGATGGCTCTTGGTGTTCCAAACCTTCTGAACACATGCTTCTGCAAAAACTTCATAACAACTTTAGAGTCGTTCGTCGAATATGTCTCGGCCTCAACCCACTTAGACACATAGTTTACTGCTACCAATATATACTTGTGATCGAAAGACGGAGGGAAAGGACCGAAAAAGTCAATAACCCAAACATCAAATAATTCTACCTCAATGATGTTTGTTTGAGGCATCTCATTTCTATTGCTGACATTTCCAACCCTTTGACATCGATCACAACTCTTTACGTAAGCATATGCGTCTTTAAATAGTGTTGGCCAAAAGAGTCCAGCTTGTAATACTTTGGTTGCGGTATGTGTACCTCCGAAGTGTCCCCCACTACGAGCTGAGTGACAATGATATAGAATCTTATGTACTTCATCTTTTACCACGCATCTCCTGATCATTTGACCTGCACACTTTTTAAACAAGTATGGTTCTTTCCAGAAATAGTACTTCACATCGTGAAGAAACTTTTTCCTTTGATGATACGTCTTATCAATCGGCATCAAACCACAAGTTAAATAGTTAGAAATATTAGCAAACCAGGGGGTATTATGGACATGATTTACCTTCAGTATATGTTCATCTGGAAATGTCTCCTGAATTGGTATAAATGGAGAATTCCCTTCTTGCGGCTCCAATCTGGACAAGTGGTCTGCTACTTGATTCTCTACTCCCTTTGGATCTTGAAATTCTAGATCAAACTCTTGAGTAGAAGTACCTATCAGATCAGTCTCGACTTAGCATCTTTCTTAGCAAGTAAATACTTCATTGTCGAATGGCCCATATAGACAATCACCTTGGTACCTACAAGATAGGATCGAAACTTGTCAAAAGCAAACACAATAGCAAGTAACTCTTTCTCTGTTACCGTATAATGTAGTTGAGCTCTTGTTAGAGTCTAACTTGCATAGTAGATGGGATAAAAAACTTTGTTCCTTCGCTGGGCCATGACAGCTCCTATCGCGTGGTCACTTGCGTCACACATCAATTCAAATGGAAAATCCCAATTTGGTGTGACGATTATTGGTGCCGAAATTAACCGACTCTTCAAATTGTTGAATGCTCTTAAGCACTCTTCATCAAATTTGAATTCATGTACTTCTCTAATAATTTGCATAAAGGTTTAGCAATCTTGGAGAAGTCCTTGATAAATCTTCGATAGAAATCGGCGTGGCCCAAAAAGCTCCTGACACCCTTTACAAATGTTGGAGGTGGGAGTTTCTAAATAACATCTACATTTGCTTTATCTACCTCGATTCCATGTCTCGTTATCCGATACCCTAGAACAATACCTTCTCGTACAATGAAATGGCACTTTTCCCGATTAAGTACGAGGTTTGTTTCTTCGCATCGCCTTAGTACCTTGGCTAGATTGGCTAGGCAATCATCATATGTATCTCCACATACTGAAAAATCATCCATAAATACATCCAAGTATTTTTCAACCATGTCAGTAAAAATAGACATCATACATCTTTGAAATGTAGCAGGTGCACTATATAAACCAAATGGCATGTGCGCAGGTGAATGTTGTCTTGTGTTGATCTTCCAATGCTACTGTAATCTGATTATACCCCGAGTATCCATCAAGAAAATAGTAATAGTCTCGCCCCACGAGTCTATCCAACATTTGGTCCAAGAATGGCAAAGGAAAGTGATCTTTCCTAGTCGCCCTGTTCAGCTTCCGGTAATCGATGCAAATTCTCCATCCAGTAACCGTTCTAGTCAGTATCAACTCGTTATTCTCGTTTTTAATGACCATAATACCTCCTTTCTTCGGCACGCACTGGACCGAACTTACCCACAAACTATCTGATATGGGGTAAATTATACTCGCATCTAACTATTTGATGATTTCTTTCTTGACTATGTCCTTCATGATGGGATTCAATCTTTGTTTTCCATTAATCGTCCCTTTCTCGCCATCTTCTAAGATGATCTTGTGTATGCATACAGATGGACTAATGCTGCGAATATCGGCTATGGTCCATCCGATAGTCATCTTGAATTGTTTCAATACCAAGATGAGCTTCTCTTCTTGCTCAATAGTTAATTCTGCTGAAACAATCATAGGTAGAGTAGAAGCGTTACCTAAATAAACATATTTTAAATGTGAGGGAAGTACCTTCGTATCTAATTTAGGTGGCTCTTCGATTGATGCTTTTGGCTAGGCAGAGTCCCTATTCTCTAACTCTAAAGATTCAAAACGGGATTGCGTATTACATCCCCTTTGATTAGCTTCTAGCAAAGCTAAGTATTCATCCTCCTCTTCATCATTTGGAGGGTCTGATGTCAAAATTGTTTCTAATGGGTCCTCAACATAGTTGAGTTCCTTTTCCATGATTAACTCCTCTAAATCGAAAATAGCAGAACAACCATCAATTGTGTCAGGAAATCGTATAGACTTAAAAACATTAAATGTTACCTGATCATCCTGAACATGCATAGTAAGCTCGCCCTTCTATACATCAATAAAGGTCCTTCCAGTTGCTAGAAAAGGCCTTCCTATGATGATTGGCACTCTTTTGTCTGCTTCAAAGTCTAGAACCACAAAATCAGCTGGAAAAATAAATTTGTCTACACGTACCAATACGTCCTTGATTTTTCCTTTTGGATGTGCTAAGGATTGATCTGCTAGTTCAAGTGTAACTATAATAGGTCTAACTTCACCTATCCCCAACTTCCAAATATTAACATGGGCATCAAGTTGATACTCGCACCCAAGTCACATAGTGCTTTACCATAATATGTTGCTCCAATGTTGCAAGGTATGGTGAAACATCCAGGATCCTTCAATTTTAGGGGTAGTTTGTCTTGAAGATATGCACTGCATTCCTTTGTCAGGGCTACTGTCTCAAATTCTCTGAGCCTTCATTTTTTTGACAGTATATCCTTCATGAATTTAACGTAGTTCGGCATTTGTTCAAGTGCTTCAACCAACGGGATGTTGATATGAAGTTGCTTGAGTACGTCTAGGAACTTTTTGAATTGAATTTCTTGCTTCTGCTTCTAAAGTCTTTGAGAGTAGGGTAAAGGAGACTTCTTTACTGGAACTGGTTGATTTGTCCTCTGTGGCAATTTTGCGTCTAACGAAGTTGTTAGTTTATCAGAATTAACTGGTTCAGAAGTTACGTTATCGAATTTTACATATTCAGGTTTCGGTGAAACTGGAATTTCAACACTTGGTTGAACTTCCTCCGAGTTTTGAGCTACAGCTGGCTCTTCTTGAACTTCGATGGTGTTGGGCTCTAATGTTTTCCGCTCCTCAATGTCAATGTTTTACAATGTTCTTTCACTAGATTCCTTGGATTCTCCGTATCACTAGGTAAAGCACCTTGTGGTCGGTTTCTGAGTTTAGTTGCAAGCTGGCCCACTTGATTCTCCAAATTCCTTATAGTGGCATCATTCTTTGCCATGTATGCCTTCAATAAATTCTCTAAGCTATTGGACAGTTCAGCTTGGGTTGGTTTCTAAGCTTGTTGGGAAAAACCAGGTGGCTGGGTCAGTCTAGGTTGGGCATAATTGTTACTGGTTCCCGCCCCTTGGTTACTCCATGAAAAATTTAGGTGGTTTCGCCATGATGGGTTATAGAAATTGGATTTCAGTCCTTACCTTCCTCGATTTTGGTTCTAGTTACCCATGTAATACACGGCATCTGGATTCGATGGACATTCTTCGAACAAATGTCCTTCCCCACAATAGACACAAGCTACATTTTCAACTTGATTCGGTGGTTGAGCTGCAAAACTATTAAGCACATTAGTGGTAAAATTTTAAAGCAATGAGGATATTGAGGATACCTGAGATACAAGTGAAGTACGAGCGTCCACTTCATGTATTCCAACGACTCATCTTCCTGACGTTGCTCGATTGGTTGGCCAAGGATAGTTGTTATTGGCAATCCTCTCAATAATTTCATAAGCCTCATTATAAGACTTAGAAAGGAGAGCACCATTAGTAGAAGCGTCCACTACCATCCTCGTGTGTGCATTGAGACCATTATAAAATGTCTCAAGTTGGATGCAATGTGGGATTCTGTAATGAGGGCACTTTCGTAATAATTCTTTATACCTTTCCCGTGCCTCATACAATGACTGATCATCCATTTTTTGGAAAGCAATGATCTCGTTCCTTAACTTAGCATTCTTGCTAGGCGGGAAATATTTCATGAGGAATCTTTCTGCTAACTCTTGCCATGTGGAAATTGAATTTGGTGGCAATGATTTCAACTAGGCTTGAGCTCTATCCCTTAGTGAATATGGGAACAACTTCAATCGTAATGCATCTTCGGGTACTCCGGCTAACTTGAAAGAATCGCTCACCTCCATAAACCATCTTAAGTGTAGGTGAGGATCTTTAGTAGGCATTCCACTGAATTGGCCCACTGTCTGAAGCATCTGGAACATGACTGGCTTCAGCTCGAACTATTGTGCCTTGATTTCGGGTCTCCTAATACCCAGATTAAGATCATTAAACACTAGCACGGCATACTGTTTTAAAGCTCTATCCCTATCATCAGCAATAAGGATAGGATTTTGAGCAGGGTCTGCTCAGTTTCCTTGATTCGGATTTTCAAAGTTCATCTTTTCAATCATTATCTGACTTGCTTGTCTTCTTCGCTGTGGAAAAGTTCATTCAATCTCAGGGTCTATAAGGAGTAAATCGATAATTTGGTCAATACTTATAAACACATGAAATAATCACAGAAAAATTAATTAAGTTAAAATTTAACAGAAAAATAAACCAAAATGAAAAATTAACAAATTCACAAATAATGACTTTTTTAAAACAGTCCTCGAAAACGGCGCCAAAAACTTGGAACAACGGAAATGTGCAAGTGTACACAATCGCAACAAATAATAAAGTGACAAGTAAATGTCGAGTTATCGTACCCACAAGGACTGTGAAAATAATTATTCATGAATGCAATTTAAAACAATTTGGTGAAGAAAAATATTTTGATTTGAGAAATGATTAAAAACTAAAAAACAAAGTAAAATAAATAAAATAAAATAAAGTTCTAATGCATGATTTCAAAAGCTGATTTTAATCAAGATGAGATTATTGTGTTAGATTAATTACATTTCTTAACTTAGAATTATCAAACTCATGTTTATGTTGTTACGAATAAATTCACGGCAACTAGGTAATTTGCTAACTTATGAACATACTTACCTACCAAAATCCATTTATCTCTTGACTATATCTCTATGTCAATTCAACCGATTAAACAAATTTTAGTAGACAAATATATTAATGCACATACATACTTATGAAATCAAAATAATCTCTTGTACATGTCCCTATGTCAATTCAAACAATTAATTCAATCTCATAAGCACATAAAAGATTAAGTGAGGTAACAATGTATTCCTACATTGAAATAGTTTAATCACAATAATCTTGCAAGTTATGCAAGGCAATTGTATCTCTCGATACCGTTGCTAATTTAACCCTTAGCTACCTTAGATGATTAAACATGCACAGATTAAGTATCATGTCAATTAATTACAATTTCAATCTATTTAAATAATTAATTCATTAGTTACCTTACAATTGTAATGCAAGAATAACTTAGTCATGGTTTTACTTAATCAAACATCTTACCGAGGCCTATAACAACACAAACACAATTTTAATAAATAAAGTAGATGAAATGAAATCAACCTAACACGAATTAAATTTAAGCCATATCAATTAAATTAAACATATCAACATCACAAATATTTAAAGACATGTTCATCATAACAACAACAGAATTAAAAAGGATAGGGAACAAGAAGCAAATCTGGTGTTTCTCCGTGGCTTGACTGGTTTGCTCCACTCTTCCTTCTTCACTTGTTCTTGTCGAATAGAGGCTTCTATGAACACTTGATTTCTGATCCAAATGATGGATGAATAACTCTTTTTCAAGAGGTGAAATCGGGAAGAGGACAAAGGAAAATGGATGGGAAATAAAGAGAGAAAGTTAAGAGAGGAGAGAAGAGATGAGAATGTTGTGGGTGTGTTTAAATGAGCAGACAAGGGGGGGTTTTATAGGGTGAAAGGGCTGCTAAAAATAGCCAAAATCAGCTACCAAAGACCCCTCCCTTGGCCGGCCACACATGTGGCAAGTTTGAAGCTTTCAAACTTGCTATATTAAGGCTGGGGCAAATCTAGAAAGGCACTAAAAGAGGGGGGGTTTGTTTGCAGTTTGACGAAGTCTTCATTGGCCTTTTTGCAAGCCAATTAATAGCCAAGTAAGCTGATTGGGTCAGCATGCTGGACGGTTTTGGGCTGCCCATAGCTTTGTTGATTCAGTTCTCTCGGTTCAGCGCAACTGGGTCACTTTTCATAATTAATTAATAATAATTTATTTAGCCCAAATTAAAATGGATTAAAATTAAAATTAATTATATTATGAATTAATACACATAATTTGGACCTTCTTTAGCTAAAAAAATTCATTTGTCTCGATGCTTCAAAAATCACTTCTCGTTTTTGCGCTTCTAGCAGTGTTTGTCAAGCCAATTTTCACCCTTTGTGCGAATCTGTCGAAAAATGATCAAAATTAATCAAAATTTATTATAAAAATAATTAAAATTAATTATGTTAATAATTTAAGTACAAAATAATTATTTTATAATAATTATATATTTTTCGACAATAATTTTACCGAAACTGCATGATTTTTAGTTAAAAAGGGCATGAAAAAGTGTATATATTTTCATGTTTCCAGCAACACATGTAGGATCACTACCGATCAGGATGCTCGTAGGAACTATATAACAAGATGCTTGAGAGGGCTTATAACAGGATTGCTCGTCCGAGCTATAGTCTGTCCGCAACATATGCAGGACCACATTCAATATGGGAAATCTTGCATCCATTGAATTACATTATTCAAACGGAACTTAACATTTTCTGGCAATTATCGGACATGTGATTATTTAATACATTTATAACATTTTTATAATTCATATAAACACATACCACACTCAATTTAATCATAAAAATAAACACAATTTTAGTTACATGAACTTACCTCGATACTTGTTCGTGTATGATAATCTACTAATCCGTCAAATTTTTTTTTCCTCAATCTAACTCTTTATTTGATATTTTCGGATCTAAATAAATGAATTTAACATCAATTTAATCCATTTCATACTCAATTGAACTCAATTCACTTCCTAGGCAAAATTACCATTTTGCCCCTATACTTTTCATAAATGACAATTTGTCACTAGGCTCGGAAAATAAAATTCATGCAATTTAATCCTTATTCCAAGTCTAACCGATTTTTACATGTCTTAATAACAGCCCATGAATTTCACAAAAATTAGAAATTTCCATGGTTTTACCATTTTTCAATTTAGTCCCTAAATCATAATTCCATCAAAATTCTCTTTGTAAAAGTTGTTTATCTATCAACAACCTTTCATTTTCTACCATAAATTTCAAATTTTCAGCATTTGCATCCAAGGAAAAAAAAAATGATACTTTGATATCTTTACAAATTAATCTCCAAAATAGATAGATTAAGTTACTACGATCTAGAAAATATAAAAATTACTAAAAACGGGACATGATTACTTACCCAATTAAGCTTGCTTGATTTCCTTTCTCTTTCCTAGGGTTTCCATGTATTTTGGGGAAGAAGATGATAATAATAATATGATATTTCTATTTAAATTTATTATCATCCATTAATTTTTCAACATTCCAATTTAGTCCTTTTTTTTTTCTAATTTTCCATGGATGATTCATCAAAAATATCTACTAACTCCATTTAATGGTCTAATTGTCATATAAGGACCTCAAGTTTTGTATCCCATAGCTAATTTATCCTTATAGCTACTAAAATTCAACTTTTGCATTCTATGCAATTTGGTCATTTCCATAATTAAACATGAAATCGATAAAATTCTCTTATCAAAATTTTCATGTCTTTCCTATCATAATATAGACCATGCAATAATATTAAAATAAATTTTCTTTATGACTTGAATTTATGGTCTCGAAACCACTGTTCCGATTCCACTAAAAATGGGCTGTTACAATAACATCAATTAACACTAAACCGAATCACTTAATTAGAGCTATGATTGTGAATAACGCACAAGTCCAGACCGAAACAAAGTCCCAACCTTCCTTTAAAAGACCTAGCCAAGGGTCGGAACACACGAAATCATAGTCAGATAAAAAAGCAAACACAGTACAAAATTTGGCGACATAAGGCCACACGGCCTTGTGCCCTGGCCGTATGGAAAATGCCCAGGCCGTGTGGGGGTCTACACGCCCTATAAAGGCCACACACCTGTGTAAAGGCCACACACGCCCGTGTAGAGGGGGCACTCGCCCATGTGAGCAGCCCGTGTAACTCACTGTCCAAAAGTGCTAAAAATTAATAGCAGAAGAGGCATGGCCGTGTGGAGAGCTCACACGCCCGTGTGGGGACACATGCCCATATGACCAGGCCGTGTGGCACCAAAATTGGCCCTAACGTCCTAATTCCCAATTCTACATGGCCGTGTGAACCACCCATGTTGGGACACACGCCCGTGTGGCCAACCGTGTGGTCACGAAACCATACCAGAACTCACTACAGAACGTGCCTTTGCTCTCAAAATGCTACCCAACCACTGTTAATCCAATAACACACCAAAAACCCATAGTATTTCAAGTAAAACCGCAACAATTAACACTTCGAATGATAACTTCTCAGAGATACACCAAATATGTCAAATTTTACTGAACTAAATCAAAATTTTGAAAACGAAAAGAAAGAGTTACCAAACCTACACCTGATTTCATGAACCAAAGCCCCCGAACGGATCAGATGTCACCACTTACCTGATTGAAATCTCAATTCCACAAACAACTAATCTAAGAACTCAACTAATTTAATTTGAAAGTCGCAAAAAAACATACCAAGAGACTACACTTACCCGATTCATATGCCTATTAGACGAAAATGTGAGGCAATGGCATGTGAAATCAGAAAGAAAATAAGAAGAACAAACTACAATGATTCCCAAAAATAAAACCACCAAGAAAACGAAAGGGAGAAGGATGAGAAGATAAAAGGAAAAATAAACGTGCTAGAGAGGGAGAAAAGAACGTGTTTAAATTTTTTTAATTCACTAACTAAAATAAGATAAATAAATACATAAAATAAAAACATAAATACATAAATATCTAAAATAAAATTACTCTTATAAACACACACACGGAGATTCGAACCTAGAAGCCAAGGGCAAATTAACACACAATAAACCACCAGACTAGCAGGCCCATTCTAACATAAAACACAACAACAAACCCAATTGTCCATCTAGCCACTGACCCTACCTACAAATCACAGAACTTCTAACCCTAAAATCCAAGGTGTTACAATAACAATTATCAGTCAAGTATGAAGATGGAAGCATATGAAGCTATGTATGGTCGTAAATGTAGAACTCCGTTGTATTGGACTGAGCTTAGTGAGAAAAAGATACATGAAGCTGATTTGATCTGTAAAACCGAAGAGAAAGTAAAGGTGATCCGAGTGAAACACCCCAAACCCGGCCCACGAGATTTGACCAGATTTGGTATGTTCCTCAAGTAAACCGGTTCAAAGTTCTTTTGTTTCTTAGGGAAAACTTGTGTGATTTAAAAAAATATTGTTTGGGTTGCGCTTATGATAAAAACGAATTCATTTTTTTTATATTGGAAACCCTTTATAATTTTAAGAATAAAACATTTAGAGTACATTTAAAATAAATTTCTTAAAACTTTAGCTTAATAAAGTTTGTAACGTAGTTAAACAATAAACAGAAATAAAATAGTGCACTATAGCCTTATGGCCTTATTATATCAAATAAATCCAAATAATTCGGAGTACTTAAAAATTAATAGTCCATAAAAATAAGAACTTCATTTTGAGCATGGCCACCACAAGGTCTGCCGTCCCGGTCCATCACTGTTCAACACCTGAAACATGGTCCTACAACGGGGTGAGTCAAACAGACTCAATGTGTACACGACACTAAATCATAATAGAATTAGGCATACAATAGTTACACATTCAGAACAATGAATACAAGTTATGATGCATTCCCAAACCCAAACCTAATTGTCCATCAGCTACACACCTCACACTGCCACAACACACCGTGGGACTACTAAGTCGACCCTCCTTCCGCTACACACCAAATTGCGGTCTTAGGTCACCGTATTCGTGGTCTTAAGTCACCACGTTCAGATTACTGTGGTCTTAGGTCACCACTTTTCAGATATCACGGTCTTAGGTCACTGTGTTCGTGGTCTTAGGTCACCACATTCACTTCCCCTTTCAAACAAACCCATATGCCCCATAATAATAATATGCGTAATATGCCAAAGTTCACATTCTTATCATATTCTCATGTTACAACTAACATATTTCGAAATCTTAATAGGAGTAGGAAACCTACCTGGGTACTTTGTACCATAACATGGTACTTTAGCCACTTTCATATTCTTAATATCACATATTTTAATTAACATAGCCATAATACATATTATGAAAAAGTGAGGTACACACACGATTAAACTTAAAATTTCCTTGAGATCCCAAAAGTTTGATCTAATGCTTAGATCCTTAATCCCTACATTGATTTATCACTTATTACCTTAATAAAAAGCCATTCGGCCAAGATTCCAAATCCTAGTAGGATTAGTGTTCTTACCTTGTTGCCGATTGGAACACCAACAAATCCCGAAACTGTTCCTTGTTTCCTAGGAATGTCGAAATCCCTAAAACCTTACGTTAGACTTAACCTTAATCATTGAAACATAAATCAAGGCCTTTGGCCGAATATTCACATGTCTTACCTTAATCTTAGAAATCCTGAATACTCCTCTTTTTAGTCGACTACTCGATAATCCCGAAAGATCCTTCCATATTCGGCAACCATAATATGTATGGGGTTAAATTATCTCTCGGCTAATCTAAAAGAAAAGAATGGAAATCAAACTTGTTCTTACCTTTGAAGAAATCAACAAACCTATGCTTGAAGCCCTTCCAAGATTCAAATTTTTGAATGGATTGGTAAGAAGAAATAGGAAGAAAAGAAAACTTGAGAATTTTGACAATGGTGGACTATAGATTCGGCTTGACAAAAGAAAAGAGAGAAGAGAAGAGAGAGAGCACTCTAAATTCGACAGAGAGAGAGAGAGAGGAAGAAAAATTGATGAGTAGCCTGTGTTCTTCCTTTTATAGCAAAACTACTACTCGTAATCCCTTACTTGGCCACCACTCTTCTTTATTTGATAGCTTTATCTCTTTAATTTAAATTAATTAGAGAATAATCCTTTATTATCTCTTCAAAAATAATCCAAATTAAATCCCTTATTTATCACCTTATTAATCGAATATTTATGAAAATAAAACTCCTCCTTTCTAGAAGGCTTGTGCCGTCCACCTCAGGCTTCTGGAAGCAAAAAATAAAACTTCCTTTATTTGCTTCCCAAGTGACTCGAACTCAGGCCCAACACCTTGCATGTGGCGCCATTTCCAGAGGCCCTAAGTGGCATCTTCAGGCCACTTTTCCAAGCCTGTTTGTGTGTCAAATTTCACCAACTTTTTCTTTTAAGGCCACCTTGCCTTAATTTCCTCTTTTAAACTTTAAAACTCGACATTTCTAAGTTTCCAAAAATTTTCGTTCGGCTCTGTAAACTTGACATTTCCTTGCATTTCCAAGTTTCCAGAAATGTTCACTTTCCTCTTTTGAATCATTTCCTTACATTTCCAAGTTTCCAAAAATGTTCACTTTCCTCTTTTGAATCATTTCTAAATCATGTCCATACATTTTCAGGTTTCCAAAAATGTTCATTTCCAAATCATTTTCATTCATTTCCGGGTTTCCAAAAATATTCAAAATTTATTCTTAGTACATAAAACATGTCACTTCGTACAATAAAACCGAAAATGCATATGCCCTTTCCAGGATGTTACACCGAGACAGTTTAAAGGTAACTTCTGATCGTCAGAAATCTTATCCAGATCTTAAACGAAAAAAAATAGAATTCCAAATTGGTGATAAGGTATTCCTGAAAATTTCTCCTTGAAAGAAGTTCTTCGGTTTGGTCGTAAAGGAAAATTGAGTCCGCGATTTATTGGACCATATGAAGTTATTGAAAGAATCGGACCTGTTGAGTACCGATTGGCCCTACCACCAGAGCTTGACAGAATTCACAATGTCTTTCATGTGTCTATGTTACGACGATATCGGTCAGATCCTTCACATGTTATCTCCCCTATAGAGGTTGAGATTTAGCCTGGCATGACTAAATAATAAAAAGACGGTAATTACTAGTACTTTTAGTCCTTGTGGATACGATAATTTCTACTCACCATAGCTATATTATTGTTCGATAGGTGCGCTTGTCTTTGTCGTATTTATAACTAGTTTAGTGATCATCAGACATACACTTCTAATACATGCCATATGAATCAAAAAGAATGTTCCAAAAACTACTAAAATTAAGTTGGATAGTGTGGCTTGAGTGCTGATTCGATCGTCCAGCCTTCTGAGTATCTACAAAAATAAAGATTAACACAAGTAAGCTTTAAGAACCTTAGTAAGTTCGACATACTATGTAGCAACCCGAATTAGGGCCTAAATGGAATAGTGGTTTCGAAACCATGAATTCGAGTTCAAAATATTTATTCCGATTGAGTTTTAGTGTTTATTAAGTGATTGAATGTTTGTGTGAAATTTTGGTTGAGAAATTTTATTGGTTGGATGTCCAGTTTGATAAGTTGGACTAAATTGCAATGGGTGAAAAGTGTGTATTATAATCCATAAAGGTACTTGATTGAGATGGGTTTCTAAATTGAGAGTCCTTAGTTGGTAATTAGACCATTATATTATAGCTTGGGCATAAAATGCCCATAGAGGGATAAAATATCTAAAGGATTACTGAAGGGCAATTTGGTCATTTGGTTAATAAATTAATAAAAAGTGAAAAAGAAGTCAAAATTGGTGTTCATTTTCTTCCCTAAGTGCTGAAAATTGCAAGGATCCAAAGCTAGGGTTTTTTTTCACTTTCAAGCTTGATTGTAAGTACCTCCTAGCCCCGTTTTTTATATTCTTCGTATTTTTGAAATCCTCGCAACTCAATCTAGCTATTTCTACCACTATTTTGAGCTAGAGTTTCTGTTTAAAATTTTACCCATCGATGACATACATGTATTTTGATGTCTAGTGGTAGAATATGAAAGTTTAAAGTGTGATAAACAACATTTGCTAGATGATTTTTGGTGAAATTGATAAAAATGACTTGTTTGCAAAAGGTGAAATAATATGTGTATAAAAATGTAAAATAGTTAAAATTTTGGGCTGCTATAAGAGAGAATATGAGTCAGCTAGGCTTGAGTGTGTGAAAAATGAACACATTTCATTTTACAAGCCTAGGGACTAAAGTGTAAAAATTGAGAAAGTTCGGGGCTAAATTGTAAATTCTGCCATAGGAAGATTTTGAACTAATTTGAATAATGTGTATATTAAATAAGCTAAATATGTCAGTATAGATCAAGAAGAATGTGGAATCGACCTTGACCAAGGAAAAGGCAATGCTTCGGACTAAATTGCAAATTGACATATTCTGTATCGAGGTAAGTTTATATGTAAATGATACATTCTTTATATTTATGTCTTTACATATTAATGTATTATGTGAAATGTGATTGAATATTATTGATTTTTATTAAAATGACGAAAAGTAAGGAAACTCCCGAATGAACCTTCGGAATAGAAAAAAGATACGGATGAACACTGTATATGTGATTATTGGTGGGCTGTGTGCGATGCCACCGTATTTATTTTTATTGGTGGGCTATGTGCGATACCACTGTATTTATAATTATTGGTGGGCTGTGTGCGATACCACCGTATTCATTATTATTGGTGGGTTGTGTGCGATACTACCGTATTAATTATTATTGGTGGGTTGTGTGCAATACCACCGTGTTTATTATTATTGGTGGGTTGTGTGCGATACCACTGTGTATTCGGTATTATTCTAAAATATTCATCGGGAAAATTTGACTAAGTGAAATTACGTGACAATGTGGTGGCAAGTGCAGAGTTATAAGTGCATGTAAGTGTGAGCAATGTCTATGATATGTATTTGGAATGTGATAAGGTTTGAAATGAGTAAGTGCAACTACAAGGATCCGAATTGTTCTTGAATAGTATGTAATGTTATTGATTGATAAGTATGTGGTTTCATGTTCATTATTTACATATAGACATCCTAATCTTAAAGTTTACTCCCTTCTCTTTTCCCTTACTTATAGTGTCGCCAAGCCAGCTCGGGATACGGAGATTGTCGGAGGATCACCCACACTATCCACACATTTTGGTATATTGAGATTTACATTGAATTATAGCATGTATAGGAATTTGGTTATTTTGTAAGTTTCATAATTGTTTAGCCAAGAATGTGGACTACGTCATTTGATACATCATTTTGTATAAGGCCATGTGATGTGGCTAATATTGGGTGTGTTATAAGTTTATGATGAGGCCTCTCATGAATGAGTTTGCTTGCCTAAGTGAGAATGAATGGTAGCATGAAATTGAAGTGTGGGAAGTATAGCATGGGAATGGTTATGTGGGTGCATGTATGATGGCTAGGTATAAGTGTTGTTATACGTAATGAGTATAGTTATTAAATGATGCATGAATGCTCTTAATGTGGACATATAGATGTCTAATAATAGCATGTTAAGTTTGGTTCGAAATGGTATAAGTGTGGATGCTTTTTTTAGGGTGGCAAAAGGCTTGGTAAATAGCCTTATAATTGTCTACACGGGTAGACACACGGGTGTGTGTCTAGGCCATGTGCGACACACGGTCTACCTCATGGGCGTGTAGCCTTGCCGTGTGTCCCCTACACCTAATTTTCGAAAAATTAAGTTCGTCACATGGGCTAACACACCGGCGTGTGCCTTGGCTGTATGATCTAAAATGTGTGCTGACGTCATAAACAGAATACCTAGGTTTCTGTACACGGGCGTGTGTCTCGGTCGTGTGAAAACTCTTGTAGGTTTGAAATGAAAAATAAATCCACACGGGCTAGGGACATAGGCGTGTGCGACCACACGGCCTGCCCACACGGGTGTGTCCCTATGCCATACGAGCGTGTGCCTAATTTTTATGTAAAAATTTCTAAATTTTCTAAATTTCTCGGTTTGGTCCCGGACTGTTCCCAAATTATGTTTTGGGCCTCATAGGCCCATTTTAGGGACTTTATGGTAGAATATGAAAATTTTTAAATTGAAAGAAATTTTATGGCCCGATTTTACATGAATTTTTGTGTTATTGTTCGATAATGCCTCGTACCATGTTTTGGCGTCGAACACGGGTAAGAAGTGTTACATTTTAGTGGTATCAGAGCTATGGTTTAGTCAATTTTTAGACTACCGTAGCGTGTGTGATAGTCTAGCTATACATGCCATAAATATATTATGATGGTGTGGTGACTCCTAACAATTTCAAACTGTGTTTTCATATAGTAAATTGATCTCGATCGAGCTACTGCTGATGATGCTGCAAGTAATGTGCTGGCTCCCGTGCAAGGGACCGTGCTAGTAGAAAGTAGACTTGAGACCTTAGGTTAGGGAGAGGAGGCTCGGGAAGCCTTTCTCCATATGATGAGTAATTGGTATATTGAGTTTGTTTGAGCAAATCCTAATGCTTAACCTCCTCCACCCCCTCCTATACCTCAGCCAGTCCCCGTAGCTCCTCAAGGTATTGATTTGGTAAGATTGAATAAACCCCTGGTTGATAAGATACGAAAACAAGGGGCCGAAGAATTCAGAGCCAACATAATTGATGATCCCGAGAAAGTAAAATTTTGGCTTGAGAATTCTATACGGGTATTTGACAAACTTTCTTACACGCCCGAAGTGTAACACCCCTTACCCGTATTCAACACCGGAACAGGGTACGAGGCGTTACCAGACTTATACACAAGCAATCATACAAAATTGTGACATGACTTTCCACTAAAATTTAAAACTTTTCATATCGCCCCTTTTTCAAGCCTACGAGGCCTAAAACACACTTCAGGAACGGTTCGGGATCAAACCAAACTCTTTAGAAGGCCTCTAGAAAAACATAGAAAATGTTCTAAAAATAGTCTACACGTCCGTGTGGAAAAAGGGGCACACCCATATGGCATATCCCATGCCCGTGTTCCACACCCGTGTAGATTTATTTCTCAATTCGAACCTACAAAGGTTTTCACACGGCCTGACACACACCCGTGTCCTTAGCCCGTGTCCCTCACACAGCCATGACATGCCCATGTCTTATCCCATGTGCAAAAACCTTGACATTCTGTTTCTGACGTCATCATCCCAATAAGGTCACATGGCCAGGGCACACGCCCGTGTCCTTAGGCCGTGTGGCAAATTAAATTCCTAAATTTAGGTGCATACTTCACACGGCCTAGGCACATACCCATGTCCTAAGGTCGTGTCTCTCACACGATTGAGACACACTGCCGTGTCTCAGCCCGTGCGGTTACTACTGGGCATTTTGTTTGCCAACTTAAGATGCAAGGGGACACACCGCCAAACCACGCACCCATGAGGCATACCGTGTGTCACACACGGCCTAGACAGACGCCCGTGTGTCTACCTGTGTGGACGAGGACAAGGTTATTTACCAAGCCCTTTCTATCACTCTTACTTGCACCAACATAAACCACCTCTAGAATCCAACTCATTCATGCATAACACCATCATTTCGTAGATTAATAAGAAAGAGCCATCAACTATGGCCTTATACAAAAGAATCATCTTCAAATGAGCCAACACATTTGGCCAAAACAATATAACATTTAATGAAAGACTAGGTCCCTATACATGCCATACTCAAATGCTAAATCTAACTATACCAAAATGTGTGGATAGTGTAGGTGATCCTCAAACGATCTCCGTATCCCGAGCTAGCTCTTCGACACTATAAAATAAGGGAAAAGAGAATGAAGTAAGCTTTAAGCTTAGTAATTCTATATGTAAACAATGGACATCATACCACATACTTATCAATCAAGAACATTACTTACTAATCAAGAACAGTTCAGATCCTCATAATTATACTTACTCATTTCAAATCTTACCACATCCCAAACACATATTATAAGACATTACATTGCTCACATTTACATGCACTTATACCCTACACTTATCACCAAAAAGCCACATGAAATTTCACTTAGACAAAGTTTCTCGATGAACACTTCGGAATAATACTAGATACACGGTGGTTTCGCACATAGCCCACCATTAATAAATAACACGGTGGTATCACACATAGCCCACTAACAATGATAATTACAGTGGTATCGCACACAGCCCACTAACAATCACTTATTCATGGATTTTATCCGTATCATTTTCCTATTCCGAAGGTTCATCCGAGAATTTCCTCACTTTCTATCATTTTAATAGATATCAATAATATTCGTTCACATTTCACACATTGTATTAATATGTAAAAACATAAGTAAAAAAGATGTATCATTTACACATAAACTTACCTCAGTACAAAATATACCAATTTGCAATTTAGTCCGAAACCTTGCCTTTTCCTCGGTCAAGTTGATTCCACGCTCTTCTTGATCTATAATGACACATTTAGCTTATTAAATAACCACGTTAATCAAATCACTCCAAAATTCCTATTTTGGCAAAATTACCATTTGGCCCTAGACTTTCATAAAATTATTATTTTGCCCCTAGGCACTTAAAATGAAATGTGTTCATTTTTCACACTCCCAAGCCTAGCCGATTCATATTCCCTCTTATAGGAACTCAAGATTTCAATTATTACACATATTTACCACTTATTTTACAACTTTTACAAAAAGGTCCTTTTCGGTGTTTTCATGGAAACACCTTTCACAAAAGTTGTGTATTTAACAACTAAGACTCATTTTCTTCCATAAAATTTCAGAAATTAACATGAATATTCACATGGAAAAACCCTAGACTCTCAACCATTTTACAAAATAGTCCCCTCATTAACTAGCTTAAGCTTTAGGGGTTCTAAAAGTACAAAAATTATCAAGAAAGACCACCAAAATCACTTACTTGCAAGGAGTGTAAATTTCTAAAAATTTCAAGCTTCCAAAACCCCTCTTTGGCTGATAATTTCGGTGGAGGAAGAAGGAGAATGAAAAAGATGATAACTTTTCTTTTTGTTTTATTTATTTATTCAATTGAGTCACCTAATCCACCAAACATTGACCAAATTTAGTCTTCTTGTCCTTATGGTTTGCTATCAACCTTAGAAATGTCTAATTTCACATTAAAGACCTCTAATTTAAGGTTCCATAGCTATTTGACACCTCTAGCTAGTAAAATAAAACTTTTGCACTTTATGCGATTTAGTCCTTTTTCACAATTAAGCATGAAATCACTAAAATTAATTCACCAAAAATTTCATGCATTCATATAATCATGCCATAACCCATAAAATAATATTAAAAATAATTTATCTGAACTCAAATTAGTGGTTCCGAAATCATTGTTCCGACTAGTCCCAAAATTGGGCTGTTACATGAAGAATGCTTAAAATGGGATGTACAATTACTGAAGGACTCGGCATATCGCTAGTGGAAAACGCTGATATATGTAGTTCAAAAAGAGAGAGTGACATGGGATTTCTTCTTAGAGGAGTTCCGAAAGAAATATATAAGTCAATGGTTCATCGATCAAAAACGGAAAGAGTTCCTCGAATTGAAGCAAGGTAAAATGTCTATGGCAGAGTATGAACGTGAATTTATCAGACTTAGTAAGTATGCTGAAGAGTGTGTGTATACCGAAGCTATTATGTGCAAGAGATTTGAAGATGGGCTGAACGAAGATATTAGATTGTTAGATTGGATCTTAGAGTTGAAAGAATTCGTGGTATTGGTCAATAGAGCTTGCAAGACTGAAGAGCTGAATAAAGAAAGGAGAAAAGCTATGATTGAGGCCCGAGATGCAAGAAAGAGGCCGATGAGTAAGTCGTTCCAATCCCAATCAAAGATGTCCAAAGAAATGAATCCTCGGATGACAGTTTCAGCTGGGTATTCACACCAAGACTGTCCTGAAAAAGTTGAAGAAGAGAATCTTCAAAGTGTTAGATCGACTAATACTGCTAGAAGAGGTAGCACACAGCGAAATGCCGAAAGTGGAGCTAGTAGTAAAAGTATAGTGAAGGATTCAGCTGCAAAGTCAGAAATGAAAGCACCTGCTAGAGCTTATACCATACGAGCTCGTGAGGATGCATCATCCCCTGATGTGATTATGGGTACATTCTCTCTTTATGATACTAATGTTGTTGCATTAATTGACCCCGGATCCATTTATTATTATATTTGTGTGAATTTGGTAAATAGTGAGAAATTTCCTGTTGAGTTGACTAAATTTTTGATTAAAGTGTCAAACCCTTTAGGCAAGTATGTGTTAGTAGATAAGGTTTGCAAGAATTGTCCTTTGATGATTCAAGGTCACTGTTTTTCGGCTAATCTGATGTTGTTGCCATTTGATGAGTTTGATGTTATTTTGGGCATGGATTAGTTGACATTACATGATGTTAAGGTAAATTGTAGATAGAAAACTCTTGAGTTGAAATGTGAAAATGGTGAGATTCTTTGAGTTGAAACAGATGACTCAAATAAGATGCTTGTGGTGATTTCATACATGCCTGCTCAGAAGTTTATGAGAAAAGGGTGTAAAGCATACCTTGCATATGTGTTGAATACCGAGATGTCTGAGTTGAAGCATGAATCTGTGCTAGTAGTTTGTGAATTTCCAGATGTGTTTCCAGAAGAATTACCTAGGTTGCTGATGGCTATCGATTCCACCAATATAAACCTACACCTAGTTGCAAATTTAAGCAGTATAGGGAGTAGGGTCGATCCCACAGAGACTGGTTTTACTGAAAAATTCTATATCTCTTGACCAGATTAATGTCTGGGCAATCGTCGTGCCAGCGACGTTTGGGGGGAATAAAATACTAAACCTAAAATAAACACAGAAAATAAAAACGTAAAAAGTAACAGACTAAATAGGAAAAAAATTGAAGTAATTTGAAAAGAAGTCTATTAAACTTAGCTCAGCCTTAAGTGCAGGTTTTTTCGTCTTTGACCCGATCCTCGAAATTAGATAAACTCATCT